>OV725078.1:33292642-33923642 GCA_928085145.1 Nezara viridula
GAAAGTCGTGTAGTTCGCACACCGCTGCATATTTGTTTCCATTAATATAATCACTTCCAATTATGATTATATAATTACAAACCACTACCACAGGATAAGTTAAAGGATGGATGACAATATTTTCTTTCGATAGTCAATAGGAGGACATATTTTATTAGCCCAAAGACTAGTCAAATGATAAAGTGATGTCGATGAATGTCTGTCAATTCAAAACGTTTTGAAACTGCCTCCGCCTCAGCGTGGTCAAAGCGTCGCGGATATCAGTATGCATTATAGAAGAAGAGAAAACGGCCATCTTTTCGATATGAGACAAATAGCTTGGGAGGAAGTGAAGGCGGGATCAGCCGATATCCTCTTTTCAGCTTTTAGAAAGCTTTGATGAACGATCCTGTCAAAGGCAGTCCAGGGATGGGAGACACTGCCTACTCATCTTCGAACTGTGACACAAAACCCCAATACTTGCGAAATAATACTAGCAATCTTAAAGTTTCGTTATGGACTTACTTTATTATTACTTAATTGGGTTAGGTTTCGAAGTATATTAACCAATGCTTTTAGTCTCTTAAATACTAATAAATTAGTCAACGGTCAACGAGTTTCCAATTTTCAATCATTAGGAATAAAAATATTAATGTTTGATATATTGTTAAAGTATGGGAGACTGGGTATAGTTGTGACAATTTTAATTTTTTTGCAGTAATGTGAACACTTCACTACTTATACATATTTTTTATTTTTTTTTATTTTGTTCATTCAAGATATTTACAACTGTATAAAAAAAATAAAATAAAAATACATCTAGTAAACGTGCACTCAGGAATATAACAACATTAAAATGTTTATTGGGAAACTATCCACTGGTAGCATTAAAATAATAAATTTACACAAGAAGATGAAGAGGCCACCTTCATTTCAGACGCCTCGGAGGATTATCAGAGATCGAAGAGGAAGCAAGATTTGAAACGAGAAGGTTTCAATTGTTCTGAAATTTGTTATGGAAGGATAAGTATCTGGATTGGGCCAAATCGGAAACATATGGAACACTAAGATCGTTATGGATGATTTTATTTGCAACAAAGCAAGACGTGTTGTGGATTTTACGAAAGATTTTGGATTGTATGTATTGGATACGAGAGGAATTCGATGGTTTAGTGGAGCTCCAAATCTGAATTCCGTAAGTCCAAATAGGTCTTATTATTGCCATATATATGAGTCTTTTGTAATTGATTGAAAGCTTAGAGCGTTTGTCTAGTAGGTGTTGGAGTAGTCGGAATCCTAAGTAATGGATTTGTTCAACTGGGATAAGTGGGGAATAGTTAAAGGATACTGTAGAACAGGAAGTCATAGGTCTGCGACGCAGGGTAAAGGTGATTTGATGGGATTTATTGGAATCGTATAAATACTCAAATTTTGTGTGCATGCACAATGGTTATCTCTTAGGAGCAAATTAAAAAAAAAAGAAAAATATCACAACCGACCCCACCCAACGGACGGTTATTACTGTGCTTGGGATCGGCAGTGAAAGGTTAAAAAACAAAACATAAATAGTTTAAAAACACTTTTGTTATATTATATAACATTTTAGAACAATATAGTTGCTTATAAGTAACAATGCATAGTCATTTGTGTCTCAACCTTACCTAGAAAATTTGTCCCAACTGAAGCCAACGCACGCCTTTGCAAAAAAAAAAGTCGCATAATTAAAATAAAATCATCTACGTATACAGTAACTGCACATTAACAATTAATGTTTAACTTATAACGAGAAAAACATTCGTTACTCTATCTGAACATATATAACAAAAAATATTCAAAGAAATAGAATAAAAATAGTTATTTTTGTCTGCAAAAAAGTAATGAAGGCCTCTACTGGCGTTAATGTCGAGCGATACGTTAGCAATACTGTGAAATACGTTCAGATAGACACAACGTCTCTTTCTTCCTAATAAACCTATCGGCAATTCCTTAGTTTCGCTAATATGGCGACTGCCACAACAGTACCCACTCTCCCCATCAATAGTGAAATATTTAGGAATTACTATAAATGAACATACAGCTGTATGTATATGTATATAAATATATATATATATATATATATATATATATATATATATATATATATACACTGTATGTATATATATATATATATATATATATACTGTATGTATAGATAGATCTTGTTGGTAACGTTGGTAGATCAACCGTTGGCCTGTATTTACAGCGATCGTAGGCGCCGAAGAGTCTACCGATAAGAGAGGATGGGTCCACTGCCACAGTTTGTGCTTCCTTCAAAGCAGCCTAGAAGTGCGATCTATACAAGAGGGCAGACTCCACTTCATATTGTGGAATGCAATATCATTACAATTCGTTATAATCAAGAAATTATAGAGATGTACATTCCTTAAATCAGGGCCATAATTGGCATAGGTTTTCATTTTCATGAAAAAATGCGCGACCTCATAAGGGAAAAGTTCACCATTGCTTTCAAAAAGGGTACATTTCACATCTGTTCCTTGCATTACTGTCTCCACATCTCAATCCCATTGAGGAAATATGGAATGCACTACAGAGAATACTTTTTGTCTACCGTTTTAGCTTCTTAACCTTCAACAACTGAGAACCATATGCTATGTAATAAACATAGAAAGTTACATTTTAAACTAAACATGAGCTGCGGAAGACAATGAAAAAGTTTAAAGAAGCCGACTACCGACACCTCAAAGACATTGTGCATCCTTTACCTGATATCTTTACGTATAAACCTGCATGTTACCTGGAAACTTGTTAACAACTCATACCCCTTTAGGGTGTGGCCAGTTAAAATAATTTTTATATCAGCCGATGTTGAGGACCAATTAAACCATCCTTACCCCACCCTGGATATTTGTATAAATTCTCGCAAGAGGTAAGGAAAAGAGTCCTTATGTATTTTTCCGGCCTTGGGCACTGAAGAGGCAGTTTGGTCTACAAATACCGAGGAGATAGGGTTTTGGACTTGGGCTTTGACTGGACAAGAGGAAATTCAATCAGCAGATGCAGTGGACACCACTTCATAAACCATAGCTAAGTTTTATTCCCAATAATAGATTTACCATCGTTAGAATATTTCATGGCAATACAGTCCATCTGAAATCATACCTTCACAGTCATTGATTAAATTCATTGAACCATGTATTTAATTACTTGTAAATGTAATTTGTATACATACTTTATTAAACCATCAGAATAAAATAAGTTTTTTTAAGTAAAAGTTATTTTAATTCTGCCACTCATTTATATCATGATGATTACTGGTAATGTTGGTAATTAGAAAGCATGATAAGCACAAACCAGCCTTTAAGAAAATAAATTCAATTCATTAACCCTGGACCAATCAATGTATTAAAGATCCAAATTTCTTATTATTAATTTTTATTAAACATTTCTGGGTAATTATCATCAATAATTATTTAGTGGTATCTCGAGTAATGTTCACTCCAAAACATAGCACATTTCCAAAACATAAACATGTTTATGGTAAGAAATTCTTGTGGAATAAGTGACAAAATTGTAAACAGTGTGCTCAATATATCATAACAGAGGATATTATACCGATCATTAAATTTTACAAAATGTTTACAAATCACTATCATAAAAACAAGATAACATAAAACTTTGTTTTTTGTTATTTTTTTTTTTAAACTCCGTTTATAAAATTTTTGGAGGTCAAATACAATCTTATTTATATTAATTTTTAATATATTTTATGATACAAATAAAATAAAATTTCTAAGGGAAATAAATCATACATAACTAACTATATCCCTATTAAGTTTTGAGCTGTATATATATTTAAAAAAAAACATTAATTTTTAAGGAAGAACTGTTTCTAGGCCAAAAGAAGTTGAAAATAACAAAATTATCCATAAGGACGTAAATATTCTTTTGGTTGCAGATTTGGGGCGAAAGAGATAAGCATACTTCAAAGAAAAGCTCCTCACCCATACTAAACCAGTAGGTCGTAATCAGTCAGCCCTGCCCATTCTCAGAAACCCTTTGAGTAGTATGAAAAGAAGATGGCCATGATACCTCCTAACTTAAGAGTTGTTGAAATACTACCAACGGGTAAATACTAGTGTTGCCCAAATGCGAGACCGACACGAGTCTTGCAAACTCAGTCTTGGTCATGGTCTTGGTCTTGCGTAAGAGTCTCGCAACAGTCTTGCAGTTACTTATTAGCTTATTACTATAGAGATATAACTGTAATTTTTTTTATTTTATTATTTTTTTTTATTGATGATATTTACAACTGTATTAAAAATAAAAATACATTCAGTAAATGTGAACAAGAGAATATAATAACATGAAACCACTTGTTGAGAAACTACCCACTGGTAGCACTATAAAAATGTATTTTACAAAAGGATATCTCGAGGCCATCTTCTTTTCAGACGCCTCGGAGGGAATAATTTTTTACATAGGAGAAACCTAACTAGGCCCGAATGAAAAATTAGAGGAGTTAAATGAAAAAGTATATTAGTTATACCAATTATTAGAGTATAGTAACTAGGATAGTCAAGTATTAGCAACTATTTTGCCTTAATTTATATTTTAAAAATTATTTTTTTTTTTTACCATTTCTGGTCTTGGTCTTGCGACAGTTAGGTGGCACTTTGCAAGACCAAGACCGATTTTGGGCAACACTAGTAAATAATAATCAAAAGTTATGGGTGTAATGTCATGATTTTAAATTTTTCTCACAATTACTTCTTGTATTCTAGGCTAGCAGTAGTAAATTTCGATAAATAATTAAAAATAAAATATGTTAAACCATTTAACATAATATTCATCTGCCAATAGCTCGCAACAAACATTTTCTGTCCGAAAGGTTTGCCTATGAACATTTCAAGAAAAAAGAAAAACGTGAAAAAAAACTTCTACCTCAACACCAGAATAACAGAAAATTGGGATGTAATTGAAGGGTAAGAAATAAAAGGCTAGAAATAAGATTGAAAATAAAGGGAATCACAGAAAGACATTACATTTTGATTAATACGAAAGAAAATGTACGTGATGTTCTTCAGTTGATAGAGTATCAAGATCTGAAGGCTTGCAGTTTTCTTTAAGTTAAATTTAGGTGTTTAACCGGAATAAAAACAAACTACCATAAAAAAGTCCTGCCTTTCCTTCAACGAGGGGGGGGGGAAGGATTGGCTCAGAGATCTTGAGTGAATGCATTTTGTAAATATTTTATAAAAGTATCTGTGTATTTAAATAGTTATTTTAATTAGTTTAGTTTCTTTTAGTTTATATACATTTACTTTTAGTTTTTATACAATGTTCTTTTGCTGTTTATTTACGGTAAATAGGGTGAATGACATACTATTTTATCACTATTACTATTGCCCTTAGATGTGACAGATTGTAATATATCTCAATAAAGAATTTTTAGTAAAAAAAAAAATATGTGGGTATTGCATAAAAACCTCTACAGAACTACCCAGACAATGCCCATTCACTATTAATCAATGTTATGATCCTACAACATGGTGAAAGGAAACTATTCAAACCGTTGTTTTCTGACTTTGTTCTGAATTAATTTATAAGTTATGATATATCAATAGATTTATTTATTTTTTTAAATAAGAAAAACATGAAAAACTTTGGGGGTCTATAATATACACAAAATAGCACAAACCAGAATCCCGCAAAGAAATGATGCTTGGATATAAAAATAAAAACGTTTGGGAAATATTTATTTATTTATTCCTTAGAATATCTTGAAATATTAAAGTTATCGATATAGATTTGAATAGAAATAATTTAGCTTTCCAACGGTTGTACTAACGCCGACTTAAGAAAAAAACCTGAGGAGTTATGAGTATTTTAGCAAACGGCATAAAAAAAAATCTCCTATAAAATGATGACCAAAAATTTATATTTTTGATTAAAAAAATAACTCGAATTTAAGAGCTTTAGCGAACTCTAAAAACGAATTTCATGACAAAAATTTATTTGGCCTAATTTACTGGAAACGTGTATTGGTTTTTGTAATTTATTATGTATAAGAATTCGTTTAACACAATAACCGATACGTTTTCTTATTTTACATAAAAAACAAATCGATTGATATAATAATTTATAAATTCATTCAGAGTAAAGTCAGAAAACAATAACATAAAAATATAAATATATTATCACCAAAAAAAGTTTCATTGAAATCAGTGACCCCACGTCCGCAACATCCCCTTACGATAGAATATATAAATCCTATAGTTATTTTTACTTGGTGCTCATCTATTAGAGAAATTTATTTTTTATTTATTGCTTTTGTTATTATCTTTTTAATTTATTTATATCATTTTTTTCGCTAAACAGTGATTATTTTGTTTCATTTATTATTTGTCTTGTATACAGTTTCTTCAGTTTGTTTTATACATTTTGTTAATTTACAAACGTTATTTTATCTATTTAATGTAGTTGTTCTTAATTTATTTAGTTCTGTAGGCCACAAGTATTTTTTTGTTCTATAACATGATGTTATTCTTGACGGGCTTTGTCCCAGAATACTGTTATTTTTCTATTTATATTTCTATATATGGGTGCACTATTATAAATTTCCTTTGAGGCAGATTGTAATATTTCTCAAAAAACAAGTTATAAAATAAAAAAAATATGTAGGTATTTTTAGACACAAACTATGGGAAACATATTTAAATGGTTATTTCCGTATAATAGTGTTTTTATTTCATGTTTTTAATATTTTCTATCTGCTGTCGGTAGCTAGAGAAATAAAAAAAAAGTTGGACTCAACACTATTGTCGCTGTTAGTTAAATTAGATAATTTTTTCCCGTAGTTTGTGAAATGTCTAAACTTTAAAGGTATTAAACAAAACAGATAATTTATTTAGACTATCCCATTTCTTTGGTACGGAGGGAGGTGATATTTATTTTAATAATATTTAATCACATAATTATTTTGAAACCCCAAAAGAAATTTAAATGTCAATATATAAGCCTCTCTTTATATGGAGTTCAAAATGCAAAATGAGACATCACATAAATTACATTAAAAAATGCGAAAAATTGTCCCGACCTTCATCATTATCCCCTATCCAAAATAGTATAAGGTATTGGAGCAATATCCCTCACACCCGAGATATTCGATGATACATCTTCCTCATCCATCTTCCACAACTCTTTCGTATCAGTTGTCGACACAATGAATATCGCGACCTTACTTGAAAATTCATTTGCATATACTTCATGTGTATGTTTCCAACTTTTTTTTTAATACTAGATTTTAAGAAAAAAACGTTATGATAATACTGACGTATGTAGCCATAGCCGTTCACAATTTTTTTTTACTTATTAATTTTTTTAATGTAATGATAGTTACATTTCCTACAAAAAAAACACACAAAAAAAAACGGATAGACTAGTAGCCTTGTAATGAAAAGATTGGTCTAAGTTGCATCGAATGGGGGTAGAAGTTTTCTTTTTTTTTTCTTGTATGGGAAGTGACAGTCATTATTTTTGAGATACAGGTTTTCAAAGTTTCGGGAATTTGTAAGCTATTTTTCCTGTTTGATCATATGAACTTGTCTTAATATTTTCAATAATCTGTCTTATTCGATTCAGTGAAGTAAATTTTTATTCATTTCAATATTTTGAAGGAAGGATGTGGGATGTGTCTATGGAAGGATGTGTCTATGAGGGTAGGTTTTTTGTGAGAGGGGAAAATCGCTTTTCACTACCAGAAAACTGAAATTGAAATAAAAAAAATTTTTACCCGAAATTTACATCAAGTGCATACAAAAATTGTAAATGAAGTGAATGAAATTTTCGAACCTTGAAAATGTTAAGCTTTCATGTTTATGTCTTAAATAATCTGCTTTGTAAGAGTTAGTAATAGTTTAGTAAGCGGTTTGTTATTTGCAAGTTAACGGTTAGTTATTTATAAGTAAGAGTTAGTTATTTGCCTTGTTAGGCAAATTCTGGACTCGGGAGACTCTGCTGGAACCTAGCCAGCCTCCAAAAAGTACCAAGTATTCCGTTGGTTCGTTCTTGGATATATAGTATATCCATGATCCTTAATACATTAGCATTGATCATGAAAGGGTATTTAAATAAAAAGTATTGAATATAATACTCTTTATGAGTTCTTGTGGTTAAGGTCGTTTTCCTTTATGGACCATAAAATATAAAGACAAATGTTTTACATATAAGCCACGAAATTTTCCTAAAGATGAAATATAATGAGTTGTTATTATTATGAATTTTTATTGAGAAAAAAAATACATTTTGCCTCAATTAAGGGCATTGAGTATTTATGATGAATGAAGTACAATCATACCATATATACAATAAAAGAACAACAAGATTATAACAAAATAAAATAAAATAAAACTTGGAGTAACAGAATAAATCAAACTTGATACAACATTAAATAAAAACTAAAATAATAAAAACACATTCAAACATATTTACAATATTTACAGTCAGCCGAGGGAGTTCCGAGTCGGGCCTTTTCCCCCACGTGTGGAGGACAAAGCAAATGAGTTGTTAAGAGATCAGTTTCAACCTGTTGTTTAAGTCGGGTCTTTAAGTTCTTGCTGTTGAGATACATAAGTGATAATCAGCAGTAACTGAAACATTCAGAAGCTGTTCTGCAAAATACTCTGTATTTTTTTTATTATATTTTAATGAAATTTACAACTGTATTACATAGAAAACACAACAAATAAATGTGACATTGGTAACATGACATGTACAACATGAAGAGAAACTACCCATTGGTAGAACTCAAATTGAAGTTCTATATTAGAAGGTCCCGAGGCCATCTTCTTTTCAGACGCCTCGGAGGGTTATCAGGGATCGAGGAGGAAGCAAGGTTTGAAACGAGAGGATTCGGATGGTTCTGAAGTTTGTTATGGAAGGATAGGTATCTGGATTGGGTCAAATCGGAAACATATGGAACATTAAGGTCTTTATGGATGATTTTATTTGTGACAAAGTAAGGAGCGTTGAGGATTTTACGAAGGATTGGATACGAGAGGAATTCGATGGTTTAGTGGAGCCCCAAAGCTCAATACCGTAAGTCCAAATAGGTCTTATTATTGTCATATATATGAGTCGTTTGTAATTGATTGAAAGCTTAGAGCGTTTGTCTAGTAAGTGCTGCAGTATTCGAAAACGTCGGGGGGTTTCTAGTCGTTTCAGTCTGGTATGATTCTGTATTTAATCTTGTATAATATTTTATCAATACAACCGTTGTATGTTTGTTTTACATGTTTATAGTTCTTAATTACCAAACAAGGGAAGCTTTAATCTGTACATTGGACATCTCTATGGTGCTATCGATTCTTAAGTGAAAAGCCTGAAATCTAAAGGCCGAAGACAATGCCATTTTCATTTAATTCAATTAACTGTTAGGATTTCAGTTAAGATACGAGATAATGACTGGTCTTAGAGAGGGAATACAATTGACCCCTAACAGCTCGAGCTCGCGGGTCTCTCCCCAAGCAAATAATGAACGTTAAGAAGGTCAGAGAGTAACAAGGGAGGCCGGCCATTTGAGCCGAGTAATTTTCTCCTTTATATTTGGTCTCACAACAACCTTCCCTCTTATTACTTTTCATAATTAATGCCCCTCATGCATAACAAATCCGACTTTTGACAAATAAGTCGCTCCACCTCTGCCCAAGCCATGAATTTCTTAGCTAGCTCAATTTGAGGGGAATCATTTTACTTCTAATTTTTCCACTATTTTTAGGCTAGACTCTACAGATGATTACGAATCCGTTGATCGATATTATCAACTGCGTGAATATTACGAAATAACTAGGTATAGTCCGTGGTACAGACCCCTTTTTTATCAAATTATTACCACCCCTCTTAAACCTCGTGAATAGCTTCATCTTATCATAACCTACAAATTTTTTATCTGTGAAAATTCTCAGAAATGGAACGTATTCTAATTAAATTAATTTCTTATTTATTTATTTACAAATATAATAATCTGTCACGTGGACAATAATTATAGTGCTATATGAACACATTCACACCATATATATAGAAAATATAAAATTGACAAAAGTAAAATAATAATCAATAACTATATACAGTAAAAAAATAAAATAACCTAAAGATAAGTAAATTAAAAAACATAAAAACACAGTCATACTTATATATAATATATACAATCAAGCAGGGAACCCCAAGCCAGGCTTCTCCCTCTAACTATAGAAGGAAAAACAGGACTCCCAGAGATCCCTGAGCTACACTCTCAACCGCGTCACTGGTGCTAAAGCCAGTGGAGTTTGAGCGAGAGAGCTTTAGCCAATTAAATTAATTAGATACTAAATACTCATAAATTCTAATTTTCTTTCCACTTGAATCGTAAGATTATTTGATCACAAAATCGAAAAAAAAGGTGGCCTACAAAAATATTAGGCCTATTAGTCTGAATAATCAAGTAATTTTGACATGTTGGGACTGGAGGCTACGCAAAACGGCCCGAAATTATTGTAGGCCATCTTTATTCTCAATTGTGGGTAAATGGTTGACTGTCGTGAATAATGAAGAGAAGAATAGTTGGGTTGCCGACGTTTCGACCTGAAGTTCAGGCCTTCATCAGGGCTGTCTCCAAAAAGTGTTAAAACTTCTCTGTTAACACTTTTTGGAGAGAGCCCTGATGAAGGCCTGAACTTTTTGCTTTCTTATTTGACTGATCACCCCAACTATTCTTTTCTTCATCTTTATTCTTTATTTTGTGATCAAATTATCTTACAATTTAAGTGCAAAGCAAATTTCTGCACATAATTGTATTTGTTTAAGTGCACATACTTTTTTTATACAACTTGAGCTAAATCTCAATTGTTTTCCTTATAAACCTCAATTCAATTAATATTAGCTTAAAGCTTATTAAACGATGAAGTTTTTCAAAAATTGGGGCAAATGTAGTACTGCTAAAGGTTGATAAAAAAAAACAACAAATAATTTATGACTTTTTTTTTAAACGGAACTGAACTGCGTTTGACATAAATTAGTGCTATTTTAATAGTTTTAACAATGACGCACTCTACTTTCGTTTAAAGAAAAGTTGTTCTATTTTAATATGGAGGAATTTTTAGTTACTTAAATCAAATATTTTTTTTAAGTTATCGCTTCCTACTAAAAAAAAGTGACACGTTAAAAAAAAAAATCTTAAATTTTCTACTTTTCTTCTGGAAGTTGGGGAATTGTTTATATGAAGTTTTTTGTAGATCTTGATGTCTAATATAAACTTTTAAAGTAATTTCCTCTACTTCTGGGAGACCCTGCATAGTAATTTAAATATTTATTTAAGTCAAAAGTTTTAAATTAATGTCATTAATCAATTAATTAAATTAACATCATTAATCAAATCAATTTATTAAATTGATTTGTATTTTAGTAAAATTTATGTAATTGGGGTCAACTTCGAAGTCAATTGAGGGAGCATTTTTCTCCCTTCTTCCAACACAACAATTCAGTTTCAAAATATTTTACTGACGTTATATTTCCGTTAATGAACTTTGAATCGAGATGAAACAATAAATGTTCAATAGAATTTAATTTCGGATTCTGGAGAAGAGTTTCATATTCATTTAGGTAATTATATAGCAGCCATTTCCCTTAGCTTGGGGCTAAGTTATTTTCCTGCTAAAATTTGATAATAACTCATGATATTGAGTACATAACGATATTGGAAATAATTAAATTGCACTGTTAGACTCATGAATATGGTTTAACTTACATGAAAATGTTATAGCTTAGCCAGGAATAAAAATAAGAGTTTTGCCCAGCGGTAAACAGCAGGAGCTTCATTTTGCTGTCCGATCTTTCACTTCGCTCTTTACTACATAACAAGACAACAGTTTTATAAAAACATTTTGGTTAACATATTTAAAAAATAATAAGCATCATTTCATTACATCAAATCATTTTATTGATGGGCTTGAGGTTAAAACAAAAGAAAATCAATTATATTTATTTAACATAAAAATGAAATTCTTCGCTCGATTCTCCGGAGAAGAGTTTTTCATTCAGATATTTTCTTATAATAATATTCTTACTCTATGAAATTCGTAGTAATGGACCGAATGATGAAGTAAGTTTGATAGTAGGAATAACGTGAAAAGCATCACACAACTTTTACTTTCCATCGTAGAGTAGATAGGTATTTTGATGTATAGGGAAGTCAAAGTAAAAACAATGATATAACTTTATTTAAAACAATTAATTACCATGTTTTCCTCGCCAACCCTAAATCGTGGATAAGTGATACATAAAAGTTAAACTAACAATATGAAAGCCCTGTAAGCGTTGATCTCACGAGAGGATCAGCAAATACCGGGCTCTCTCGGCTGTTTCCGTATAGCTTTCAAGGTATTTTTTTTACTTTCCTACCTATAATAGGTAAAGTATTGCGATCGGGTCAAATTTCCGGTATGCAATTTTCGACAAATCTATACGTTTCAGAGCCCCTTGAGTCCGAAAAACACATTTTAAGCCATTGGTCTGTCTGTCTGTCCCAAGATTATCTCGGGAAATAGTGGACCGATTTTGTTGCTTTTTTATTTAGTAGGTTTTTGACTACTGACACCTGTGACACAAATTGGGTGCTCCATGCACAATAGCAACTAGACTGACAGTTTTTTAACTAGACTGATAACCTACAGACACACTCACAGAAACCATTTTGGTAGACTTGGCTATTTGGACTTAGGAGACCTCAACACGTGTAATTCCGTGAAAACCCAGATTCGAAAATGTTCTCGATCACAATACTTTCCCTTACTATATATTTAATTTATAGGCAAATGAAAGTAACAATGATAAACACGAAACAAAGACCTTATGCAACTACGGTAATTTAAAAAAAATAGTTGTAACTAAAAATAATTTATTTATCTACTGAAAAAACTTAATAAGTAATATAAGGTTATCTCATACTTACATACGTATATTTAGTCAATTCGTATCATGTATAATATAGTAATGAAACATATAAGTTGATTTGATTAAACGAATACATTTCATAAAATTTATGTTATGAAACCAATTAAAAAATGCTTGAATATTGCATGTTAATTTATTTTTTATCGATTAACACTTTATTTTATTGATATTAACACCTTTTAGTCTCAACAAAGTAGTATCGTTTCTTCAGTTTCAAGTGTCTTAGCATTTTCTTGAATCTTTTTCTGTTCAACAGCTATATTATTTTAGATCCCTTCCACTTTAGCCGTCTGTAATTTAAATTTTATTATTTATCTATGTTATATTTTTATTTAGTTTTGCTCGTATGCTTTGCATATATCTCTATATCTTATGTATTTATTTTTAAATTTTATTTTTAAAGATGACCCACACTTATTTCTAAAGAGTCGAAGTGTCGGCGCAAAAAAATATTTTGTGACTGATTACCTGACCATTATCATCCAACATATACATTCATACAATCAATTATTTAAACTTTAGTTTACAGTCGATTCATTATATAATATATATCCCTATGTATTATATATACATGTATATACCTATGCATCCCCGGTTCTCGCCGTTGTTGGTTCGATCCCCACCTAGGTCTGTTAATGTTTATTTCTCTGCTGTGTCTGGATACGAATCTTGACAATCCCATTCTGGTAAGTACGCGGCGGTGACCTCGAGGTATTCATCAGGGGTTAGCAAATAAGACAACAAGGCTCACTTGCTGGACTGGTTCCCCCTACCAGTGGCAGTTCC
The DNA here is from genome assembly GCA_928085145.1 of Nezara viridula. Classification (NCBI taxonomy): domain Eukaryota; kingdom Metazoa; phylum Arthropoda; class Insecta; order Hemiptera; family Pentatomidae; genus Nezara; species Nezara viridula. The sequence continues at coordinate 33,306,392 of OV725078.1, forward strand.
AATAGCAGTATATAACCGACCGATATATATTTTTTAAAATTTGTATTTATTTATTGAAATTTACAACTGTATGGAATAAATAATACCAGTAAATATGCACGAATCAGAAATAATGACACAGACTTGTAGAAATGCTACCCAATGGTAGCTATCCATAAATAGTTCTAAGTAAGAAGTTCCTGAGGTTATCTTTTTTTCAGACGCCTAGAAGGATTATCAAGAATCGAGGAAGAAGCAAGGTTGGAAATACGTGGGTTTGAATGGACATTTTTTTTTTTTTTACAAACGTCAAATGTGTTTATGTATATGTTTGTGTGTATATATATGTATATGTTAGGATGTGTGTGTGTGTGTGTACAGTATTTCCAAGCCAGTTGTAACCTTTTATATTTCAAATGCAACCCTTTAAGATTAGATTTGAATTGAAAAGGTAGGTACATTTGAAATGGAAAAGATTAAGATTGGGTTGGAAATTCTGTGTGTATATATATATATATATATATATATATATATATATATTTTAGAGTGCTACCAATGGGTAGTTTCTCTTCATGTTGTACACGTCATGTTACTTGTTGTATTTATTATTTAATACAGTTGTAAATTTCTATAGTAATATATATATATATATATATATATATATATATATATATATATATATATATATATATATATATATATATACACACATATAATTTTACAACTTTTCATTAATCGACCTTTGAGTATTAAATTTTAATATAATTATTTAATTGGGAATAAGATCACTTATTAATTATTCAATAAACTACTAAATGTTCATTGCTTCTGTGTTTATTAGACATTTCGATCCCGGTTTTTTAATTTAATTTAATTTTTTATTTTATTATCAATTGATTGAAGAATTATCCAATTTAACTTGAAAAAGAAAACATTTTTAATCAACAAAGGAATATAAAAAAAAGATAAAACAGAGAGTATTTATATATTTACAAAGGAATTTAAATTTATAAATGCTGCATATATACATTTACAGCTTTGCTGCTAAAAACAGACATATGAAAGAAATTCTTTTTACTTATTGAATTTATACTTTTTTTATTGAAAGTCTAAATACAATAAACCTCTTAAGACTACAACTATCATTAATATTGTGACAGTTAATTATGTTTTCTTCATCAACAGAACTTATTTTTCTCTATGAAAAATCCTCTTAGATCACCTCTTCCTGAGTTGATTTAGATCATATAGGTTTCGAAAATGACTTCATCCTTTAATTTGTTAAATTATTTAATTGATTTTTCTTTATTGTAATTCAGTGGTTATGAAAGAAAAAGATGGAAATTAAGTTCGAAACTTGGGGACAGAAGATATTTTTATAGTTTAAAACTATAAGCTGATATAATTTTATTTTGAAGTCAGTCGTTTCAATTATAAAATAGAAATTTGGTTTTCTTTTATAGTTATTGTTACTTTCAATATTAAAAATATGTGTGTAGTTATATATTAAGCTACTCACACATCAGTGTGAGTAGCTTAATATATGTGCTGTAGGACGGTGCTGAGACTATCGGGGTGTCCCTGGCCTGAGCTTTGAAGAGGATCCCATTGTTAACTTCTTAAAAAAAACGGGATCGAAACGTCGAATAGATATAGAAGAAATGAACATTTAGTAGTATATTGAATAATTAATAAGTGACCTTATTCTCAATTAAATAATTATGTTAAAATTATATACATATACATATAATGAATAATGCACTTTAATAATTGTAATCTAGTTTTCATTTTGTATCTTATGTAGGTCTTTCATTAGGTTTTTCCTACTATATAAAATTGAATTAAACCTTCTTAGTAGCAATAAGAAGGTTGAAAGTTAATTATCTCTCAAACATGTGTTGAAAGTAATCTCAAACATGTGTGAGATTATTACAACCGCAAACATGCAATAATTATTATGATGTGATGTATATACATGTTAATAAATGATAACCTTTTATTTTTATTTTTATTATTGAAACTTACAACTGTATTAAATGATAAATACAACATGTAACATGATATGTACAACATGAAGGGAAACTACCTATTGTTAGCACTCCAAAAATGATAATTTAAAAACAAAAACTTTTTTTTGTAGCCATTTTTACCGTGTAATGTGTGGATTTCATGAATTTCGTAGGTGTTCTAATGTGATTAATATAAACTGTATATGGAAACATGAAGTGTTACCTTTTTCGGTAATGCCTTCCGAAGAAGGTAAACGTGGTGAGTGTGAAGAGGTGGGTGGGGGGTGGGGAGGGGAGGGGTAGAAGGGAGGGAGGATCGTGTGGTGGTTAGCATATTGCAGCAGCCCGAGGCATTATACCGATATTTACAGTGGCCATATAAATCACAGGATATAATATTGTGCGGAGGTAATCCTCCCTGATCCCGCCCGACACCGACTGATTGCTAACGCTGATATCTACATCAAGCCCTCCAAGCCAGCCTTCCAGCTCCTCCTCCAGCATCCTAAATGCGCATAAATCTGGAAAAAGAATTATCTCAAGGATGGGTTAAAAAAAATAAATTATCAAATAAAATACAATGTATCAATGAGTTTTATAACAAGAGGTATATGTCCTGCTTTTCTTATTATTAAATCTGTTTTTATTATAAAATAATAGGCAAAACTTAGGGGAAATAAGTGTTGGAGCTATGTGTGGCACATTCATACCACATATACAACAAGATAGTATTCGTTGAATTACTGAAATTTAGAACTGTATTGCTAGGTTTTCCGAAAAAAAAATTCGGGATTTTAAGTTTTATTTTTAAATAAAATGAAAATATATTTTATTATTCTGGGACTGTTGTCCCTTTAAAACAAATTATAAGTGCTAAATTCATGTGTAAGTGGTCATAAAAAGAGTAGATGTTTACAATATGGTTATTTAAAAGTAAAAATATAGACGGAAAGAGTGAAAAAGACATAAAAAACGTAAATATACATATTGAATATTTAATAGTTGACCGTTGCATTATAAAGGAAGGAGATGGTTCGGGGTTGCGTTCATAAATAGGCTAAATAGTGGTAAAACTATTTTATTGAAAGCCAACGTTTCGACCCGACTTTGCAGGTCTTCATCAGGTAGGTGTGTTCATCTAGGAGTTTCACTTAGAACTGAGTTCCAGTTCTAAGTGAAATTCTATTTATGACCGCAACCCCGGACCATCTCCTTCCTTTGCAAATATACATACATAATAATCGTACATAAAGCGTAGAAACAGAGAAAACTAAAATAACAGAAATATTTTCTGCGGGTACTTAGAAAGCTCTTTAAGTATATTTCGTGATCAGGCGGTTTGAGGAGTAGGTGTTTAAATAGGAGGGGTTAGAAAGAGGAAACTGATTGTGCGTGTCGAATGTCAGAAGGGATGGACTTCCATTGTGAGGCGGCTTGAATTGCAAATGATTTGTCATACGCAGTAGTTCGGTGAGGAGGTCTATCCGCAGGTGGATAGAGGTCGGAAGTGCGAGATCTAGTAGGACGGGGTTGGATGGAGTATTTAAATTGTAATCTATGGAAAATATAGGAGGGTCGATGAGTTCTAATGATTGGGTACAGAAAGGTAACTAGGAAGTACTGACGGCGATGGGATGGATAGAGCCACTAAATGAACACCTTATATAAGAAACTGCTTAAGTTTGAGGGATTATTCTTTTTTATGGGCGTCAAAACTTATTAATTCTCTAAATAAAAATAGTTTTTATCTTTTGAAGCATTTCACTAGTTGGAAATAATTCAGCCTTCAGTAAGATATCAAATCTGATTTCCTCGTAATTTAGTTTTAGGAGTTTAAATCAGGTTTTGGATCTTTTTTAAAAAGTTATATTTGAACAGTTTCTGTGAAAATTTTTAGGTAAAATGTTCCATTTAAATAGTTCCAGTGAAACCTTTTTTGGGAAAGTGCTTAAAATAAAAGTTCTGAGAAGCTTTTTGGTAATAAAGTTACAGATTTATGGTAAAAGTTTAATTTTTATTTATTCGAGTTCTTAAATTAAAATAAGTTCCGTTAAATGAGAAATGAACAGCAATTGGTTTTAATTAGAGTTATACTTCCCTTAAACACGTGATTCTAATGTGTCGTTTGTTTGAATAGCTACGAAAAAAGTCATTCTTTAGATCGACTATTTAGCGAAATACCGTTTTCAGAAGTTTAGCAGCATCACTTAGTTGGGTTCGGAAATCAAGTACCAAGTAGACACTACACAATAAATAAACAGAAGGGTTGCAGCAGCTAATCGTTGCTACTTTGGGCTTCCCAAACATTTTAGAAGCAGAAAGCTCCCTAGCCGGAACAAAATCAAGATAAATCTCTTTATGACTCTGTTCCGCCCAGTCGTCATTTATGGTTCAGATGCTTGGGCGTTCACGAAGGCGGATGAGTCCAGGCTTCTCTTATTCGAGAGGAGCCTTCTTAGACGGATTTTCGGTTAAAAAGGACGACGTATGGAGAAGAAGGGAGAATGCCGAACTAACGAGACTCTACAACAATGTTGACATACTTAAGTTCGTGAAGCTCGGACGACTTTGATGGGGAGGACATGTGCAAAGGATGGCAGCCAATGAGATTCCGAAAATGATCCTTACCGAAGAGCTCTACGGGAAGCGAGTTGGACGACCGAACGTGAGATGGATGGACTCGGTCTTTGCGGAAGCGCGGCCCTTCTTGAAGTCCGAAACTGGAGAGCTGCAGAGAACGACCGAACAAACTGGCGGAGAATTTTGGAGGAGGCACAGTATAGGTGACGGGATATATATAGCGCGACATATATATATAAGAACTGTTAAATAAGAGTTATAAAAAACGTTTATCTGAGTTCTAGCTCCAAAACTACTGAAAAACTATCTACAATAAAATTTCCGATGATACTGATGCTTTTAAAAATAAAAGTTTTTTATCCGTTACCTGTTAGCTTATTATGCCATAAAGACGAGGATACAATGGAAAGAATAACATAAGAAGAATATAAAAACACAACAAAGATGAATAATAAAAGTAAATTAAAGGCAAATAAAATGGCAGGGATATAAATAATAATAGAGATAGTAACAATAAAATAAAATGAAGAAAACTTATAAATCATAAACACATTTTTATTCCATTGTTTATTCATATTTCATTATTATAAATCATATATATGTATTTTTTATAATACACCTTTTTTCCGAGAATACATAACTCCTCAAATTTTTTTGTCATTGTTTTTGTATACATAAGTCTCTGATATATTAATAGGTCAATTGCGCTGAAGATTTTAATAAGTTTTCTGAAAATAAAATAATCCATAACGACCTGAATGTTCCATATGTTTCCAATTTGTCCCAATCCAGATACCTATCCTTCCGTAGTAAATTTCAGAACTATCCTAATCCTCTCGTTTCAAACCTTATTTCCTCATCGATCCCTGGTAACCACCGAGGCGTCTGAAAAGAAGATGGCCTCGTCATCTCCAAATTTAGATACTTTATCAGAGTGCTACCAATGGGTAGATTCTCTAAAACCCTTGCCATGTCATGTATTTTTCTGTATCACATTGACTGAATGTTTATTAATTTGTATAGTTGTAAATTTCATGAATAATAATAAAAAATAAATAAAAATTTGAAATCTAATATCATAAACTAATACATTATTTTATATTATTTATTTATGTATGATTGTATATTATATTATCATTGGTTCATGATTTCAATTACTCCATCTTTTTCCCTTACAATAATGCTATTTTCGGTTATACGTGGGAACAATTCATCATATTTCCTATTGTTTAACATTTAGATTGATTGTATATTTTGAATTGTGATGTATTGAGGGTATTTGGAGGATTAATTGTCAGGAAACCAGTCCCCCTTTTTATGTTATATATGCCGTCATTACTAACCTTTGTGAGTCACCATCAGCATTAAATAAATAAAAAATACAAGAGATATTGATATTTGTATAGTACAAAAACAGAAGTGATTAAGAATGAAATTATAAAAATAAATTAACGATAAGTTAAGTGGTTACGACTTAGTGATTAAATGAATAAAAGATAACTAAGGAATTATAAAAAAAAATGTAATGCAAGTCATAAATTAATTAATAAATAATTAAGGCAATTAAATTAATAAATAATTGAACTCTTAAAATCTTATTCATTTTTTTTTTACTTCTAGCTTATTGTCTTATATAATCATAATAAGACAATCATATATCGTTATATAATTTTGTAACCATGTATCCATGGTATACAACCAATCTACATACTCAGGTACAAATAAATACAGCATCTCGCTGGAGAGAAATGCTGTAATTAAAGTCATGAATGTATATTGAGAATTTCATTCGTTCGTTTAATTATGATTGTACCAGGTGATATTGAAAATGAAACACCGAATTAAATTTTTATTAAAATCTATTGTTTCAGCCCAATTATGCCCATCCTCAGTGATAAAATGGAACATAGACACGTATAAAACAATGTTTAAAAATAAAAATTATATTAATCAAGTGAAAAAAAGCAAGAATTGTACAAGAAAAAAAGAAGTAAATATATATATATAACTGAGCATAAAATATAGAAAACTTGTTAAATTGGTTAAACTAAAATAAGTATGTCTAAAAATCATACTTATAAGAAATAATGATGAAAAATTAATAATCAAAACAAATTAACATTTATGTAATATGGAAATAAACGGGAATTGCTTTAAGATTTACCGTCTTTTTAATGTTTAAGTCAGACTTATTTTAAACATTTTTTTTTAGAATTAGTAAATTTTTATTTTGTGTTGAGTTATATATGTAATGTTAAAAGGATTTATTTATTTTTCGTTTAGTTTATTCTAAGAGATAAGAAGAAAGAGCTTCTATATTCAAGTCATGTTGGCCACATACATTGGGTTGCTATACACACAGCATACTTATCAGTATATTATAAGATATAATAGAAATAAATTTTTTTCATTTTAACAGTTTATCACAATACATTAATATTATCAATAAAGCGTAATACCTTACTATTTTTTTATTTCAATCTCTCTTTTGCATAATGATTTGTTCTATATTTTTCTTTTCCTGCCAATCTCAACGGTTTCATAGAATAATAAAATCTTAATAACAATACATATAATTCGTTCAATTTGTCAATTCATTTACTTTTCTTTTATTGTATAAATTTTTAATTTAATATTTTTCAATGTAACCCAGTTTTAATAAAACAGCAGATAATACACTACTTTTTTAAAAAAAATTATTTATTTTGTAATATAATATTCTACCATTTGGACAATAATTATAGGGAGGTAAGACCACATTCATAACATATATACATAAAAGATAAAATAAACAGAAAAAAAAATGAAACTAAATAATAATCAAAACAACACACTAATTAAAAATCATTACGGAAACAAATACAGGATCTCGACCTTCTGACCTTAATACCCCTTTTCAAAACTCTTTTTTTGCCTACTCTATTACTTTCCTTTAAAAATCTGGTATTCTTCTTCTGAACTATATTAACCCCTCTCCCCATTCCGATTTATATTCACTGAACAGTCAGGTACCTACCAGCTAAGCATGCACTGAGCATCAGTAATTTATTCTTTTATTACTTTGGCATTGTTTAAATATTTCATTCCCGTTTCATACTATGATAGTTGCTCAGTTATTTTTTTTTATTTACGATTTAATTTTTACTAATTTAGAATTTATAAATTTTTGAGCCCGTATTTGATTTATATACGTTTTTTTACTGTTTACTCTATTTTTATATATTTTATATAAAGTGTGAATGTGCTCTCTGAACACTATTATAAATGTCATTAATTGAGACTGATTGTAATATTTCTAACACACACACACACACACACACACACACACACACACACACACACACATATATATATCTTTATATCTTTTTTCCTTTAATTTGTATATAAAATATATAGTAAGAAAAATGTTTTAATCATGAATTTTTTTTTCTCTAAGCAGCGAATGTTTTGTTTTGTTACTCAATTGTATATAATATGAAGTACTTTGTACATAGTTTCATTAATTTTGTATATATAATAATATATACTGTCATTGTTAGTTTATTAAAGTTTTTTGTTTTTGTTTTATTTATGTAAGAGATCTTACATATTTGAAACAAGATTCGTTTTATTTTTCTGTAAAACTGGTTATTCTCAAGGGACTTCTTCGCAGAATAAAATTATTTTTCTATTCCATTTCTATTCTATACAAAGCAACATAGCTTGAGAAGTAAGAACCAATAAGCACTAGACCACTTTGAGGATAATCCGAATTTCAGATTCAGTATAAATCACAACGGGTTAATAAGATATCCGCGTTATAAAAAAAAACAGAAATATAAAAAGTAAGAAAGAGAAACGGGAGCCTTAGTTGCCAACTGCAAATGTAAGACCAGATGGGAATGACAGCAACGTCAATACAAAGGCGGTGAAGTTGTGTGAAATGGAAACTGTCACCAACAAGTTGGATCTAGTTCAACGCCCTTGTCTGTCACTAGTTCCAACAGTTTGCAAAATGACGAATTCGACGAACATTTTATCGAACGAAAACGTGACCTTCCCTCTGGCTACCAATATCCGTTGTGATTATGATACGTGAATGTTGAGTAAATAAAAAAAAAAGCGATAAGTAAGTAAAAAAAAAAAATTTAAATAGCTTATATCCATTTATTGCATCAAAAACTGTTCAATCACACATCACCAGTCTTGAAAAGTAGTGTCAAAACTGGCGGATTAATATAAATTCCAATAAATCCCATCAAATTACCTTCACTTTTCGTCGTAACCTGTCCTACATTAGGCTTCAACAATAGCCCACTTATCCCTGTTGAACAAATCCGATACCTCGGACCACCTGGACAAACGACTCACTTGGAAACCCCATACCAGACTGAAACGACTAGAAACAGCCCAACGTTTTCGACTACCGCAGCACTTACTAGACAAATGCTCTAAACTTCCAACTCTTTACAAAATAGTCATATATATTACTATAATAAGGCCTATTTGGACTTACGGGATCGAGCTTTGGGGCTCTACTAAACCATCAAATTCCTCTCGTATCCAATCACTACAATCCAAAATCCCTCGTAAAATCCTCAATGCTCCCTACTTTGTCACTAATGAAATCATCCATAACGATCTTAATGTACCATATGTTTCCGTTTTAGCTCAATCCAGATACCTATTCTTCCATAATAAACTTCTGAACCATCCGAACCCTCTTGTTCCCAACCTTGCTTCCTCCTCTATCCCTGATAACCCTCCGAGGCGTCTGAAAAGAAGATGGCCTCGGGACCTCATAATATATAAATTTAATTGGAGTGCTACCAATGGGTAGTTTCTCTTCATGTAGTACATGTCATGTTGCTTGTTCAAATTTACTTGTTGTATTTATCATTTATACAGTTGTAAATTTCAATAATAATAATAATAAAAAAAAAAAAAAGAAGTAGCTTATCGAATATCCTAGAAGCAACCTTACAATGGCAGGTCAGAGACGTTCACTGATTCCATGAAACCTTTTTTGGTGACAGTAGGTCGGAAAATATTAGAGCTCTTGCCAATGCGCCCTAGGAACCGAGAAATAAATATATTTTTCAACATTTTAACATTTATTTATATTATTGTTTTCTGTCCTTGCTCATCATGGGATCTAATAGGTTATAATATATCAGTCGATTTGTTTTCTCTTTTTGTATAGCAAGTATAAACATTGCTGATTGTATTAAACTAATTCAAATGTATATTAAATTACAAAAACCAAAGCACGCTTCCAGTAAAGTAGGCCATCTAAATTTTTGTTATGAAAAGATAATTCAGCGTTCGAATTAGAACTTTTAAATATGAATTTTTAAAAAAATATAAATTTTTGAACTTGATTTTTTGGGATCCTTACAATCCAAAATCCTTCGTATACTCTTTAATACTCCTTACTTTGTCACGAATAAAATTATCCATAACGTGCTTAATGTTCCATATAATTAGCGTTTGGCCAAATCCAATACCTATCCTTCCATAATATACTTCATATCCTCTGAAAAGAAGATGGCTTTGTTATCTTTGTTGAAAAAATTTTATTAAAGTGCTGCCAATGAGCAGTTTCTTTACAGTTCTTTTCACGTCAATATATATATATATATATATATATATATATATATATATATATATATATATATATATATATATATATATATATATATATATATATATCTGTGTCACATTTAAAACAAGTATCTTTAGAGATAGATGAGTAGTTGACGGTTGAAATAAAAAGGATGAAAAAAATTGTATGAATTTGAAGTCAAACTTTAATGAGTTGGGCTACGCTTCGATCTAAGAGGGAAGCACAATAAAATTGTATGACTGTTCAAATGTGGTTAATCAAGTTAAATTAATAACAGGCAATACTCAAATTATGGTTAATAATTGTACTGGGTTGGTAAATAAGTCCTTTCGGTTTTTCTGTTAATTTGTATGTCACTACGATACACTTCTTGTCTGATGAATTAATCCCTAAGGTGGATTGTTTATCCTATTTATAATATGTCAACAACTATATCTTTTAACTCTTGTAGAAACTACCATAGTATTGTGTTTACTATTGCACTGTGAATATGGAAGAAAATATCTTTCATCATCTGCATATTTTGTTGTATTATTTTATAAAAGGTAAGCGTGCTGCATTAGCCGATAGAAAAATTTAGTGTTCATGCAAGCTGTGAATTGTCCGAAGGTGTTTTATAAAGGGTGAAAGAAAAGGTTCTTCACAGAGGGCAAAAGTGAATAGCTGCTGTATCAATCTTGCCAACTGGCTTAGGCTTTTGGAGTGGCTCCAGATTTGGTGACAGATCGTTGCTACAGTCATATCTAACCTAAAATAATCCATACGCATTATAATGTCGAAGGGGATTAGAGAGGAAAAGGATAGCCTGGAATCACATGATTAGATGTATTTTGGTAACCAATCCATCAAATTAAAACAAAATGGGTAAAGACGATGTCTGTAGTGGTTAAACATAAGAGATATCACGTAGTCCAATTCGGAATAGTACTGGGTTTCAAGGTCTCTGATGGCGGAAGCCGATAAAGAGAGGCATAAATAAAATATATATATATACTAGCTAAATAGAAACCGAATAAATAACGGCGAGCAAAGTTCATTTTTAATGGAACTAAGAAGGAGACGTTACTAGTGTTGCCGAAAATCGGTCTTAATCTTGCACTTTGCAAGACCAAGACCAAGACCGCCAAATTATTGCAAGACCAAGACTTAAACTGGTAAAAAAAAAAAATCGATTTTTGAATAAAATTAAGACAAAATTGTTACTAATACTTGGCAATTTCAGTAAATATATGTAAAGAATTGTTATAACCAATATTCTTTTGTATTCAACTATCCTGATTTTTCATTCGGGCTTAGTTAGGTTTCTTCTAGCTAAAAAAATACAGTAATATCTCTCAGCTAAAGTAATATCTAAAGGTAACTGCAAGACTGTTGCGAGACTCTTGCGCAAGACCAAGACCAAGAGTGGGTGCGCAAGACCAAGACACTTCGTCTCGCATTTGAGCAACACTAAGCCTTACAGTCAGAGGGCCACAGAACAAGCCAATTTTCGGTTGGTGATTTTATATCGATAAATATTAGTCTCGAAGTTAGTTCTAATGGAGCTTCGGAGCTGAGAAAAAAAATATGTTATTTTTCGTTTCATTTGCTTAGCTCGGATCGGTATTTTATACCAATAATTTTTTTTTTTTTGAAAAATAAGAAAAAATATGAGTTATAAGTGTATCATAAATTACAAAAACTATAAGTCTTCTAGTAAAGAAGGCCAAGTAAATTTTTGTTATGAATAAGGAAGTTAGATTCGTTTCCAGCGCACTTTAAAATTCTCAAATATCAAAATTAATAGAAATGAAAAAAATACGAACTTTAAAACTTCATTTTCTTGGAGATTTTTTTTTAGCCAGCCGTCAACTGAAGCATTTATAGCTGCTCAAGATTTTCTACAAATTTAATATTAATACAACAATGCATAGATAAATTACTGCTCTTCAAAAATATATCAGCAACAAGTAACTTCGGCGATTCTCATATTAGGAATCTACAGCATTATTACTTGTTTTATTAATTTTCTTCTTGGGGGTAATGAATTGATTTAACTGGGCTTTTAAATAAAAGTTTAAAAAAAAAAATAAAAGATCTGTAATCCTTTATTGAAAACTTCAAGGAGGTTAAATTTCTAGTTCCGAAATAACGGGAAAATAGTTTAAAAATATAAGTTTCTGCCAGTATGGAACTGCTTAAAAATTAAAGTTAACTTATGAAAAAATATTTTCATAGTATTATCTTTAAGAATCGAGCCGAAAAATGTTGCAGTAAACTGGCCTTCTTTAGAGTCACCATTAACCCTTACGTCAAACAATTATTTATGCAGGAAAGTCAATTTCTCCTTTGTTAAACTGAAAAATAGAATTTTCACGAACTCTTGTAAAACAGATTATTTCAGGAGCGAAGGAAAATTTTTAGTATCGAGGTGGAACAAGTAAGTAGGTAGTACTGTTCCTAAATTGAATTTTCTCGAAATTTCCTTTAAAAAAAGAAATAGCGACTTCTTTGCTTTAGAGGCTTGAAAAGAGAATGAAATCTCCTTTAACAAAATAAACATCAAAGCCTACGGACACTGACAGCTTTAGTGTTATTTACATTTGAAGTTTGGCTTATTGTCTTTACTACATCTGATTGGAAACTTCGTTTGCATTTTTTTTTTTACAAATAGAATAATAACAAAATAACCATCCCCACATATATTATTACAGTAAGGCTCGAAATCGGTTTTGTACCAAATATAAGCTCCTGTCATGCTCAAATACCATGAATGGGGTACCGTTGGATTCAGAATTTCACGGAGGGTTAGCGAATCGTATTCTCCACTTTTGTTTTTCTTTCTAAAATAAATAAAGTCGATACAAACATTTTGCTAGGCTTCAATACTGGAACGGTGGTAAGTCTGTAGATCGATACGGGACAAATTGGGCTTTGAAGATTTTGATGCGTACAGCAAGAAGTTTTTAAGCTTAAAAACGTACTATTTTCGAGATAACGCAAGGCATAGGGTTCGCATCCACACAACCTTACGTTAATTGTAGTACTGTCATTGAATACATGTCTCATTTCGTCGACTTGAGGCCTCTATGATCGAGAGAGGAGGAGTTTATATTATTTATCGATGGTGTTTTTGATCGGCAAGCCATATCATCGTTAATTCTTCACCAAATCTCAAGATTGAGCCACCAATTTTGAAGGCTTCCTTCTCCTTCAGGCGGGCAAAATAGTCCAATCACCCCGAAAATTCAGGCAAACAAGTTATGAAAGAAAACAAACTTTATTTGCGAATAACTAAAAAATTACACATTTTCCCTTGGTTATGCCCATGATTATATAAAAGATTACTAAATTCCCTACAAAAGGAAAAAAAAATCATCGAAATCGGACAATTTTTAGCAAAGATACAGCTTATTGAAATTTGTAAACATGTTAGTTCCAAACATTAATGAAGATTTAAATTAATTTTTGTTTTCTTTGTCGATTATTTTTATCGATAAGGCAACAATTGTATTCTTTATCTTTTGATATGTTGCGTTATTTTCTTTTCTTTTTAATTTGGCATTTGATTACTTTGCGAATTTTTCGCACTAGCCTATTAGTTATATATTATCACAATAGAAAAAAATGAAAAAGAAATCAATGATTTCAGTCTGCTGAGTGATATTCCATTATAGTAATGTTATATATGGCTATTAAAATATTCATAAAATATAAAAAAGATATTGTTTTTACTCATATATGATACATTACGTATCATTCGATGACGATTTTTAACAATAACGGATTAGTTTGGACGAAATGAAAATATTTCATTATCAATAGCATGGCTCCTATACCTTTGTCCCGCTAGTTCAATACCAGCCACACTGTGCGGCGGTTGAAATGAACTAATCGAGTCATGGATCACTAACAATGTAATTAGCTTCGAACAAGGGGATACATATCCGAAGGGCTGATGAAGGCAAAGGAAGGAAGATTGTTTGTAAGCATGAATATCGATAAAGTAAATGGTTCAAATACTGGTAAGGCTCTGTTGATGTGTATGAGGGAGTCAATATGCATTCAGAAATGGATTAGCCGAATCGGAAGATCTAAGCACTCACATCTTCTTCAGATCCGGAAGAAATAAAGGTAAGATGGATGTGAAACCTGTTTTATTGTCTCTGGGCAGGGCGGGCGTACGTGCTCAGCCACCTAGATCTAACAGCAATGCGAGGAACCTCCCTCCGTCAGGAATTACTTCTGCTATATCATGATCCGCCACTACGGTTTCGAGTGATTAGAGATACAAACTACTTTACAAAAAGGAATATTTTACCAAACATTTTTAGTACATGACATGAAAGGAAATAAAAGAATAGGTTCTGATATGATTTTATATATTTTTAAAACTCATTCAATCAACATGGCTAAATAATCATTAGCGGTTCTAGACCTATCGGTAAAGTGGAAAAGAAGAAGAAAATTCCTCATATTAATTATTTTTATCATGTAACCAATTATAAGTCGGAATTAATCATAAAATTCTTGGATACGCAGATGACACAGCTTTCCTTAGAAGTAATCAAGAGGACATTGAGAAATTCGCTAAGACTCTGCTAAGAGAGACAGAGCAGAACGGCCTACAAGTAAATTAAAACAAGACAAAATATATTATAACAAGGCGAAAATTCAACTCCAATAACATGACATGACTAGAAGGAAAATCATTCCCTAGAGTAGAAAAGTTCAAATAACTCGGCTCCACAATAACTTCAATGGGCCGAAATAGACCAGCGTATAACTAGCGCAAACAGAGATTTCTACCTCCCTTACAAAAGTATTGAAATCCCGAAAAATATCAAGAAATCTCAAATTAAGGGTGTAAAATGCTATAATAAAGGAAGTTCTAATATATGACTGTGAGACCTGGACGATAACCGGAGCGATTTTGGATCAGAGCGCTAAGACACGAAGGAGAAAAACGAATAAAGAACTGCTTACAGAAACTGGTCGATCCAATATCCCATGGTATGAAGGAATGGAGGTTAAGATGTGCTCGTATTCCATCTGGAAGCCTCTACCTAACAATGAATGATTCAATAGAAGGCAAAAGACCACGGGGAAGGCCAAAAAGCAGATGGATAGATAGAATCAACAAAGATGCAATAGAGCTGCTTGCAGATAAATGGAAAGAAATGGTCCAAGACAGGCAGAGATGGAACAGGCTTGTTAAGGCGGCAAAAGATCTACATGGTCGGTAATGCCAACAGAAAAAAAAATTGTTTGTACTTTGTTGCAATCAATAGTAAATTTTTGTATATTGTTCTTTTTAGCCCTGATGACGTAGGTCAAAACGTAAATTACAAATAAATATTACAGTTTAGAGTGTGACTGTAGACCGCAATCCCCGACTGGTAAATCAAAACGCAGTTCATTTGAAGTTCCAGCGATTAATCAATACAGTGTGAAATATAGAACTAATTCGAACAATTATATTTTTTGTATCATTATTAAAAACATGGGCTGTTTAGAATTCCGATCAGTTAATACACAACTGAGAATTCTTTTCAGTGGGTTCGTCACGTGTTAAGTATAGTGAAAACGGTTCCTTGAATTTTTCAGATCCACCTATGCCACGGAAGGAGGACGGATTAAATTTTAAACCTCATCCGTATAAGACGGTGTTGCGGGGAAGAAGGGTCTACAAGGCGACAACCGCATTTTTTTCTTCTCAGCTGTGTTAGTATTTTATGATGAAGTACATGAAAACATAGATGAAACCTATTTTTTTTTTTAAATAATTTATTGAAAGAAAAAGAGCAAAATATAATTACGAATTATGAATGAAATCCGGAAAATATATATACTATCATGATTTAACAAACAATCATGTTGATTTTTATTTGTAATATTCATATTATTCATTCTTAAACTGTAAGTTAATTAATTAATTTTTCGATTAATAATCACGTTTCGTGATGTGAAAAACAAACTTATTTTATTAAATATATAATTTCAACAATAAGACTTTACATACCGACCTAAGACAACCAACCATTGTCAGCACATACGTACTATTTACTCCCGATTTCATCTAAAACTACACGGACATCACAATGGACTTATCAAAGACATGGCCACGGCTGAAATGCTCATCAGGAGGCGACTGAAAAGGAGCTGGATGAGAGATCTCCTTTCCTGATTTTAGGATATAAATAGGCCAGGGAAGAGGTGCTGCTGGGCTCCATTCTTCGTCATGCCTATCATGCCATTTTCGAATTAATAGCAAATCTGCTAATTGTCACTACCATGACAGGTGCGGATGAAGAGGTAAAGACAAAAAAAAAAAATATATAATTTTTCATTCATATTAATTCTATTATGTTACGTTCTATTCTGTTATGTTATGTTCTATTATGTTAATTTTATTATGCTTTTTTTTTCCTTTTACCAATTTTATTTCACGTAACGTGCTAACTTTAAATAAATAAACTTTAATAACCGTAAAAAACTTTAAGCTTAACTTGCTTTTTACGTATTTTTAATTTAATTTTATTCCTAATATTCACAACCATAAGATATAATAATATATAATTTTATTTAACGGCGTTGATGACAAACAGGTTTTACGAATTTACTATAAAACAACCAACCAATGCTATTATGTCAAACATACAACTTTGTTACAATGGAATTAAAAAAAAAAGAAAAGATTTTTTCTTTTTATTGTTTTTGTTGATAGTTTTAGGTCATAGTGTGATAGTCCTGGAGCCCGTGGCAAAAAAGGTGTCATATTTCATGATAAGGTTTGATCATATTTACAGGCCCGATGAGAAAAATGCGCGTCTGCCAGTATATAGCCGATGGAATACAAAATGGCGGCGATGTGAACATAATCTACATAGGTTGTAAGCGTATGTATAGAGAGAGCTTATAAATATATAAAGCTACCAAACCTTTTACTTTATAGTATTTACAAGTCTTGACAGACGTGAAATAGTAGTCATTTACCCCATAGCCATGGATTTCAAGTTGAAAAATAGAGTTCACGATTCAAAAAGTTTACTTTTTTCGGGTTTTCGGTTATATCAGTGAAACTATGCGTTATGTATATAGTAATGTGATAAGTGAAATTAATGCTGACAAAATTTTCAACAGAAATGATCACATCAGTTTTTTCGCTATATTCATTAGTTTCCGTGATAAATTTGCATAGATTTTTTTCATTATTTTACTTACCAACTGTTTATCTTTTCATTTTACGTATTATTATATGTTAGCGTTTCGATATATATTTTCCCATCATCAGAACCATATAGAATTTTAATTAAGAAATTAAAATAAATATAATTTATTTATTTTTACTTTGTCATTTGTTCGATTGAACGCCCTAACTAACTTCTCTGTAATACATCCAGACTTTTGTCAGGCTTATTTATAATGTAAGGATCAATTGTAAATACATTGTTACCCTAATTATAAGTTAATATTATTTAAAATTGAATTTACCTATTTTGTTGGTGTTTTCCTTTGGTCATAATAACATTTTTTTTACTTTTAGAATTAAACATTCCTCAATGCTCCTTACTTTGTCACAAATAAAATAATCCATAAAGACCTCAATGTTCCATATGTTTCCGATTTGGCCGAATCCAGATACCTATCCTTCCATAATAAACTTCATAACCATCCGAATCCTCTTGTTTCTAACCTTGCTTCCTCTTCGATTCCTGATAACTTTTCGAGGCTTCTGAAAAGAAGATGACCTCGTGATCTCCTGATGTAGACAAATTATTAGAGCGCTACCAATGGGTAGTTTCTCAACAAGCGTGTTTCATGTTATTATATTCCTCTGTACACATTTACTTGATGTATTCATACTAATACAGTTGTGAATATCATAATAAAAGTTAAAAAAAAAAGAAGAATTAAACACAATCAGGAGGAACATTTCTTTTGGATAAAAATTGTTTGCACTTACATGTTTAAGATTAGAAACCTCTTGATAAAAAAAAAATAATTTCGTACATTTGCCTGTTTGCATGCGTATGTAACTGTACCACGACAAATTTAAGAAGGGAATAACCTGTTTGAATTTTTTTTAATTTATTTTTTTTAGTATAGGCGAAATTTCACAACTCCATTGGTACAAGAATATTTGCGAAATTTATTAGATATTGTCGGAATAGTCGCTTCATGGCAAGAATGTTTTAATTTGTTTGTTTATACTTGTCAGAAGTCCTTACACCCTGAAGCGTTTTAACTTTTCATAAGCCGTTTATATATATATATATATATATATATATATATATATATATATATATATATATATATATATATATATATATATATATATCATAATATGATATATTTAATGGAAAATTTTATATCATATCTTGAAAGATAATTCAATTCTACATGATAAAAATAATAAAACTACCTTACATAATCGATTCTACTATATATATAAAAAAAAGTTGTAATTGATTGTGGGAGTCAGATTCTTGAATACATTAGTAATTTTAAAATTATATTTTATAAAAGACTACAAGGTGTCTGTGGTAACTACTCCATCCAAAACACGAAAAAAAAACAAGATAATAATATCGATTCTGAAAGTAGAACCAAAGTATCGATTAAAAATGTCACATCCATTGGAGGCATATTTAGCAATACATGTTTCTGCGCCTTAATTTCATTCATAAGATGTAATTTTGAAATAAAATATGAGGCTACTATAGTATAGACTTATTCTTTAGGGGATTAAAAAATCACTAATTGGCTAAAAATCATATTATAACTTTATAACAAAACGAATAAAAAAAATTATTTCAAGTTTGCAAAAATATGATATAAGAGGTCGAGAATCAGAAAAACTTTCAATTTTTTTTCTTTTCAGGAAAATTTTATTCAGGAAGGCTTGCAGGTTAGAAGTTGTATAACCGATATCGGCGACTACTGAATTCACAATCAGCTCAGATATTGGAATTTATCTCTCTCCACTGAATAATTTTCCATTGAAATGATGCCACTGCGCCAACTCTTAATAAATACTTATATTCCAGTGAATAAAGTAGATTATAAGGAGACTTATTGCTTTCGACATCTTTGTGGGTAGGTTATAATGACTAACGAGAAATGCTTTGTAGTATGGGAAAGTTTTTAAACTCAGCGCGGAGCTCATCAAAGGCATTGTAATTCCTTCATTCCGAAGGTCAAGTTTGCTCAATTATTCGGTTCCATTACTAAATACATTATTATACCCTACTTCCTGTCCACAAGAATATAGATTTGTTTCCAATCGGACTTGTTTGGTTAAATTTGTTCCATACTGAAGGGATTTTGAAGAAAACAATTTAATTAGGAATATTTCATATTTAAATAGAAAATATATTTAAAAACAAAAACTTCTACAACTGCCATGTTGTAATAGAGAGAGAAATACTTTATTAAAAGTAATGCTGCCCTACTAAATAGGATTGCTTTATACACATCATACATATCAATCCATATGGACATAACTATTGCATTACATTTTTTCTTATGATCGTTAATTAAATTTAAATTCAATAAAATTTAACTCATTTTCGTCAATATATTATTGGTTCTATACTATTCTACACGATTTTTTTATTTCATTATATTTCTTTTTTAATGTAATTCATCCTCCATATATATATATATATATATATATATATATATATATATACTATATAGCAGACTAGTGGCCATATATATAGCAGACTAGTCTAGCTTACGTTCTCATCAGGATTACAGCAAATAGTGTTATGCTTTATTCATATTTGTTATAGTTAGGTGATGTAATATAAGAATTATAAATTTTATAAGAAATAAGAATTCCTGGCATTTGAATGTTTTTTTGTTTTGTTTTTTCAAGAAAATGAAAACAACGAAAATCTATAGGCGTGAATATCTCCTTGACAAAGCATTTGCGAACATAAGTTTAGAGGAAATTTCGTTTTGTTTTGAAGTCCTTAGTTCAGTTTTGCAGTTTGGCTACTTAACCCTGAAACACCCTATATATTATTTTAACATTTTTGAACTCCTGGTGTTCCCTCGCCAGATTGTATATAGGTATGCATGTGTTTTTTTTTTTTTGCTTAGTTTTAATTTTATTATTTTTTTAGGTTATTTTATTTTATTATCTTTTTTATATACTTTTGATTATTACTTTGTTTCTATTTATTTTATTTTTCTTGTACATATAGTGTGAATGTCATCCTACCTCACTATAACCAATGTCCAAGAGACAGATTGTTGTAACACTCAATAAAGAAAAAAAAAAACATTTTTTAAATAAATTAATTGCAATATTTCTGCACCAGTGCCTATGGAAACGGTTAAAAGAATTGTTATTTATTTTAAAAAATCCATTGCCGCCAAAAATATATTTTCGAAAAGTAATTCCATTTTATTGAATGTACATTTAAATGACGACCATAAGATATGTATTTCGGTCTTGGAAATGGGAAATAGTTTCTGAAACGTTGTCAGATGTTTTTGTGAATCAAAATTTAATAAATTAATTTTAATAAAAGGGTTTGAAATAGTTTTTTGTTAACGTAAAAAAGTTTTAAAATTAATATACCTGTTTTAAAAATAATATTAAGAAATGCACGATAAATGTTACTTTTCATTTGATTTCTAATTCTGATGCTTCCAAGGTGTGGGTAAAACTGGATAAAGTCCTAAATTGAAATACCGTCATCACCACCTTATCACTGATAATAAAATGAACGGCTATCAATATTTTTACATATATAATAGTATATTTATTTATTTTATTTAATTTTTTTTTGGGGGGGACGCCCCATACAAATAGAGTTGGCTATAACGATAACAATGAACAAATTAATATAAAAAACATTTACAACTTATATACAAAGTAAAATTCATTAGGATTCAGTGA
Organism: Nezara viridula; assembly: GCA_928085145.1. NCBI lineage: Eukaryota > Metazoa > Arthropoda > Insecta > Hemiptera > Pentatomidae > Nezara > Nezara viridula. Next base: position 33,327,459 of record OV725078.1, read on the forward strand.
CAACATCCTCTCCTGATAACAACCAAACATCTGACTGTATGCCTAAATATAAACAATGAAATATAATATAATACCCCATATAATACAATAATTAAAATAATACATCTAAATATAGCGAGAAATAAAATGACAAATAGTAATAAATAGCACTAGTAATAAAGATAAATACAGGCGAAGTATACAATATATAATATATAAACATGTCAATAGTAAAAAGGAAATGATACAATAAAATACGATATGCATATAAATATGTTTCATGCATGAATAATAAATACCACAAGCAGAACAAACTAAATAAACTTGTTCTATGTAATGTCATTATTCATTGAAAATGAAGGACCTCAATCTGCAACATTGCCTCGTGTAAAACTTTATTGTCAGTTTTGAATAATTCCAAATAATTCGCCCTGGTCATGTTAATGGAATGAGGTAGGAAGTGTTGGCGGAAGTGAGCATAAATCGGGCACCGGAAAAAAATATGAAAAAGGTCCTCCAATTCATTTAGGTTACAAAGCGTGCAAATTTATTTTGGCATGAAATAGTAATAAGTATTATTAAACGTTAATTTAATATTATAACTGCCAGATAACCTAATCTGTGTTAGTATATAATGATATATAATGAATAGTTTTTACAAAATTCAAAAATATCACTTGGAACTTGGGACGGAAGGAAACCCTGAGGACACTATACCATTCCTCGTGAATGTCTCTAAGGAGATCGTTACAATCCTTAGTACCCTGGGGAGCATATTTTTATTTGGAGAAGGGAAGTCTCCAGGAAGGATCGAACGGATAGGAAGGAGTGTAAGGTATACACCGAGCAGAAAAGAAAAACACTCAGACTCTTGAGTCAGTAGAGCAGGGAACGGCAATATTCTCCAATAGGAGGGAGCTTTCAGACATTTCAACAGGGATCCACTCGTAGGGAAGAAACTTCCGAAACATGGTGGGGGCTCAGGTCAGGATTGATAGGATGAATATATTGGAAGAAACTAGTATGCAGTACTTGGACGGTAACAGAAATACGAAGATGAATATAATCAGTAGGGGTATTTAAAAAAAATATAAAAAGAGAAATAATTTTTAATTATTTTTGGTTTATAACTAAATTGTCTAAGAATTTAAACAAATAAAGATTAAGGATGACATGCCGAAAGAAGTCAGAAGCATTAGAAAAGAATTGTAAGCACAGTGGGAGAAAGGAAATAAGGCGTCCTTAAGGTATGGAAAACTTCTTATCAACGATAAAATTTATTGTTTGGAAGAATTACAATCGCAAGATACTTTTAGGAACAAACGAGAAAGGAGTGAAGATGTGGAAAAAGAAATGCTTATAAAAAATAAATATAAAATATCAGAACAAAGACCTAAAGGAAAAAAAAATTAATGATACCAAAACTCACCACCGTTCTGTAAGTCTAGATAGATATTTGGTGCCACATGAAGAAGGAATAGTGGAAACAAGAAAAAAAGAAACACCAAGTACTGGCACATAGCAAATTGAGAACCCAATTTCTCATGGCAACAACAAAGGCATTCTAAAGGTATGTACACTAAATGTCAGGACATTGTTAGGTGAAGACAGGTTGGAGGAGCTCATACATAGTCTTGACGGCATTAAATGGGATATTATTGGTCTAGCAGAAGTAAGGCGAAAATATTGTTTGGTTATAGAACAAAAATCAGGTCATATACTTATGCATACGTCATCTAAAAATGGGATGTATGGTATTGGTTTTATTGTTTCGAAGCATTTAAAGGATAGAATAATAGATTTTAAAGAGATAAATTATAGAATAGCTGTGCTAGTTTTTAAGATTACTCCCAGTAAAAAATTAACAATTATACAGTTACACGCCCCTACAATGGATGACTCTAATGAAACTAAAGATAAATTTTATCAAGAATTGGAAATATTACTTTCCAGTTTCAAAAGAAAAAATAATTGGATTGTGGTTATGGGAGATTTTAACGGCCGCATCGGGGTCAAATTAGATCACACACACACACACACACACACACACACACGCACGCATGCACGCACGCACGCTAATTTTGTTAAATAACATAAATAATTATGTTAAAATATTATATTCAAAGGTCGATTATAGAAACGTTATATATATATATATATATATATATATATATATATATATATATATATATATATATATATATATATATATTATTTATTTATTTTTAGTGTTTTACATACATATAGTACAAATGAACTAGAATTTTACACCTTAAAGCCCAACCAATAAGAACAAAAACAAGTACAGATGATCTACTCTATCACTAATTACTAATGTCCATAATTGTGAAAAAATATAATATAATTACAATAAATAAATATTTAAAGAGTAATCGAACGTTGCAATATAGGACATAATAGAATTTTCCCCGATTTTTTCCTATTTCCAACCATTCCAACCGGACGTTCGAAATATTTCATCCCTTAACCAGTTAAAGTTACCTTTGGCCTTAAAATAGGTAAATATAAAATAAAAAGTTGATTAGATTCACAAAACATATGACAGGCATAAAATGCCAATTTCGGTAACTTTGGCGTCAGTAGGGGTTTATACGAAAACAGTTCAATATAGCTGTGTAAAACGTCATCTGAAATAATTAATCATAACGGAAACGGTTCAACATTGCTGGGTAACATTTATACCCTGAAAGAGAATTGAATATGCTATTTTGAACAGCTGAATCACTTTTACCAACAAACATTGAATAAGCCGGTACTAAAAAAAGATTTCCAAGCTCTGAGTAAATATTTAAAAAAAAGTACATTAATTGACAAAATATGAAATATTTCTTCATTTTTACTTTCACTTACGTATATATGTAATATATAGTAAGGGTAAGTATTGCGATCGTGAAAATTTTCGAATCTCAGTTTTCAACGGAAATACATGTTTTGAGGTCCCCTGAGTCCAAATAACCAAGTGTCGCAAAATGGTCTATGTGTGGGTGTTAACAGTCTAGCTCATAAACGAAAAGTAGTACGAAACTGATATTAAGTATTTAAGGTTTGTATATGGGCCGGATGTGACAGTAACTTTTTCGTTAAAATCGGCTAACCGGAAGTGCCACTTTATATGAACGCTGAAACACATTTTTACAATTTTCTCAAAAACGGCTCTAACGATTTTGATTAAACTCGGTGTATCATTGTATAATTAAGTGGTCTTTAATATCATTTAGGTCTTATCCCCGTTGATGTCACTTTACAGGGCTTAAATGCCCAATGTTCATATATGTCTTCCTCTAAAGTACCTTTAATATGGTTTATTTTAAAAAGTTAATCATTTCGCATTATTCAGAGTTACGAAAAAATGCTACATATAACTTTTGAAAGAATTTGATAAGTTAATAAAGGAGAAAAAAATAAAATGCAGAAAAACCTGCGTTGCTATAGACTGTAGCGCCTAAACGAATGTACCGATTTCAATGAAACTTCGCTAAAGTCATTTTCTCGACACCCTTTAAATTTATCTATATAACATACTTCAACGAAAAGAAGCTGGAAAAAAAGTTACGAGGGATGGTAAAATTAAATTCCGAATAACTCAAAAAGTATACACTTTTTTGTCGATATTGTATGGTTTTTTTAAAGTTTATGGAATTTCCTAAAAAAACAAAAAAAATTCGTTAAAATCGGACAATTAGGAGGAAAGATATGGTCTCTAGTTTTTTTCCCTGAAGAGGCGAAAATTTGTATAAATTTAAAATATACTTTTTTAATTGTTGAGACTAAAAAAACTTTTTTCTACAGATATTTAATAAAGTATCTTTCCTAAGAACATCTTTCATAAGAAATAAGTACCTAAATTTATACCTTTATTCTCAGTTCTATATTTCAACACTGCAATCACCACCTCCGGAATCAACTTACTCACTGTCTGCATAGATAACTTTTTCAACTAAAAATATCACTAAAATGACATTACTCAAAAATGTTGAAATTGGAGTTAGTCATTCTGTGGTTTATAAAAGCAAAGAAAGTTGTGTGGTTTATAAAAGCAGATGGAGTGACTAGATTTTTATTGCCTGTCGTCGATATATTAAATAGACATTTTGTAATTATAATGGTCTTAATGACTTGTTATCTGTAAGCTTTAAGCTTTAGCTCCGTTTAAAATGCACTTCAAAAAATTTTATAATAGCCCAGCATTGCCAGAAAATAATTTCTATTCAAAGTAGAGCGGTAAGTGAAAGTTGTGTGTTGCGAGCACCAGATTTTTACAAATAGTAATCTAGAGGAATTAATGAGTGATAGTCAAATTAGCATTGAAGTTTTAATTATGGGCAGAGATGGAGAAGCCAGCTAAAGGTGGAAAATGATCTACCAAGCAACCGACAAAAAAAATTTATAAATTTTATATTTAGAAGTAGTATAGCATTGAATACATATAAAATTTTTTTTGTTTTTCGATATATAGGGTGCACCATAAGTAAAGGTAAATATTTAAAGGAGTGATCAAAGACTCCAAAAGCTACGACAAAGTTCATATAAAAGATGTTCCGATATTCGGCAGAAAATTTAAGAGTTATGTTTTTTTTAAGCGATGACAGAAATCTGTATATAAACACTTATGAAAAACTTCTTTAGATGATAAAGTTTTGCAAAAACATTATCTTAATTATTTTTTTTTATCAATAAAAAGTTTATTATTGTAATTAATTTCTAGGAACACATCCAATATAATAAATGGAAAAGGGAAGTTAAACCTTTTTAATAAATTATCGTATTGATTTCTGCTAAAAATACAGGGGGGTAATTTAAATTATTTTTTAAACAAACCTCAACTTAATTAATGTGAACTTGGAGATTATTAGACAAGAAAGATTATCTAAAAGTTGGGTCATTGCAGTCTATTTGGAGGGTAATAAAATTGGGAATATTTCATAACTTTATGAAAAAACAGAACTCAGCTTATTTTATCCGCTTGAAATTCCCCTTTGAATGTTTTTAATAAAGACAAAAAGTACATTTATTTGAAGTAAGTTTTTTTTTCTATGAAACAATTGTTAATTACCTTAATTAAATATATTTTTAGCTGTCGCACCCGCAAAAGCAACTCTTAAAAAAACGCTAAACTTAAATTTCATAATATTATACAAAAATTCGGACCATGGTTCATATGAATTTTTTTTTTGCCATCACTCCTTTAAATATTTTCTTTTAATTAGGGGAAACCCTGTACTGAAGTTACTGACTATAAAAATATTGGGGGCCTCTTTGCAAAGGGCTCTTATAGTTTTTGTCTTTTTTATTAGGGCCCGAGAAGGGGAATGAAAAATATTAAAAAGGAAAAAGAAATTCCATAAAGGACAAGGAAGGGCAAATCAGCACGTGATTGCCTGCTAATAGAGCAGCCGTAGTAAGGGCAAAGTAGGAGATGGAGAGAGGAGAGTAATTGGCCAGGGCACAGGGGTTTGTTTAAGGCCCCTCGAGTAATTTCCATTATAAAACGTAAGGGCAGATTTTACACCGCCTTCTTATAACCTCCCCCTTCCCCCTCTTTAGAAGGGATTTAAATGGAATTTAACAAGTTCTGGAATATACTGCGCAACTAGCTTAAACATGAGTGAGTAGATCAAAAAAGTGCCATAGTTCACAGTGCAATAGCAACCACAATACTAATCTAAAAATTAACAGATATAATTGTTGACTTATTACAAACAGGACTAACAATCCACCTTAGAAATTAATTAAACACGTAAGAAGTTACATAAAAATAAACAGAAAAACCGAAAGGACTTATTTGCCAACCAAATACATATTGTGTGAATGTCATCTTACCTCCCTATAACCAATCTACATGTGACAGATTGTTATATTATTCAATATCTGTTATAAACAACTACTTTTTACTTTTGATTGCGAAAATAAATAATTTCAAAGATGATAGTTCTGAAATACTAAACAAACTGAAAGGTCTCTGATAAAAATACAATTAACTACCTCATTTTCTCTCGTTCTATAATAATCATACCCCGAACAAAAGCTTTCTCATATAATGGATCTATTGCACTTGGAGATATAGTTAGCCCAGGAGGGGCATCTGTTAAGAAGACAACTTTGTCCAACTTTCTCTGGGTTATTAAGGCTCTCGACCGGACTCCCTCAAGGATTGTTCTCTTCCGAAGTTGGTTGAAATATGTCCTGTCGATACTCGTTTATCTGAGATTTTTTTGCTATTTCCAGAATTTAATATGTATTTGAAAAATTCTTTTGACAGAAAATAATGTTTTGTTTTATTTTAAGTTTTTTTTTTATGATTTACAACTATATTAGTATAAATACATCAAGTAAATGTGTACAGTGGAATATAATCACATGAAACCGCTTGTTGAGAAACTACCCATTGGTAGTACTCTAATAATATGTCTACATAAGGAGAACACGAGGCCATCATCATTTCAGACGCCTTGGAGGGTTATCAGGAATCGAAGAGTAAGTAAGGTTGGAAACAAGAGGATTCGGATGGTTATGAAGTTTACTATGGGAGGATAGGTATCTGGAATGGCCCAAATCGGAAACATATGGAACATTAAGGTTTTTATCGATTATTTTATTTGTGATAGTGTAAGGACCATTGAGCATTTTATGAAGGATTTTGGATTGTAAGAATTCGATACGAAAGGAATTTGATGGGTTTGTGGAGCTATACTCTCTAAGTACAATATACAAGTGAGTAGAACAAAAAAAAAAATGCGAAGCATGAAAATTTAAATGAATACTTAGGAAATGTGAACACTGGAACATAAGAACATGAAACGTGTTGAGAAATTACCCTCTGCTAATAATACAAAAATATATTTACTTTAGCAGATCGTGAGGACATATTCTTTTCAAACACCTCGGAGGGTTATCAGGAATCGAAGAGGAAGCAAGGTTACAAACGAGACGGTTCGGACAGTTATGAAGTTTAACGTCGAATGATAGGTATTTGGATTGAGCCAATTCTTAAAAGCATGGAACATTCAGGGATTTTAGGACTGTAAGAATTGAATACGAGAGGAATTCGATGGTTTAGTTGAGCACCAAAGTTCAACTCTGTAAGTACATATATACATATTATAGTCATATATATGAGTGTTTTGTAATTAATTGGAAGGCTAGAGCGTTTATATAGTAAGTGCTGGAGTAGTCGAAAACGTCGAGCGGTTTCTCGTCGTTTCAGTCTGGTATGAGGATTCCAAGTGAGACGTGTGTCCAGGTGGAGTCCTGGGTGTCGGAATTGTTCAACAGGGGTAAGAAATAAAATAAGAAAATAAAACAAAACGAAAATATTTACTAATCATAATTTACTATTAATAATGTTGTGAAAAATAAAATAAAATTAACGAACTGAACAAATGGTAACATCGATAAATAATATTTATAAATATCGTATCGATAGTTCTACGAATTATTTACGAAAACATTACTTTAAAGTAATGCACCATTTTCCTCTGAAAATATTTTATTTATAATTATTATCTTCTTTTTTATTTTTTATATATTATTATTATTTTAATTTTTATTTATCATCATTATTTTATTTTTTAATTACCACATATATTTTATTTATCAATATTATTTCGTATTATTTTTTATTTATCATTATTATTTTATCTTATTCTATAAAAAGGAATTAGCATCCTCCATTTAAATTAATAATCTTTCAATTTTCGGTTGTTTTTAAACATTATTTTTCTGTCAAAAGATTTTTTCAGGTACATATTAAATTCCGGAAATATCTCTAGTATGGAAAAAATCTCTGATAAACGAGTATCGACAGGACATATTTCAACCAACTTCGGAAGAGAACAATCCTTGAGGGAGTCCGGTCGAGAGCCTTACTAACCCAGAGAAAGTTGGACAAAGTTGTCTTCTTAACAGATGCCCCTCCTGGGCTAACTATATTTCCAAGTGCAATAGATCCATTATATGGGAAAGCTTTTGTTCGGGGTATGATTATTATATAATGAGAGAAAATGAGGTAGTTAATTGTATTTTTATCAGAGACCTTTCAGTTTGTTTAGTATTTCAGAACTATCATCTTTGAAATTGTGTATTTTCGCAATCAAAAGAAAAAAGTAGTTGGTTATAACAGATATTGAATAATGTGACAATCTGTTACATGGACATTGGTTATAGGGAGGTAAGTTAGCATTCACACAATATGTATTTGGTTGGCGAAGAAGTCCTTTCGGTTTTTCTGTTCATTTCACTATGATACACTTCCTATCTGATGAATTAATCTCTAACATGGATTGTTTATCACGTTTGTAATATGTCAATAATTATATCTGTTAACTTTCGTTGAAGCCTAGCTTAGTATTGTGTTTGCTATTGCACTGTGAATATGGAAGAATATATCATTTATTATCTGCATATTTTGTTTTATTAATTTAAAAAAGGTAAGCTTGCTGCAGAAGCTCATAGAAAAATTTGCAGTGGTTATGGAGATGATCCCTTAACCGAACCTGTACCTGTCAAAATTGGTTTGCCAAATTTCATTGAGGAAATTTTGACATCAATGATGCTCAACGGTCTGGTCGTCCACATGGAATTTAAACAAGCAATGTTAAGGCCATTGTTGATCAAAATCCCACCCAATCAGTGCGAGAGATTGTTATGGCTCTAAATGTGTCGCACACAAGCTTAGAAAACCATTTCCACAAGCTCGGCTATGTTTGGGTCACTCACATGACGTGTTTTCGAAAATCACAGAAAATGTTGTAACTTTAATACGACTTTAGCTATCTGCAAGAGATTTAGCAGGAATTTAGGGCCGCATAGACTACGCAAAATTACATCAACAGGACCATCCTAAACAAACTAAAAATGGAGTTAAAAAAAAAAACATATAAGGAGTTTTTGTTTATTTATTCCTTATGCAGTTGTTAAATAAAAAAAAAAAAACATTCTTACTGTTTTGAAGAGCAATAATTCAGATTTCAGTTCATTCTTGTTCCAAAAAAAAGTTGTTCACTAGATGTATAATTATTATCGGTGCCTTTGAAAGGATGAAAGCAAGCGATTAAGTTTCACGTTTGCTAATTAAACATTTTCTTTGACATACAGGACTAAAATTTAAGCCGTACATTGGTGTACGTTAATGTTACAAACTATAACTTGGATCAGTTGTTTGTGTAGTGAAAAGTACATGATTGACTTTAAGGGTCTAATATACCTCAAAATTGGGAAAAAAAGAATACCTTTAATATTTCACTTCATCGTGAAATAATAAAAAGAATAACTAAAAAGTCCTTAAACTGTGAATGATGGATGCGATACAGAAACGAAGAAATACACGGAGTAACTTGTCTTCTAAATATGAGTTGAAAAGTTATTAGTTAGTTATGACGTGCTCTACTGGCGATGTCCTCGGATTATTCGTGTCTTTTCTTGTTTGTTAGTATCCTGCTTAATGGCACAAACACTTTCCTTATCAATATCTCGAAATTCATTGATGGGCTTTTATCCAGCTAGATTCGCAATTGGACACATTGTGCTTTGGTTAAGCTCTTGTATTTTAGGTATGCAAGTATGCAAGTTCCACGTTAGTCATCTTCAGAGGTACATCAAGTAAAGTTTGCACGCTATCGATTTACATTCGGACCATAAAAAGAAAATTGACTGAAATTAAATTAAGTGCCATCCTGTGCAAGTCCTTCTTCTTATCAAACTCATTGTTATAGACCATGCGAATGATTCAATGCATCATTTTAGGTTCTCATCTAATGTTTCTTTCGAGGTAGATGAACGAATCATTCATTCGAAAAAAAAACACATCAAATTGAGATAGAAACAGCAACATTTTCTAACATCAGACGCATCCAATCCTTTCAGTCCAAAGTCCTCTTAACAATAGTCGATCCGTTCTATGTAACCAACGAAACCATACACCACGACCTTAATATCCCATTTGTCCTCGACCGTATCCCAGAAAAAATTTCTAAATTCCATCAGAATCTTATAAATCATCCAAATCCCCTTGCACAATCTCTATCTAGTTCCACTCATCTCTACAATTCTCCTCGAAGGTTGAAGCGGCAGTGGCCCAGAGATCTTTTGTAGTCCATACCTTGGAGTTCTGGCAATGGCCAGAATATCCACTCAAGACATGAGTGTATGTTGCTAAAGCTCTCTCTCTCAATCTCCACTGGCTTTAGCACCAGTGACGCGGTTGAGAGAGTAGCGCAGGGATCTCTTGTAGTCCTGCTTTTCCTTCTATAGTTGGAGGGGAAAGCCTGTCTTAAGGATTCCCTGCCTGATTGTATATATTATATATAGGTATGACAGTGTTTTTATGTTTTTAATTAACTTGTCTTAAAGTTATTTTATATTTTATTGTACATAGTTTTTTATTATTATTTTATTTTTGTTAATTTCATATTTTCTGTATATATGGTGTGACTCTGTTCATATACCACTATAATTATTGTCCAAGCGACAGATTATTATATTATATTATTATTATTATATTTCTAAATAGATTGAAGATTGAAAGAAAGATTGAAAACAATCATGAAGATTTAAATTGTCACATCGTGACAAACCTGGTCAGTAAATGTTAAACGATCTTTCAGCAGTCGTTATTTTTGTTTACGTTTGATTATTTAGTGGGAGTGGGGTAGCTCAGTGATACGGTACTGAGCTTCCATTGCTAAAGGTCTCAGGTTCGAATCCCGGTTCATGGTAGAAAAATAATTTATTCTGTTTCATTGGCCGTGGGGCGACACTCGGCAGGTAGACCCTCCTTTGGCACACTCATCCTCTATAAAGATGTTACCCTTAATTAAAATAATTAATTAAGGGGAAAAACCTGACGGTTGAGCGTGATTTCGGTCAAATCATCTCCTTGCACAACCGTTACCAAGAAACAGTCCTTTCCCTAAATAGTACTGAGCTCAAGACCCTTCGTGGGTTGTAGTGGTACAGGTTTTTGATTATTTAGCAATGTCGTTGGTCATTTAGCGTATACAGGTTTAACTGTTATATACTTTGAGTTACTTGGAGAACATTTTCGAGTTACATTTGCCCTCTATATTAGGAACAGATTTTTGCTAATGTATTTTCATTCAATGACAGTAGAAATCTCAGGGAATTGTGTATCTCTCGGAGGTTGTACCGAAATTTCTGAGAGGTCCCAGAAAATGTAGACCATGATATGATAAAGTATGCATGAGTAGTTTTCAACGTGTAAAGTACCATGGTCTATTCCAAGAACACCTTCAAAGTTATTAACAGATTCTAATGAAAAGTTCGTTATTAACGTCTTTATGGTAATAGGAAGTCTCTTGATCATCGTAGTTGTTACCATTAGTTGCACAAGTTTCCAAGTTAATTTTAATTGAAATCGTAGCGTTTATCATGTTTATAATTTTAAAAAAAGTTAACTAAATATTAATTTTGATAAATAAATTTATTTTAGAAGCCAGCACTCGGGGAATAAGAATTTAAAGATTGGAGAGGAAAACCCACCGCAAGGTAACTGGAAAGATCTGAGATCGACAGAATACTACCGCATGGAGGAGGAGGACCAATAAAGAACTGCTTACAGAAACTGGTAAATCAATATCATACGAAGGCAAGCAGGTTAAGTTGGGCGAGGCTTGAGATAGTAGCAATCCAACCGGAAGCCTCTACACAACAATGAATTCCTCAATTATACCATGGAAGAGCAATTACAAGATGGATACGTCGAACCAACAAGAATGAAGTAGAGCTGCATGCAACAAATAACAGGCAAGAAATAGACCAAGATAGGCAGATATGGTTACTGCTGGTTTAGGCGGCAATAGATCTATAAGGTATGTAATGCCACCAGAAAAAAAAACGCTGCAAATTATTTCACAGTGGTTTGTTATTTTCCAACAATTGTACATCTAAAGTAACATTAACTTTTACTAACAAAGAAAAATAAATAAAAGATAGTTCCTATTATTGGTCTAAACTACTTTTCCCCAACATTAGTGATTTGCTTCTTCTTCTTAATCATTTCCTCTTCTACCGCTGAGTGTAGTAATTTGCTAAAAAAAAATAAAATAACATTACTTCAGTACTTTCAAGAATCAAAACAAAATTAAAGGAAATAACCTCTGCAGTAGAACATACAAAAAATATCAGGAAACCATATCTTTGCTCCAAATTGTCAGATTTTAACGATTTTTTAGGAAATTTTGTAAACTTTTAAATACGATATCTACGTTTCCTGAAAAGTAAAACTTCAAATTTTGAAGGGGGCTTAGGTTTTTGAATTTTTTGGTCGATTACAATGGTTCATTAACCAATAATATTATTCTTTTTTTAAATACTAAATTAAATCGAAGTAAACGATAAAATACAATGATTTTCTTACCAAGAAAAAAAAAAAACCTGTACCAGTAAAACTCATGATGGGTCTTGAGTTGAGTACTACTTACCCACTTTATAGAGGCTGGGTGTGCCTCAGGATGGTCTACATAACCAGGGTCGCTCCATGGCCAATGAGGAAGAATAAATAATTATTCTGCCTTTAGCCGGGATTCGATCCTGGGACCTTTAGCATATACCTTACTTGCTTATGAAGTAGTAGATATCAAATCTTTCCGACATAAAATTAAACTGCTATAATTTTCATTCGTATATATTCTATATTACTTAAACGCCTAATAAATGGCTCAATACGTTTTGTTTTCGGAATTTCAAGAGATACGCATATAGCCCAGTATTACACAATTTAAATACTCCATTCAATCCCGTCCCACTAGATTCTATACTTTCGATCTCTCTAGTCTTTCTTTATTGCTATTTAATGGTTACATAAATAATGGTTATTATTGCTAAATAATGGTTACATAGCTGCATTCCAGTTTTACAGTATTTTAATTTTATTTACGATATCAACATGATTTGTCCCCAAATGTTTGGTGTCTGTTTTGTAATTTACTGTTATTCTATTGTTTTTTGTGCCTTTTATTTGTGATTTATTGAAATTTAATTTGTATTCTAATTTTATGATATTGTATGCTAATGGTGTGGAGTTTATATGTTTTTGTTTTTGCAGTTGGAAATGCGCTGTAAAATTCTGATTTTTAGGTGTTTGGATGTTTCACAAACATAAATTTTGGGGTAATTTTTACAGTTAAATTTGTAAATTATATTTTTCTTATCAATTGAATCTATTTTATATTTTGTGTTGGTAATGTATTTGCTTAGTTTGTTGTTATTGTACTGTCCAAGTTTTATTTCTGGTAAGCCATAATTTTAAACATTAATTTGTAAGTTCAGGTATGGATATCATTTTGTAGCAGGTGTTAAAGTTTATTTTGTTTGTTTGAAATATTGTCTTGATTGTTCACGTTTGTTATATTTGTTTTGTTTTTTAAGAATTTGGCAATGAGTTGTTGTGTTGATTGTTTTTTTTTTTTTTGGTTTTATTACGATTTTGGTTTAATGTTGTGTTTTGTAAGCGACTGTATCATAAATTGTTGATTAGGTTTGCAGAATAAAATTCTCAATCAGCATTTTATAAATTTCTGTTTTTATTTGTGGAATGAAAGGTTTATCACTTCTATTACTTTGTAATTCGACTTCTAATTCAACAAAGAAACTAATTGTTTGTGTACCTGCAAGTTTTTGTTGCCAAAAATAAATAATAAAAACGAAATTGTTCAAAAATATAAATAAATCCTGGATATACTCAGGAGGGTGATAAAATTAATAGTGTTATTTCCTGAAATTGATGCTGTCTGTAGTTTAATGGATGATAAATAAAAAAATTTTCAATGCTTTCAATACAAATCATTTTGGATGAAGTTTCATTACTCAACGAAGTCTATAAGAAGTGTTTTGTTTTTCCTTGAACTGTAATTGTGATTAAAGTCTTGGAAGAAGTATAGGTAGAACTATTTCGTGATCTATTCATCCATAAACTGTAGCTTATTTAAGGTGATTAAAGTAGTCTGGAGGATCTTATTAGGAATTTCATTTGTGTCATTGTGAGAGCGGTGTAAAAACGTTGAAGGGATAAAGCTCTAGGATGCCCTGTTGCGAGCATTACTACCTAATGCAACTTAAACAATTCTTGCAAAGACTAGCAATCATTAAAAGAATCATTCCTCAGAGTCGATGGTAAATCTAAAATCAACAAAATTATGAAAAATATAATATAATTTATTTATTTTACGTGTTAAAGTTGATATTATTCAGCACCAGGTTTCATATTTTCAGATAGAAGTCCTGAATCATTAATTTCGTCCTTTATTTATCAAATCCTAATTTTAATTTTTCTTTTCGTCTAAAATATAACATTTTTTATATAATTTATTACTGATATGAACGAATAAAAAACACAAAAAGAGAAATAAATTATTTTAAACATATTTATTCAGAGTTATTGCAATCTGTCACATTTAAGGACATTTAGAATAGTGTTCAGAGAGCACATTCACACTATATTTACAATAAATAAAAAATATATAATAATAATAAAAGAGAGAGAAAGTGTTGGAAGAAATGGTTTGTACATATGAAATCACAACCTATGCTCTCATCATTGCCCTAAAACACGTACATGTGTGTGGTTTGATCAGGAGTGCTCCCCCTCTCCCAAGGTCGACAGCGCAGGATCCACCCCCTCCTACTCCCAAGAGATTTTATTGCTTAGCTTTCCATACAAACGGAGTAAGGGAAAGTAGAATTAGAAAAATTTCAGATCATACACAATGACACTTGCTGCAGTATTTTTTTTTAATTTTCTCCTTGTTCCTTATTCTGAAACTTTTCATTCCTAAAATTCATAACCCCTTTGGAATTTGCCTCCCTCAAAAATTCAAAACCCCTTAAAAATATGCTCCCCTTAAAAAGTTTGATGGCGCAACTTAAGCCGTAATCCCCCCCCCTCTGGGCATCCCTGGTTATGATTTAATGATAACCTAGTTGTGTAAAACTAGGATTTGAATAACTTTCAGAAAATCTCTCACCTTCCTCGTAAACTCGTAAACTAACATTAAAAACTTGTCGAGGGCTTACACATGTTCAAGGTCAGCTGAGATAAAATGGAAACAATTAGCCTTTGTAAGGTTAACAATAAACTGTGAGTCGTGGAGTCTTTCATAATACTAACAACTCGTCTTCTTTAATACACATTTTATCTTGACTCTCAACTTGCCATACTCTTATAATTATTCTAATAAACTTCATCCCTCGTAACTTTTTAATTGGAAGCTTTAATTGACTCAGCAGGGACAAATCTTTTACGATTA
Organism: Nezara viridula; assembly: GCA_928085145.1. Lineage (NCBI taxonomy): Eukaryota > Metazoa > Arthropoda > Insecta > Hemiptera > Pentatomidae > Nezara > Nezara viridula. Next base: position 33,342,719 of record OV725078.1, read on the forward strand.
TCATTACGGAAAATGGCTCCCTTTCCGTTTTTCTTAGTTAGGGCAGAAGACTATTCCTTCTTTCTTTTTTTTTTCTTTCATTCTTTTTTACAATGTAAATAGGAAATCTGCATTTAAATTGCGTGAATTTTAATGCGCAGGCGGAATCGAATTAAAAAAAAATGGAACGTAACCTATTCCAACAATTAGGCTTGGACCGCAGATATTATTCAAATGGGAAAACACGTAAAAGGATTAGCATAATTTAATTTTTTAAGCGCAATATAAAAAAGTAATAATTAATAGATGTTAAATGTTTTATTGGAATATTGCTGACGATGGTAGTTGATACCCTCATAACCTTGGAAGTTATTCTATTCGTAGAAATGGAATCGACAATATTTCGGAAGTTTGAATATTTTATAAATCTTAAAGGGAGGTAAAATGTTTTGTAACTATTATACGATAAAAATTGATACAATAAAAACAGTGTTATGAATTAATTTGGGAGATATGAATTAATCAACAATATTGTTTTCGGAACAGTTAATTGTGTTCGGAATAAAAACCTCAACCATTACAAGTAACAGTAAAGAACTATTTTTTTTAGGAACACATTCAGGCTTATATTTTGTTCATTATATTTTTTTTCTAAAATATATATATATATATATATATATATATATATATTTTTTTTTTCATCAAATTTTTTATCTAAGATAGGGATAAATTCGGAAAAAATAGTGAGAATATTAAGGTTCGATTAGCGGATTAAAGGAAGCAAGAGAGTAAGAAATGGACAGAGGAGAGAAAGAGATATATGAGAGAAAAAAAAATATGGTCCATCGTTGGCCTGTATCGCGATAAATAAATAAATATATATATGTATATATATATATATATATATATATATATATATATATATATATATAACGCTTCCTATCGTTAATAAACATATATGGTTATTTTGCTAGTCATAAGTTTTACGATTAGTGCCATTTTATTATGTTTAGAGGAGAGAAAGAGATATATGAGAGAAAAAAAATATGGTCCATCGTTGGCCTGTATCGCGATAAATAAATAAATAAATATATATATATATATATATATATGTATATATATATATATATATATATATATATATATATATATATATATATATATATGTGTATATATATATATATATATATATATATATATATATATATATATATATATATATATATATATATATATATATATATATATATATATATATATATATAAAACGCTTTCTATCGTTAATAAACATATATGGTTATTTTGCTAGTCATAAGTTTTACGATTAGTTCCATTTTATTATGTTTAATAAGTAAAATCAGTCTTAATGTCTTCTACAAACTTGGTACATATTTTAACCTGTTAACCGGACGGGAGCTATAAATACGTCAAACGTAAACAACTCTATTTGTTTGTAATTTTGTATTTGTTATGTGCTTTATATATAAGTAGACGAAAAAATATATATTTCCTAGTCTTTCCAATATTGAGTCTTTCGTCTAAAATAATATGAAATTACGTCCTCCGTGTGTGACGTATAGACACGTTTTAGTGAAAAAGTTCGCGCCCGTTATATGCTGCGTAATTATAAAGATCAAATTACTGTATTCCTTCTCTCTCTTTTCAGAAATAAAATTATCATTATATTTAAGTTTTTTTTTAATAATTTTTAGAAATCACAACAAGCTTTCCCGAAACAAAGGAGAGATCACAGGACGAAATATATAAGAATGATATAATTTTTTTGTTTATAAAATGCTGCATGATAGGTAATTTGAATTAATTTAAACCAAAATAATTAAAATTTATAATATCATGACCAAAGTTTTAAAAATAATAATAGTATAGAATAAGGACAATGTATATTACAGAAAGTTTTGGAAAATATTTAAAGATTTTTGGAAACGGCCCACTAAGCCGAAAAGTTGGCAAATAAACAAATACAATGAAAACGTATGTTATTGGTGATATCAATTAAATTAAAATATATAGTTATTATTTCTCTAAACGTCGAAAATTTCGGTGATGCAGATATACAAGAGAATCCAGTGGAATATTGCGAAGTATAGGCATTTAAATTCTGCAATAAGAAAAAAAAAAAGAAATTGATGTGGAAATTAAGGCTAGGTTGAAGAGGAGAAAATCTTTTTATTTTTCTATTTCAAAGCTAATTACTTCGCGACCCTTCCCCGAAAAATAAATACTAGAATTTATTAAAATATTATCCTTCCTGTTTTTTACTAACGTAAGTTTAGGTAATCCCGAAGTACTTAAGTAACCTACGAGTATTGGAAATGATTTTCCATTACTTTCTACAGTAACAGGAATTTAACAGACCAAATTTCGACATAGAGTTTTATGAGTGATGAGGAGAAGAAATGATGGACGGTAAAGGAAAAAAAAAGAGGGTGTTAAATGGTAGTCTGTATGAATAATGATTACGAGCGGAAAAAGTACTTATATCTTATAAAAATTATCATCACTACATTTTTATTTACATCTTTTTAAAATATGTATGTATTTTTTTTTCTTCAATTTAACTTTAATTTTAAATATATTCAATTCATATCTTAGGACACCCTAAGATAACACTTCAGGCGTTTGGTTCGAAGTGTGTAACATAAAATCATGGTCATTTGTTGTTGATTTTACTGGATAATTATAAAATAAAAAGATGGTGTTTGCAGATAGAAAAACAAATTTTACATAACAATTTATTTTTATTGTGCATGACCTATTCTGGGATGGCACATCGGCCATTTTTTAGGCAGTATAAAATTAAAGCCACCCCTTACTGCAACTGAAATAATTTCTGTATTTACTGATTTTTTTTGGAAATTTTAATTGTTATAAATGCATTGGTATTACCAATTAATATTACAACTGTTTGTAAATGCATTATTAATCATGATATGCTTAAGATTTTTAACTTTTTTTAAAATGCAAATATTATAAATAATAATAATTTAACAAAATAAGCACTTAATTGATCAAAAAGCTTAATAAATATGTATAAAAATATGTTTCATACATTTACTGTGAACCATGAAACATATGCAACAAGAATACATATATTTAAAGTATGTATTTTTTCACTTCAGTATTAATAAAGGGGCAAGTGAGAGTAGAACATTTGGTTTTTAATAAACTGAAGTTATCAGATCTTTTGCAAGATAACTTTCAGTTATATATTTATATCAGTTTGTTTCCCGGATTATTCATCTATATCGCTTATTTACCTTAAAAGTGGCAGGTAGTAATATTTGATAGCACATATTATTTAAAAATAACGTATCTACAATTTATAAAGCTTAATTTAGTTTTTAGCTTTTGTGCTAATTTTCCTTCAGTGTGGCAGATTTCATTGATACTTAATAAAATTGTTTAAAAAAAAAACAGTTTTACTGATTTTCAATATTACATACCAATATATGAAATTCCAAAAAAATCCAAACCACACAGCCTTATGGATCCAAAACATAGGTAAAGAAAATGAACCCTTCAAAATTTCGCCAATTCAGGCATCATCAGGACAAAAAAAAAAACTTATCGAACATCATTCTATCAATCCATGTTTTTAGATGTCATGGAGTGATTTTCGGTTGACTGGTTTTTTTTTTCTGATCGTTGACGGGCCTGTTTCATTTGCCTGAATTTTGTATAATTCACATGGACTTAGGGCTGTGTGGTTTGGATATTTTTCCAAATTATAACCTAACCTAAACTATAACCTTTATGTAATGTCTCTTGATTATTTTCTTACTAATTTATATCATAATATTACCTGAATCACGAAATAAATTATCAATTACGGGCAAGGCATTATTAGTATAATTCAAAGATAATGTTTTACTAAAGAAAATCGATTCATCTCTTTCAACAACTGCAAAACTATTAGTGAAATTGTTTGAGTGGGTTCAGAATTTTTTTAGAATGCAAGAGATGGAAGACACGGTAAGTCATGAAGCAATAAAAATGCATTGTTCAGACCTCTATTTAAGTCAGATTTTCTTATTGCCTGCTGGAAAGACTGGCCGACTTCCAGCTCGATAGCAGCTGAGGATGTTTACACTAAATGCAAATTCCCGCTCCAAGGATTCGAAATGAATCTGTAAAAAAGCTGTGAATTCGTAATAAAGACTATTTTACTGCTTTCGGAAAATAATTTTATATAATGGAGGAAAACAGGAATCAATCTTAGCAAAATTGAAACTTGATATAAAAATCAATAAAATCTTTATTACTCGAAAAGACGTCTAGGAACAATAATTAGTGAGTTAGAAGTCTTAAAGTTCAGGATTCTGGGTTAAATTTATTGATGGTGTGGCAGTAATAAATCTTACTAACTGGGTTACGTGTTCAAAAACTCATAAATCCTGCATATTCTGGGATAATCACGTCGGTATTGAAAATTTGCATGACTCTTAATACCAAGTGGCGCTATATAATTATGGGCAATACACCATGCTCGAGATGTGACAAACAATTATAATTATTAGTGACATGAAGGTAAATTAATGAAAAAATAACAGCCAACTAGATTTCTTTTCAAATGTTCAGTGCATTTTACCATGTTTCATTCGGTAACAGAAAAAAGGGAAGATAAACTGACAAGTCAGTGTAACAAGAAGCGAAAAGAAAGAACGTAAGTCTTCATCAGCCGACGAGTGAGGGGCCTAACTGAAATATATCTGCCCGAACCTGTCAAAAACTTCCCCGGTCCTCGACTTCCTGTAGTTAGCGGGACTTCATCCGACACCCCCCTGGATCGGAAAGCTCCTACAGCCTTTAGAAATACTAGATGATGCGTTTATAGGTACACATCCTGAAATTTTTAATTTGATAAGGAATGGGATAGACGCATTTGTAATCCCGAAACAACCGATGAAATTCATATTATAGAATTATTTGTTTTGTTCTGCGCATGCGCTTGATTTGAATACCCACATTTCACGTCGTGTCCCACAGTTTTACTATTTTTTAGTAGAATAAGTGCTCAGTTTTACTTTTTTTAAAAAAAAACTAGTTAGCAGACATCAAAACAACAACAATGGACTAACACCACAGTGAGTAGTGTTGTTATTTACTGTGTACTATTACAGACAGTGAATTTAGTGATTTAGCGTCTATAGGCTTAATCTCTATAGCCATAACATCTGACGGCTCCCCTCTCCAGTTGTGGCCCTGCCACGTAACTGGCTGGTTCTCAGCCGGTGGTTCATCCATTGTAATAACACGCAGACGTAGTTTTATTTATTTATTTTTTTTCCCTTTCTTTTTTTTTTTTATATGCGATATTACCACCAAGTAATGTCAACTAAGAGGTCCCATTCAGTTGGCTCTACCCAACGTAATTCACCGCCTAAACAGAAAACACGTCGTAGTAAGCGATTAACACCCCCCGGAACTCCTCCAGCGAACACTCAAGTATCTGTGTCTCAACCACTGCCAAGTACGTCATCACAAGAAATGGAATCTCCATTTTTTACACCTAATCCATACCAGGTGCTTGAAAATGACAGGGAAGAAATGGAAGATGCACCTATACCTCGAGAACCACGCCCACCTCCTATCTTTGTCAAAAATTTGAGAAATTTCCAGTTGTTGTGTACTCAACTTAATAAAATCTGCCCAGGTAGCTATACATGCCTAAACAGAATAAATGATACAAAAATAATACCGGCCACACCTGAAGCGTACCGAAAAATCGTAAAATATTTAACAGACACAAATGCGGACTTTCACACATACCAGTTGAAACAGGAAAGAGCACTACGAGTTGTAATAAGAAATTTACACTCCTCAACCCCAATAGAAGTGATTAAAGAAGAGTTAACGGCGTTAGGGTTCAAAATACGTCAGATGTCCAATGTTTTAAAAGAAAATAAAGAACAACCAGGTGTAAAGAATAAAATCCCATTGCCCTTATTTTTCGTCGATCTAGAGCCATCGCCTGGGATCGAAAAAATATACTATGTGAATAGAATTTTCTACACCAGCGTAAAGGTCGAAAAACCGTACCCAAAAAGAGAGTTCATCCAGTGCCATAATTGCCAAGCATATGGCCACACCAAGTCTTATTGCCACCACTTACCACGCTGCGTGAAATGTGGTAAAACACACAAGTCTGGCGAGTGTAATAAACCAATTACAGAACCAGCAGTCTGTGCCCTATGCCTGGAAGGCCATCCAGCCAACTACAAAGGCTGCCAAATTTATAAAAATCTTAAAGCGAGATATATGAAACCCAGGGACCCTGATGATACACCTAAACCAAGAAGAGGACCCGCTAAAATTGTGAACTCTAAGGTTTCTTTTGCCAAGCCACTTGGGGGTAGAGACCCGACTAATGTATGTGAGGCCCTGCCGCAAGAACAAACTCAACCCCAATCTCAATATCCTATCCCACCTAATGTACCTAATCAACAACAACATCACCAACATCAAACCCAATATGTTCCTCCACCGCCTAATGCTACAGATCTAACCAGCTTATTGACATCCTTTCTTTCAGAATTTAAATCCCTTGTTACCCCACCGATATCACTTCTCACTAACCTAGTATCTCACCTTATCCCTCCTTTAAAAAATCCTTAAATGACTTCCATCAAACCCATATCCATTCTCCTTTGGAATGCGAATGGTGTTAGAAATCACATACACGAACTAACAGCCTTACTACAAGAACAGAACGTAGACGTAGCCCTAATAACGGAAACTCGACTGACTAAAAAACAGCTCCTAAAAATACCACAATACATAACTTACCGTACCGACCATCCTGACGGTAGAGCACATGCCGGTACTGCAGTCATTGTGCACCAATCCCTCTCCCACCACCTACTCCCACTGCCTACACACGATTTCCTACAATCCACCGCAGTCGTAATCAAAACCTTCTCCTTTCCTATTACCGTTGCATCAGCGTATCGCCCTCCAAACCAAGCCATCTCCAATATCCAATTTAGTTCCTTCCTCATTTCCTTAGGACATCATTTCATCTTGGGTGCAGACTTAAACGCCAAGCATCAGCAATGGGGTTCAAGAACCACGAATTCTCGTGGTCGAACATTGCTGTCTGTACTCAATTCCCAAAATTTTACCCTTCTTCCACCCAGCTCACCTACCTACTGGCCCACTGATCCTAACCGTAATCCCGATATCCTCGATTTCTTTATCCATAATGGTTTAGGTGCTCTCAACCATTCCGTTGCCCGTCTTGACGAGCTTTCCTCAGACCACAGCCCATTAATACTCCAAGTATCACTAGCTCCTATTCCTAAACCCTCTCCTCCGTCCTTCATCAGAGGCCCAGTTAACTGGAAACTCTTTCATCAAATCCTCTCCGATAAAATTGACCTCAGAGTAACCCTGAAAACCTCTGAAGACCTGGACAATGCAGTACATTCCTTCACTACCAAAATTCAAGAAGCAGTCTGGACTGCTTCCTCCCCTGATCACTCCTCTAAAATCCTTAAGAAACATAATTTACCTCAACACCTCCTTGACCTAATCCACATAAAACGCCGTGCCAGATTATTATGGCAACGTACCAGACATCCAGCCGACCGCCACTCCTACAATTATCACTGTAAAAAATTAAAACAAGAATTAGCCACCTTCAGATCCCAATCATTCAATTCCTACCTCACCACACTCTCTGCTCATGATAATTCCCTTTGGAATATCACCAGAAAAATCCTCAAATCCCATCATATTTCCCACCCTCTTCGACGAGATGATGGCTCCTGGGCAGCATCTGATGAAGATAAAGCCGAGGAATTTGCCAAACACCTTTCCTATACTTTCGCTCCTCATCCAGAATCCCATCCCAGCCACACAGTAAAAGTAGAAGAATCCCTCTCAATACCTATCCCACTCTCCTTACCACCTAAAGCTGTTAATCCCTCTGAGGTCAAATACCTTTTACGGAAAATCACACCTCGCAAATCTCCTGGATATGACCTTCTAACCCCACAGATCCTTCGACAACTTCCATCTAAAGCCATCATATTTCTTACATATATATACAATTGCATCCTACGAACTACCCACTTCCCTCTTTTACGGAAACATTCCACCATCGTCCTCTTCTTGAAACCAGGCAAACCTTCCAACAATACAGCATCCTATAGACCAATTAGCCTACTCCCAATCCTCTCAAAAATTTTTGAAAAGATCCTACTGAAACGAATCCTACCTATAATTGAATCCTATAACCTTCCTACTCATCAATTCGGATTTCGTTCCCAACATTCCACTGTCCAGCAAGGACTCCGAGTTGTTGACCATATATCCTCAACCCTAGAAAGCAAGCAGTATTGCTCGGGTGCATTTCTGGACATAGCGCAAGCTTTTGACCGGGTATGGCACGCCGGATTACTCTTCAAGCTTAAAATCCATCTACCACAGTCCTTATACCTAGTACTCCGATCCTATCTTTCCGACCGCTCCTTCCGAGTTCGCTGTGGCACCGAATTCTCCGACTGTTACTCAATTGAGGCTGGCGTTCCTCAAGGCAGCGTCTTGGGCCCCATCCTTTACATTCTCTTTACCGCTGATATTCCTGTCCATCCCGATACCCTCCTGGCAACTTTCGCTGATGGCACTGCTATCCTTTCTTCCAACTCAGATCCTGAAACAGCGTCCGCAAACTTACAAAGGCACCTCTTCCTGATTGAACACTGGTGTAAGAAATGGCGCACTAAGGTAAACGAATCTAAATGTAAACACATTACCTTCACCCTTCGGCGTAATACCTGCCCACCAGTTTATTTTAACTCCATCCAGCTTCCTTTCTCAGATACAGTCCGGTATCTTGGCTTTCTCTTAGACAGACGACTAACATGGAATCCACATACTCGACTTAAAAGACAGGAACTTAACAGACGATATGGCCAGCTATATAGACTACTGAATAGAAAATCTAAACTTTCTGGTGAAAACAAATTACTGATCTACAAGACAATACTGAAACCCATCTGGACTTACGGACTAGAACTATGGGGAACAGCCAAATTTTCTAACATCAAACGCATTCAATCCTTTCAGTCTAAAGTCCTCCGTACAATAGTCAATGCTCCCTTCTATGTAACCAATAAAACCCTACATCATGACCTTAATATTCCATTTATTCTTGATCTTATCCCAGCCAAATTTTCCAAATTTCACCAGAACCTTTCTCATCACCCAAATCCCGTTGTACAATCCCTATCAAGCACCACCCATCCCTACAATCCCCTTCGTAGGTTAAAGCGGCAGTGGCCACGAGACCTTTTGTAAATATGGATATTTTGGAGTTCTAGCAATGGCCAGATTCTCCACTCAAGTCATGAGTGTCTGTGGCTGTAGCGCTCTTACTCATCCTCCGCTGGTTTAAAATACCAGTGAAGTGGCTGAGGGAGAAGCGTAGGGATCTCCTAAGCCTCCCTTTTCCCTCCACATGTGGAGGGGACAGGATTGGTTCGGAGATCACCTGGCAAATTGTAAATAATGTATGTTTTATATAAGGTGTTTGTTTTACTTTTATTTCTATTTTTATTTACTTATGTGTATATATATTTTTTTTTTCTTTACTCTTTCGTTCTTTCTTCTTATTCTTTTGTTATTACTTTATTTATTTATATTTTTGTATATACGGTATGAATGCAATCTCTGAACTCTATTATAAGTGTCCTTAACTGTGACAAATTGTAATATTTCTGAATAAAGTGTTTTTTAATAATAATAATAATTTGTTTTATTTATTTATTTTTTTTTATAAGGAACCTCTCAGGTTTTTGTATTTAGTTTCTTTGTAGATGTTTCAAGCCCTTAGGCCATCTTCACGGACATTTTTTCTGTCTCGGGAACCATAAAATTAGCATAAACATTGATTAATTCAACAAATATATAAATGTATTATTATAAAATTATATTAGTTTACTATATAGTTAAATTTTCTTTTTTTTTATAATAAAATTACAAAATTCACTCTTTTTCTCATATTTTATTTATATTATCTTTGAAATTAATTAAATATCTATCCAATATATCGTGATGACCGCAAGTGCTATGTCTTAGGGGGAACATTAGTCGGGATGCCACTAGATAATTACTGGTTATAATTACCCAGAATCATTTAATACAACTAATAATAAAAAAATACTAAAAGAAATTTGAATATATATATTATATTGATTGGACCAGGATTAATTAATTGAATTTCTTTTCTCAAAGGCTGGTTTGTGTTTATCATGCTTTATAATTACCAACAGTAATAACAATAATATAAATAGGTGGCAGAAATAAAAATTACTTTACTAAAAAAAATAAATTTATTCCTGTTATTTAATTTATTATATGTTTTTCAATAAGGAATAACATATAAATTTTATGGAAATTTTGATGTACAAATAATATTTACAATAAAATAATAAAAACATGATTCCGTATATTTAATAGGAACTCTATGAAGGTATGATTTCAAATAGACTGGTTTAATGATATGCCATGAAATAGTTAACATTAATCAATCTATAATTGCTTGGGAAATAAACTTAACTGATGTTTAAGAAATGGTAAAGTATCTGGTGTTGATCTTCTCTGAGGTTCCATCACCCATCGGCTGGTTCGATGTCATCAAGTCCAGCAAAAGCCCAGTTTCAAACGCTGGCAAGCTGCAACCTCAGTCTCCAAAGCAGGAAGGAAAAATCAGACCGCTGCACACTCAGTCTCCAAGGATCGGAAAAATACATTAGCCTTCATCCGCTTACTTCTTGGCAATTTTATACAAATATCCCAGGGTGGGAAAAGGATGTTTCTCAATGGCTTTCAACTTCGACGGGTGTAAAATTATTTAAACTGGCCACACCCTAAGGGGTTTAAAGGGTTTACTTACTTAAACAAATATCCCCATTGACGGTGTCTTTTATATTATGGGCTTCTTTTAACACAGGTTTCTTTCTTTTTTTCCGTTAACGGCACCTGATATTAAGTTTAAAACATTATTTGCTTGGTTTAATACACATCAGAAGAGATATGTAGATCCCTTTTTATTTTGTCAGTTAAGTCAGGCGTATGGTTCATTTTGTAATGAATTGTTCTTTTCTCCATAAATGATCTGTTTTGCATCTTTTATTTTATTTCCCATTTTATTTTCTTCTATGTAAAAATTTATAATTAACTTTTGATATAGTTCCTTTGTCCCATATGTACGATCAATTTGCTTCCTAGTTTTTGTTAAAGTTCTCTAAATCTTTTCCTAGCTCTTAGTATTTATTATCCATTCCAAAAAATTGTAGATTTCCGTCAAACTGAAGATAAAATGATTAATACCTAGCTTTAGTTTTAATGTTCTAAAATTAGTGTTTATTGCAATTGATAATATTCTGTCATTTGCAATTTTATTTTTCTCACATAGGGAGTGCTACCACTGGGCAGTATCTTTCCAAGTCTGTTCATGTCATTATTTCTAATGCCTGCATTTTTACTAGTTGGATTGTTTATACAGTTGTAAATTTCATTAAATAAATAAATAAAAATATTTTTCTCACATGCTTATTTAGTTAAATGTTATATTTTAGGTTTCCATGTGTTTTTTTTTTTTTTTTTTTTGCGCAGGAGTACAATCCTCAAATTTTTGTTTTTTTCTGTGTAATATATGTGGATTGCTTAATAATTATAAAACGTCATTACCAAAAGCGATGAAAACAGATTTAATGTAATCAACTTATCTGAACCTTTGATAGCCGTGGGCGATACGATATTGCTGGACTCTCTTGATATGATAATATGATCAAAATAGAAATTTTTGAGGAAAAATGATAGCATTTAATGCCTTTTAAACGTGTTATATTTACTTTCATTTTTTATTTATTTTTTAGCTCGACTGAATAAATTTCTCCTCGTTATTGATATTTTAAAATTTATAATGAAACTAATCATTGATTGAACAATATTTAGATTACTCTATATGAAAGGATGTTTAGCCATCATCATTAGAATTCTATCTTAAGCTGAATCTTCAAAGAAATGTTCACACTTTAAACTTTCTTGTGGGATTTGAATCGATAAAATTATACGAAATAGAAGAATAACACATATAATGATTCCAGAAAAATGTTTTTATTTATATAATAAATACTATATTGGAACGTGGTACAAGGGTCCGAAACGTAAAAAATGGAACACGGGATATTAAAAAAAAAATGAATGAAAACTGAAAAGACTCCTTCATTAAAACAAGAAAAAAAACTGAAATGTAATAAACTATTCTTCCTTATTGAGTAAAAAGTGGATAAATACTTATTTTATTTGATATAATTTTTTTTAGGGTTAGGACTAATTATAGAAATTTCTTTTTTGCCACAAGATTTATTTATATATTTAATTAGTTTATGAATAAAAAACACTTGATTCATTCATGCTATTCCAATTTTACAATGAATTTTTCTGAAAAACAAAACAACACGGTTTTAGTAATTTAATCTGGCTATGAACAACAGTGGCCGAAATGAATTTTATTGGGCATGAATCACATTTTCCAATGAAAGTATTAACCGAGGACTGACTGTGCAGATATTTTAAGAGTGGAATGTACGCTATGCGGCCACGATTTCATAAATTGTATGCTAAGCTCCATCGTAAAATATATATTCTGGAATTAGGGATTAATCCAGTTGTACAATAAAGGATAATCGAGAATTATGGGAATTGTTACTTTATACCATTACAAGAACACATAAAAAAAAAAATGGATTTTTTTTTTTAATGTGTGAGGACCACATATGTATCGGGGATAGTCCTCCTTAATTATTGGGTGTCAAAATTCTTCACAGGGTATGGGGGCTTCGCACCAAGCTTGATGCATTTGTAAAGAAAATTGACTCCTTATGTCATTGTTGTGGTGTTCTGGAAACTGCTCAGCATGTCTGCACCACTTGTACCGCTTTTCAGACAATAATGGCCTAATTGCTGAGGGAAACCAGACTTTGCATCATCACGGAAGACGATTTCCTTCACCTAGTAAGCAAGGATAACTTCCCGTTCTGCGAAGCTTTCGTTTACGAATGGATAGAATTAGTGGGGCTTTATCATTTCAACCTCCTAGTGAAGATTAAGATCAAATGGTAGAAGTATCGTGCAATAGTATAAACAAAGGAATAGTATACTAAATCTGAACAAGCATACATATAATTTTGGAAATGAATTCCTCTTACTCAAAGTAAGTATGCAGGAGAAAAAAAAGGTCTTTTTTAATTAAAAATAGATTAGTAATGGAAAAACCTCTCTGTTGCAAAATAATTGGAACCCTATTGGTTTACGAAATAAGCCACAATGTCCCCTCCTCCTCTCCACCCCCACTAAAAAATGTTTGATGACGACCTAGGTTAATTGGGAGAGGGCGGGGGGGGGGGAGGGGAGGAGGGATGTGGAGGCAATATTTCGGAGCTAATAAGACTGAGCTAACTCAATCTACGCCGAGGGAACGTCATATATGCTACCATTTCCTCGAACATCCACGATAGCTGCCTCGACGCATCAATTCAGAGGTGGGAGGAATATTGGAGAATTTCAAATTATAATAGAACTGTATACAACCTACCTTTGCACCAGGATCTCTCCGCTCCGAATCTGAAACATAAAATAAAATGCTGTAAGATGAGTAAGTAATAAACTGTTGAAAATACAAAATTGTCAGGAATTTCAGTCAAAGGTTCTTTAATGAGTTAGCTGACGTTTGGACACCAACGTGTGGGTTATGATTTCGAAATTAAAAAAGAAATGCTGAAATTCCGGCTTACTCATTAAAAAAATTTCGACTGAAATAAAAAACAACAGTTTTGATAAGAGGTCTCCAAACTACGGCCAGCAAGCACCTCCAATCCAGCTTGAGGAAGTTACTTTGATTAAACGCTCCTATACACAGAACGCGATATGTCTAGACAATACGATACCTTTGTCGGCACCGCGCTCAGTGTGACTGCTATAATGCAATAGATAGTAAAACAAGTATATAGCCGCATAACGACCGATATAAATATCGTATCGTCGACACATATCGCACTCTGTATAGGAACCGTAACCTAATTAAAAAATAAAATATATAAAATCTAGTAAATGACTCAAATATGAAGTTGCTACAACATTTAATGTATGAGTCGTTTCACTAAAAAAGCACGTTTGATTTTTCATCGATATAACTGGCATAGTCAAATTCTTTAGAGACACTGGCGCTAAGTGGTAATTCCTTGAAGTCGAATTTAGCTAAAAAGATCCTGTAACATAAGAGATATAAACCTAAATTAAATAAATAAGTTCAGTGTCGTAATTATTTTAGCTGTTGAGGTACACACATATATACAGGGTGTATCAGGGTTAAGTGGCCAAATTGAAAACAGGAATTAAGGACCACAAAACAAGAAACAAAATTTCTCTGAAGGTATGTCCGCAAATGCTTTGATTAGGAGATATTCACAACTAAAGATTTTCGTTATTATGCATTATTTACGTTTTATGAAATAAATAAAACTTATTTATTTGTTCCAACTACTTTATTAATTAAATGTAAACATTAAATTCATATTAAATGTTGTTTAAAGCGATTTCCTTGGCCATTAAGACAGGCTCGGCACCTTTCTTCAACAGCAGCAGTGGCAGAACGGCACTGGATATGTGTTACTGTCACAAGATTCAATTATTCTTCTTCGTATGGAAATAAGGTCATTGACCGCACTTGCATAGACTTTTTGTTTAATTTCATCTCAAACGAAAAAATTAGTGGTGTCAGGTCTGAAGAGCGTGCAGGCCAAGCCACTGGTCCTGCACGACCAATCTATTGGTAGGGATAATTAACATTTACCCATTTTCGTGGACCTCTTCCGACAGGACAACCATTTAATTGAAGCCACATGTCCTTTCTCAGTTGTAGTAGAATATGTTCAACAAAATCATAGTAATCATTATTAAGAAATTCCAGGTATGTGCCGGCATAGAGTCGAGAAATGCGGACCTATTAAAATATTGTGTATTATCCCCAACACACATTGTACTAAAACCTGTGCTGAAAATGATACTAGCTAATTGCATGGGGATTTTCCTGCGACCAGAGATGATTATTTTTCTGATTGAAGATATCTCTTCTTGTAAAGGTAGCTTCATCTGTCCAGAGAATTTTAGTGTTTACATTTAATAAATACGGTAGTTAGAACAAATAGATAAGTTTTATTTATTTCACATAACGTAAATAATTCATAACTAAAATCTTTAGGTGAGAATATCTCCTAAACAAAGCGTTTGCGGACATACCTTCAGAGGAAATTTTTTTCTTGTTTTGATGTCTTAAGTACATTTTTGCAGTTTGGCCACTTAACTCTGAAACACCCTCTACACATATATTTCATTAATTTCACAAACAATGAATGCGACGAATCTGGTTATGAAACGTTCGAGTAAGATTCTTCTGCCATAGGACAGAGAACCGACGTTGTATATTAACTTACGATCAAGCCGAAAAGAGAATCCTATACAAGAATCGGGAAACAGAATACGGTATTGAAAGAGGAAATTTTAACAGTACCAACGAAGATAGTGAAACTTGTTTAGCTTTGTAAACTGGCAGCGATGAGGAGATCAAAGGAACGCTTTTCAATTTTTTATTTTATTTATTCATGATATTTACAACTGTATTAAAGAAATACATCTAATAAATAAAATGAATAATAATTTAATCAAAATATAGTAGATAAAAACTTTAAAAAGTTATCAGAAATTACGGAATAAAATAGCCAGAACGATTTTTACTTAACTTCTTATATTGATGTAAAATCAAATTTTGTAACAGGTCTTATCTTGATTAAAATAGTTTTGCAGGGCCTTAGTGCCGAATTTTCTAAATTGTTTCCTCTAAATTACCTTTAATTTTGACTATCAAAGTTAATTGAAGTCCTCTCTCCCCAAGCAGTGATAAAAATTTATAAATATGAACTATAAAAGAATTTAATAAATAAACTGAAGGAGGAATTTAGAGAAATATTGGGTGGATCCTTAAGTCTATTCGGTTTTTGAATGGTGAAATAATACATGTTTTTTTCATACAAAGAATACATTTTTTTCTATAATGTATTTGCCAATATTATTAATGACTTCTCGCTATGAATCTAACAATTTAATTATTTCGCACTGGTAAAACACCTGGGGCTTTTTAGCGAAAAACTCATCGAAATATGTTTTCACATCTCTCTCATTAGCGAACGATTTCCCGTTGAGGGGTTTTCGGAGAGACCAGAATAAGTGGTAGTCGGATGGTGTGAGTTCTGGTGAATACGTTGGATGTAATAAAGCATTACAGTTATGTTGAACTAACTTTTAATGTGTGGTCTAGCGTTGTCTTGGTGGAATAGAACACCTTTGTGATTGAATAGTTTGGCTGTTTCTGTCGCAAAGATTGGTCAAATTTTGTTAGTTCGGTGCAGTAGATCTTCGAATCAATCCATTTTCCTTGTGGAAGGAACTGGTAACACAGCACGTCGCGGCAATCCCAACATATAAATAGAAAAATCTTTTTCCGGCCTTCTAGGTGGTATTAGGCGGCTGGCAGTGATTGTACACTATCTACTGCGCACAACATAGTCGCAAATGATCCACACGTCACTATCCGATCGACAATGGATTCGTTTTGTGCCGGTTCAGAAGAGAATTGCAGATTAATATTCGGTTGACCAGATTTGCCTCAGTCAGTTTGTGTGACCCCCAAACATCGAAGCGGGATACGTAGCCAAGCTGTTTTAAATGTCTTTGAATGGTCCCAAAACACATTTTCATGTGTCGCCGCAAATCCTCGTACCGGTAGCGACCGGTCATGTTCGATCAGAACCTTGAAATCGCTCGAATCAACCTCGGTGGGCCGATCGCTGCGGGGTGCATCCTCGAGACTCTTATCTCTGGAACGAAATTTGGCAATCCATTTTTGAGCAGTACGTTGTGTTAAGACATTGTCACTACATATCTTACATATCTTTCTGTGGACCTCTGCAGCTCGCTTGCCTTTTTTGAAATAATAAAGCGAAAAATACCGAAAATTAACGTTATCATTTGATGTATTCACTACGCTGTAGTACTATCATAATTTTCAATAAATATCATTCGATAAATATCATTATTTTCAGATATGGCAAAGAGAACTGAAGGTATTTGAACACGATTCGCACTACCAACGAAAACCAAAAGAACTTGGAATGGATCCAACTAATACTTTCACAAATTATTAGTACTAATTTATTTATTTCCTTTCCACCAACGTTTCAGCCTTTATGCAATTTCCAAGAGAAGAAAACTTTAATAAAAGAAACAATTATCACAGCCTAATTACAATTGCTCATTAATTATTTATATTTTCTATTTTATGCTTACGTACATATTTTAAGATAAAATTAAATCGATATGAGCCGAATTGCCCTTCTCATGATAACAAAAGTCCACTACTAAACCCTCCACTTATGTTTATATAACTTCTTTACATGTCATTTTAATTAATTTCAAACTACATTTTACAAAACAAAAATTACATTATTAATTTATCTGTATGTATTGCTAAACTAGTTTAAAAACCTTTATGTTATAAATAATAACATTTTTTTTAGAGCTATATTATTAACTCAACATATTTTAATTTTTTTTATTAAAAGACATAATTCTTCTCAAATTTAGTTTTAAAATTAAATACAACTTTTTTTATGTTCACAATTTAACATAATTCATTTAAAATTTATCCAAACCAGTATAAAACTCTCTGATATCAATGTATTTATAAATTAATTTTACTCATTACCTTTGCATAATGTTAACATGATTGCCTTGAATCAGCTTTGTAAATTAACAATACAATCTACGTTTACAGTAATATACAATGCTTCCAAAATTTTCCCTTTGATTGTATTTTTCAATTTTTGTACATTTGAATATTACCAAAATCAAAATTTTGTTCATTAATAATAAAATGTTTTTTGTGTAATTCTTATGCTGATACAATCTCTCATTCATCTATTATTTAATTTCCGCTATATACATTGTCTCTCATTGCTAGTAGTATTAAAATTTGATAAATGTGAACTATGGAAGAATTTCACAACTAGCTATAGAAGAAACATTTTCGAAAATTGAAAAAAAAAAACTAAATTGAAATTATTTATGATTCAATTCTTATCTTATTCTACTTTAAAAACTCTTGCCCCTTCATTTAAAAATAGCTGCAATACCTTCGATGTTGTTTGGTAATGCGCTATTGTGTTTGTAGGTATTGAAGGCGGAAGTCAAAATTAATATTGTTTTGATTGAAGAATTTATTTTACATTTCCCCATCGGATGGTTTAGGCATTAACATTAATATTTCAAGAAATTAATATTATTTAAGTAAATTTTTACTTTGAATTATTATTATTTTTTTTTAAATGAATTTTACAACACTATTCATATGTCGTCACCAAACATTAGTCTTTGCCATCTTCTTCACGCATTTCCCTCCCTGTTCATCATTACTTCCTTAACTCCCTTATACTAGTTTCTCCTCGGGCGACTTTTCGGTTTACAATTCCGAATTCGCTTAGGCCATCGTCCCTCTTCCATCCTTATCACAGGTCCATACCTCTCGAGCTTCATAGTTTCTATGTTATGGAGGATGTTCTCCGTTGGTTCACTCGTTTCCTTATTTCCCTGTTGGGAACATTTCGAAGGTGAAAGACATAACATGAACTCCTCCAATAGTCCATTTATAGGGTTAGCAATATTTTTGATCGACTCTCTTTTATTGTCCATAATTCGTCTGAATAGAGAGTCACACTTTCCAGGAACGATTTATAAACTTTTTTTTTTTGTTTTTAAGGACACTGATTTACTCCACAGAACCGTATTTAAGGTCCTGATGATTATTTCCCCATTGCTTATACTCTTTTCAATTTCCAAATCTGATGTTCCTGTCATATTCACCCTTAAATTCACCATTAGATTGCTGACTTACTCATACATGATATAAAAAGAAAGAGAAAGTAGCGAAAATAAAAAAGTCCCGAAAAAAAGGTCTCTGTGTGTGTATGTGAACAGTATTACTAAAAATAAAAATACCGGGATGTTACAGCTACTTTTTTTTTTCTAAAATGGACTTCGATTTTGTCGATTATACACATTTATTTCGATTTTCTCGAAAATAAACCTAACGATTTTGTCTAAATTTCTATATAAATGTATTTTTTTTTTAAATTTGTTTATTGAGAAATATTACAATCTGTCTCAGTTAAGGACACTTATAATTGAGTTCAGAGAGCACATTGACACCATATTTATAGAAACATAAATAAATAAAGTAATAACAATATAATAAATAGCAATATGAACAAAATAAAACATTACAAGGAAAAAAATAATATATATATATATATATATATATATATATATATATATATATATATATATATATATATATATATATATAAGTAATAATAAAATGTACTTATAGCAAAAAATAACAGGCATACCTACTTACACTGTTTACAATCTGCTAGGGGAAATCCGACTTATCCCCCCCTCCCACTTGTGGAGAAAACGCAAGGCTTCAGGAGATCCTTTCGCTTCTCCCTCAACTACTGGTATTAAAAACATTGGAGGCTAAGAGCAGTACAGCCACAGACACTCATGACTTTATTGGAGAATCATGCCATCTCCAGAAGTCATATATATGATGTAAAATGTAATTATTTTTGTATTAGATACGTTTTATTCTCTTTGAAATTGTTTGGCAGGGCTTAGGTGCCAATATAGGCTTAGGCTTAGGTACTAATATAAAATATCTTCAATATTGTATATTAGTAACTATTATTATTAATAATTATAATTAAAATATCTATAATAATACCTAGCTGTTGGTAGTAAAAAAAAATTGTGAAATAAACTAAGAAAAAAATGTAATAATTATCTAAAGTAGAAAATAGGAGACATTTTTCCAGACTCTGAAATCACATTTCTGGAAATATAAGTAGTAATATTAAAGTATGTACCTTTGGAAAGGCAAAGATTATATAAAAATGAATATGCTCTTATAAATCAAGATGATGCCTTTTAATTATTGTAGTTAATTACGTTTAATAATATATTTTTGAATAGCTGATTAATATTTCCATAGAAGCTGGATAGAATTTTCATTGAAAATGTATAAAAAAAAAAAAATATTTTATAGGTTGATAAATTCTCTGGACATAGCTCAAGCTTTTGAATGGGTGTGGCAGGCCGGGCTTATTTCCAAGCTGAAAACCTATCTACCCCAGTCCTTGTACCTAATCCTCCGCTCCTATCTCTCTGATCGTACCTTTCGGGTTCGCTGTGGTTCAGAATTTTCCGACTCCTCCCAGTTGAAGCCGGTGTTCCTCAAGGATAGCGTCTTGGGCCCCGTCCTTTATATCCTTTTTACCGCCGATATCCCTGTCCATCCCAAAACCTTCCTGGCAACATTTGCTGATGACACCGCCATCCTATCATCCAACTCAGATCCCGAAATAGCATCTTTAAATCTGCAAAGGCACCTCTCCATGATTGAGCACTAGTGTAATAAATGGAGAATCAAAGTAAACGAATCCAAATGCAAACACATTACCTTCACACTCCGCCGCAGATCCTGTCCATCAGTCCACTTTAATTCCATCCAGCTTCCTTTTTCAGACACAGTCCGGTATCTTGGCTTTGTCTTAGACCGAAGACTAACGTGGAACCCACATACTAGACTTAAAATACAGGAACTTAACCGACGATACGGCCAATTATACAGACTACTGACCAGAAAATCTCAACTTTCAATTGACAACAAATTACTAATCTACAAGACAATCCTGAAACCTATTTGGACCTACGGACTTGAACTTTGGGGGACAGCAAAATTCTCTAACATCAAACGCATCCAATCCTTTCAATCCAAAGTCCTTCGAACAATAGTCGATGCTCCGTTCTATGTAACCAACAAAACCCTACATCATGACCTTAATATCCCATTTGTCCTTGACCTTATCCCTGAAAAAGTTTCAAAATTCCATCAGAACCTTATCAATCATCCAAATCCCCTAGCCCAATCTCTATCTAGTTCCACTCATCCCTACAACCCTCCTCGAAGGTTGAAGCGGCTGTGGCCTGGAGATCTTTTATAGTATTTATTTTGGAACTCTGGCAATGGCCAGATTCTCCACTCAAGACATGAATGTATGTGGCTAAGCGCTCTCGCTCAAACTCCACCGGCTTTAGCACCGGTGAGGCGGTTGAGAGAGTAGCGCGGGGATTTGGGTTCCCCGCCTGATTGTATATATTGTATATAGGTGTGACTGTTTTTATGTTTTTAATTTACTTGTATTTAGGTTATATTATTTTTTTTATTGTATATAGTTTTTATTTATTATTATTTAGTTATTATTTTACTTTTGTTAATTTTATTTATTTATTTGTTGTATATGTGTTCATTTATCAATATAATTATTGTCCCTGTGACAGAGTATTATACGTCTAAATAAATAAAAAAAAGAAAAAAAAAAAAGAAAGTTTGATAAATTCAAAATTTATAGTACACAGAATTTGCAAATAATTTATAATTATTGTCTTAGGTTCGTATTAATAATTAAAATACTATACTTAAAGTTTGTTAAATTAAAAGCAATTAGGATGGTTGGTGAAAGTTGTGTGATCCATTGCACCAGCTTTTTTAGGTAAGAGACAAGAAATGACAAGCAATCGGAATCACGATTACCCTTTTTATCCGTTTTTCTTTCCAATATTTTACGTATTCTTCAGTTTTATCATATTTGGGGAGGTAAAAGGATAGAGGTGATAAGAAGCGAGGAAAAGACAAAAAATGGCTGTCCTAGAAAGCAGAAAACCAGCCGTCACTCTCCCAATGTGATATGGATAAGTTTTTCTCCGGGAAATATAGACCACGCCACTTCAACTACCCACTCCGAATTTTCATATTTTCTTATGGGCTCATGTCATATTTTCTTGAAAAAATACACATCCGGGATGGAGATGTTTAAAATCTTTCTAGTCATATATATATAGACACGTGATTTAATTTTTTTAAATCGATATTGGATTAGTAGTAGGGCTATAGTATTCATTCACACAATATGTACATACGAAAGGAAAATGAATATAAATAACGAAAGTAAAAAAAAAAATATATAAATAAAAAGATAAAGTAAATAAGATAAAGATAATGGATAACAAATAAGATAAAAAGAATCAATAAGTCATATATAAATGACGGGGATGCTAAAAAAATGACTAAAGTTTGTTATTTGTTTGGGGTTCTAAGAAACTAATGATTTTTAACTCCACAATATTTTTTTTATATATATATTTTTTTTACAGTAAAAGTTTTTTTACACGAAAATATTACTCATATGAAAAATATCAATAACGTTCGTTTTATTATCATTTGTATGAATACTGATTACAATGAAATTACCCTAATGCTATTAACAGTACTTTTTGTAAAAATATCAATAGCATTTATCTTCAAAATCATAAACGTAAGAATTAAATATATATTTGAGTGATGTCAGCCTCATTTTCCTGTTATTTCACATATTACCTGACATCTACATATTATGTATATTGCTTATCAGTACATACTGATATTTATTTATCTATACTTTTATTTGTTTATTTTTACTAAGCTATTAATTCTACCGTTACATCACTGAGTAATTTAATTATTTCTTGTCATTTTACACCAAACAAATGACACATCTATTGTTCATTATCATTATTTTTAGGGAACTAAATGTCCCAAAGTAAAATTTATTTTTCTTCTTTCTTTTTTTATTATTTCTTAATGATATTTACAACTGTATTAAATAAATACATCTAGTAAATTGGAAAATATGGATATAATGACATGAAAACACTTCTACAACCATAGCAATCTAATGATATGCCTACATTAGGAGATCACTGGGCAATCTTCTTTTCAGACGCCTAAATCGGAGGGTTATCAGGAATTGAAGAGGAAGCAAGGTTAGAAACG
The DNA here is from genome assembly GCA_928085145.1 of Nezara viridula. Taxonomy (NCBI): domain Eukaryota; kingdom Metazoa; phylum Arthropoda; class Insecta; order Hemiptera; family Pentatomidae; genus Nezara; species Nezara viridula. The sequence goes on from OV725078.1 coordinate 33,365,769, forward strand.
ATAGGGTTGGGATGATTCTGAAGTTTATTATGGAAGGATAGATATCTGGATTGGGCCAGATCTGAAACATAAGGAACATTAAGGTCATTATGGATGATTTTATTTGTAACAAAGTAGGAGCATTGAGGATTTTCCGAAGGATTTTGGATTGTAAGGATTGGATACGAGAGGAATTCGAAGGTTTAGTGGAGTCCCATAGCTCAACTCCGTAAGTACAAATAGGCCTTATTATAGTCATGTATATGAGTCATTTGTAATTAATTAGAAATTTAGAGCGTTTGTCTATTAAGTGCTAAAGGAATCGGAAACATCGAGCGGTTTCTTGTCGTTTCAGTCTAGTATGATAGTATGATATTTTTCTTCTTAACATTGAATACATACACTATATTTTGCTTAAAGATACCCAATACCCATTAAGGTCTTGGTTGCCGAGTGTGTTGGAGCGTTGTTCGGTCTAGCATCCTCTTCCCAAGTGAAGCCGGTTCGAATCCGGCCTGGGAGTGGTTGACTTTTATTTCGTGGCGGTTAGAATAGGTTTGGTTGTACCTAGCTAGAACAACGCTCCTCCGTAATCCAGAAATGATTGGCAGGGGGTTCTCCAATAATATATATATATATATATATAGACATATAGATACCCATTGTTCGCACAGACTACGCTTACACCCATGATAAGTTAGATAATCACCGATAATCTGTCAGAGGTAACCACGTTTTGTTTGAAGAGACAATAGCTACTTAGAGTATTACTAGGTTCTTACTACCAAGTGACCCTTGGATCTCGACATGACCGCTCCCCGCTTTTTGCCCTAATCAATTATGAGTTTCGATGTTGATAAAGAAATTTCAGTGGGTACCCAGTTGCTGCCCAGTGGACATTAATCGAAGTCGGTTGTCCCCGTTTTTGCGACTCATGGTCATTTTCTTAATGATTATTATTTTAATCACTATTAACAAACATTTAGAGCCAAGCCGATACACTCTAAAGACAAAAAAAAGTACAATGAATAAACTATGATCATTAGATTACTGAAAACTGTTTAGTGATCAATTGTTAACAGCTCAGTTAAAAAAAAAGTTAAGCGAGTCCGAAGAAACTCCAATAGTGGATTAAACACAATAAAATTATAATAAAAACTCATATCTCCTTATCCGATTTATATTTATTGAAATTTCATTGGATAATTACAAATATGTCATAAATGCATTAGCATTTTATAAGATATATAGATAGAAATTTTTTTTGTTTTTGGGGAGTTCCACATATAAGTAGAGCCTAGCTTGACTATGTAGAATAATATGGTTTTACAAGTTACATACATATCATTTAAATATTAATAAAATTTACAATATTTTACGTTTAGAATGGGTTTTACAAAACAATAAAAATTAAAGACATAAAATGATTACTGCATAATAATAGTTACATGAACCTGTTACTATGATAGAAACAATAAAAAATAAAAATATTTATAAACATAAACAAAATGTTACTTTTAATATAAACTAAAAACAAACACTTAATAGAACATGGGCTATGATCAACAATAATATGTATGCACTTTGTGTACTCCCATCATATAATAGTAAACTTTATTTAACTTATCTATACAATCGATATTCAATATGGTTTCCATGTTCTGGTCGTCCGAAGATTCTGAGTTGAAGTTATGGAAGAATTTTTGTCTATAAACATTGTATGCTGTTCAGTGAAGGAGAATATGATGTATACTATTGTAGATAAATTGACTGTATGATATACAAGTTTCTTGAGACTCAATCGAAAAAGGTGTGTTATTGCATAGATTCTGATATGTTCTGGGTTTGCAACTCTTAATTGAATAACACATCTCAATTTCTTTATATGAACTTTGAATTTAAGGTACGTTTCGGGATCGGGAGCATTGTAACTGCATAACATTCTGTATAAAGGGTAGTTTTTTTATTATCGTAGTATTATATCAATAAATGTCAGAAAATACCACCATTGATTTCTAAGAATTTTCGACTTCGTCTTCGAAGTTTGACAGTTCTCCTGATTGTTTCATATCTGCCTTTAATGGCGCCTGAAGAATCTTCAATGTGTTGAATTAGGATATACTTTACTCGGAACACTTCATCTATGAACCAGTCCAACAATAATCATGAGAGGTTAGATTGTTGATTATATTGGATAGATATTGGAGGCCAACTAACTAATTATACCACCGCCACCAATTCAACGATCTGGAAACTTTTATCCAGTTATCTTCACCCGACAAGCGATGTGAACGGAATCTCCGCCATGTTGAAAGTGCATTTGTATTCTGGCGTTTAGAGAAACATTCTTCAATAGTCTTTGTAATTCAAACCGTTCAAAGCCTAAGTAGTAGTCTACTGTGAGACGATTCTATAAAATCACTTATTTACAAATTGTAACTTACAATGGACTTATTAATTGTAATTTCTTCACTATCTCATGTAAAAAAAAAATAGTAATATCGAAGTGCTAGTAGATGTATGCAATATTGTTTATTTGTGGAACTTTGTTTATTTTTAATTAGCCACTAAAATTTAAACTAATGAAAATCCAATAGGAACATATGAGACTTTTTTTATTATTTGCCTATGTGCAATCCACTCATAGAGTTTTTTCCGTTCTTCTTCTACTTCTTCACCCTATATAAACAGTGAGAAATCAGCTACAAATAATGGAAGCTGTTGGGATTACACCCAAATCACGAAATCATTGAAACCTGGTTTTTCTTATAATAATTTCTTCATTGAAGGTAGGTAGGGTAAGGGTTTCAGGTCGATTAATTGCGTGATTATTACGCCCATTCTTTATTGAAATCAAACACAGAACCAATAAAGGCAAGACACAGCTATGTCTAAAATTGAGCCATTGCCTTTGAACATGCAGTTGAGATTTGCAACAGTTGACTAAGGTGGTCTAATTGCCTTTACTGTTTGATCGGAGGAGGTCTTCGTATCCCCCGCAATGAGAGCTTAATCACTCTGCGTCATGTGGTTGCATGACCTTTCACTATTTGACCACCATCACAGCCAGCCATCTTGAAATGGAATCAGAACAGATGATCAGAATTAAAAGAGCGACTGATCTCATATTGTTAATAGGATCTAGTCAGAGGTCATATGTCGGTATTTTGATAATAGAAAAGTAGAAGAGAATAGGAGAATATGAGGGCATGGGTGATGTTTGAAGCGGGCGCCAAATTTCAAAAGAATAGGTTTTAATGGATTAGATGGTTTTTAAAAATTATTTTTAGGCTCCAAAAAAAAAGTATTTTATTAGTTTCACGATGAACATAACTATTTAAATTAGTAATAAGGACATTATGAATATAAAAACTTCTCTATAATTTATCCAGGGCAACACCTTTTAAATTCTTATTTTTGCAGGAATTGTTTGATGCAGTAGTTTTTTTTTGTTTTTACAGACACGAAGTGATGGGTATACATAAATAAAATTTGTATTTTTTATTACACCCTGTAAAGAATCTGGATTTTATTCATTCGACGACATGTTCCTTACGAGTTCTCAATGCAACCAAGAAAAAATTAACTATTTCTTCCATAATATTTTGAGGTTTTACGTTTGAAAACATTTGAAGAATCCGAAAATTGAATAAAAAAAAAAAAAAAGCATCTGTTCGCAGCAAAGTGATCTAGGAAGACAAAAATAACTTTAATAATGCAATAAAGTATCATTTCTGTAAGTAGTTTGTTTTATTATTACTTAAATTATTATTACAGTTTTATTCTTCTTCTTTTCATGGCACTACAACCCGGTTACAGATGGACTCCACCAACTGTTTCTTCCAATCCTCACGGTCTTGTGCCGACGCCATCCAATTCCCAACTCCCAACATGCTGCGGGCATCTCCTGCCACACCATCTGACCATCTCAGCTTTGGTCTCCCTCTTTTCCTTGTTCCATGGATTGGCTGTGTAAGCATTATTTTAGGCATTTCTCCATCTGACATTCTAGCAACTTGCCCTGCTTACCTTAAGCGCCTCAACTTCATTGCTTTCACAATATCAATTTCCCCGAAAGCATTGAACAGGTCCTGGAAATATATTTACCAGGCTTGTCGCCTAGGCTGATGATATCGACATTGTGGGACGCTCTCTGCAGGCCGTGACTGATGCTTTTCTAGCACTGGTTCGTTCTGCCAGCAGAATCGGCCTGGAAGTTAATGAGTCCAAAACAAAATGTTTTGCAGCAGATGAAATTCCCATGCCAGACGAGACAATCACTACTGGCGTTCACAAATTTGAGAAGGTCTCGGAGTTTACTTATCTAGGATCTGTGGTCTCTCAAGATAATAACCCGGATATAGAGATAAGAAAAAGGATAACAGCAGCTAACAAATGCTACTTTGGATTAAGCAAGCTGCTAAGCATGCGGATCCATTCCAGAAAGACCAAGTCCACCTCTGTAAGACATTGGTGCGTTCCGTACTTCTTTATGGATCGGAGTGCTGGACTTCTTCAAAGGCTACTGAAGGAACTCCTAATTTTTTAAAGAAAAGTTCTCCACCATGTTTTGGTGGAGTGAAAGTTGGAAATGAGTGGAAGCGCCGTTAGGTTTTATTGCTTTATTTTAATCATTGCCATTTCATGTTATTGTTTTTAATAATTCAGATAATTATGTTTTCATCAACCACTCCACCACTTCTACTAGATTTTGTCGTACTATGGGATATTTATTCAAGATGGAAACTTATCAAACTGAAAATTTTATGTTCTTGTTGATGAAACAAAGATATAAAATCAACAATTAATATCATGTCATGTTTTTCGATTCCAATCAACCATTCTATATTTACTTATTATAAGTCATGTTCAGGGATGTGGAACAGTCGCAACTGAATGTCAATATTAAAAATTTTAATGGATGTTTCAACTGCAGGCAAATAACCTATAATCGTGGGAGCGGTACCGATCATGAATATAGCGCCAGTCGACTTAATTTCAACACTATATGAAAACAGGTTTTATTGAATCAAACGTTTCAATTCTTTTCCATAAGACATTCTGAGAACCGTAGTAAGCGCTCTATATCACGTCTCCATCGATAACTTATATTAAATATTAGATCTTTAAATAATGTTTTTCCAGCCAAATTTTCCTCAGAATATTTCCAGTTATTTATATCCTCTAGTTTAATCCTAATAAAGTTTCAACAATACTCCTCCTTGGCACTGGATAAAAGATGTATTATATAAGACAACAAAGGTGTTTTTAGCTTTCATTAGGCGAGTTCCTAAACTCAGCGTAATGATAAGTATTTTATTACAACATGTATCTCGAATCCCTTTGAACTTAACTCTTAATGACAGGAATAGCTAAGAAAGAATAATGTGTGTCACACACACATATCACACAGGAGGAATCTCGGATCTCGGCCAACGATGCTTTCCCTGGTGGACTGTTACCCAAATCGGGCGGTCACCTTAACTAAGTACTAAATACACTCGACGTTACTTCACTTAGATTATCTATTGCAAACGGCTTAGCCCGCTGGGCTATTCCGGATCTCTGTTATTTTTTATTGCTTATTTGCTGTTTATATGTAATGATACTTATATATTATACCCTCATATATAATATACGAACCTATTACAATTAAAACATAAATCAATAAATAAATATTATTTAATTAATTATTTTCTTGTTTAAAAATTGTTCACCATCACATTTAGTATTTGTAGTAGCATTGACTTGGTGGCAACTCTCGTATTAATTTCGTCTCTGATTTTTCCGCTCTCACTGATCGTTTCTGATTCTCCCTTTCTAAGGTATTTAACTTCCAAAAAATCTCAAACTAAGGGTGTACAATGCTATGGTAAAGCCTAGCATATACGGCTCCTAGTATATGGCTGTGAGACATGAACATTAACCAGCGTTCTAGAAAAACGTATTGAAAATCTAAGAGAAAAATCCTCCGCACGATAACCGGTGTCAGAGTACTAACATAAGAAGAAGAAAGACCAATATAGAGTAACTTACAAAAACTGGCCAATCAATATCTCGTGATATGAAGGCACGGATGTTAAGAAGAGGCATTCATTTTCGTGTAGATGACGATGAATGCCTCTATAATAGGCAAAAGACCACGTGGAAGGCCAAAGAGCAGATGGATAGATCGAGTTGACAAAGATACTAAACAGCTGTGTGCTGATAACTGGGAAGAAATAGCTCAAGATAGGCAGACATAGAGTAGGCTTGTTATGGCGGCAAAAGATCTATCAAGTATTTAATGTCAACGGAAAAAAACATGTATCCTATTTAATAAAAATAGTTCAACCAAAATGATTAATCTATGTTTACTTTACAACTACATTTTAACTTATTTCTGAAAGTTTTGTTTTAAATTTTATTATTTACCAGTGAGGCGGTTGAGAGAGTAGCGCAGGGTTCTCCTGGAGTTCCCTCGCCTGATTGTAAATATTATATATAGGTATGCACGTGTTTTTTGCTTAGTTTTAGTTTTCTTATTTCTAGTTTATTTTATTTTATTTATTGTATATACTTTTTGATAATTATTTATTGTTATTTTGCTTCTATTTATTTTATATCTTTTGTACATATAGTGTGAATGTTATTTCTACCTCACTATAACTAGTGTCCATGTGACGGATTGTTCTAATACTCAATAAATAAATAAAAAATTATTTGTTTAGGACGAATAAATCTTAAATTTTGCTTACGAATAACGACTAACTGAAATAAAAAAATATATATAATTTTTTCATTAGTCATTTGTAATAGGTGCAGACTAATGACTAATGTTTGTTAATGATTTTTTTTTGGGAAGAAACATTTAGTCGTCATTTGTCATCCAGATAATTTTCAACTTTGCTTTAATATAAGGTGTTGTTGCAGGAAAGCGATACAATTTTTTTTATCATTCGAGCCAGTAGCGATCCTGAGTTTTTTATTTTTCTTTGTTAATTTTTTTTTCAAACAATGGTAATTAATCTAGAAAGTAACGATGTATATAAATAAAAGTCACGATGTTAAAGTGGTAATTGAAGGCATGTTGAAAACATGTTAATTACAAGAACTTCAGAGTATTACTTTAAGAACTACAGATTTTTAGTGACAAATTTTCTTGAAACCTTTATTAGCTGCAATATTTTTAAAAAAAGGACATGTTGTAATTTTTTAAGAATTTAGCTCAGATCACTCACAGAAACAAATATGGAGCAATAAAAAAATATATACACATCGATTTGGGAAGGCTCCAAACCGAATGTTATGATCTTTGCACATTCATTCTCGGACGGCCGAATTCGCTTTACAGATCTATTTCAAGTATATATGTTTAAAACATTAAGTCACTCTCTTTTCTGTTACATATGAAGACTAATGCTATGAATGCTATTATAAGCTCGTAATTCCATCTTATGACGAGCAATCAAAACGTCTTTGCCTTAAAAGTTTAAATGCAGTAAATTTTACATTGTTCCACAACACGTTTTTATATATCCTAAAAGATCTCTCGAATTACAAACTTTACTGGTTTAATTTATTTATTATGATGTGTGGAGCATGTAGCTCAGATCAATTTAACGGGAGTCCTCTAAACTACAATGAATGCCTCAACAGTAGGCAAGATAATCCAAACCCACGCGGATGGATGAACTAAGATACAGATAACAGGAAAGGGCAAAATGGGGTGCCCTAGTTAAGGCGGCTAAAGATCTGAAAGGTCTGTAAAACCAACAGAAAAAAATGATAGTTTTTTTTTACTGGACTCTACGTGTTTCTGAACTAGAAATATTTTAACTTGGGAGTATTCAGACACATACATACAAAGTAATAAGGCTTTATAAAGGATCCAACGAAGTACGAGACCCTTATGAATACAGAGTTTCAATTAGTAATGTTAACATCCAGCGTGCCTTGTGTATACATTATATCATTTTTTTTCTGTACAGTAGTTTATGTAAATATAATTAATTTACCAACATAAGAATGATTTAAATTGTATTAAGAAAGGTAAAAAGAATTTAAAAAATAATACTAGTTGTGAGGTCAAATTTGATAGTGATATTAAAAAAAAAAACCTGTACCATTACAACCCATGAAGGGCCCTGGGTTCAATTATTAAAGTGATGCTTCAAGGCTACCGATTGTGAAAGTGATCATGCCGGGATCACACTCAACTGACAGGTTTTCCCTTAAATTTATTTTTATTTTTATAAAATGTCTTTATTGGGTAATATTGATGTGACATTCCAGGACACTAGTAATAATGATAGAGTAGCTCCTTTACACTCTACGTACAATAAATTAAACAGCAAAATAATGATAACTAAAAGTAAAAGTATATATACAAAAAGAAACTAAAACAACAACTTAAATACACACATACATTCATACAATGTTTACAAAATTCATTCAGTTACTATAACTCCGAGCCAATCGGTTGCCCCTCCCCACTCGTGGAAGGAGAGGCAGGAATATAACAGATTTAACCGCCTCTCACTCAGCTGCATTACTGGTATTAAGGACCAGTGGAGGCCGAGTAGAGGCTCTAAAACCACAGAAGTACATTGCATGAGTGGGGAATCTGGCCATTGCCACAACTCGAATATGTTTATTTACACAAGATCCCTGGGCCTCTGCCGCTTCAATCTTCGAGGATAGTGTTGCCCTATCATCTGTGGCTCTAGTGCCCTCCTTCAGCCTCCACTGGCTTTTAATACTAGTGATGCGGCTGGAAAGGTGGCACTGGGATCTCTAGAGTCCTGCTTTGCTTTCCACATGCTGGGAGAAAAGCCTGGCTCGGAGATTCCTGGGCGAATGTATATATTGTATATAGGTATGAATGTGTTTAGAAGTTGTTATATTATTTTGTTTGTTTATTTACTTTTTTATTTTATTTATTTATTTTTTTTCCTATTGATTTACTTTTTTTTTATAAGTATTATTTATTTACTTCTTATATGTATAGTTACTCCTGTATTACTTGTAGATACTGTATGAATGAGAACTTCTAGCCTTAATACTTATAGCCCTCCAACAGTAGCTGATTGTATTATTATTCAATAAAAAAAAAAAAAAAGTGTTGCCCAAAATCGGTCTTGGTCTTGCACTTTGCCAGACCAAGACCAAGGCCGTCTAAATGTTGCAAGACCAAAACCAGGACTTGTAAAAAAATCGGTTTTTGTAAATTAAAACTAAGGCAAAATAATTATTAATACTTGACAACCTTAGTTACTATATGTTAAAAATTGGTATAAACAATATACTTTTTCATTTAACTCCTCTAATTTTTCATTCGGGCTTAGTTAGTTTTCTCCTATCTAAAAAATTACAGTAATATCTCTATAGCAATAAGCTAATAAGTAACTGCTCTTGCACAAGACCGAGACGATGACCAACACTGAGTTTGCAAGACCAAGACTCGTCTCGGTCTCGCATTTGGGCAAAACTATTCGAGGAGAATTATAGGGATGGATGAAGCTAGATAAAGATTTTGAAACCTCCTCAATTATTTATTTAATTATGACTACCTACACTATAGAAGCTAGGCGTGCTCCAGAAAGATTTCCCGATAGGTCGAAATAGAATAAATAATTCCATCGGTCAGAATCGGACCGGGACCTTGAGCTTAGGTAGTCGGTGCTTTACCACTGTGAGATACCCCGCATTCAGTAATAATTAGTTAAATAATTAATCGATTCATATACCTATGTAGTAATTTGTAAATACATAGGACAGAACTGGTACTGATCCAACACACAGGGATATCCCGGTCCCTATGGTCATAACTGAGCCGCCGTAAGCTTAAAATAAATAGTACAATTTAGGTTAGCAGTCTCAAGCGGCCGTTGTAAGAGTATGTTAGGCAGGCCTGGCTGGGAAGTTAACCATTCTCATTCGTATAATAGTATTAATGGTCCCAATTGAGAACTAGGCCACGGTTCCGATAATCCGCTTGGCAATTTAAGGTACTTGGGATAATGTATGGACCGGAGTCATTTATAGCCCTATTTATATATAGTCCTCTGCGGGATAGGCAACATTTACCGGCGGAAGTTTTTTTACTTCTTATTTTATTTTAACTTCTCTGTTTCTTATTTATTTATTTTCATTAGCAGAAAACGCTGAAGATATTAGGGCATTCACCTAACGTGTGATAAATTATTATTATTATGGTGCTAAACATTTTAAGATGATATGTACCAGCGATACGATATCGATTTGTCGGTATCGGTGAGGATTATCGCGCTCTGCGTGACTGCTGTAATGCAATAGATAGTAACAAAACTTATAAGGCCATAAAGCCGCCGACGGTAATATCGTATCCCCGAGATATATCGCACTATGTGTGTAGGAGCCTTTAGTATGAAGGCTATAATTTTGTTAGTTACGTAATACTGAATTTTCGATTCTGAGGATTGGATGCGAGAATAACTTACTGCTAGCAGAAGTCCCAAAGCTCTGTTCCATATGTCAAAATAACGGTAAGGTAAATGAGCTTTTTGCAGTAAAATTTGTTGTGGAGTTTGTCAAGTTAATGTTGTTGTTATTTCATTATTTACCAGGGACTGGGATAGAAGCACTGGGATCACCTGGAGTCCTGCTTTGGCTTCCACATTTGGGGGACAAAGCATGACTCAGAGTCCCCTGGACGATTTAATATATCGATGTGAATTTGTTTTATCTATTTTAATTTCATTTAGTTTCTCTCCATTTTTTTTCTTCTTTTTTACATATGTATGTTAATTTTTTTATTTTATTTTCTACAACTCTTTTTCTTTTATCTCTATTTTAGTTATCATTTGTATGTATATATTGTGTGAATCTTTAATGTAGCTCAAATATTAATGCCCTCAAATGTGGCAGAATGTATTAATTTTCAACTAATAAAACAAAAAAAAAAATTCATTATTGAGCAGTTTCAATGTTGTACAAGGATTCGAAGTAAGTCACTTATCAAGATATTACTAACAGATCTATTAAAATATATTAATAGAATTTTTTTACTTTTTATTTATTTAATGTAATTTACAGCTGTATAAACAATACAACTAGTAAAAATGCACACATTATAAATCATAACATGAACAGACTTGAAGAGATACTGCCCAGTGGTAGCACTCCCTATTTAATTCTAGGTGAGAAGATCACGAGGCCATCTTCTTTTCAAGCAAGGCTGGAAACAAGTGGATTCGGATGGGACTGGAGTTTATCACGAAAGGATAGATATCTGGTTCGGGCTAAATCAGCGGCATTAATAGAATTTTATTAAAGGATATTGTTGGACAAGGTGTGTTTTTTCGGCGTAAAAGTGTTTGATGTGATTTGTTAGTATATACTTTAATTTTCCGGACCATTCTTCAAGGAATATTGTTTCTCCTGGGGAGATATAAAAGCCTAAATTCTTGTTAGATAATTTTATTTTTTATTCTTATGTTTTTTATCTCCATTCATTTTATATGCAACAAATTTTAGAACTCTAGCAGCGAAAAATATATCAATTTGTTAGAAAAAAATTGTTTATGCTGCCGTGATAGAAACAATATATCATGTATTCATTAAAAATTTAAATCTATCCATATTAAACATTTAAAAATAAATTGAAACGTCATGCTCAATATGTACAGGACCTCATCTCAAAAGAATGTACGCTAAAACATTAAAAAGGTTAATAAAATTTTAACACAAACAAAAGTTAGGTTTTAATAATGGCTCCCTATTAAATTCAGAGAGATTATTTTCGAACCAATAAATTTTGTGGATTAAAAAGACTAAGTTAAAAGTTTTACGAACTACAATGCTTAATGATCCGTCGAGTCTTCTAAATAGTCCCAGGTCTTTAGAAGTAGTTTAAACGACTTTTAGAACTCCAATGGGACCGTGTTTGCCTACTGGGACTCGATTTGATTTTTTTCTCTCTTTATTAAAACATCAAAATGAAAATGAATTTGATAATCCAAATATAGTCTAAAAATAAGAACAAACGCATCTAATTAAAATATAATACATATCAAGTTAATTAATTAATTTATTTATTACCAGATCGGCCTGGTGGGCCTTACATGGTTGTTGTAACAATTTGATGATTTTTAACAATTTGTTCTGGTGGGGTATAGTCTTTGCAAAAGACACCCCTAACTATTTATACATTATAATTATTGAATAATTACAATTAATAAAGAGAAAATTATTAATTGTTCATAACATGATGTCTTGGATCAGTCTGGGCTTCAGTCTTCGAGATGAGGTTGGGTTTCCTAAGTTGTAGGCCACTGCACCTTTAACTGCTGGTAGCTGCGTATGGAATTTTTTAAATCTTTTTTTGATGAATTCATCTATTGTTTCCAATTTTAGTTCTCGATGTAGTTGAGCGTTTCTTATGAACCAGGGGGCATCTACTGCAATTCTTAATACCTTGTTTTGAAAGGATTGTAGTTTTTTTCTTTTCGTAGCTGAAGCGGCTCCCCAGACTTCACATCCGTACATTAGCAAGGGTCTTAGTATGGTTTTATGAATAAGAACAGTTGTCTCTGGTTTTAAACTAGATTTTCTATTTACTATGGGATATAACATTGCTAACCTTGCGTATGTTTGGGTCAGTTTATTATTTATATGGTAATTCCACGTAAGGCGGCGGTCCAGATAAACTCCGAGGTATTTTACTGCTTCACTAGCTGGGTTCCATTTTAGTTCTTTATTTTTGAGAATCAGTTCAGGTGGGTCTGAGGGACGTCTAAGAGTAAAAATTTTTGCTGTACATTTTTCGGTGTTGAGACAAATCATCCATTTTTTTAAATATTGTTCTAGATTTACTAGGTAAGACTGCAGTGTATTTCTGGCTATTAATATATCATTGTGTTGGGAAAAGACAGCTGTATCGTCGGCAAACATAGCTATGGAGGTGTTTGTGGATTGGATAATGTCGTGAACATAAAAGTTAAAAAGTATGGGAGAAAGAACAGAACCTTGTGGGGTGCCGGCATGGATTTGTCTTAAGGTTGAATTTATATTATTTATTCTAACTGTAAATGTTCTGCCGTTGAGGAATGAGCTCAGAACGTCATATAAATATTTGGGCGTGTCCACTTTCTTTAGCTTGTACAACATATCAAGTTATAAATGAAGTTATAAATGAAAAAATCCAAACTACAATGCCATGACTCTCCGACATTAAGGTAAATAGATAGATAACTTGCCAACGTTTCGCTATTTCAGGCATCATAAGGGAACATAAAACAAGATCATATATATGCAGAAAAAAAAATTATTGCAGTAGAATTTTTCCTGCCCTGATGCCTGAGTTGGCGAAATAATGGCAAGTCAATATCCCTGGAGCCCGTGGCAAAAAGATGTCGTATCCCATGCTAAGGTTTGTCCTTATAAATTGACCATATCCACAGGCCTGGTGGGAAAAATGCATGTCTGCTAGTATATAGCCGCTGGAATACAAAATGGCGGCCATGTGAAAATAGATAGAGACCGTACATAGGTTGTAAGCGTATATATGTATATATAGGGTGTGCTTATAGATATATATATATAGTTACCAATCCTTTCAATTTATAGTATTTACAGTTTTAAGACATGAAATATTAGTCATTTATCCCATATCCGTGGATTTCAAGTCGATAAATTTGAATTATAAAAAGTTTACATTTTTTCGGTTTTCATTCATATAAGTGAAACTATGCGTTCTATCTACAATAATGTTATACGTGAAATTGAAGCTGATAAAATTTTCAATAGAAATGGTTATATTAGTTATTTCGCTATATTCTATAATTTCCGTGGAATAACTTCGAAAAAACAAAAAATTCCCATCGCATTTTTATCATTATTTGACTGGCCAACTCTTTATCTTTTCCCTTTACGAAAAAGTCGTGAAGAAGAAAGTTGTTTGATATTAAATTTTATTTAAGAATATAATTATTTTACTATCTTATCTTCAACCATTCAAAGGTTACATCAATCATAATTTAATAATTAAACTCCGAAACTATACAGAATAACTTATTTCTCGGAATTTTTATTGTTACACAGCTCTTAATATCTATATAAGGCAGTATATATATCTTTATTATGTAAGCCAATGTATACACATGTATGTTCTCTTATATACAGATTAAGAGTTGTGAATATCGAAAATTGCTAAAAGTAAGTTGTTCTGTATAGTATCGGAATTTAATCGTTAAATTATAATTGTTCTACCCTTTGAATGGTTAAAGATACGATAATAAATTAATATATATTCTTAAAGAAAATTTAATATTAAACAACTTTCTTCCAAAATTTTCGCCAAGTCTATATCTTTTCATTTTACGAAAAAATCACGAGAAAGAAAGTTGTTTAATATTAAATTTTATTTAAGAATATGTATTACTTTACTATCTTATCTTCAACCATTCAAAGGTTACAGCAATTATAATTTAACTATTAAACTCCGATACTATACAGAATAATTTACTTTTATTTTTCGATATTACACAACTCTTAATCTGTATATAAGAGAACATATATGTGTATACATTGGCTTACATAATAAAGATATATATACTGTATTATATATAGACTAAGAGCTGTGTAATAATGAAAATTGCGAAAAATAAGTTTTTCTGTATAGTTTCGAAGTTTAATCATTAGATTATAATTGTTCTACCCTTTGAATGGTTAAAGATAAGATAGTAAAGTAATAAATATTCTTAAATAAAATGTAATATTAAACAACTTTCTTCTCCACGACTTTTTCGTAAAGTTAAAAGATAAAGAGTTGGCGAGTCAAATAACGATAAAAATGCGATGGAATTTTTTTTTTTCGAAGTTAGTGAATTACGAGGACGGATATCACGGAAACTATAGAATATAGCGAAAATAACTTGGATAACCATTTCTATTGAAAATTTTGTCAGCTTTAATTTAATATATGACATTATTATAGATATTTCGCATAGTTTCGAATTATATAGATATTTCGCATAGTTTTTTCCTATTTTTCGCATAAGCGAAAAATAGGAAAAAACGAAAATTTTTATAATTCAAATGTTTTGTTTATTATATCATTATATACTCTTTTATTTATTATTTTTTGTTGGAGAGAGTTAGTTATTCTGGGATGACATTTTAATTAATGGATCATACCAATTAACCATTCAAGTCATTGCATGCTTTGGGATTTCGACAAAGGAGAGAATTCTGCTTCATCTTACAGGAAACTTGCAGAAATATCTGAAAAAAAAGTCATTAGTGAAGGTCACTGGTCAAGTCCTGAGGAAACACCAAGAACAGAAGCGAGAGAAGGACTTGTTCATTCGAAAAAATTAAAGATGTCTTTTTGGTAAGATATGGAAGGACTCCTTCATCTTGAATGCCATGATCTTAACCAAAATCTCTAATGTGATCAGCTGTATCGATTGAGGGGGTAATTGAAGAAAAACATTCCTTACAATGGTGTGAATGTGATCATATCTCACTATAATTATTGTCCCCGTCACAGATTATTATATTTATAAATAAATAAAAAAAAAAAACTTATCGGTAGGCGAGGCATTTTTTTCCACCGTGCGAATGCGAAGCCCATTGAAAAAGAAACATTGCAAATATTGAAGGGCTTTGGATACAAAATTATTCCTAACACACCATATTCTCCTGACTTCGGGTCTTAGGATTTTTACTCTAAAAATCCAAAACTTATTAAGTCTCCAAAACTTATTAAGCGGCAGGAACATGTATTCAGTCGAGGAAATGGAAAACGAGATGTTGGCTTTCTTTAATTCAAAATCAAAAGATGTTTTCAGAAAAGGTTTACAAAATTTGGTTTCAAAGCAAGATGGTAAATACATTTCAGATTGAACGTGTTTCATTGATTTTATCCTACCCCTCATATCACGTAATTAAATACCGACATTACACATGGGATGACCTGATGCATACATTCATACCGAAAACCTTCAATGAATAAACCCAGCAGCAAACATTATATTCAAAAGCTATAAAAAGCCGTTTACGAAAAAGAGCAAAATTAACCACACAATGTAGCGATTCTCGTAAGTTGATTTTAGCAAAAAAGTTGCTAGAAACGTACTCGCCTTTTTAAATTTCACTTTCATCAACTTTAAGATTTTTTTTTGAGCTGAAATAGTACTATGCTAGACTTGGTTATTGTGAATTAGGGACCTTAAGAAGTGTAATTCCGTCAAAAACTATGATTTGAAATTTTTCCCGATCACAATACTTATCCTTACAACATATGAATAATGGTATAAAATGTTCCTCATTTATTTATTTTTTACAGTTTTCTTAAGGAGATGGTAATGATGATTTATTAGAGAAATGAAAAAAACTGATAAATAATAATTCACATAATAATAATGTACAATGTTTTTGATTTATCATAGAATTAAAAATCATATCAAATATTTATACATAATTAATAAATAAAATATTTTTTTTTAACATAGAAAGTGTTTTATTTCGGATACATCACGTTTTTTAATTTTAAAGTTTCAATAATTCAATAAAATGATTAGGGATACATCTACTATTTCCATTATTTTGTTTCCCCCCCCATTCTCGTATTTATCTATTTCATTGATCATTTATGACGTTTATTCTTCCTTTATGAAAAAATAACTGTATTAAATGATTCTATGAATCTATTATTTTATTTATTCACTATGACTGCGTAATGGCTTTTTACATTTAACGCATTTATCTTGAAATTCACTGTATATAATTTGAAATAAAAATATCTTTCTTGAATTGTGGTTCGATATTACAGAAGTGAGATCAGATTCAATAAAAAATACGTCTTCCTGTATATAATTGTATATTCTTTTTTTTTTTATAACGGTTTTGATCCTTTATCAAATCTCCATCAGGCTGAATAAAATTCAATAAATAATGTGGAATAATTAAATTAACACTACCAACAAAGTTCAAAATTTACAAAATAATCTCAAAATTGAATAAAAACTAAAATATCAAATACCCAATTATATAAATTAAATAAAAACTAAGAATTACCTTATTTATGACAGTCCTCCTCTTCTGCTTGCCAATAGAAGACTGAAAATAAAAATAATACTGTTTTCCTGATGGTCTTTCCCCGTCTTCTACGTCTTATTTTCGTTAGCTTATTTAACGAGGGAAATTCTCAAATTGAGTGCAATTATTTTTATTTATTTTTCTTATCTCTACTTTTTCAATAAAATCCAAATTATACACGGTTTTGTGAATTTTGGATTTTTTTTTCTGTCGGCCCAAGACTCCCACTGAAGTCCTGTACTGCCCCAAATTTGAATTTGATTATTTTTGCTAATTTTATTATATTTTGTTGTCTGATCAAGGACCGAAAACGGTAGTAAAAATGAATAAACGGTTTTACGACAGGAACACATCGCCTATTTCTTGAATTTGATCTCAGTGCTGTAATATGAAATCTCAATACAAGAAGGATATTTTAATTTCAAAATATATACAGTAAACTTCAAGACTGATGCACTAAATGTAAAAAAACATTATGCAGAAATAATGAATAAATAAAATATAAAATGAAAATAATATATTCATAGAATCATATGAAAGAGGTTGTTTTGTGAACGTAATTTTGTACCCGAACGCCGCCTTGCGGTTAGTTGTAAAAACAGAGATCAGATAAGAACTAAGCGGTTTAAGCTATGAGCCTCTCTCTCCCACTCCAACCATTTGAGGCCAAGATTTAGGATAGAGAGGACCTGAGACTAGAGGAGAGCGCCCTTCATCCTTCAAAGGCCAAGTAACAATTATATATGCCAGCATAAAAGGTTGAATTACTTTTTATAAATCATATAACTTACCAAATTAAATAAAATACAGTCCAATGCCAAACTAATGTCAAATGTTACTTACTTTGAACTCATTAGAGTTATTTGCCTTTTTAAGTATAAAGTTGCATAACTGAGGTATTTTTTCATAAAGTAAGAAGAAACATCATAAATTATCAATGAAATAGATAAACGTGAGTCAAAGACAGAAGCAAAATAATAAAAATATAGATTATTGAAGGAATTCACTCAACAGTTCTATATATCACAGGTGATAAATAGACAGGACGCAGTCATTTTTAAGGTTTTTATTAGTGCCGACGTTTCAGCCCAGGCATGTGAGTCATCATCAGGGCTTGTTTCGAGCACTGTAGGTGTTTAAATACTCAGTATTTGAACAGCTTCAGACTGCATCCTGATTATTTATCATCCATTAAAATATAGATTAGTAATAGCCCTAATCCTTTTATTGATTTGTGAGAAATAAAATGATTTCTCCAACATAAGGCACTTTTAATAGTCAAAGAAAAAGAATTATTTTATTTACTTATGGTGGTTAAATATTTTAATATGTTTTGTAGTTCTGGGATAAATCAAAAACACTGTACAGTATTTATAAAAAGTAATAGTTAATAGTGTTCCGTTTTCAAATATGACGTATATTGTGTGATTTAGGAGTTTTTTTTAAAAACTTTTATTATGATATTTACAACTGTATTAGTATGAATACATCAAGTAAATGTGTACAGAGGAATATTATCACACGAAACACGCTCGTACTACCCATTGGTAGCACTCTAATTAGGAGTTTATATCAATTAATTAATAATAATGTAAATAAGTAAAAAATTAGCAAGATAAATAAATTCGATATTACCTTATAATGGGAAAAATTCTGACCACACAGACATGAGTCTTTAAAACAGGAATAAATAATAAAATAATCCATCAACATTTCGCCAATACAGGACATCATCATTCAGGCATCAGGACATACAAAAAAAAATATCGTCAACTTCTTTTTGTTGAATCAAAATATCTTCCAGTGTTTTATGTTGTTTTTTTTTTGTTACTTCCAAAATTTTCAATTTCTGGATTACTAAAAGTTTATCATATTTAATGTTTGATGTTTGATATGCTTTTGATTGAGAATGGTGGTCTTAAAAATACTTATGTTGCGGGTAGACTATTCTCCTTCAAAATATTGCTGTGGAACAGTATCCCCAAAGCTACTGAGGGATCTGCAACAGTGCCTGGGGGAATGCCTTAGTATTCCGGAGTTGTTGGGGAATTATGCATTTTGAGGTCAAACAGGAGGCAGCTTTGCCAAGTTAGTAGCTTTACACAAGCCCGGTTAGCAACGGACCCGCCTCCTTGAGAATGTTGAGGGAACATTAGCCGTTCATCGTATGTTAATATCTTTAACACTTTATTAGAAGATAGCTGGAGTATTATGATCCTCGGGCAAATTTTACTCAGCAAAGAGCAAATATTTCACTTATTGAATCTACTTGCGTTACTAATAAGCAATATGAGAGTGACAATAGCGGATCCAGAATTACTTTTTTGGAGTTCAGCCCCAAAGCTTTTATATATATATATATATATATATATATATATATATATATATATATATATATATATATATATATATATAACTACTTGAGAAGAAAATGAACCTACCGATATGATATGGTGTTCAAGTGATTCTTGAAGTACTATTGAAAATTTAATTACAGGAACTATAATAAATTTAGGGTGAACGCACCAGTTATGGACAGAGGGTCCAGTGATGACAGTTTGGACTTCGAATGTAAATAATAAGCTTCCTTCTTGATTTAAAGTTTCCATTTTTTTTTTAGATTGAAAAACAATGCCCTATATTGACAACTGAATGAACAACGTTCCCAAAAGGAGATTTTAGAATGCCTATCGACTTTTTCCGTATAAAAAAAAAAAATATTTCAGTTATAAAATAAAAAGAAACGACTTTGCAATAGAACATATTAAAAAAAAATTAAATACAAGATTTCTCTGCGCCAAACACCAGCTGTTTAATTTTTTTTCAGGTTATTTTTTTATCTTTCAAATGTAACCGAAAATTTCGTACTTTACTGGTAATAAAATTAACTTTTTCTTTTCTTGATTAAATACAATGGTTTATTATTTAAAACAAGAAACCAAAAATATGAAGGGTCATAAGTTGATTATAGAGTCATAGAAAAATTGAGCGATACAGGTTTATCAAATGAACTCTCGTAATTGACTGAAGACTGTATTTGTTGAAAGTAGTCGAGAAGTCAATATTATAAACGTCAAAAATATATTATTTGAATTGCATAAACCACTAGTTTCGAAAACTAAGGTAACCGACGTTACTAGATTCCCAAAAGTGTACATGTTTACAGGTGAACATGTATTTATCCATTATAATATTAATAAAAGTAATTTGAAAATAAGGCAGTGTAATCAATTTAAAAAAATAATAATATATTAAGTACCTATTATGTAAGCATATTAATTATATATATATATATATCCAATTATAAACAAATTAATTAATTAAAATAACGGTAATTATTATTTTGAATAGTTTAATAAAGATTTTAGAATTTTTCAAAATATAACAGAGGTTACAACAAATGTATATATTTTTTTTATTTGGGTTTTATACAACTTAAGGAGTCATATCCCCAACACCCAAAAGCCACTGCTCCCTGTCCATCCAATCTCCTTCACGAAGCCCTCTGGCTGCCATGCTTTCCTCCACGTCCTCTGTCCATTTCTTCTTTGGCCTTCCACGCTTCCTTCTTTCAGGTGGCATATAGTTATAAATTTTCTTTGGCCAGCGGTTCTCATCCATCCGCATTAAGTGGCCATACCACTTTAGCCGTTTGGTCCCGATCAGGTGAAGGATGTTCTTTTGACATCCGACCTTGTCTCTAATAGCTGCGTTTGGGATCCGCTCGATTCTGGATATGCCACAGCTTCTTCTCCAGAAATCCATTTCCATGGAAAGCAACTTATTTTCCAACTTTTTTGTCAGTGTCCAGACTTCTGATCCGTAAGTGGCTACGCTTTCTACAAAGGAATGGTATATCTTCTTTTTAGTTTCTAATCTTATTTCTTTACTCCATAGGGTTGAATTTATCGAACTTATTATTCTTTTCCCATTATTTATTTTATGTTCGATATCAACCTCACTACCACCCTTTGAAGATAACCAGTATCCGAGGTACTTGAACTGCTGGCTGACATTTAGCGTCCAGTCATCAATTTCAAGGGGCAAATTTGGAGCGTTGAAAACCATATACTCTGTTTTACTTTCACTGATTTTCAGACCCCATCTGGAATACGTGTCTAGCAACTTCCTCATCATATAGCTAACATCATCCGGATCCGATGCGATTATGACTTGATCATCGGCATACTGCAAATTGTAGATGACATCATTCCCGATTTGAACACCCATTCCACAGCACGATCTTTTCCAGTTTTTAAGGGCTTGTTCTATGTAAATGTTGAAAATCAGGGGTGAAAGGCAGCAGCCCTGTTTCAATCCTTTGTTAATGAAGAAGCTTCTAGACACTCTATCTCCTATTTTTATAGCCCCCTTTATATTTTTATAGAGCTCTTGAATTGCTCTGATGAGGTATCTCTTAATAGATGTGGCTTCCAAAGCTTTCCACAATTTCGCTAGAGGTACTGAATCATAGGCCTTGTGTAAATCTACAAATATCATATGGAGTTCACGGTCGTGGGCCATCCTCTTTTCTATAAGTTGTGAGAGACTAAAAATGTGATCAGTGCATGATCTTCCAGCTCGAAAACCCGCCTGTTCCTCGCTGATCTCTTCCTTTAAATCATTTTCAATTCTGCTTTTAATTATCCGGCCGTATAATCTACTCAGCGAGCTGGTAACAGTAATACCTTTGAAGTTGGAAACGTCTTTCTTTTGGCCTTTTTTGAAAACTGGAGTGATATAACCCTGTTTGCATTCTTCGGGGATCTCTCCACCATTTAACAGAAGTGTCATACTTTCTGCCAGTGCCATTTTGAGTTCGGTCGGGCCTGCTTTAATTAATTCAATTGGAATAGAACCAGGGCCGGGAGATTTTCTATTTTTCATTCCTTTGAGAACTGAATCCAGTTCTATGATTGTGACTGGCGGTATATCTTCCTTATTTGAGATCATTTCATCGGATTGGTTCCATGCGAATTCGGGTCGTTCCTCATGAAATAATTCTTCAAAGTAATTCACCCATTGCTGCTCTTTGATCAATGGGAAGTTATCTCCACATCTTTTGGGATTTTTCAATTTTTTTAATGTCCTCCAAGCAGCACCAGACTTTTGTCCATCAATGTAAGTGTCCACATACTTGCAGGTTTTCTCCCAATAGATATTTAATGCCTTCCTTCTAATAGCTTTTACTTTTTTACAGGCATTTCTATATTCCCTCAGGTCCTTCTCATTTATAGAGCTCAACCATTTATTGTATAAATATTTTTTCTCTTGAACAGCCACTTCAACATCCTCATTCCACCAAGGCTTGTTTTTTCCTCTAGCTCTTTCCTTTCCTCTCCGACAGCTTCTAAAGCTGCGGCATGCAGGCACTTTACTATATTTTCGTAATTTAGCCGATCATTCAGACCTTTCTCATGATTCAATTTCTCCATCAGTCGGCTTTGGAACAGTCCTTTAACTGATTCTTGATTTTTCATACTCTCAATTGAGTATCGAATCGTTTTCGGAGAGTCTGAATTTCCTCTGGTCACTGGAGAGTTTCTAAGAAGATTATGGGGTTTAAAATTCAGAATACTCTTTAAAAGAAAGTGATCCGAACCACATTCCGCCCCTCTCATCACTGTATGTATGTTTCTGATTTCAAAAAGTATTACTCAAGAATTATAATTGTTAATTATAAAAATTGTGTTAAAAAGAATGATCAAGATACAATTGTTATGACTTATGATGAAAAATAAGAATCGCTCTTAATAAATAACACCAACTGATTTTAAAAAATTCCAGATAAAAATTTAAACACATTTTATTTTTATTTTTATTTTTTTAATTATCTATTTCAAACCCTCATTTTGGGATACTTCAGCCTGAAAACTCTTTCGTCCAGTAGATCCGCAAGTGGAGAGTGATGTAAGATGTTAAACATTTTCTATTTCATATAACTTATACTTCTTTTTTTTCCCACATCCTACCTCGCCATTTCTGGGATGAGGGGATCATTCTTGAGGTATAACCAAACCTTTTCTTACCAGAGTAGGAATGTAGAGATCCATTCAGTGGGTACGACATAAAATCATATCTACCAACCAGACCGGATTCGAACTGGCGCAAAGTATGAAAAAAACGCTCGAGTATCTGGGCGTAGCTTTTTGACCAAAATATTCTCTTATAATAACTTTAATGGAGTTCATACTTTATATAATTTCTCATACTGGATCGAATGATGAAGCACGTTTGGTAATATGGGTAAAGTGAAATATTTTTATTTGATATTAGTTGTTTTTCTAGTTCCTATCCTAAGTTAAAAAATATTGAATTAAGCATCACTGAACAAAGAAAAAAACACATGTACTTGAAACGAAAAGCTCCTGGAGTCGCAGTATTTTATTATTATTATTATTTTTTTGAAATTTACAACTGTAAACATATATACAACCAGTAAATTTGCTATAGGAATACATAACATGAAGGTACTTGTGAAGAAGCTACCCGTTGGTAACACTTCAATGATAAATTAATTTAGGAGGTCTCTTGGCCATCCTCTTTCCAGACACCTCAGAGGGGTGTCAGGAATTGAGTTGGATGAAAGGTTACAAACTAGAGGATTGGGGTGACCAAAGAGTTTGGAATGAAAAGAGGTATATCTAGTTCGGGCCAAGTCTTCTACAAGAGGAATGTCGAGGTCTTTATGGATAATTTTATTTGTTACATAATAAGGAGCATTTAGGATTTTACGGAGGATTTTGGATTATAAGGATTGGATACGGGAAGAATTTGATGTTTTTGTAGAGCCCCGCAGTGTTTTTTAAAAATACTTAGAGTATTCCTATTTCTTTCACAGCTTTAAATGACTCATACTTGTTTTATGAAGATTAACGAGTTGTATTTTTTTTTTACTTATGATCATAAAACAAAGCGCTAATCCATGCAGAAAGTCGAATGAGCAAATAAAAATTCAAAGCAATGATGGTTTTTTTTTTATTCGATATTTATGCGATAGTGCACCTTCAGTGGGTTCCGGAATGTGAAACTGTTAACCTACGTGTTATTACTACATTTACGTTCTTGCTAAAGGGGGTCATGCCTTCTGAAGGAGCTGGGAGAAGAAGACTTCCAGCAATGTTTCAGGCAATAGAAGATTCTAAAATTTGTCTCCATTAGTCTCGTTAAATAATAGCTATCTGGTATGCTCGATCATTAGAGTTTATTTCTTTTACAACTTCTTTCGCGTACACACAAAAGGAAGCAATTTTAATAATAATTCTCAGTCTGTTCTTAGATTCACCTATTAATATGGCCTTGGCTTCACTAGAACGGAATAATGAGTACATACCTGTTGGACTAAGCGATATTAAATTCCATTAAAAGAGCCAAATATAACTTGGAAATGATAGAGCGTACTCAACGGGTAGGCCCTTGTTTGACCATTAGCACATGTGTGTCGGCCCCTGGGTCGTTAGTGGCTCTGCTCCAGTTGTACCCAACCAGATGTTAAATCTGACCTCATAACGATAATTAAATATTTAACATTTAATTAAAATATGTACTGACTGTTAATGAGAAGAAATGTATTAAGTTTTAATAGATAGCAATGTAATAAAAATAAAGGAAAAAAAAATATATTGTTGGGGTCAAGGGTAGTTCAAATTCGAAATACAATTCTTCCCCTCAAAGGGTGAGAATAACCAGTAAAATAAAAATAAAAGGAATGAAGTTAAAATGAGACCTGTAAAACAAGGTAAAAAATGCATGCACATCAAACAACATAAAATATAAATATATTCAATCAGAATACTGAATAAATATATTCAGAGTGTTTGTAGAGTTATATTGAAAAAGAAAAGATATATATACATGTACAAAAGTTAAAACAATACAAAGTAAACAATGGCGTAAGAGTTCACTGAAATAAAAATTAAACATAAAATATAATATCCAATGGAATAAAAAAATTGTCCATCAAGAATAAAACATAAATAAAAATAAACTTATAAAATTAAAGATTAATAAAAAGATGGAAATTAAAGTTCAATTGAATGTATAAAGAGTAAACAAAAAAAATAATTTAGAGGGAGATAAAAAATAAATTTACGTTTAATGTCTTTCAGTGAAAAAAAAAGTTTATGAAAATTCGACGATGTTACGGAGAGAAGAGAAAGAAAAAAAAATCCAAGCGAGAAGTAGATAACTCAACTTCCAACGAGGTTACCTCGTATACCAGCTAATGTCAAGCAGTCGATAGTGGGAGCGATCGATATGCATGTCGATCTCGATCGTTGACTGCCGAAGTTCCTCAGCTGTGGTGAACGAAATGGCGTTAGGCCACTGATGTGAGTCGAGCTCCAGCAAATGGTGAGGTGGAGGAAGATCCAATTCCCAGTACATGAATCCTATGTCGGCAAAAGCTCTAGACTGACATCCGCATGCATTGCTTGTCTTAATCCTTATTACAAGGTATTACTGCAGGCCATTGGGCGTAAAAATTCCGATAATGCATCCCAAAATAAAGCATAATATTTAAATATTATACAATTAAATATATTTCGGAGGCAACTATCCCTCAGCTTTAAAAAAAAAAAAAATAATAATAAACATTTTCTTATATTCAATTTACATTAAAAAATAGTTGAACGCTAAAAATGAAGAGAAAATATACACTACAAAAAAAGGAATATATATATATATATATATATATATATATATATATATATATATGTATATATATATATATAATGAGTACATACCATATATACATATATGTATACATATATACATATATGTATATATACAGACGTTAACATACATATATTTGTTAGCAATATAAATAAGAAATTTGAATAATCAAGGGCAAAGAAAAAAAAAAATCGAATTATTAGGTGGTTTTATTATATATTTGAAAATATGCATTACGTTACATAAATTGTATATATACTTATCCCCAAGTAAAAGTGTAAAAATAATGAAAACGACAAAAAATTACATATCAGGATTGCAATAGATATCAACATACCTAATTAAAGAAATTAAGAATAATTATTTGTTTCAATGTAGCTTGGCGTTTCTAATCCAAAAAAAAAAAAAAATGTGTTTTCATTTATTATTTGTCACAAAATAACGAACATTATTATCCTTATGGAGATAGAAATTCATTCCTTTTTATACTGCATTACAGATATTACGACACTCTTAATGATAAATTAAAAATCATATTCGGTAAATATCAGACAGTTAAAATATTTTCAATTATCTTTTTCTTCTTCTCCTTCTTCTTCCTCCTTGTGTCTTTCAGCGTGGAGGTGCCTCAGTCCATAAGATGTGGTCCGTCCACGTTAGCCTAGATCTGCCCCGGAGACGTCTTTCAGTTGGCCTAGCTTCGAAGAACTTCCTTGGATCCCGATCTTCCTCCATTCGGCAAAGGTGGAAAACCATTTCAGCTGCCTCTGTTCAACCACTTCTTTTACAGCTGAAACTCCCAGGTCCACTCGTATTCGCTAATTTCTAACCAGATCTCCGGTTCTGCCAGCCACTCTCCTCATGTATCTCATTTCTGCGGCTGTTACTCGGCTCCAGTGCTTGTCCAATGGGACCTAGCTTTCGCTATCATAAAGAAGAGTAGATAGGTATTTAGCCTTGAATTCCAACTATCAAATTAATTTAATATCTAACATTGTGAATAATATACATACAATAACAATAAATACATCTTAAAAAATGTTAATATTAAACTATGCTTTAAAATTAAATTAAAAGATTACCCCTATACCTAAGAGAACAGCCAAGAAAAAGAGATTACATGCTGTTATGCAATATGGAATTTTTGCCATAATATGTAGAGGACAATATTTCACATTACCCTACCAATTCTCTATAATTTGATATAATTGAGATAAAAAAATACAAATTTCTTATAATTTTCTGCAGTGGCTGGCTTAAATATTTCTATCCCATTAAGATTTCCCATATCCCGGTACATTTTCAACCTTATACCACTGTAAATTGGGCTTTTAAATAATATATGATGATGATGTTACGGTTTCTTTTTTTGTTGCACATTTTGCACTTAAGTTGTGGTGTAATTTTCACAATTTTATTATTAACAGAAATCTTGATCATATTACATCCTTACATATTACTGAGCCCAAAAACCTTCACGGGTTGTAGTATTTTTAAAATTATTATTACCATTTTTTTATAGGTTTAAATCAAAGGAATGTGCTAATTATTTCTTTTGTTTTCCTTTCCACTTCAAATAGAGTTCCCTTGGCAATTTACTGACATTTAATCATACCAGACTTCAATCATACTGAAAGAAATCATGATTACCACCAGCCATCACTTGTTGAAAATGAATTTTTTTTTAAAGCAATTCAGTAGGGATTTCATTTCTTGTGACTTGTCCGAAAGGGAAAATGAAAGGGCAGCCCTCTTTTTTCCCCCAATTCCACCACGAATTTTAAAATTAGCAATTGATCAATAGGCTATTATTGTAGCGAGATGAATTGGACAAGTTGAGAAACGGGCTCCTTGCCAATGATTTAAAAGCATTTTTATCATTGGTCAAAAGATTTTAAGGCACCCGTTTAATCAAAATGAATTTATCTTATTGATTGAAATGTGCTATAAATGGAATTTAATGAATACATTTTTCCTCTATGAAGTATCCTAAATTATTAGTATTGTTAGGAAAATAAGAAGGATTTCTTTTGTCTCAGAAAGTATAAAAAAATAATACTCAACTTTGTATAAGAGGCCATTAGTAGAAACGACGATAATAAGCTATTGTTCATACCTTTTCAGGGAAAATAATTTAAAAATTGACTTTCTGAATAAAAGAGAACAAACGATCATTGTTAAACAGAATGTTTCTTACAGAATTATACGTGAATACATTTGTTTATACAATATTTTGGATATGTTTTAAATCTAAATTACAAATCACGTTTTGTTTTTTCCTAGCTAGGCTTTTTTTTTTTTAATGAATAATTCAGTTTGATTTTATCTAGTATATATTAGATAATAATTTGCATAGCACACTTTGCCGTACTTGTGTTAAAAATCTGGCGTATCATAAAACTTTCATTTACCACACTGCCGAAGTGAATAAAAAAATTACAGATGGTATAACATATTTTTTTAAAAAAATTACTCGTTATAAAAAAAATCTGGCCGGATTCAAATTATTAAAGATTCCAAAGATAAAAAAAAAATGAATATTAATTTTTAAAAAAATGTAAGTTAAAAAAATAAAAGTTGTGAACTTTCTCTGAAACATGTACCAAGAAACACGTTAGAAAAAGCTAATGTTATAATATATTTTTATGTAGGTATAGATATATTAGTAGATCGTTGAGAATTCGGGAAAAAAGATTTTTCTATAAATCATATGTAAGTAAAATATGTGAACAGTTAAACTAATAATTAACAACAATAGGAAACATTATACTGACTGACAAAAAAATAATTAGCGCATTCATTGTCTTTTACTTTTTTTGGCTGTAGTCTGAACTAAACCAATGATGTGTCATTTTATATATGTATGTATATATATATATATATATATATATATATATATATATATATATATATATATATATATATATATATATATATATACATACATATATATTTGTATTGAGCCTCAATACTTTAGCTTTCCATTTCTAATATCAAATATTGTTTTGAATGACTATTAATACACCCTTCATTAACTTAAAAACAATTATATGAAGTTTCGTTGCTCTAGCTGAATAACAATTTTCTTTTCGAAAAATTTAAATAAACGGAATATTTAATAGTTGACCGGTGCATTATAAAGGAAGGAAATGGTCCGGGGTGGCGGTCATAAATAGGCTAAATAGGGGTAAAACTATTTTATTAAAAGCCAACGTTTCGACCCGACTTCGCAGGTCTTCTTCAGGGCTAGAAGGACAAGATACAATAAAATAGAGAATTGTGGAAGTTAAATAATATTTATACAAAAAATTATAAACAATGTGAATAAGGTTATTAAAATATAAACAGAGTAAGCTAAGTAACAAGATCCTAAACTGAAGTAAATAGATGGTAACAAATAAACTAATACCTGCCCTTACCCTGATTTTACGTCTCTAATTTTATTCTTCTAATTTTAGTTACTTATTTATTTAATTTTTTGGTTTTCTGTTTTTTTTTCTTTTCTTTTCTTTCTCCACATTCCTTTATGTCTATTATTTCATATTATATCCTTTTTCCTTTTCTTTCAATCTGTCCTGTTGATCTGTAGATTATATTAACATTTTCATAAATTATATATTACACTACAACAATTGTTACCATCTATTTACTTCAGTTTAGGATCTTGTTACTTAGCTTACTCTGTTCATATTTTAATGTACCTACTGTTTATAATTTTAATAAGCTTATTCACATTGTTTATATTTTTTTTTGTCTTAATATTATGTAACTTCCACAATTCTCTATATATTTTTGTATCTTGTCCGTTTTAGCCCTGAAGAAGACTTGCAAAGTCGGGTCGAAACGTTGGCTTTTAATAAAATAGTTTTGCCACTATTTAGCCTATTTATGACCGCCACCCCGGACCATCGCCTTCCTTTAAATAAATGGACTTTTTACATAATAATTTAACTTTGACTTCAAGATATGAATATAAAACAATAAAATTTTGTAGTGTTTTTGTTGTCATAAAAAGTCACCCAAAGCGTGGGTATATTTCGCCTAATGGTGCAAGTACTCTCAGGTAAATTTTGAAGTTATTGGAATATATTTAAGGATTACTAAGGGCTCTATTGTCCGTAGTTTCGTGTAAGAATCAATTCATTTAACACAATCTTGCTATAACCTACTTCATTATTATAATAGGAGATCCCTGCCTCTTCCAGTTAAAGATTGACAAGATAATTGTAAATTAATGGCATGTTTTTATATGACAAAGTGAGAACTTCCATGGTTCCATATGACCCTACCCTTAGCATTCGTTCCCTTTGATTCTTGGTGAAGTCATGTTGAGAGCTGTTTAGCCTTAGACAACACCGGTGAGCTACTCCTCATGAGATAGGCCCTCGATCATGTTTCCCTCTATTTGGAAAGCTTTTGACAAACTAATAAGTCCTCTGCCTCAACCCTCTTTCGGCAAATATACCCTCGGGACTGGGACAAGCATTCGGTTGACATATCCTTGATTGCATCATTACATTATTAAATTTTTCATTACAAACTAAGTTTCAATCTCTTTTCATTTGAAATTTTCTGATATAAGAAAAAATCGACGAATTGTATCAGTATT
The DNA here is from genome assembly GCA_928085145.1 of Nezara viridula. NCBI lineage: Eukaryota > Metazoa > Arthropoda > Insecta > Hemiptera > Pentatomidae > Nezara > Nezara viridula. Next base: position 33,396,091 of record OV725078.1, read on the forward strand.
TTACTCTAAATTTATCTCACAAATATAATGCTTCGATAAAGAAGTAATTATATGAAAAATGATGTTTTGGAACCGGCCAGAAACATCGAGGATCTTATAAACTCTTCAGAATCCATCCAAAGTTTGTATTGCTAGAACAAAACAAAAGTTTCAATAGTTGAGTTTATTTCATAGATTCACCTGAAGCTTCAAGCATTATGACACTAAAAAACAAGGTCACCAGACATTAACCAAATCCTAATTTTTCTTCTTTATTTTCTTTGATAGTGAGTGTAGGTACTGCATCAAAAGTGTGATAGTATTATTTTTTTTTTTATTTGAATTTTTCTTATAGTATTTTTTTATTCCAAACTGATTGTGATATAGTTGAGATTGACTATTCAAAATTCACAAGTTCCAAAAAATCGTTTAAGATTTAATATTGAAATCTGGAGATGGTTAGTTTGTTTTTAATGTGTAAGTTATGCATTGTGCCACACTTAAGGGTAATAAGTGTTAGAGCTACGTGAGACACATTCATACCATTATATGTAAAATAAGACTAATATAATATAAGACTAATAAAAATAATAATATAAAAATATAGCGGAAAAAAAAGAAATTTGTTACCAAAACAAAAGAAAAAATATGAAACATTGAAATAAAATTAAAAAACAACATACGTGTTGACAATATTTATATTCAGCCTAGATAGCTCCGAGTCTGACCTTTTCTCTCTCCCACGTGTGGGGGGAGGGGTTTAGGTAACACCTATGACAAATTTATTCTGTGATGCTCATAAGTTTTCTGAAAATACACGCACACTGCTTTATGCATTTGTTCCAGAGAGGTCATATTCCTTCATGGAGTTCACAGGCGTGTCCGGAATCAATCTATTTTCAGAAATGAACAAGGGCAAAACTCACACTTTATCAAGTTTATACCGATGTTCGAGTTCTTCACCAAGATCCTTATATTTGCGATTTTTTTCTGCAACCACCTTAGTAGATTATCATCCGATGGTACCCCTATCAAGACAATATTTGCATGTTTCTCTTCTTTTAAAATAAATAAAATCTCAGGCCTGTTGTATTAAGATTTTTATTGTGACCGACGTTTCAACCCAAGGATGTCGGTCGTCATCAAGGCATGATAATGACCCACATCCTTGGGTTGAAACGTCGGTCACAATAAAAATCTTAAAATGGCTACCTCATGATTATTTACCAACTATTAGATGTAAAATGGTCGAATAACTCCCTTCAATATTATAATTATACTTTCTTTATTACCACTATCCATTATTATTTTTTATATATTTGTTTGTTAATTTATGGGGAGCGGGGTTGCTCAGTGGGTGAGAGCCGACTTACAGAGCTCAAGGTCCGGGGTTCGAATCCGGCTAATGACTAGTAATTTTTCATTAGCCTTGGATCGACCAGTCACTAGAGGGACTCCCAGGAATAGTAGACCCTCCTGGGACACACCCAACCTCTATAAAGTGGGCACTCTTACTTAATAAAAATAATTAAGAGGGAAAACCTGGCGGATGAGCGTGATATCGGCCCCATCATCTCCCTGCACAACCGTCGGCCTTGAAACAGTACTTCCTCACATAGTACATCCCCCAAGACCCTTCATGGGTTGTAGTGGTACAGGTGTTTTTTTTTACTTTGTTTTTCATTGTTTTTCTTGTATGTATATTTTGTATGAATGGTTACCTTTATCACTAATAATTATTGTCTTTGGGTATGATATTATTATTATTATTATTCATTAAAAAAAATAGTCATGATTGAATTAGATCACGTTAGTTTTAAAAAACTACTTGATGACTTTTTATAATCATTTTTTTAATTATCTCTGTTGTGTGATTACAGCAGCTCTCCTCAGCCTCTACTGGTTCTTAATACCAGTAATGCGGCTCAATGCGAGGCGCTGGGATCTCCTAGAGTCCTGCCTTTCCTTCCATGGGTGGGGTGAAAGGCTTGGCTCTGATTTCTTCTGAGTGAATGGATTCTCTAAATATTTTATAGTATGCATGTGTTATAGTTGTTATTTTGATTAGGTTAGTTCTTTTGTTTATATAGATTTATTTTTATTATTATTAGTTTTTGTATTATTTATTTTTATTTATTGTTAATAGAGTGTGAGTGTGCTCTCTGAACACTATTATAAATTTCCTTGATTGTGACAGAATGTAATGTTTCTAAATAAACAAATAAAAAAAAAATATCTCTGGAGCGATTTAATAAATTAGGCAAACAGACGATAAATTTAGAATAGTAATTTTTAATTACATTTTTTTTTATATCTGACTCAAGAATCTCATAAGAACTCAAAGAATAACGTGTTTACAGTTCAGAAAATAAGATGGAAATACATAGAGATTTTAGAATTAAAAGAATTTTTTTTTTCTCGAGATTTATGGGAGGATTGGATAATCAGTTCCGAGCAAACGTTTATAGTTAGCACATGTATGGTGCATTATTACTTTTAACCAAAAAACAACTTTCCCACGGGAATACTTAAATAATATCCATCCCCTACTTTATCATTTCCTATATAGTGAGCTCCAAAATATCCTACAGACAATTCCAAATTTAGAAGTCAGACATGTAACATTAGTTTAGTCCTCACTATTCTAGTTTTTAAGAAGTATAAATAACCTTATGTCAATGTAACTTTATATTTTACAATAAAAGTGAATTTCAAAGTGTTTACTGTTGTACGAGTTTGTTAATTTGAGGATTCCTCGTGCTGCTAAAAATGAAATTTAATGGTATTCCAGAGGAAGCGATTATGGAAATCCTGCATTTAAGTCCCGTAAGATTTACTTTAATGAGAATAAAAACTGATAGAATATTAAAAACCATAGAATTTTACATTTATGTAACATTTCCATCAAAATCGTTAGAAACATTTTTGAGAAAAACTGTAAGATCGATAATTTAAAGCACCGTTTCGGGGTGGTAGATTTTGAAGAGAAAATTGCTATAATATACCTAGAAAAGAAATGAAAAACACCTAACAAATATTATTTACTGCAGTTAAATATTAGTTTTTAAATATTTAAAATCTGTCCTGTTTTCCATTAAAAAAAAAAAAAAATATTGCTCATATTACTGTTAAAAAAAATATTAATGTTTTAATTGTAATTTTATATATATATAGAGTGAATAAGGTCCAGACTTCAATGCTCAAGGCCCCGGATTTGGGTCCGGCTGTGGTAGATAATTATTTATGCTGTTACATCATCTTGGGTTCGGAAGATCCTAACGAGGCACACCTAGTCCACATAAAGTGAGAACTCTTAATGAAATTATTAATTAAGGCACAATCTGGGGGTTGAGCGTAATCTCCCTACATAGCCATTAGCCTTGAAACAGTATTTTTTTTATAAACAAATACGAAAAACTATTTCTTTTAAATGAAAATTAGAAATATTCATTGGTTGTGAGAATCAGGTAAACTATCAAAACAAGTACTTAGGTTAGTCATTCCTTCACTTTTACTAAATTACCCCTCCAATTTTCGTGACTGGGGCTTGGAATTTGGGATGTCTGGAAACCTATCAGTAAAGTCTAACAGTTTATCAATATTAACGTTAAACGACCAATCATAAAGTCTGTCATCACTATAAAAGTATTCTGACTGACTGTGTAGGGTTAGGGTAAGATTTTCGAAATGATAAAATCATACTTTTCATGAGTTGTAATGGTATAGGTATATGCAAAAAATAAATTTTGGGAGTTCTAAGTTTGGTGAATTCGGGGTTAAATTTAAAATAAATAATCTTTTTAGGGTTCGTTGAGTATATTGAATATGACAATCATAAATTTTAACAATTCGATCAGAGGAAGGTGAGGATCGCTAGACCTCTATAATAACATTCGTATCTGAATGCATATTTGTGTCAATGGAATATTGTGTGTAAGCCATGGCATGCCTGAAGGGTCAAGCAGCCTTACACAATCTGTCGCTGTAGGGCGAAGTTTTTACAATATTTGGGTTATGGCACTTTAAGTGAGGTAACTAAATCACTCCCCTGCAGCCAGAGCTGCCAAATTCATAATTTCTTGGAAGCGGCACATACATACATTTCTTAGATTGTTCCCATATTTTATATTTTCTGCAAGTGTTGCTAAACATTTGGCAAGCGCCCAGACAATTCTACAAGGAAAAATTATCTAGAGCACAACATGTATAAAATGGTGGGAATCAAGGAATGTTCGGAATGGTGGTATTCGCGCCAAAATGGATGCTTTTATTCATCCCTTGTTATTATTTAGCTGAATCAGAAATTTCGTTATTACTATTTTGTTTACTTCTTTATTTTTAAAATATTCGCGTACTTCGAGAGGTTTTTAAATTGTGTTAGCCATCCGAATTTCCAACTTGGGTCAACCTTGCTCAACCGACATTTCATTTTATTTTTAGCTATTATTTCTTCTGGTGTAAAAAAAATATGAATGTTATTTTCTTTTTATGCTACTAGCTTCTAAAATTATAATATAGCTATTTATTTGTCTCTTATGGAGTAAATATTTATTATTATTACTATTAATTATTAATACTAGTTTCTAAGTATATAAGCCAGTGACAACTCTCACTTACATAACTTTCCTTCTCCTAGGGATGGGCTATTGTGGATAGTTCCATACTACCGATAATTAAGTAACTTCCCGCCACAGACTTAAAAGTGATTTATTTTCGCTGTATTCTTTATTTATTTTCGTTAAATTGCTGCATAACAATAATTAATATTTATGTTGGATACATTTTTAAAGATTTATATAGATTTAGGCACTAATACAAATTATTAAATAATCAATTAAAAATTTAACACACGTTCATACTTCTATCCATTCATTTTCGTAACGTGACATTTCGAAACTTTCCATCAACAAACATTTCACTTTTAGGTTGCTATTCTATCATTATGTCTCGTACATCAATTAATGGTTGGAAGCAAGCAGACTTGATACTAAAATTATTTCTTTAAATATCTAAAATATGATATTAATTTCTGTATTTGGGGAGGATGCGTACTATCTATAGTTTCAACTATCGATATCAATATAGTTTCTTTCACTAATTGGAGTTAAAGCGTTTCTTCATTCAGATTGGTTATTTTCTTTTTTCTAATTGTGTGATATTTAACAAATAGTTTTGAAATAAAAAATAAAATTGTTATTACTAAATATTGTATAAATATTAACTTTTGAAAAAAATATATATGATTCGTGAAATATAGTGTAATGTAAATGCCTGCAGCTAAGATGTTTATTTTCATTACTTTTTTTTTAAAGATAATTTTAATTCTATTTTATTCATTTATTTTTATTCTATTATTACTATTATTTATATTTTCTTCCTTCACTATGATATTTTATTTTGTTATTTCAAAGCTTTACATTATTTGAAATTAGCTTATTTATTTATTTTTTTTGAATTTGTAAATATGGTGTGAATGTGCTCTCAGAACTCTATTATAATGCCCTTTATTGAGACAGATTGTAATATTTATCAATAAACAAATAATCCATTAAAAAAAAATCGGGACATATTTATAATCAGTTTTCAACGGAATACGGAGGTACCAAGTAATTATCATTTCTTATAAAATGTTTAAAATTTACAAAACTCAAAATTATGAAAAAACTGCATAATTGCAAATGCATTGTAAAAGCTTCAAAAGAAATTAAGTTAAAAAAAAATAGTTATGAATAAGCAAAATGTCCTATGAGTCCAAATAACTAAGTCTTGCAAAGTTAAAATGGGTGAATAGACTGAGCACTGTAAAAAAATTTTCAAAGTTGAAAACAAAAGTTTGGATTAATGGATTAAAATCGTTGGAAGTTAAGTAATATATTAAATTGTAGAAAATTACGGAGAATGATAAAAACAAATGATAAACTATTTTTTTAGTTACAAATGTCTACTCTTATATTAATAAATAGATAATAAATGTTTCCATGTAAATTAAGCGTAGTTTCAGTAGAAACTTATATAATTTTTGTTTTATTTTATTTATGATATTTACAACTGTATTAAAAATAAAAATACATTTAGTTAATTTGAACACAAGAATACAATAACATGAAACGACTTGTTGAGAAATTATCAACGGCAGCACTCTAAAAATGTATTTACAACAGGAGATCTCGAGGCCATCTTCTTTCAGACGCCTCGGAGGGTTACCAGGGATCGAAGAGGAAGCAATGTTAGAATCGAGAGGGTTTGGATGGTTCTGAAGTTTGTTATGGAAGGATAGGTATCTGGATTGGGCCAGGTTAGAAACATAAGGAACATTAAGGTCTTTATGGATGATTTTATTTGTAACAAAGTAAGGAACAGTGAGGATTCTGGATTGTAAGGATTAGATACGAGAGGAATTCGATGGTTTAGTGGGGTCCCATAGATCAACTCCGTAAGTCTAAATAGGGCTTATTATAGTCATGTATATGAGTCATTTGTAATTAATTAGAAATTTAGAGCGTTTGTCTAGTAAGTGCTAAAGGAATCGGAAATGTCGAGCGGTTTCTTGTCGTTTCAGTCTAGTATGATATTTTTCTTCTTAACATTGAATAAATACACTATATTTTGCTTAAAGATACCCAATACCCATTAAGGTCTTGGTTGCCGAGTGTGTTGGAGCGTTGTTCGGTCTAACATCCTCTTGCCAAGTGAAGCCGGTTCGAATCCGGCCTGGGAGTGGTTGACTTTTATTTTGTGGCGGACCCACAGAATGAGAGCTCAACTCTGTAATTACAAATAGGTCTTATTTTAGTCATGTATATGAGTCTTTTTAATTAACTGGAAGCTTGGAGCGTTTGTGTAGTAAGTGCCGGAGTAGTGGGAAACGTTGAGCGGTTTCTTGTCGTTTCAGTCTGGTATGAAGATTTCAAGTTAGACGTTTGTCTAAATGAAGCCCAAAGTATCGGATTTGTTCAACAGGGATATGCAGGGTATTATTAAAGGATACTATAGGGCAGGATGGAATAGGTTACGACGAAGGACAAAGGTGATTTGATGGGATTTATTGGAATTTATTATAATCTTCCAGTTTTGACACGATTTTTCAAAGGTTGTGATGTATGATTTCAGAGTTTGGGATGCAATTGTTGGGTCATTATTAACTGATAGGACACATGTATCATCGGCATACGTGGTAATGACAGCTGGGTTGGGATATCAGCTGTATAAATTGTGTGAAGGATAGGACTTAGGATACTACCATGAGGAACACCACCGGACTGGGATTTATATTATTTATTTAAAATCGCACAAGGCATTTATTCAAAAGACTTTTTATTTGAGAAAAGTAAATTTGTAAGAATCTGATTTCAAATTAATTGCTGTAGCCCTCTAAGTTGGAAACGTTTCATTCATAAGTTATTACAGTGAGTTTGAAAGTCTTTTGGAAAACGCATTGCATCGAAATTAGCTTTTTAAATTTTACCATCAAACTGGAAATTTTCAAAGTGCTTAATTCATTTATTATTAGTCAATTATTCTTTGTTAGCAATAATTTATTTGTTGAGAAAGGATTGAGAGTTCTCTTGGCCATTTTCAATAATGTAGTTTGCTTGTTTACAAAATCAATATGCTCCGTAAACAAAGCACCGGCAATGCCGCTATAAATAAGTTAATTGACAAAAGAGCAAATGATTTTCATATAGGAACTGGAAGTTGGAATAAATATAAATGTTACGACAACCACCTGATTTTTTTTTACTAATGAATTGCGAATATGAAGCGCATTTTTTAATATGAAAAATGGAAAAAAAACCACAATAAGTCCGCTATAAAATCATGTTTTCAATTATCTTATAAAAATTATGATTTAGATATAAATGGTTTCCAAACGAAATTTTTCTTTAAGGGTTGTGATTAATATATTATTTTATAAGAGTACGTGTGTAGTTCATGTTATTATTTCTGTTTTTTTTTTTGGATTAGTTAATTTCATTTTTTGTTTATATAAATTTACTTTTAGTATTATTTAGAGTGCTACCATTGGGTAGTTACTCAGCAAGTGTATTCATGTCATTATATCAATTATGTTCAAATTTACTTGATGTATTTATGTAATACAGTTGTAAATGTCATAAAGAAATAAAAAAAAACAAAAAAAACTTTTAGTATTATTAGTTTGTTGAAAAATTTATTTTTATTTATTGTAAATAGAGTGTGAATGAGTTACTCTATCACGATTACTAGTGTCCTTGAATGCGACAGAATGTAATATCTCTCAATAAAGAATTTAATTGAAATATATATATATATATATATATATATATATATATATATATATATATATATATATATATATATATATTTAACAATAATAAATATATTCTGAAGGAAAACAATAGTAGTAAAAAAATAGTAGGTATTAAGAGGAAATCAAATGTATATTAGTCACAATGTAATAGTAACTGTTAATACGAATTGTAACTATGTTAACACTAAATTTGGCAAAATTCAAAATTACGAAAAAAAAACAAAACAACAAAAGTATATACAAAATATATAAATGTGAAGTACTTTGTTCTTTGAGCTTTTATGATTAAAAATATTTTATTATAGAGAATATTTTTAAATATTTTTAAAAACGTATTTATTTATTTGAAACCATTAGGAATCCTGCATCACCACATATATTGGTCTAGGCCTTCGCTTATTTGATTATATAAACCGTTTTTAGCGTAGCTGATATGTGTTCCAATGGTTCGACCTGACTCTCTCTTATTTATTAAAATAATATTATCCATTGATGAGTATGATGTATTATTTAGAAACTAAGTTGAGCATCCGTGCAATGTTGTAGTATTTCTCTCTCTTCTTCGTAAACTTAAGAACGGTATTCGGTTCCTGAAATATTTTTATCTACTTGTGATAATCCCTGTGTACGTGTAACAAAGCCATGTATGCATGTAATAGCATATATGATTACACGCTGTTTATTTCCGAACTACATTTTAGTATGTATGGGGAGCGGAATATCTCAGTGGGCAAGGCACTGACATCCTATGCTCAAGGTCTTGGGTTATAATCCGGCTGATGGCTGGTAATTATTTGTTCGGTTAAATCACACGAGGACGGGACTCTATGGTTGGCAGACCCTCCTGGGGCATACCGAGCCTCTATAAAACGATCTCTCTTAATTAAAAAATAAATTAGGGAGGAAAACTTGATGGTTAAGCGCGATATCGGCCCGATCACCTCCGTGCACAACTGTTGGCCTTAAATCAGTACTTCCTTACAATGTACTACACCCAAGACCCTTCATGGGTTGTAATGGAACTTTTTTTTGTTTTTGTTTTATTCTATGGATTACCATATACTTATTTTAATCGGACGATTATGAAATTTTTATTGAGTCTTTTGCTTACCTACCAGAGAAATCTAATTTTTTTTCATTATTATTAGAGAACATAATATTTCACTATTTTGAATCCATTTTTTAAATATTTTTATAACACTTGGTTCATTTTATTTATTTAGTTTAATAGATATTTTGCCAGAAATAACCTCAAAATAGCGTTAATTGTCTATTCTTTCTCTCTCTCACACATCTCAAACATTTCTGTTACATATATTATATAACATCTGTCTAATATTATCAGTAAAAATTATTTTTATGTCAGTCATGATTTGTTGTTAGTAGTTATTTTTCTTTTTTAAATATATTTTTTACATGTGTATACAGATAAACCAATTATTATTTTGAATCTGTAGTATTTTTCAAAATTTCTACTATATGTCACATTGCCCATGCATGTCTTGTCAACAAATTACTATTTTTTAACTTACGATAAATTAGTATTATTGCATCCCAACTTATATATAATATATATATTTTTATTAAAAAAACAGAACAATTTAATGGTGAGAAAAAAAATTAATAGATTGTGTTTTCAATTGAGGAAGGTAACTGTTGTTTTTATTTTATTATTTTTGTTTTTTTGCTTTTTTCTCGTCTTCTTAATTGCAAGAATAGACTGGTTTATGGTATCGTCAATAAACAACCTCAACGATCGAGACTGTTACAGTAATACAGGGATATAAATTTATTCAATTTATTTAAACTGTATAGAACCCGGTTGGAAGCCCTTGAGCAGCTAAGGGAATTGCGTAATAAAAATAAAAACTGGACTTAAAAGGGGAAATGTGTGGCTTTGTTTATACTATTTGCCCTTCTGGCAGACTTGATAAGATTGCTACGGACATCTCTGTGGCCAATTTAAATTAGATCTTTCATCAAGCAAATATTTACTTAGTGGATTAAATGGAACAAAAAAGGTGAGCGACCCGAAGTCGTTCTGGAGGTTGAGGAGGGGGGGGGAGAGGAGAGAGAGGGGTAGGAGGAGGGATAAAAGGCTGGAATAGAGAAGATAAAAATGTCGGTTTATATTTTTCATCTTTAAAGTCGTTCGTAAAAGAACTAGAAGGAGGAAAGAAGAATTTTTGAACTGCTCAAAGGCGCAAGTAAAGCAATAGATGTAATTAAACATTTGGAGCTAACAGTTCAGATATTTATTCTCACCTGAATAAAACGAATCGATGAAGAACTGTCTATACAATTTTCAACTATAATACATTGCCTACAGATTGCATTAGAATATACGATGGTAAAATATAATCCGAATACCTATTGTGAGAAATTACTTTCCGTTTTCAAGAATATTTTATATAATATTCGATGAAGTCTGTCGACGTAAGGTGGGATGAAATTTATCATACAGATGAGAACAATGATTTTAGAGTGGATTTTCAAATGATATTTAGTAATATATTGGGTTGTCCGGAACTAATGAAGATTTTTGGTTTTAAAATATAATAAATAATACAAAACTAATTTATGCTAACATGTAGGGAACTTTTCTATTCTCTTTGTTAATATCGACTGTTTATTATTAACAAATTAAAAAAAAAATTTTTTTGACGAATTTCGATGATTAAAATTTTTACCTAAGAGAAGGATCTGGACCTAAGGGTTGATCTGTCAGAAATAAAAAGGCAAAATAAATAATAATATTTATTTTATATATTTTTTAATAAAAAAAAAATATGAGAAGGAGTTGATCGGGGAGGGGGGGGGGTGCGGTCAAATAAATAAAGTAAAAGTAAGTTAAAAGTAAACAGAACTTACATACTATATTCTCCTTTGTTTTCTATTTTTATTCATACTTATTTTCTATTTTTTTAATTTTTTTTTATTTTATATATATATATATATATATATATATATATATATATATATATATATATATATAATACTTGATATATTAACTACATTGTTACCTACTATATCTCTGATATTATCTTATTATTTCTTTATCAGACAACTTTTTCTTATTTAATATCTACTTATTATTCATTTATTTTATTTTTCACCATGTACCTTTTATATTTTGTATCTTCTGTAGCCCTGATGAAGACCTGCAAGGTGGGTCGAAACGTCGGCATAATAATTAAACAATACTATTTCTATAGTTTAGTACTATTATAATTTATTATTTAGCATTTGACCCCCCCCCCCTTCGATCAACTCCTTCTCATATTATATCACGATCAACCATCTCGACATCATTAAAAATAAAATTAAATGTTATTATTTATTTTTGCCTTTTTATTTTTGACTGATCACTCCAATCATTCTTCTCTTCATTATTCACGACAGTCAACCATCAACGCACAGTTAAAATTTTTATCGTTTAAAAAGTGGCCCAGATATAGTAGTCGATTGGCTAGAGGTGTGGAAAGTAGGACGTTGAGGGTCATTTCTGTTTCGAAAAAGAAATGCAGCGCATACCAGAAGTTTTTTTTTGGCAGTCGTTTAATATACAAGGAACCCAACCCAAGTTTCAAAATTTTTTAAATTTTCTATTGCCTAGGGGTGGTTAGCGATAGTCGATTTACAAATTGAGAGTTTCTCTGCAAGCTCCCAAACCGTTATATGGATATTTTCTTCAACCAAAACTCGCAGAACATCTTCATAAAATGCCATGAAGTCCTTCCATGATTTCTTCAAGGCTGAAGTCTTCCTCTCGGTTTTTTTTTAATCCATCTGGCCATTTCCGACCGGGTTTAAACTCGCAAAAGGATTTAAACTATGCAAAAATAACTGATAAACTAAAAATAACATCTCACAAATTTTCATTATTTGTTAGTTCATTTTATTTTCATTATTTATTCATTATTAGTTGAATTATTTTCAACTAATGAAACGCTTGTAGGTATACTTTTTTTCAAATTGAATTAATGAGTGTTAAAACCCATACAACTGAATAATCCGTCAAATTTGAACAGTTATATGAAATGTTAATACCAAGAAAACATGAAATGTTGCATCATCTTCCGGAAAACGGAATAATTGATACTGCATATAACATACTACATATAAAATCTGTGCTATGGAGCTAAAGGAAACCAGATTCATTTTTGGCTAAATGTTTTAGTGACGTAGACAAAATTTTAATAGCTCAATAATATGAAAAATTTGCTACCTAAACAAATAAGAAAATGTGATATGGTCTCTTTTACATCCAGAGTTCAGATTTAGTAGCAAACAAGCAAATTTTAACAGCTCAATGTTATGGAACATTAGCTCGCCAGGACAAATACTGAAATGAACAAGGTATAGTTTACCACCGGTGTACAGAAATATACATAATATTGATACAGTCATAAAAATGTTAGAAGAAAATTGTACAAATATTACATGAGGTTATATCATTGCATTTTATCACAGTATACACGCCCACCGGAATACTTCTGATAGTAGGGCCTTGAGGTGAGCAATAAGGGCGAGCCAGAAATATGATTGATGAAGTAATAACTACACAGCCTTCAGCTTCAGGATTACTGGAGCCCATGCCATAATGTAATAGTCAAATACATATATATTTAAATATTAAATAAATACAGTATATGATAAAAAAAAAACACAGTACTAAGAAAAAAATTTAGAAGTTTGTTTTACGACAAGATAACAATTAATAAGAAATAGGGTGAGAAAAACATTATAACATAAAATTAAAAATGAATTATGAAATATATATATATATATATATATATATATATATATATATATATATATATATATATATATATATATATATATATATATAAGATCTTCATGGTCTATAGCGCCAACCGAAATAATATATATATATATATATATATATATATTTCGGTTGGCGCTATAGACCATGAAGATCTTTGGCCGGGATATGTGGTCTTCTTACAGATGTATATTTCTTGCGGGAACACAAATAGTCTGGAGGGAGGAGTCACGTAACCTCACATTGCTACGAATCATGGTCCCCATGGTGCAACGACAGACCACCCGTAGCTCCATAGCCGATCCCGGTGGGGCAAATCTGTCCCCTTGGTCCTTCACACCGACTCGGGTTCAATGGCAGTGACAAATCGGTCTAGATCCATGGATTATGGCTGCTCAGAGTCAACAGGCGCACGAGGCCCTATATTTCTTTCCCCGAAACAGACCGTCCATGGATCAAACGCCAGGAGGACAAATGACACCCGGGTAAATTACATTCCGACTCCCGATTCAAGTACACGGGGTAGGTTCATAAGACCTACGCCAGATCAGTGTGAGTTGCCTCCAGTAGGCTTGCGGGCTCACATACCGGTGAGTGGGTGATGAGTTCCGGGCAGCGTGGCTTTCACTAAGTACTAACTACGCTCGACGTTGCCTAACTTATATATATAAAATTTTCTTATTTTTTTTTCTGTAGGCATTACAGAGCCTGTAGATATCTTTTGCTGACTTAGCAAGCCGACCTCACCTCTTGTGCTATTTTTTCCCATTTATCTGCATGCAGCTCTATTGCATCTGCTTTTTGGCCTTCCATGTAGTCTTTTGCATAGTATAAAGGCGATAATTGTCGTGTAGAGACTTTCAGATATTGATTGACCAGTTTTTGTAAGGCACGTGGAAGGCCAAAGAAAAAAAAAAACAGATGGATAGATGGAATCAACACAAATACCATAGAGATGCATTCAGATAACTGAAAATAAAGATTCCTAAGATAGACAGAGATAAGGGATGATGATTAAGCCGGAAAAACAATACAAGGTCTGTAATCCCAACAACTACAAACCATGAAGAGGCTGGGTTTCAGTACTTTATAATTAGTATTGTTTCGTGCTCATCTGTTGTGAGAGGTGATTTGACCGAAATAATAATTAACCGCTAGGTGATTCTTCTTTCAAAGAGTACCCACTTTATGAAGGCTAGGTGTGCTCCAAGGGGATCCGAGGTTAAAATATTTCGGAACACATGAAGATATATAAATAAAAAATAATTTAATATTTGACCATTCTTAATTTATTTTTTATAATTAATGGTTTTTTAAAGAAGTTTCAGATTATAACCAATCCTCACATTTAAAAGTTAATCAGTTGATTTAAAAACACACGGTGTTATAAAAAAAATAACCTTATGATAGTGGTTTCAATTAATTCAAATTTATTAAATGTTTTATGGCTGTGTTTTATTGTACTATAGACTATAAAAACCTATTTTGCTTTGCAGGAAGGAATAGTTTTAAAATTTAATGTATTATTTATTCTGAAAGTGTTATTAATAAATATTGTGTTTTGTAGAAGCAAAATTAGTTTATAGTCTATCAACAGATAACTCTGAACCCGAGTATACATACATATAATCTTAAATACATATAGCCTTAAAATGTCTAAATTACTCCCGTCACCTATTTCCCCTTGAAACCCTTAGGCTCCTAGCAACTTCCTTAATTTTCCCCCACTTTGACTATTGCTGTAGGGTATTATGGGGGCTTGTCTAGGGATCTCGAGGCAAAATTAAAACCTTTGATAAATTGCTTTATACGATTCATCTTCGGGATCCCAAGGGACGCCTCTGTTTCCCGTTTGTATGAAGTGTTGAAGTGGCTTTATCCTTCCTACCGTCGTAAGTATTTCTTGGCATCCTTCCTCTTTCAAGTCATCCAATCCCACCGACCTTCATACATCTCCGAGCTCCTTCAATTCAAATCCTCAGTTCCCTCCCGCAATACTCGTTCCAGGTCTTCTGATTTATACATAAGGGCTCACCGAACCCTCTGCTTTTGACAGATTGTTCATAATCCAATTCTCATCCCTATGGAACTCCATCCCTTCCCACATCCGTCAATCCAATAAGCTTCCTACCTTTAAATCCCGCCTATTCAATCATTTCTTATCCATCCAGTCCCCATAAAATTGTAAATAGATACCACAGTAAATATGTATATAAATTATTATATCGTTCTTAATTATTTTTACTTTATTTTCAATTTTTTATTATTGACTTATTTAAGTTAGAAAATAACTTATAATTTTTTATTATGACTATTTCATCACTCATAAGCATTTTTTTATGAATCTCTGAGGCTCCTTGGCCCACATATCTGTCCTTCTGTATAATTCTAAAGGGACTCGTCCCAGAATAAATAAACTATTATTATTATTATTATAAAATAAAGAGAAATGAATGCATTGTCTTTCTAATGCGAGTGAATACATCTTGTTTTTTTTTATAAGCTTCAATATCAATAATGACTGAAACCGTAATATACCGATCAAATTCATTTAATCTGTATAGAACCCGGTTCGAAGCTCGTAATTATTATTATACTTTAAATTAATGTCTATTTACCGCCATTTAAATATCTATGTTAAATATCGTTTCATAATAGGAAATTTAACGCAGAATACAATTTATTTATGTTTCAAAAAAATGAAAAAAACGTCTATCTTGTCTCAAATAAAAAAAAAATTTTTGGTATTTGATATTTACAATTACTTTGTGTACGGAATCCTACCCTGGGGATATTTTCATTTGCTTTTGATAAACCCTGTATATGTGTTATAAAGTAATGCATGGAGGCTTTAGCATATAAATGGACATGCAGATTGTTTTCGATGTGTATATGGAAAATAAATTGAATTAAGGAATCAATTTTAAATGCATAATGACAACCATCACAGCTTTTCCATATCATCCGAATTAACGTTGTTTCATGACGTGTTGGTAAAGCGTGTTGAAACAACACGGCGGCATTATCGAGGCGCCGGTTCGAGTACGGTGTGGGAGGGTTCACTTTATCGACCTACTCGTTCTGGCTAAAATAGGTTGTTTACCTGTGGGGTAACCCATCCTTCCTGCTTCATACTGCCCAGCATTATAAGGGTTTTAAGCCCAATAAACAACAACAACGGTCACCTCCATAACCTTATATTTGAAATCCCTATTTGCTTAGTTTCGCTATGTCCGGAGGTGGTTGAGAACATGACAAAAAACGGTAAGTCAGTCGTTTTATACGATTCATCGTTGGGATTTCAAGAGATAGTTCTATTTCCCAGTTTTATGAAGAATTGAAGTGGGTCTGTGACAAATGTAACGGACTGTAACAGATCCATACATCCATTCTTGTGGCGATCAGGGACAGATCCAGCGGAAGGTTTTTTCCCATTTTTTTGCGGGAGAGGGCGAGGGATACTTTTAGGAATACTCCAGAACATGGGAGAAATATTACCTTCTCTATAGAAGAAATTATAATAAATCAATTGTCTATTTCAAATTTCGAACTATTTAAAAGGATTGTCGTATACAAGGCAGAAATTAATATCATTGAAGAATTCACAACGATCGACTTTTATAAGGTGAGTCATTTTTTCCTTTCCAAGGGAATGATAATTTAGCCACAAGTAATAGCTCTAAAGCTTTTAATAATAATAATAATAAGGGCATTTGAAGCTTTTTTCCCCCAATGGTTATTTTTAGAGATAAAATTTCCGATCTCCCTGACCCAACATTAGTGGGAACGATCTATTTGCGTTTAATAAAATATACATCTGAAGTAGTAGTGGAATGTTAATAACGGTAATAATATCATAATAGCAATGTTTCTTATAAAATTACATTATTTAATTTTTAATTAATTATAAGTTTATGGTGTGAATGTGCTGTCTGTTATATATTATAAATGTCCTTAATTGAGACAGCATGTAATATTTTTCAATAAAAATGTTAAAATAAAGTTGTGAGTTAGCGTGTAGTGTTGACTACTATTTAAAATTAACAATACTTGACTATAATAAGACCTATTTGGACTTACGGAGTTGAGCTATGGGGCTCCACTAAACCATCGAATTCCTCTCGCATCCAATCCTTACAATCCAAAATCCTTCGTAAAATCCTCAATGCTCCTTATTTTGTTACTAATAAAATTATCCATAAAGATCTTAATGTTCCTTATGTTTCAGATCTGGCCCAATCCAGATACCTATCCTTCCATAATAAACTTCAGAATCATCCAAACCCTCTCGTTTCTAACCTTGCTTCCTCTTCATTTCCTGATATCCCTCCGAGGCGTCTGAAAATAAGATGGCCCCGTGATCTCCTACTGTAGTCATATCATTAGAGTGCTACCATTGGGTTGTTACTCAGCAAGTGTATTCATGTCATTATATCAATTATGTCCAAATTTACTTGATATATTTATGTAATACAGTTGTAAATGTTATAAATAAATTAAAAAAAAAATTAACAATAATATATTTATGATTTTTTGATTGTTTATTGTAACTACAAAACATGAAATAGAATATTAATCACCAATTGTCAGAAATTGACTAGCGTATAAGAAGCTTAAACAGAGCTTTTTCTTCTCTTTTTCAAAGACATTGAAATCCCGAAAAATCTCAAATTAAGGGTGTAAAATGCTATTTTAGAGCCAGTTCCTACGGATTCGATGCCATCGATGAGCTCAGTGCTGATTTTAGGAACAATTTCTATCTTATATCTGTAACGAACTGTAACAGATCCATACATCCATTCTTGTGGCAATCAGGGACAGATCAAGCGGAAGGTTTTTTCCTTCCTTTTTTTGCGGGAGAGGGGGAGGGGTACTTTCAGGAATACTCTGTTCTTATTCTAAAGAATAAATAATTATTAATAATAATTGTAAATAATTATTCTTTAGAACAAGAACGAACAGGACTTCTTAGTTAGGGGGACCACAACGGGACTTCAATGTTAAGGCTGCTCTAAACACTGAACCGCCCAGTATGATGGATGGCTCACCTTATGTTAAGAAGTGTTCTCGAGGGAAATTCTAGGCCAGATCTATTGTCCGTTTTAAGTAACCGAGAACTGTAGACAGAGGAACCTCCAGAAATTTTAAGCGCTGACTAAGTTGTAGGACGTCTGAGAGACTTCCGCATAGGAAGTCCTAGACAGACTCGACTTGTTTTCACAATGTCCGAACAGGACGTTCTTAAAAAAGTGGTGTTTCGATCTAGAAGCATTAAAAGACTAAAATTACTATGGAAGACGAAGTCGCGAGTGGTACTTGAAATCTGGATGGTGTATAAAATTGAATTACAGCCGCACATGATAACGAGGGATGGCGAAAGCTGCTAAAGGAGGACCTGACTCAATAAGTGGGTTGTTGCACCACTGATGATAACAGCGTTGTGGGCTAATTGATTAATTAGGAAATGAAGGAGCCTAGCAGTTGTTTTATACGTAATTTCCTATTGAGGATGAACCTGGTTAAAAACCTGAGCTGCCTCACTGGATTCAATCAGGGCAGAAAATTAGTGAGCTTGTCTGCGTATGAACTAAGGTGCACTCGACGGTCTACTAAAACTCTACTAAATTTACTAAGGTTTACTAGACTGAAGATAAACCAGATAATCGGTACATTGACAAGACCAATGGATGGTTACTCTTATGAAGTTGGCTAGCAAATTAAAGTAGCTACAAAATAAAATTTCTTTATGGCTAAAGTATTTTTAGGTTTAAATAATTTTTATTTTGCTGCTTTAATAATAGATCTTCTCTGCCTATTGAAGTAGTAGTTTTAAATTTAATAAAATGAAATTTATTTACTTTACGGCAATGGACAAGAGTAAAAAAAAAAAATAGTTTAAATAAACTTTTATTGGATTGTAAAACTAATATTGCCCGAATATAATATTGGGGAAGTTCTTAGCCCATCGATGCAATCGGAAATCCATCAAACGTCCTAACCTCATCGATGTTATTCAGTTCGAACTTTTATTGATCTATTGAATTACCAATGTCTCAGCGGTTCTATCGGCTTTTGGTGAGGACTGGTCCGTTATTGTTATTTATTATTTATCTGTTATTTATCCGATACGTCCGTTATTCATTCGTTTACTTTTTATGTTTTTATATTTATTTTACATTGAATCTATTTACGAGGCGTTGATGAACTCGATGTTTTAACCCTAAAAACCCCAACAAACAACAACAACATTGAATCTATACTAATTCGTATCATGAAATTGAAGAATGCAAGAAGTAGATATTTCATATAAATATATTATTTTTCATGCGTTTTGTAACCCTCCAGGAGTGTCAACCTTCCTCTGAAAACTAGCAAACCGTTCCTAAACTCAGTATAAGTAGCTGTGCATTCAGTTTGACGGATTCCATCAACGTATGTCTACCTAATTAAAGCTGAATTCAGAAACTTGTCCTATAATACTTATTAGACAACCTATCACTAGATTCCTGATTGACTTTTAGATAAAATGTACTACTTTAACATTAGTGTTGATTCAGAGCAAGACTCGATAGATCACTGTGTAATTTTTAGTATTAAGATGTATTCTATTATAATTTTAAAACAATGTAAGTAATAGGTGTCCTAAAAAGGTGTAGAATTATTTTCTTCTTTCTTCTTCATAAATGAAATGAAATTTTTTTTTTACTTATACAGTTTTTTTCCTTTTTATTCAGGCAGTCATTACTTAGGAATTATTGATCTTAGAATTCTGGAAAGTATTTTTAAATTTTTTTTTTTAACTCTATTAGAACCCATGATAAAAAAATGTAAAAGACATTGTTGTACATCCAATTATTAAAAAATCTATATTAGAAACATATGATGTCTGCTCTAATAATTTTATTCTTAATCCAGGATATGCTGTAATTAAATTATGATGGCTATATATTTTTTATTTATAATTTTTTCGCTCAGTTAATTTGCAAAAGAATTTGTTAGAGGGCTCTATTTTTTTAGTATAAAAATGATTTCTTAAATCTGAATATTATTTTTTATTAATACGGTTCAGAGTTATGTCTTGGAAGTTACTTTCCAAATTTATATAGGTTACAACTTTAGACAGACTACTTCAGATTTTTTTTTCAGAATTCTCTTATGCTTCACGATGGTAGGTCGAATAGTACTTACAAACTAATTTCTTTTTAAATATATTTTATTTAATCTTTATTTGTTGCCAGGAAAGAGCCCCATACAAATAGAGTCTATCTTTGTATAACAAATATTATGGTTCAAACTCTAAATTTCCTCCAGAATTATAAAAATAAAGTTAACACAGTCAACATACCGTATCGGGAAAAGAGAAGAGTTTTATGGGTCAGAGCGATTTAGCAATAAAGATTGTTTTAACTTTTAACGATAGATTTTTCATCACTGTAATTAGTAAAAAAACAAAATAAAATAAATACACACACATATATGAAAAAAATTGACTTACGCCAGACGTATTCCTATTACCACTGCTCATTGAATGACTCCGCCAGATGTACTAAACGATAATACAAGAAAAAATGTGCCATATACGGCACTATGTCAAGCTTAGCATAAAAAACATACAATAGAAAAGAGATATTTTGTTTTTTTTTTAAGCCGAAAAAGGTTTACGATTTTTAAGGAGCACCAAATCATCATTTCAATCCACATTTTGAATCATCGTTTAATAGATTAGATTCTCGGTATTTTTCTTAATGAATTTTTCAACTCTTTTAAAACATTTTTATCGTCGGGATATTTTATTAGTGTTCATTGATTCGTAAACAGTAAATACTTGTACGAATGTATGATATATTTTATGAGAATATACCTATAACGTCAAATCGATCTAATTATTCTGATTTCACTAGTATAGGAAGCATGACTCAATCCATACTTACTGGTCCAGCAGAATTAAAAAAAGTCATAATATTTTTGGAATTATAAATGGACTTTATATATATATATATATATATATATATATATATATATATATATATATTTTTTTTTTTTAAACATATAATGGACTATTGTCCATCCGTCGTGTCGTCGCCTTTCATGTTTAATTATACTAATTATCATTATTATTATCATTTTTTTTTCCAAGTTACAAATACATTACATTAGAATTATAAATATATAAACGAAATTGAGAAAACATATCACTCAACGATAATACCAACTACTACCTAATGACAATAACAAACAACAACAAATCTATTACTAAGTGTTTGTATTTATACTATTCATACTTTATACACTGTTTAAAATTACGGTCAATAAATAAATAAAAAATAGGTAATATATAAAGTGATAAATTCCATATTTATGTATCGAGATGCAAGGTTCAATTAAAACAAAATTGTTCTATAAAATATTTCCTATACTTTAAGGCTTGTACTGTATATTTATAAAGTGAGGACCAATTTTTACCGCTAAGGAGCTCTATCATTTCCTCTTGTGAGATAGTGGTTTTTGATAGTGTTGAAAGCCTTATATCTCTTAGGATCGGACAAACGGCAAGGAAATGGTAGGTGTCTTCAAGGGTATTCATATTACATAGAGAGCACGTGTAAATTCTGTCGCGTCTCCACCGCTGACAGTTCAAATATAAAAGTCCCCCTCTTGCTAAAAAAATTATTTAAACAAAACCTAGACTTGCATATTTTGTTATGGATGAAATTCTGCTCTTCTTGCTCTTTGAAAATCATCATTATTATATTTTTCATTTATTTTATTGCACAGCTCTTGAATGGTCTGCTTATTAAGTATAGGAGTATTTGTAGTCAAATTAATCTCCAAAACTCGTTCTACGTTTGTTAGATCTTTGTACAAGTGTATGTTTTTTTCCATTATTATTTTTGCTGCTAAGTTGGTGTATCTCTCCGGGCCATGAAGATTCAGCACTGAATTTATATACCTGAGATGTAATGAAAAGGTATATAGATGAAGGCGTTTAAAACCTGTCTCAATGTAGAGCATATAATTAGGAGTACCAACCGGTAAATTAAATAATTTTCGAATGAAGAACCTACGCTTATGACTGTTCAGTAATCTATAACTTTTTTTTTATTTTTTTATTTAAAAATATAATAATCTCTCACGTGGACAATAATTATTGTGATATATGAACACATTCACACCATATATAAAGCAAATATAAAATTTAAAAAAGTAAAATAATAATCACAAACTATGTACAATAAAAAATAAAGTAACTTAAATATAAGTAAATTAAAAACATAAAAACACAGTCATACCTTTATACAATACATACAATCAGGCAGGAAACTCCAAGCTAGGGTTCTCCCTTCAACTATAGAAGGAAAAGCATAACTATAACTAGTGTTGTCCAAATGCGAGACCGAGACGAGTCTTGGTCTTGCAAACTCAGTCTTGGTCTTGCGCAAGAGTCTCGCAACAGTCGTGCAGTTACTTATTAGCTTATTACTTTAGAGATATTACTGTAATTTTTTAGATAGGAGAAACCTAACTAAGCCCGAATGAAAAATTAGACGATTTAAATGCAAAAGTATGTTGGTTATACTAATTATTAACATATAATAACTAAAATTGTCGAGTATTAGTAACTATTTTGCCTTGATTTTTATTAAAAACAATCGATTTTTTTTTACCAGTTCTGGTCTTGGTCTTGCATCAGTTAAGCGGCTTTGGTCTTGGTCTTGCACTTTGCAAGACCAAGACTGATTTTGGGGAACAATAATATATATATATAAATAATAAAAAATTGTAAAATGGTCATATTGTTCTAAAACTATTTTTCATTCCTTAGCTTATTGCCTATACAAATTTCTGTCAAATTGTGGAGAAAAAGAATTCAATGTCATCGTTAACAAAACAATACTGCCTCGTAAAATCCTAATTTGTAGAAGAAACACCAAACAGAATTGCGAAAGAGTTCAAGAACTAAAACTATATACTAACTATAACTGATTAAATTGTTGTTTTTCCTTAAAACTTTTATAATTCACCAGGAATTGACCCTCTTAATGAAGCTAGATGTCATCGATGAGACTGTAATGTAACCCAAAACCTTTTTAAATGAACGAATTATAATTCTGCCAATCTACATATTTGAATTAAATGGGTTTTTAAAATTATAATTTACACATAAAATTATAATTATAATTAACAGATTATAATTTTAAAAATGGAGATCAACAAAAGTTGACAAGTTAAAGAAGACACAGAAAAAAAAATCAGAACAATGGTATGTATAAATATTGACGTAGTGAAATAAGGTAAGGATAGTACAAATCATGGAAATAACTCACAATATTTTTTTTCAGTATCCGCTTATACAATTTTTTTTTTTACAGTTAATATAAACGAAGTAAGTGAACTGATTTGTCCTCTAAAATAAAATAAGTTTTAAAATGATTTAAATTTTTTTCCCCTGACAATAGTGCCTTTAAATTCTATTCAATGGAAATGAAATGTAGAAAGGCAGGAAAAACAATTATTAAGATGTATAGTTTCATAAAAATTATTTCAAATATTGAATCAAAATCAAATTTACAAGACTCAATGGGAACTCCCTGTCTATCAATTAGGTACTCAAAAAAAAAATATCAATTAAGCTTGTAAAAAAAAAAAACCCTATCAATTAGGTATATAAAAAAAAACAATAATAGAAACAAAGGTCTCCACTACGTGTCATTTTCCATCAAGCCATCTGCTATTTACGTCTCCGATTGAAAAATCCATTAAATATCCAATGGCGAGGCCTGACAACCGAGTTTCTACTCTCGTGACGTAGCTGCATTCCCACCACATTTTTTAAACGTTTATTATTTTTGTAAATATGCGTCTGAAAAAAGTGGGCATTTTTATTGTTACAACCTCATCTTCACCGTCGAATGAAAATTGGAAATTCATGGGATTACCCAATTCTGTATACATTTTTGTTTAATTAGCACTTAGCACTTCATTTTGTGGGTTTTGAATGAGGCTGACACGCCATCGCTCGTTTGGGCAAATTCAGCTCGAGTATAATAATGTTGGCATTTGGATTAAAATATTTCAGAAAATAAAAATCGGACTTATTTGTGATGAGCTATTACTAAATAATGTATCTTGGCGAGACGTTGTGTTAGAGAGGCAACAGGGCAAAAACATAGTGTCAAAAATCAAATTTTTTTTTTAACGTTTGAATTAAAATATCTCAAAAACTAAGATTTGGACTTGCATGCTGTAAGTGAGGGCAATTTTTAACACTTCATCATTTTTAGACGTCGAGTTAAAGTGCCGGAAAGAGAAAAATAAATCTTTTGTGAGTATTTGGACTAAGATATCCCAAAATTTAAATGCCATGAAAAGTTTAGAAACCAATTCGCAAAAGTCAATGTAGATAGTTTTTTCTAAATGGGTTGCATAAAAAATGACCATTTTATTAAATTCAAGATTTCAAAGAACTGTAAATATTTAATTACAAGACAATCATGAAACCTATTTGGACCTACAGACTTGAACTTTGAGGGACAGCAAAATATTCTAACATCAAACGCGTTCAATCCTTTCAGTCCAAAGTCCTCCAAACAATACTTCCGTTCTATGTAACCAACAAAACTCTACATCATGACCTTAATATCCCATTTGTCCTTGACCTTATCCCTGAAAATTTTTCCAAATGCCATCAGAACCTTATAAATCATCTAAATCCCCAAGCACAGTATCTATCTAGTTCCACTCATCCCTACAATTCTCCTTGAAGGTTGAAGTGGCAGTGGCCCAGAGATCTTTTGTAGTATATATCTTGGAGTTCTGGCAATGACCAGATTATAATTATATATACTGTACATGTTATTACTTTATGGATGTAGAAAAAAAAAAGTAATTTCATATTCTTAATCCCGCCTTATTGATGTTTTCAATTCTATATTCTTTCCTAATATAACGGATTTCGTTACACTTAAGCACATACCGTATTTTTTTTTTCTCAGTTAGCTATTTGAAAAAAATATTTTATTGTTTTACGTTGAACATATCTTGAAATTGTTTTTTTTTTTTTGATTTGTAGTTTATAAACAATATATGTAGGCTAGTAATTTTTATTTATTAAGAGGAGCAGTGTCTTGATTTTAAAAGAAAATCTGAAAGCTGCTAGGTTCAGATAAGTAGTGGGTCTTAAAATATCTTTATTGTTCAATTTTTTTTTTTTTTGGCTTATCACACTCATAAAATGCAGGAGCATACTAGCGATGAATAATCAAATGCTAACAAAATTGGCCTGTTTGGGCTCAATCAAAGGAAACCGCAAGTAATAGATTATTCCTTAGATTAGTTAACTAATTAAGCAGTGCTTTGTAGTGAAGGTGCGCCCTTAGGAAGGGACGCTTTAAGGAAGCATAACAGATTATACCGGAAGGAACATCGCTACCAGATCAAAAGGCTCCAGCAAGGCTTTTATCCGCTCCTCCTACCAATTAAATTTTAATTTACCCATTCCTTAATCAAGTGGCCACTTCGATTAGTTCTGAAATATTTCAGCTGGAATTAATTCGAGTTTCAAACAAAGCTATCACTATTATTTAAAAAAAAACAACAACAAAAGAAAACCAGATAGCACCAATAGAACAATAACTAAATGCCATACATGGACATTTTGAAACCATGAAAATGGCCAGTTAGCCATATGTGGAAATCATGACTGATTGTGAGTAAAGTAGCAGACGCTAGTTGACTTTAAAATTATCAAAGGAATCATTCGTTTTACCAGACAATTAGTTTTTTTCTTCAGCTGGAATTACAGACCTTGTATATCTTTGCTACTTTAACAAGCCTTCACTATCTCTGCCTAAATTGGGCTATTTCTTTCCTGTTATCTGGATGCAGCTCCGTTGCATCTTTGTTCGTCCTACTTATACATATAGTTTTTGGCCTTATATGTGGTCTCTTGCTTCTATTGTTGTGTGGATTCTTCCTGATGGATTGCTGAGAGCTGCATATTCCAGTCTTCTTAACCTCCTTGCCTTCATATTATGATATATTGATTGACCAGTTTCTGTAAGCAGTTCTTTATTAGTTTTTTCCCTCCATGCTTGATCCCTGATCGTTCCGATTATCGTGCGGAACATTTTTCTCACAAATCTTTCAAGTCTCACAGCCGTATACTACAGCTGGCTTTACCATAGCATTATGTACCCTTACTTCGAGATTTTCCGGGAATTAAATATCAATAGAGAATAAGAGAGAATCATATTAAGATAGAATAAAACTATATTTGTACTTTTTATATTATCTACATTTACTTCATCCGATCTGCTTTTATTATCAGGATTTTTAAACTTTTAAACTTGTTGTCTTTTTAATATTTTTTTATTTTCAAAGTAAATCATACTGTAATGCATTGAGTTTACTGTCATGGAAAATCTGATTTGATGAGTTTTATTAGGAGCCTATCATAAAAAAACGAAATACCGAGTTTAAATAATTGTCAAATTGGTAGCTTAGTAGAATATACTGTACAGTCATATCTTTCGAAACTTAAGAACCTGGAGGAAGTATTAATTAAGAAATTTTTAAATTAAAATTTGAGGTTTGATAACTCTCTTAAGCAGAAAAGCACAAAATATACTTTTCTGTTGGCTTTATAGGCCTTGTAGATCTTTTGTTTCTTGAACCAACCAACCATATCTGCAGCATCGTTCTTGATTCTGTCTGTCCATCTGATTTTTGGACACCCACTTGGTTTTTGGTGGTTCTCATAAACACTAATACTATCGAAGTATTAATAGTTGTTCGTACACCCTATGTACTAAAAATACTTAAATAAAGAACATAAATCAAAAGAATCCTTTAGTGTGAAGAAGTCTGAAATACTCGGATCGTGGATTGTTCATTATCACAACGGGATTTCATCATTTGTATTTCACGTACATAATATTTTTTCTATTTCAGGAACGTAAAATCGACGTGGTTTTCGATAGATAGAGTAATATTTTATCTATTTAAAATGATATTTTTATGTAAAATGTGAATGCGAAAAGGCAAAACGTTTCACTCTCAAAATACTGAAAATCTTAAGACCTTCGAATCACGAATAAAAAAATTGAGAAATTAATAATAATATAATGATTATAGCTTCTATATTGAACCAGTTATTTTAATTTAAAAAAATAATGACATTTTAAATTTAATTAAACTTAATTTAAATAATTTTATTTTAAAAAATATTAAGACAGTAAACCATTTTTTTTTTTTTTTTGTGGCAGTAATGCACCCCGGCCATTAAGGTCTATTTTATGCCACCTTGCTATTATTGTACGTCGTTAAACCTACTTAGATAATTTTTTTTCTTAGAATAAAATTTTATTTTACCTGCTAAAATATGTTGTTAAAATTTCTCTAATATTAAGGAATTGCTGTTTATAAAATAAAATTTTCCATTTTTTTAAATTTTGACCTTTATTTTTTAACTTCTATTCACACTCAGTTAAAAAAAATAAATAAATCCAAATTAGTTTTTAAGAGGTTTTTATTCTACGTTTCGGGGCATCTGTGTCCTCCTCATCAGCAATATTTTATTCTCCCACAAAATTGGGTAAGTCATTGATTTAACAAGTTTGGTAAAATTTTTGATTTTCAACTCTAATCTTCAAATCTTTAGTTGAAAATCGGACATTGTACCAAACATGTTATATTATTGTGACTTACTTTCATTTTTTTGTAGAATAAAATATTGCTGAAGAGGGGGACACAGATTCCCTGAAACGTTCAATAAATTTTATTTTTATAAAACTGATTTTAAGGCATACACTTAAGTGCAAAATAAAAAATTAAATTTTAAATTTTATATTAACTAATATAAAAAATAAATTAACAAAGAAGTATGTTAAAAAGACAATATTAACTATTTTGATAAAAGAAAAACGCTATTGATTACCGGGGAGACACCCAAGCATTCTCCCCAATTCGGCAAGGTGGAGTCAAATGGAGTTTGCCAAACATTTTAAAGCAGGTCTCCCAACGGGTCCCCTCAGTTTCGATTCAGTTAAAAAGTCATTCGTTTTAACAGAAATAAATTACGTGCCAACTGCTGATGAAACTGCACCGATAATCGCTTCCCTGAACAAAAACAATAAAAGCCCTGAATTAAAGATTAAAGGGTGATAAACTGTGGGCCTGAATGAGCCTAAAATAACAAATCATTTACCCACGGCACTTAGCAGGATGAGATGTCGGTTTTTTTTTTTTTTTTTTTTGTCTCATTGATACGATAATTCAATTTATGTTTCAATCGTTTTTGTTTTTTTGAGTATATTTACAAGCTATTAAAGTTATCACAGTATTCCTTAAATAAAGACCGTTATAAAATATTTAGCACTATAGTATTCATTTTGATGATTTTTATTTTATTTATTTATTTAGGCTTTAAGGCGTAAAACCCTAAGGTCATCAACGCCTGCGAGTCGGTTATATTTATAAATTCTTTAGAGGAGAAATAAAAAAAAAAGAACGAATAATCAAAAATTAATAATATATATATATATATATATATATATATATATATATATATATATATATATATATATATATATATATATAGAAGTAAATGCAAAAGATATTTAAAAACATATACAAATGAAATATATTAAAATAAATATAAAAAAAAGAAAGAACAATAAAATAAAAATTATATTTATTTTCGTATTTTATTTAATAGCCTATGGATTTTAAGAAATTTTATCACTGTTTTTATGTTTGATTCGTTGTTGCTTAATACTGCTGATATATCCGGTTTTAGAGATAATCGATTTAGGCTTGAAGTATAATAAGTGCATTTTTGGAAAATATGGTTGACTGTGAGAGGGCTATTGCAGTGCCGACAATTTGGTGGTGGCTGCTTAGTGATGAGATGTACATGAGTTAGGTCCGTGTGTCCTATTCTCAAGCTGGTGAAGGCGATCTCTCTACGCAATTTGATGATTTCTTAATGTTTGTACAATGATTAAACAAGCAACAATTTGAAATATGCTTACATCAACAATATTGATGATAAGGTTCGGATTTATAGGATTTATTTTTTTTCCTGTATAAGAGAAAACAGAATTGTAAACTGTTTAATGCCGATATTTAATAGTAGAGTTTAAATAAAAAAGATCTTTTATGACCTATTTTACAATTTTACAATAAAATTACTACTTTAGGTCTCCTCCAATTACTAAATATCTGACCATCTAGTTTTTTTTTTCAACACATATTTAATAAAAAAAATAGATTATTCGTCAATAATTCTATGGAAACAAAATCCATCATATTTTTATTTTGAATCAAAGCCACAACAACAATGTTACAATTGAATTTAGAAATTATTCGGGTTTTATAGAATTTAGCTGAATCCTGAAATAATAGTTTCAACAAATTTAGCAAATATTTTTCCCAAAAAACATATCAATATTTTGGCAAGTTATTGAGCTCTTCAATGGAAACCATAGGTGGAATTCAGCACTACCAATTATGATGGCTCAGTGGTTCCACAAGCATGGATGGATCCGCTGGATGTAAATTCTGAGTTTTTATATCTCAATTTACTATACATATTTTTATTCAATTTATTTTCTGTCTATATGAACAAGTTCCTTAACTCAGCGCTGGCCCAATCGATAGCATCGAAACCTTCTCTAAACTGGCCGAAACGACGAATTTAGCAATTTGCCCATTTGAAGTTCAACAATTCAGTAGGTAGGCATTTCATTATACATTCTTTTATTTTGCATGTGATTAATAACTTTCCTGGTGTGTTAACCATCCAGCTGAAATTCATTTCTTCGTTCCTAAACTCAGCCTACGTCACTGTCCATCGGTGGTGTATAGAATGATGGATTCCATAGATAAAATTAGCGCTGAGTTTAAGAACTTGCCCTTTTGTTATTAAGCTGTGCTGATTCTTAAAAATGTAATTTTTGTAAACATGATGGTTTAATGTTCCTTCTCGATTCCTACTTTAGCATGTTCATTTATTGTTGTAATGTTTAAACTATACAAAAATAATTTCATACTACATACTATTTTTAGTAAATGGTTTAAGATCTTTTTTAGATCTAAGAATTGATTTTTGAGATCTATTCCTTAGAAAATATAGATCTTCCGATCAGGGCCTTAGTGATCAGATGTCACTTAAATACGAAAAGAGATTTATTTTCCATACTTTTTTAGATGTTGACATTGGACGTCTCACCATCGTCCGATTGACTCTTTGAAGGTTATATTTGATCTTCTTTGGGCTCATTATTGGATTGCCTGATAATGCCGTAATTACCACTGTAAGGTAACCGAAGTATCTGAAAATTAACGAATCTAAATATTATAAGATCAAAGAAGAAATCAACTTTTTTATGTAAGAGTATTTCTGTTTTTTATGACTTATATAATTTTTTTATAAGTACAAAAATATATTTTTAAAAAATGTATCATTTATACATAAACTCTATGAAGTAAAATGTTCAAGAGACATACAAAACAGCAAATGTTTGAAGGATGCCATTTTCCAAGCCGATCTTCCTCTATAGGCTCACTGATACCTCTTATCTAGGCCATAACTTTTATGACACTCATAAAACTTTTCCACGTCTGTTCTAATAGTAAAGATAAACATTCTCCAACACTACATATTATTCTTTTATCCAAAGTGGTAATTTTTCTAACAACTTCATTTAACCACTTGAAAAATAAACCAAGAGTTAACTATATTATAGAAGAAAAAAAGAAACAAAAGATAATATTATATGGGAATTCGTCATAAATATCTACAAAATCATTGTGTAATTATTTTAATGTATTAAGTATCAATTGTTTTTAGCACACACAAGTATAAATATCAGTTATTTTAACTATATGCTAACGTTTAGCATAAGTAAATTAGTGAGGAACATAACTCTGGAAAATATATTTAATGTTAAATATCTTATTTCAATTTAAACTTCTATATGGTGTCTCATTTCTTAATAAACAAACTCTGTGGGATAGTTTTAGAAAAAAAAATCCAATATAAATAAACATTTGTGTGCATAAATAAACATAATAAGGGATGTATACGAATTAAATAAATAAATCAAATATATACATTATTGGCGCTTTTAGGTGGAAGATTTACAAGTTATGTGTAGTATTAAATACAAAACTTTGAATGTTCATATCTCAGCCGGATACAACCAGCACCTAACCAAATTAGATGGGTTTTGTTCATTAATTTGCAAGTTTTTTTTAAAGTTATTTTTAGTGGTACTTAGTTGTTTTTTATTATCTTAAATACAGAATACATTTTCTATATGTTGGTTCGAGAAGTGAATAGAATATAGTAATATTTAACATAAAATAAATATGGATTGAATGTATAATAAATTGAAAATAAAATAAATTCAATGTATACTGCTTAGAGAACCACCACCCGAATCAGAATAGCTGATAGCTAAGAACGTATTACATAAAACTATTAGTACCGGATTATTTTATTCTAAACACCTGTTTCTTCTGTAATTAATTACTTAATGGACATCTTCATAATTGTTTGTTACCTTTATTCTGTCTTGAAAAACTGTGTTGTTTTAAATTTAGTAAAAGCTTAAATATCAAAATCATAAAGAAGTAATACATTATAATTATTTCAACTATTATTAACTTTATTATACAATCAGTATTTACAGTGTCAGCATATTAGTTCACCAGTTTACAATTCTATTTTCTTTTTTCAATTATTTGAGATATTCTTTTTTTTTTTTCGTTTTTAACTTTTATTATTTCTCATAACTTTAGGCTCATATTTATATCAATTATTTCACGTGTAATTTTTAAACTCATACAAAAATTTTACCTTTGGATGCATCTTTCCACATGCCCAGTGTAGAAAAGTTATAAAAATACAACCATATTTTTTAAAAATAACTTAACCATCATGATCAGAATTTTTTAAAGGATTCATGATTAAATCTATGAGAAGTAAATTTTATTCTTATACAAGCTCAATACGCTGAATAAATTAAAATATTGAAACTATATACATACACATACATAAATACACTTGTGCACAAATCTTGTTTTTATCTTCCTTCAACTTTGATCCGTCACATAATGGAAATGACAACAACAGAAATAGTAATAAAAATAAAATGAACATACGGAAAAAACATATTCTAACGAATATATGGAAATTTGATTATTGAGGAGATCTATAAATAATTGGTGTTTAAATGAGGCTAATGATATTGTTATAGGAATAGAGAGCATAATTTATGATATCAGGAATAGCATGAACATAATACTCATGATATACCCGACAAATTGGCGAAGGAGCGTTTGCTACTTACTCCGATGAAATAGTTTAGATTTTAATTTTACAGTAATAGTATTATACAGTGAAACTTTTCCTAATGGACAATTCTAACAAACGGACACTTCTCATTAAAAGAAACGGGAGAAGATTCGTTTCTTTATGTTATATATGTTTAAATCTCGTACATGTCATATCCGAGTTGCATTATCTTCTAGGAAGAATAGTTTGCCTTGAAGATCAGTTTATTTCAATTATTGAACATCACATGCAAATAAAAGATTATGATCACGAGTGTCGGAAACTGTTAAGTGTGTTAGGAAAGATTCAAAACATCATTAAGAACCCAAACTGGAAGTAATATTCCGCAATCCGCCCTGTTATTAAGAGAAAAGGCTTTATAGGGTTCCTAAAATTTAGGCCATAATGATTTTAAACCTTAGTATAGTTGGGTGGCTGGATTATTGTGCATATCTGTAAATTAAATTTATTTTACTTTTTAATAAAAGCTTAAATACACACATTTTTAAAAAAAAAATTGTATACCTTTCATTCTTCACAATGCTCATATGAGGGCATTTCTATCAAACAGATAAAATTTCCTTTCTCAATGGTGTCCAGTTATGGGAAGTCGACTATTTATTCTTAATTATTCCTCAACAACTAAGATCATTTTCCATTTATAATTTCACTTACCTATATATGAGGTATGTAGTAAGGGTAAGTATTGCGATCGTTAAAATGTTTGAGTCTGAGTTTTCAACGGAAATATATGTTTTGAGGTCTCCTGAGTCCAAATATGTATGTTATCAGTCTAGCTCAAAAACGAAAAGTCATATTAAAGTGAAATTGCATATTAAAGTTTTTATAAGCTTTCAATGTTACATCAACATTTTCATCAAAATTGGCAAATCGGATGTGGTGTTTTATATAATCAATTTAACTCATTTTTA
This sequence comes from Nezara viridula, assembly GCA_928085145.1. NCBI lineage: Eukaryota > Metazoa > Arthropoda > Insecta > Hemiptera > Pentatomidae > Nezara > Nezara viridula. The sequence continues at coordinate 33,429,417 of OV725078.1, forward strand.
CAATTTCCTCAAAAACGGCTCCAACGATTTTTATTAAACTAAGTATAGCAGTGTATTATCAAACAGCTTTTAATAAAATGTAAGTTTTATTCTCATTGATGGTTTTTAACAGGGCTTAAATGTCTAATTTTCAATATCGGCTTTCTCTAAAGAACCTTTATTTATTTTAATTTGAAATAATTAACCATTTCACATTTATCTTTGATATAAAACATAGTTAAATATAAAATATGAAAGAATTTTATAATTGACTAAAGGAGAAATAAAATATCGTAACGGATAATAGTTGTAATGGAAGAATCAAAGGAATACGAGCTTGCCCGAGCTCAACCGAGTTTGCCCGAAAGATTACAACAGGCTTCCATACGTAACATGAGCTTCATATAATACGGACTCCGACAATATTATGTCCATATACATATGCGGTTTTCATAAATGCTATCGTTGGTATTATTTAATATTTAATTGTATTGAATACAGCGATATAAAATGATGTGCGCAGTCAATTTTTTTTTTATTGCTAACTACAAATTTCAAACTTCATTTTATACAGTAATGTTTTGAAGTTTAAACTCTAAGTATTCGTCAACTGATAGTTCACTGACTAGTGCTGGTGCACTTGCCCTAGCTAATGATTCGTATAACCATCGAATATTGTAAGGATAGGAGTATGATGGAAAAGAGAAAAGAGAGTAGGTACGGAAGCAATTTGGGATTATGGGAAATTTTCGCCAAAGAGCCCAAGGCTTTGTTCGCCGACGATGTTATCAGCGCCCGCTGCCCAACATTGTATTTATTTCAGCCTTCCTCCGATTAACATAAAACCTTTACCTTCGCCCTCTCCGTTGTAAACATTTTTGATAATAACAAATTTTATAAGAACTTACATACATACATATATAGAATGTACATATATTTTATACCAACTTCAAATACATACGTGCAAAATTGTTTGTTAAAGATACACCTAGATATTGTAGCTATTGATTTATTAGACATGCCATTTTAATCTTAATTCGTTATAATTTCAGTATATTTTATTATTTTTCATTCAATGCATGTATTTTGTCGACCGAATGACTAGAATTCAAATTCAGTAATCTCTAAAATAGTATTGCCCAAAATCGGTCTTGGTCTTGCACTTTGGTAAGGCAGTCTAACTGTTGCAAGACCAAGACCAGGACTGGTAAAAAATAAAATAAAAATTAAGGCAAAATAGTTCCTAATACTTGACAATCTTAGTTACTATATGTTAATAATCGGTATAATCAATATACTTTTGCATTGAACTCCTCTCATTTTTCATTTGGGCTTAGTTAGGTTTCTCATATCTAAAAAAATGACAATAATATCTCTATAGTAATAAGCTGATAAGTAACTGCAAGACTATTGCGAGACTCTTGCGCAAGTCCAAGACCGTGACCAAGACTGAGTTTGCAAGACCAAGACTCGTCTAGGTCTCGCATTTGGGCAACACTACTCCAAAACAACAACAGGCAAAATTTGAGCAGTCTGCTGCGTTTTACAGGTAAGTTCGATTAGATATCCAAGGAACATGCACGCACGCCATATTATGCTCCGCACAGTGGGGTCCCAAGTAATGTAGCAGGTATAGCTATTAAATTTCCCGAAACATAGGAGAACATCGTAATATGTTCAGTTTTTGTATTTCATGTATTTTACATATTTACTGAGTTCAATGCCTTAATTTTCTATAGAAATCATTTAAATAATATTTTCCATTTCAGTTGCAAACGTACGAATAACACCAGGACATCTATATTTATTTACGTGACAAAAAAAATTTAATAGATAGAATCGGGTGTGGTGTAAATCGTCCACGAAGGCGTACAACATAAATTAAACCTTGAGGATCCAACATAAAAAGAACGTATGAAGATTCAAGAAGACAGAAACAAAGAAGCATCAGCATAGGTGATGAAAGCGGTATGGACATATAAAGAGATATGTCATAAGTATTTTTTATATTTATAGATTTAGCAACGTGGTTTGTTAATAGATTACTTTTTAATCTAATTATTATTGCAATTATTAAGTAATGTGATGTTTTAGCTAACTTTAATTTTTCTTTTTTTTTTTTTTTTTGGGAGAGGGAGGGTTTCTTTTTTATGGTTTATTATTTTTTTCGTTATATGCAATCAGATGTTGTTAAATTATCTTTTCATTGCGTAAAAAAAACATTTGCTAAATTAAAATGATTGAATACAAATTACTAATCTTCAAGACATTCCTGAAACCTATTTGGTCATAGGGACTAGAAATTTTCTAAAAACAAACGCATCCAATACTTTCAATCCAAATTCCTTCGAACGGTAGTTGATATTCCGTTTTATCTAATCAACAAAAACATACACCATGACCTTAAAATCCCATTTGTCGTAGACCGTATCCCGGGAAAATTCTCCAGATTTCTCCAAAACCTTAGATATCATCCAAACCCTTTGCACAATCCCTATCAAGCACCACACATCCCTATAATCCTCCAAGAAGGTTAAAACGGTAGTGGCTCCGCGACCTTTTGTTTAGTATATATTGGAGTTCTGGCTATGGCCTCGCTCAATTCTACTGGGTTTATCACCAGTGACACAGTTGAGAGAGTAATGAAGGGACCTCCTGGAGTCTTTCTTTTCCCTCCACAGTTGGAGAGACCGGCTTGGAGTTCCCTCGCCTGATTCTAAATAGTGCATATAGGTATATATGTAATCTTTTTTAAATTTATATATCTTTAATTTATAATTTTTATTGATTGTATATACTTTTTGATTATTATCTTGTTTCTGTTTATTTTATGTATACTTATTCCAAGTAACTTATGTACACTCACTTATGTATCACATGTGAATGTGATCTTACTATAACTATTGTACAATAGACAGAATGTTATATTACTCAATAAATAAATAAAAAATTAAAATGACATTTTTCCAGCCAACAAAACATTGTTTACTGAAAGAATAAATGAATTTATTTACATTGTATTGTCAAAAGAATTCAATTTTCAAAATTGAATCAAATTTTAAAATTCTATCTTTTGATTCACTAATCTCGAGTAAGTTTAAGCTCGAAAATCGCAAAATTTATACGAAAAATTGACAATACGTATACGGCTAGTTTATGAGGAGAAGGGCAATGACCCGATGCCATCCACTGATAACGGTAGGTCCCACCAGAGGACATTTCCATACAGAGGGTATTACATCCTCTCGGCCAGGTATGGGAAAACCATCCCGAAGTCCCCGTCAGCATCGAGTATTGGATTCACATTACTTCTTAACAATTGTTTTACCCTCTTATCGCTAGAGCAGTAGCTCGTTCTGTAGGTCTTCGATGTCGATGAATCTAGTGATATGTAGTATCTTGGTGAATACGAGGTAATTTAAGAAGATTATATTACAAAAAACTAATAATTCTCTGACATCATGTCTATGCGTAAAAGGAACGATGGGAGTGCGCAACGTATTTATCGGAGAATAAGCAGATCCCCTGGAATAATCAGCTTTGTTGGAATCAGCGATTGACGTCTGACGTCCCAAAGTCTTTAGAAAGGAAACTGGGAGGTGCCCGAAAGGAAATAAAGGAGTTCGTCGCAGCTCGGGAGGAGTATTTGGGGAGAAAATAATTATTTATTAGCGACCAACTAAATGTTTCTGGTCCTAATAACCTGATAACCGAAGTTATAGAGGATAAAATAAGTTCCAGTTCGCGTCACGGTGTACAGGGGGGCTTTTAACTCCGACATTAATACCCGCCCTCATCCTATGACCCGGAAAAAAACCCGTATACTTAAAAGGCGAGTAAGGGGAAAAACGCTAATATTTACTTTTAAAATAAAGCTATCTAATTTCTTGAATTATTTTCATGAAAGCATACATATAAACTTTAAAATTTTTAACTAAAATAAATACCATATATTATCGAAAAATACCGTGATAAATGGTCAATACGTAGATCTTGGAATACACGAAATAAGCAGACAACTTATTACAACTGACCGGAGAAAATTATTTTCAGCTTGTTTCAAAACATCCTTGTTACTTAAAATAAATAAAAGTTTTGGTTATTAAATCATATATTTAAATATAATAATTTTAAGCACACTTATCTTTAGAAAATCTTCTAAATATTGATAGTGCGGACAAACTAAATAAAATCTATTTATTTTTGTTAAAAACTATATATAGGTATTTAGAGTAAGGACTATATTATATTATTTTAGGAATAACCATTTAATTATTTATATGCATATAGCTTTGAGAATAACTATTTAGTGTAGTTCTATTTATGTAGCATTGGGAATGAAAGGGAGAGGGAGTGAGGGAGAGAGGGAAAAGGAAGAAGGGAAAAAAGGTCTAATTCGATATATTATTGAATCATTAATTAATTTCCAGATATACACTTTTTTATATTGTTTTGGGTTTTAGAATTAATTATCTATTTGTTTATTTATTCTATTTACTTATTGGGAAATTTGTATATATATATATATATATATATATATATATATATATATATATATATATATATATACATATACATATACATATTTCATTTTGTTTTTTCTCTTTCAATTCGTTGTATTATTGGATTATATTGCGAGGTTATAATAAGCAATAGAAATTTAAATATGTATACGTATTTATATCTTTATTTATTTATGCTTTGTTTATGCTTTCATTGCCATTCAATACTAACAACTACTAACACCAAATGGGCCAAACTCCATGGCTAAATGATGTACATAATAGCCAAAAAACTATCTATCTATCTATCTAATTTTAAGCACACCTATTCAAGCACATAAAACATTATATGGATTGATAAAATATTTTTTTATTATTAGGATGTTAGTATTCAGTTTATTTAAATTTCATTGCTATATGTACATAAATAAAATATCAATAACCTGGTGGTTCGTTTTAGTTTTAATAATCAAAATTAAAAAAAAATATTAATAATGCAAAACTATTAATACTAATAAAACAACGCATTTAAAAATATACGTTTCCAAATACCATGCATGATCCAGAAATATATCAATGTCTGTGTATCGAATATAACAGTAAGAAATACAGGACTATATCGGGAAAAAATCCCTCTCAAATTCATAACACCCCAAATATATAAAGTACCACAGGCACCAAATTGATACGATTTATCACAAAAGGCTTCCTCAAGAAGCGTATGAATTATTCAAGCTTATTTATTCATGTTATGACAGGCCTGGGATTTCAGTATACGCTCTATAGTTGTAATTCTTTTTATCTCTAGTAAGCAATGTTTTGAAGGAGTTGATGAAACTATTAGATCTAAATAAAGCACAGATGGTATATTAAATCATTATATAACAATTTTTATTAACTATGAATTAAAATATAACAGGCAAATATGCTTTCAATTAAAAAAAAAAGTATAAAAACAAATTATCACGAAAAATCTAGTCGAAGCATTAAAATGTTAATTATATGTTATAAGCCCGGATTTTTCTGCAGTTGGATATTTTGTTTGCTTCGAGTTTTTAAATTGATAATCAAATATCATTACGAATCGCTATACTGAGATGTGCAACTAGTGAAATTATATATTGCATATTTTAGGTTAAGTGATAAATTACCAAATAAATAAATTACAATAAATAACAAATAAATAAATAGAAATATAAAATTAAACTGTAAAACTGAAGATGAAATTTTAGATTGCAGATGTAGTTTCAGTTTTTACAACAACCTTCAGTTATTGACTTATTAAAATATAGATTTTTTTCACTTCCTTCCTTTTTTATCTCCTTTTCTCTAACTTTTAAAATTTTAAACATACAATACCTATTTTTTAATATTTTTAATCCCAATTTTTTACCAAGAATTAAAATCCTATCTCGACCTCTACATACAAAAGACGAAACAGTTATTTAAAAAAAATAATTTATGGTAAAAAAATATGCCAATTATTTGAAGCGCATATAAATGTTTATATATATATATATACATATATATATATATATATATATATATATATATATATATATATATATATATATATATATATATATATATATATATATATATATATATATGTATATCGTAATTATTCATCATGCAGTTGGTCAAAAAAATTAAAAAATAATAAATGAAAAAGATATTTTTAATCTTGACTTTTTTGTTAGTTTGCCTACCGCCAGTACGTAAACGACAAGCAGTGAGGCAGGTCACCTAAATTTATGGCATAAATTATTATAACGATTTTTAACACAGGAGAGAAACACTTTATTTTCATATAAAACATAAAAGGTTGCTGCTCAATTATATTGGGTTGCTATATAAACAGCATACTCGTTAATCCGACGATAAATAAACTTATATATAAATATACAGAAGTGGTTAGTTTATATGAGTATAATAAACATATTTTTTTTCCTTTCATTGTTCATGCTTTTCTTTTTTCTTTTTTTTTGACATTTAATTTCTCTTTCTCTCACTTCTCTCTCCTTATCTCTCTTTATATACCTCTGCTATATACAATATTAAGATGCTTAAAGTTATAATAGAACAATAACAAAAAACAAAAGTGTATACATCTAGAATTAAATAAAATTTAATATGAAACAATTGAGATTTTTAAAATTAATAACTTAAATGATCTTGAATTGGTCTAAACGATTATATAGAAACATAGTTACCTCAGTTTCAGTTCGTATTTATATTTAGAAGGAATGTGTTTCAAAGTGTAAAATAACTTACTTATGCTAATTCCTCCACGTATTAAATGGAACCTAACTCCACGGTCTTCTACCTCTTTGTTCTTTCGGCTCAACCTAAAAACGCCTGAGCTCTGCGTGCATCCATTTAATCAGTTAGAAAACTTTCAAAATTATTCAGTCCATCGATTTTTTTAAAGGAATCTACCTTTTGAAAGGTTACTTCCGTCTATATTTTTTACTTTTAATTATCTATGTATAAAATACATAGTAAGGTTAAGTATTACGATCGTGAAAATTTTTAAATCTGAGCATTAAGCGGAAATACATGTTATGAGGTCTCCTGAGTCCAAATAACCAAATCCCGCAAAATGGTCTGTGTGTGTTAGCATTTTAGCTCAAAAACGAAAAGTAGTACGAAACTGATAACGGTTTTTATATAAGCCGGATGTGACAGCAACTTTTTCGTTAAAATCGGCTTACCGGAAATGCCACTTTATATGAACGCTGAAACACATTTTTAAAATTTTCTCAAAAACGGCTCTAACTATTTTGATCAAACTCGGTGTATCATTGTGTAATTAAGTGGTCTTTAATGTCGTTTAGGTCTTATCCTCGTTGATGCCATTTTACAGGCATGCCCAATGTTCATATATGTCTTGCTCTAAAGTACATTTAATATGGTTTATTTAAAAAAAATAACACTCTTTTATTGACAGTAACTATAAAAGAAGGCTAAATATGAAGTTTGGAAGAATGTGATAATTGGGAACTGGAGAAAAAAAGCTTATCCAGGTTGAAAATGAATCTCCGGCAATAACAGTCAGAAGGTATATGTATAATATATCATTGGAAAGCGGAGACTTTTAGAAAAAAATAATATCAAATGAATAAAGTTGTAGAAGATAACGGAGAGTGACGAAACAAATATAAATAATAATTTCAGAAAACCAACATTATTTAACGTAAATCCCATGTTTCCAAGGAAATTAAATGTAATTTTCCTGCTAAATGTAAACTTTTAAATTGTTTCTAAGTTTGAAAAAAAAATTAAAATCCAGCAAATCATGTCAATGCCATTGTTTAATGTACTATTTATTTCTACTTGTGTAAAATAAGAAGTGAATTATAGAATTATTTCATGGATATGTTTATAACCTTAAATACATTTACTTTAGTTTAATAACTTTAGATATGATATTATATTTAAATAATTAGGTATCTAATGGCCGTTTATTCCAAAAAAATCATCAAGTGGCCTTTTAAAAATTCAAATTAGTGATTCATTTGATGAATTTTCCCTTTGTGAAATCCCAACATTACCCACTTATAATTTGTGTGACAACTTTTAGCCTATCTATGGCAGGCAATGAAAATATTGTAATTTCATTTTATTAAACTTTACAATGGAAAACAATAGTTTAATGACTAATAGTTCTACAATCCATAATCATTTGTAGGTTAAATATTCAGATTTACTTTCAAATATCTCTAGGCAGATATTAGCCTTTCGGATCGCTAACTCCAATTTAAACATTCTTCATTATTAATTTTATTGATGTGTCTAGTGGCAAAATACTATCCAAAGCAGTTTGGTTAAACAAATATCGAAAACTCTCTGCTAGACAGCCACTTAAAGCCAACTGTAGAAATAAACGCTCTGAAAGACAGTATCAGACTGCCGACTTTGGAGCGATCTGGTGCAGTCCATAAGATGTCGAAGTTCATGTCGGTGCCTGCGTAAGATATGCAAACTCCTGCTGCCTTCAAACATAAATAAAAATAAAAATTATTTTTTTTAAATTTATGCAAGGTTTTAAAGTATTCTACCCCACTATACGGTTGCCAGAGTTTATAATTTATAGGTCCTTTCTGATCATTGTTGTGAGATGTTTTTCATTATTATAACGCTTCATTTTCTGTCTTGATGATGTCATTTATGAAATCTTTCAATTACACCTTAACATATATAAGGCTTTATCATTAAAGATTGCGTTTCATTATCTGGAAGCAATTACATTTTCCCATCGGATGTTTTTATAATTAAGATAATAATTAAGGGCAGTTTTTTTTATAAGGAGTTTCCACTAACAGTGGGTTTCCTTAACCTAAACTGCTTGAATGTCTTCTTTCCGTAATGTCCTATATCCATAAGGTCCATTCTTCCCACAGACGATGAGCCATCATGGATTATTCCATTTCGTTATCCCAGGTCTTCTTCGTCTTCTTCTTTCCCTAGTTTTCCATTAGTGGACTTCTTTGGGTGGTCTTCCTTCAAGCATTCTTATTAAATGTCCACACCACTTCAGGCGTTTTCTCTCAATTTCTTCCAGAATGGTACTTTTAGCTTCCATCTTTTCTCTGTTGGTCGTATTTCTGACTTTATCCATTCTGGATATTCCTGCCTTTCGTCTACTTTTCTCCCTGTTTCTTTTTTTTAGTTTCTTCTTTAAGTTGCTTTTTTTGGTAAAAGTTTCTTACCCTTATGTCATAATGCTCAGTACTATACTATTGTAGATGTTTTTTTTGGTCTTTATGCCATCTGAAATTTGTCTTTTTATTTCCACATCACTTGGAATTATGCATCATCTATTTTAATTATGGAGCTAAGATATTTAAAATGTTTAATTCTTTTTAGAACCCATCCTTGATTCAGTTCTATATCCTCATTATTGAATGTCATATGTTCCGTTTTCTTTGCATTAATAACAAGTCCCCGCTGCTGGTATTCCTCATTTAATTTTCTTATCATATATTGAGCTTCTTCTGCGTCCTTTGAAATGAAGACATGGTCATCTGCGAAGGGTAAGTCGTAAAGAAACACCTTTTCTTTCAACCTTTTTCTTTGAAAGAAAAGGTTTCTATAATTAAGATAATAATTATGGGCAGCCAAATGGAAAAATTTTGATCTGAATAAGCATATTCTCATCTAGAGATAGATATCCAAGAGGAGCTACCGAAATGTGAAATGCATAGATAGAAGGCGCCAACAGGCATCGTTATGTATGAAAAGTTGCCCGGAAAACGGAGCGGACCGTTCATCCATGATACAAGCAGGAAAAGTTTATAGTCCAGTTATCATGGAAATAAGAACCCTCGGGAAATCATCCGCCAAGATATCATCTGTATTCTTTAAAGTTTAAGAAAGGGCCGCCAACCTCCTCTCTTCCTCCCCCCCCCCTCATCCCCGGCTCTAATATTGGCCCCGCGATGAATCTCACTTTACCCAGTTTTCTTTAATTAAAAGGATATCGCGCCTTGGAAAGGATGCAACATTTATCATGCAACGTTTTACCTTATATTAATAACTGACAACACATCAACTCTCTTACTTAAACTATAGTATCATAAATCTTAGCAGATAAAATTATTTTCGACGGTAAATTTATGGGCTTTAAAAATATTTTATAATAATAATATAGGCATTTACCCAGATGTTCGATGCCCATTTCATTAAAATATAACCACTATATACTTCTCTTTATTTCAGATCAAACTTAAAAAAGTATGGAGCTTCACTAATAGAGCTAAGACACAAAAAAGAACTACAATTTTTTTCAAAACAAATGCATTTGAATTATCAATAATTATCCATATATCTTGTTTTGAGGTCCTTAGTTTATTTTTGCAGTTTGGCCACTTAATCCTGAAACACCCTGTATAAAAGTAGAAATTATTGACTGCCGCAATTAAATTTAAAAAAGAAAAAAAAAACGCTCCAAACTTTCAATTAATTACAAAAGACTTATCTACATAACTATAATAAGACCTATATGGACATACGGAGTTGAGCTTTGGGGCTCCACCAAACCATCGAATTCCTATCGTATCCAATCCTTACAATCCAAAATCCTCCGTAATATCCTTAATGCTCCATACTTTGTCACAAATAAAACCATTCATAAAGACCTTAATGTACCATATGTCGCTGATTTAGTTCCAGCCAGATATCTATCCTTTCATGATAAACTTCAGTCCCATCCAAATCCGTTTGTTTCCACTTTTGCTTCTTCCTCGATCCCTGATAATCCTCCTAGGGGTCTGAAAAGGAGATGGCCTCGTGATCTTCTTACTTAAAATTATTTAGAGAGTGCTACCACTGGGTAGTATCTCTTCAAGCCTGTACATGTCATTATTTATAATTTGCGCATATTTACTAGTTGCATTTGTATACAGTTGTAAATTTTATTAAATAAACAAAAAAAAAAGAAAAAGTTGTCAGATGATTTATAAATAAAAATTTTATAAACTGACTTTACTAAAAGGGTTTGAAACATTTTGGTTTGAAGTATTTTACCAATATTAATTTTTCTTCTACTTAGAATATTTTGTTAATGATGATGTTTAGCCTGTTAAATTGGTTATCACAGATATTAATACAGAGAACAAAACCATGATGAAGTCTTTTCAAATGGAAGTTTTTAAACGCTCTGGAACTGAGATATTCATCAACCCGATCCTTTGAGAGTAAATTTATTTGGTAATAACAAAACGAATATACATTAAAAAACAAATAGCAAGTGTTACAAATATATTTGTTTTCTTAAAAATGAGATATTTAAATACCGGTTCCTTTTGTAGGAATAGCGGACTCGATAGACAAATGACTGGACTATATCAGCCTATAGAACGACCTACTCCAAGAAGCAAACAAAGAAAGTCATCATTTACTTCGGCCTGTGTGATTATTTGCATATACCCCCTTCTACCTCCCCCCCCCCCACCACTAGCAAACATCCATTTCAACTGTCCGATTCTTTTGATAAATATACCAAGGATGTTTCTCTGCCCTGTCAGCCAACAATCGATTATATAGAAAGCCTTCACCAAAATATTTTTTAACAACTACTTTGCAATGGCTTTATTCAAATCTCAATAAAAGAGAATCATCCAATGTAAGGAGGAAGAATAATGAAAGGCGTTAAGAAACCATATAAAATGACATTTATCTTCTTATGATTTTCTGAACTGTTGAACTTATCGGTGGCATTGATGGATAGATATCTACCTCATTGAGAAAAATATAATATCGGAGCATTTATAGTAATATATTTAAAGTGTCTTAAGACCTCGATATTTTTAAAAACTTGTAAATATAAACTGTTTTTTCTTTACTGTGTAAATTTACGATCATGATATTATTTTATGTTTTATTAATTCCTTTAAATTTACCCTCTTCCAGTCTCCACTGGCTTATAAAACCAGTGATGCGGCTGAAGAAGTGGCACTGGGATCTCCTGGAGTTCTGCTTTACGTTCCACATGTGGAGGACAAAGCCTGACCCGGAGATTCCTGGGCCAAAGTATACAGGATGTCCCGTAAATAGAAGAAAAGTTTTATAACAGTGAAAGCAAACCTCAAGAGCTACAAAAAAAAAAAAAATATATATATAAATAATGGGCCAATTTTCAGCGAAACAGTAGGAAATCCAATTATTGTGTTTTTTTAAGTGATTCGTGTTTTTTATTGAATCGAAAGCAATAACAAAAGAAATATTTAATTTAAATTAATAATAATAGCTTCGTTGTAAGAAAGGTAAAATATACTTTAAACGAACATTGAATTTATCGTTTACTAAAACCTTTTACAGAGACCTTTTTAGCGGTTAAACTAAGCTAAGCTCTGTTTTTTTAAAAAATCATAATTTATTCTATATATTTTTTTTTACTACTGTTAGTCCACTTTTACGAAAACTTTTATGTTTAATAAGCTTTAAGTTCGTCTTAATTAAGTTGTGGTTTATTGAGATTCAGCTCAAGATGTGTAAAAACATTTTAATACTTTTTATCCTATCAAGTAAAAGTATCCCTGTTTTCAGCAAAATTGACTACAATTAACTGTTTCAAAGCTTTAATTTCTTACTTTTCCATGATAATCAATATATTTTAATAAACCCTATTGCCTAAATACACATTTTATTTATAAAAAAAATTAATTTGAAAAATACTGTTTTTTCAAATATTTTTCTGGTAAATCGGTTTTAAACTGTGTTTTTCACCCTTGTCTCTATTTTGGAAATTGATCCGTATGTATAAGTGACAAAATAAATGTTCCTGATCCTAATATTAACGTTTTGATTCGAGTAATTAAAGCCATCAGCAGGTTTTTTCTTGTTGTTTTTTTTAACCTGAATTTTAATACGAGATTGTTTTTTTCTATCACTCACAAATACAAATAAATTATTATAATACAGAAATAGGTGAAAAACACAGTTTATAACCAATTCATCAGAAAAATATTTGAAAAAATCAGTATTTTTCAAATTAATATTTATAATAAATAAAGTGTATGTTTTTACTTGAATTAAAACGTTAATATTAGGATCAGGAACATTTATTTTGTCACTTTTAAATACGGATCAATTTCTAAAATATAGACAAGGGTGAAAAACACAGTTTAAAAGCGATTTAGTGGAAAAATCAGTATTTTTCAAATTATTTTCTTTTATAAATAAAATGTGTGTTTAGGCAATTGGATTTATTATAATATCCCAGATCAATGAAAAACAAGAAATAAAAGCTTTGCAACAATTAATTGTAATCATTTTTTCTGAAAACAGGGATACTTTTACTTGACAGGATAATATATATTTATATATATTTTTTACAAACCTTGAGTTTGCTCAATTATTTATATGTATTGTATGAAGATCATATTTAATTAAATGAAAATTTGAAATTTGTCATGATTTAGTGCTGATAGTATGGATGAAACAGTTTGGATATAGGTTCATTCCAAACTACTAAAAACCACTATTTATATTAATATCATATAGAGGATCCTGCCCGATCACGTTGGGAGGTGAAATAAAAATATTTTTTTTTATTATTTTGGGACTGTAGTTCCTTTAGGACAAATTAATACAAAAAAAAAAAAAAAAAATGCCTGTGTGGCTATACATTAAATTAAATATTTACAAATCTCATTTAAATTAAAATATTGGAAGAAAAAAAACTAAAAAAAAACGTGAGTTCGATTTCCACCTAGGTCTATTAATTTTCGTTTCTCGGCGGTACCAGAAAATGAATCTTGATATTCCCACTTTGGTAAGTACGCGGCGGCAACCTAAAGGTAGCCATCAGGGGTTTGCAAAAAGGACAATATAGGCCCACTTTCCGGACTAGTTCCCCCCACAACTACCAGTACCAGTACCAACAAATACAAACATTAAAGAAAATAATAAAAATAAAATATTAAAAAATATTGTTAGAAAAATCATAAATTTTAGGATCTGTTATCAGATTTTTGAATTTATCTCATTAAATATTTTTTGAATGTATTGGGTTTTCCAAAAAAAGATACAGGATTTCATATTTCGGTATGGGTGTCAACACTAAATAATTTAATCATTTTCCAATCCGAAATGTTTATCTTCTGTAGCAATTGATTAGCTGAAAATAATTTAGTCTTTATTAAGATGTGAAAGCATGATTTTCGCATAATTTCGTTCTACAGGTCCAAACTCGTTCGGATCAGGGGCCGAAATGCCAGAAACATTACTGAAGTCAGCGGCGATGGCAGTATGCGTGAGTGAACCATTTAGTAATGGTTTAAAATAATTCAAGGCGGAAACTTCAGGCTTGAAGACAAGGGAATTCGTCAAGTGAATGACTTCTTCCTATGATTACGATGTTCTGCAAGCTATGAGTGATATCATATGAGTGATTAATACCAAAATGTACTGGAAAAGAGAAAAAGTAGTACTTAAATAAATGATTAAAAATATATAATTAGGCAAAATACAACACTTACATAGCGAATAATAAAATATTACAAATCTACAACTGAGTATCTACTAAATAATGAAAATTCAGATTGATTTAATATATAACTAAAACAAATTAATGAATCAAATACATAAGTCTAAAACATCATTTTTTAATTGTTTATTATAGTATTTAGGTTTATTAAATAAAAGTTCTACCCTCGAATGTTACCTAGTAATTTTGTGCTGTTAATGAATTATTTTAACTGCTTCTTGTAATTTTGGTGTAGTAGAAAGTTTGAGGAGTTGAGCAGCTGTCGTTTTTAAGTGGAATGTCTTTAGAAATTGGTTATTCGTGCCATGTTAGTAAGGAATTGTGCTAATTTATAATGGCTGTTATTTGTTTTATTATAGTTTTGTGGGGTGATGTTTAGAATATATTTATGTACGTCGTTCTTTGGTAGATTGTTGCCAATGTGTGTTCCACTCTTCAAACCGGCTCAAAAGAATTTTTTAACGTATATATATACTTCAAAGGAAGGAGATGGTCTGGGCTGGCGGTCATAAATAGTGGCAAAACTATTTTATTAAAAGCCAACGTTTCGACCCGACTTTGCAGGTCTTCTTCAGGGCTGGAGCGGACAAGATACAAAGAGATATACAGAATGGTGGATGTTACATAATATTTAGACAAAAAATTATAAACAATGTGAATAAGCTTATTAAAACTATAAACAGTAAATACATCTACAGGAGAGATTAAAAGGAAAGGAAAAAAGATATAATATGAAATAATAGACGTAAAGGAATGTGGAGAAAGAAAAGAAAACCAAAAAATTAATAAATAAGGAAATCAAATTAGAAGAATAAAAATAGAGACTTACAGGTGTGTTCAGCTAGGAGTTTCACTGGAAACTAATAACTGGCAAATCAAGATAAGGGTAGGTATTGAGGAATTTGCTGACCTGTTGGGGTTATGGGAAAAACTAGAAAATTACAGTATCTAAAATTTGAAGATATGGATGGATATAAGGGAAAAATACTATGTCTATGAAATAATAAATTATAAATCTATACATATACATATAAAATAGAATTATGAGATTTTAGATATGAGTACAATGTGAATAAAAATATATATTACCTTTGTTGGCCCAAGACTTCCGTTGAAGTCCTATACGGCCCCTCTATATGTGTGTATGTATGTGTACATATTTACTGATTGGAGCTTCTATATTTGTAAACCACTCTTATTTAATTAAAATAAATGTTCGAAGTATCAATTTTCCGTCCGGATTGGTTTATTAAAAATAAAATAATCCTAAACGCAATAGCGACGGGAACATGCTATTAATATATACATCGGCGCACTCTAATATTAAAAGCTGCCCGACCGGTTATATTTTTATTGATAGATTTTTCTAATTCCTTTTTTTTTATCCCCTTTCGGAGTTAAATCCCGTGAAAAATAGCGTTATGAAACTGGGTCGGATGTGCACAGTATCCCTCTCCCCCCAATAGGTTGGGGGGAGAGGGATACTCTCGTGGAACAGCTTGAAACAAAGGAGATACTAATGTAAATTAAAATATCTTCCTAACTCGAGGACAGAAGAAATTCCGGACGGGAACATTTAGCACTCCTTTGCAACTTATCACGGTAAATGTGGACTCTCTTCATTATGTAATAATAAAACCTTTATCAAAGTCCGAGCTCTCACTCTCCCCCCTACCACATACAAATGACTCTATTACCCTCCTCCCTTTCACACCAGGTCTTTCAATGAGATATCCTCTTCATAAACGTTGTATAAAGTTTAAGTCTCTAAAACTATTTGGAGGGTTATCTACACTATAAGGGATAAATTGTAGATAATTGATCAATATGTCACCTAATTTTTCAAATTTCTGAAATGATTATATGCATATTTAGTTATAATGGTGTTCTATTCTTATAATAGTGAAAATCTATTTGGAGTGTCTATGTGGGGACTTAAGTGTAAGATTAATCATCAATCATAAATCGAACTATTTAATTTTTTTTTAATATATTTTTTCAATCTCAGTCGAAACCGTAGAAGCCATTTTATTCAGAAGTGCTTAGGACTGCCAACCACCATAGACGATAGTTCTTCATCTCTAATATCCCCAACTAGTTGGCCCGTGCGAAAAATTCGCAGATAATTATGTTTAGTGAAGAAATATTAAAACAATATGGAAATAAGTAGTTCTCATGTATTATGTAAGGAAGGAATTAACATTTTTTCCTAAGTCGATTACAATATTCCATTAAACATAATATACCAACATATTTATACAAATCGCTATGCTAGGACCTATTTTTAAACGCTGAGAGGAAATATAATAAAAGTAATAAAGACAAAATAATGCCCCGATCATAGGATATTCTAAATTATAAAAAATAAAATAAAATGTAAGAAAAACCAAATGTCATTAAGAAATAATAAAGTTAGTAGTAGACTATTTTACTACTAAATGCAATATCTTTAAAGAGGAAGATATTATTGAGTATACCAAAACTAATGGACTGTATCTTTGTTAATAATAGTCCGAATTTTACGATTTTTGTTTTTTGTATTTTTCAACACACTTTACTCCTTCCGTCAATACAAATTGTTTAAATTATACATATTTCTAATCGATTTTTACAATTTTTTGTTTGTTTTGTAGGTAATTTAGTAATCTTTCTAATTACCATGGGTACAATCCAGTGAAAAATGCATACTTTTTGAGTTATTCGCAAATAAAGTTTCTTTTCTTCCATAACTTTTTACCCAGAAATTTCGGGAGATAGGACTATTTTTCACCTGAAAAGGAACAGAATATCTTCGAAATGATTGGCCAATCATTGAATTAGATGAAGAAATGACGAAGTTAAGGCGTACCGACAAAAAAACAACTTTTAGAAATAATAAATAGGATTATAGGGAATCGGTGGATGCAAGGCCTTTTGAATGCTATAAGAAATATGTCCATTGGATGCTGGTATGTAATCTGTTCCGGTCTTTTTTTTTCGTTTGTTTATTTGTTTAATTGAGCGATCTTTTAAGCATGGTTTAATAACAGTATTTAGAGAACAAAATGTATTTATCGTGATTATTAACACATTATTTGACAATTTTCGATTTTATTTTTATGTTAATAATTGGCATTATTTTAACTAATTGATTTTTGTCCAAGTATCATTTTGGAAGTTTATATTAAGATTGTTTTAATATTTATAATGCAGTATGAGAAGGGAAAAATATATGTGATACTTTAAGTGTATTAACAATTGTAATACACATATAGACTCTATTTGTATGGGGTTCTTCTCTCACAACAAATAAGGATTAATTGATTTTTCAAAATAACCTGCTTTATTCCTTTTTCTCTTTATTTTGGGATCCCACTCACTTTTAATTTAATAATAATAATACTGTTAATAAATGAACGAAGGGCTTGTGTGGTCGCTAAAGGAAGAGGGAATGTCAAATTGTCTATCTTGGAATACAGTCAAGCCAAAACCATGATCTTACTATCCGATCAATATCAGGTACTCATTCAAGAGATGAGTGATCCCGGAAGCGTATTAGATCCCATCATAATAGGATTACTAGGTCTTATCTTTTTGATTTATGTATCGATTTTGCTCAGCGAAGTGTGGCATGACATCGATTATGGGTTTCCAAAAGCTTAGTATTATTATTTGCAAATTACATTAAACGAAGTCGAAATTTAGTTATATTTTAAATTACGAATTCTCTTTCTCTTGCTTGATTACTTTGAGATGTAAATAACACTAATAAATAAATAATAAGAAACAAAAACAAAACAAATATATATAATATATATATATATATATATATATATATATATATATATATATATATATATATATGATATATGATAACAGAGCAAATCGGACTACAGGTCAATGTAGATAAAACAAAATACATGATAGTTAGCCGAAACATCCACACTAACATGATATGCGTGGACTCTAAGTCATTCCCGAAATTAGACTCAAATACCTCGGCTCCACATTAATCTCAAAAAATGATCAACTAACAGAGATAGACCAGCGAATAACAAGTGCGGACAGATCTTTCTTCTCTCTTTCAAGTGTAATGAAATCCAGAAAAATCTCCAGAAATCTAAAAATAAGGGTATACACCGCCGTGATCAAGCCAGTTCTGCTGTACGGTTGTGAAACCTGGGCTCTAACCGGCACATTAGAATCCAGAATTGAGAGATTCGAAAGAAAAAGTTCTACGTAGGATAACAGGTCCTATATGGGACCAGAACCTTGACACATGGAGGAGAAGGAACAATTAAGAACTGCTGAAAGAAGCGGGTCAGTCAATATCTCATGACATGAAGGCAAGTAGGTTAAAATGGGCGGGACATGTAGCAATCCATCAGGAAGCCTTTACACAACAATGAATGCCAGAGTAGTAGGCAAGAGACCACGTGGGAGGCCAAAAACCAGATGGATAGATAGGATAAACAGTGATACGGTTTACCCTATCTACGCGAAGAAAAACACGTTAACGTTTCGTCAATTCAGACATCATCAGGGCAGAAACTATGTAATAGAACATCACTCCATGAAATCCAAATGTATAATTTTCATGGAGTGATGTTCTATTAGCTGGTTTTCTGTTCTAATGATGCCAGAATTGGCGAAACATTGACGGGTTTTTCTTCGCCTGTATTTTGCAGAATTAAAGCTGTGTGGTTTGGAACTTTTCCAATAATAACCATGTATGTTCTGTATCTTAGTTATTTTGTTTTTAATTTATAACGGTAGATTTTTCGTTATTAGACATCCTGAAATTCCCTTTAATTCTCGACCTTAGTAATTTTAATTAGTACTTTCTCAAATATATATTTTTTCTACTTTGAGATGGTGTACTTAGAATTTAATTATCTTGAACAATTGTTAAGAAATTCCTGCTTATTCAATAAAAAACATGTCCACCTTAAGAAAAAAAACAAAATTGGTTTGACCTCTTCCATTCAGCATCGGTCCATGCATCAAATGAACCGTTTGTAGGAAATTTTGTCTAGAATCATCCTTCAGAGTTTAGCTATTAAAAACTGAGAAACCCTGTATATATATATATATATATATATATATATATATATATATATATATATATATATATAAATATATATATATGGTTTCTATATTTATATACGGTATATATACCGTACTATATATACATATACCGTATATATAGAGCGGTATGCATTTTTATGCATACCGTATATATATGTATATGTATATGTATATATACGTTAAACTAAGAGAATTCTGGTGGATATAGGAGGGATTGATTTTCACATAGCCAAAGTTCACTTTCAGCCTTGCTACGCTTTGTTATTAAACAGGAGACCCTAGGACTTTCTTTGGGTTGTTTCCTCTCTATATTTTTTATTTTTAAGAGGCTTTTTTTCTTCTATAACGCGTGTCGTTGACCTCGCTTACTAAAACAATACCGTTTAAAACAATTTTATTTAATTCGATTATTAAAATATGAAGGAATACAAATTAATGTATGATATTATTATTAATAATTTAATATAAATAAAGATATTCAAGAGTACTAATGATTTTGAAAAAGTCCAGCTCCGAAAATAATGGAATCTGCATAGATACAATTTTTTTTTTATCTTTTACAAGATTTTTTTTTTTTTTTTACATTATTTTAATTTTTTATATTTATGAATTGGAAAAAAATCTTTATAACTTATGATATAGCATTGTGATGAAAAGAAAAAAGAGGAAACTGTTTGTTTTATTTTTTTTCTATTTACAACATTCTAAGTATTTTATTGATATGTATTTTATTTTTACTTTCCTGTCTATGTATATATATTTTCCTCTCTCAATCTATGTTTTTGTATATAGTTTACAATACTATTTAGTTGTTTTCATTACCATTGTGAGTATTCATTCAAAGCTCTTCAGCAACAGTTATAAATACTTTATTTCCTTTACTTAACTTTTCTTTATTTTTGTTGCTACAATGGTTTTCTCATAAAATTAATTTAATGTTCCTTTTCTATTTCATTTATTTACTTAATTTTTGTTAAGCAGCGATATTGCACTTTATGTGAGCTTATAAAATATAATCTCTAAGGTTACCTTGAATTTATTTATGTTTTTGTATTTCTGACCATTTAGCTTATTTCTGAGTCGTATTAGAGTTTTTCAGAGCATAAAGATTAAATTTTATGATAATTTAAAGTTAGGGGTGTACCACACCCCAGAGTGTCAGAATGAGTTTACGTATTTAAGTGTGTCGTTCTAGTTTTAATAATGCTGAAATTAAGGTACTTCAAGAAGCTTCTTGTATTTACTTCTTGGTGTTTTTCTTTGCGGGGTAGTTTAGAACCTAGAATCCTCCCTACATCATAAAACTGTTTACTGTACGCTTTTCTATTCACTCAATTACTAATTTATCAGTCTCAATAGACTCAATTATTGATAATAATGTCAAACACTAATTTGTATTCCTATCCAAGTCTTCTTGAAGTTTTTTTGTGGCTGATAATAGGTCGGAGGGCGGGAATGACAGGTATATTTGAAAATCGATATTGGAAATTTTAAAGTATTGTTTATAACTTTATTCACGTAATGGTTCAACAATAGTATGTGTAATTCTGAAAATACTTTAGTAGTAACATTATACAAAATAAAATTAATACGAAACAGTTAGAATTAATTAAACGGACAGAAATAAAATAAAGGTTATTCCAACCGTTTACACAAAAACCCCAATAAAGGATCAGGGCCATTAAATAAAATACGACCTCGAAGGGGTAAAGGAGTTCAGGAGGACAATAAATGACTGAGGAAGAAGAGGCTAGGGAAATTTAAGAGCGAATTGAAATGTATGACCGCAACCAAAATAAAACTGCTTCTCCAGAATAAGGCAAAACAGTTCTTTGTCAGGGCTCTGAGCCGCTTTTCTCAACTTGGGCCTTTATTTTCTCAACAGGCCGTAATTAAAATAAATTCCTTTAATCATGAACTTATAGAAGTGATGCCAGTTGCACGGACTAATTGGAATGAGGTCGCTACGCAATTATAGAAAGGTCCGTAGAAAAATGTCATAATATCCTGCCAGAGAATTTATGAGAAGTTATTCTGTCAATAAATCTTTTGCTTTGAAATCGTCCTAGAAAATATTTCGGGTTCAGTGAAACCATCATCGAAATTGTGATATCATCACATGGCACTGAGATAAACTTTGGACGAACTCATAATGCTACACTCGAATATGTCTAATAATAATTGCTATTGACTTATAAATACTTGTTTACATAAAATGGATTAATGGGTTACAGCAGCCTCGGAAGCCACATGTGGCCTCTGTAACTATAAGTAAAAGTTCTGTGCAATATTTATTAAACTAGTTATAGAATTTGTGTCAAAAAATGTTAAGAAGACGGTGTATAAAAATACATTTTTCCTCATACTGATCTACGGCAGTGAATCCAGGACTATAACCTCAAAACATAAAAGGTGTCGAGGTATGTAAAGCAGAGGCATAATATGGAAGTTACCAGAAGGCCTCAAAAGTGCGTGTTCAGTATTTAGAGAGTTAAGATGACTGAATGGATGAAGGAAGGTGAATAGATGGATGACCTCGAGTGACAGGCGGATCAACACCCAATCACTCTCGGCCTACGGCGTAAGAGATCAAGCACTCCGCAAGGATGGTTACCACAACCGGAGGGACCAAACTCCAGACTTGTGGGAGGATGAGATACTGACGGAGGGACCAATCTCCTGAATCAGTATATAGGATTGCAAGCGGACGGATCAGCGTAAGAGAAGAGGATAAAGGTTTAAGGATATAGTGAATTAAGAAGAGCATACTAAGTTGAACCGAAAGCGTATTTGAGACATATACTGACCATCTGCATAAAGGTCTACACCCTGAAGGGGTGTGGATCCGAAGACCTGACAATTTGAGATTTGACTGGGGTATTCATTCCGCCAAGACTAAACCGGCTACCATGAGCCGTTACAATAACAGTTATTTTTGAGCTTTGATCAGTATATGTTATCGCCATTAAACTTTATTAATAAAAAGTATTTACAATGAATATGCATATTTCAATTTACAATTTAAGTATTTTATAATACAACAATAAAAGATTCAATTTTTGTTATGTTGCACGGGCGAGCTTGTAGAGCGCTGCCTGGTAGCGGGAGGATGAACTTGATTTTCATTGTAGTAAGAGCGGAAACTATGCCGGAAGCTGTTGCCGCTACACAAGCAATGGGAATGCGGTTTCTGAGGAGAACAGAGGGAAAAACTAGGATGGACAAAACCAGGAATAAAACGATATGAAGCAATTTGGGAACAAATCCAACAGGAAATACAATAGAGGAAAACAGGCTACGCTAGTTTGGCCATGTCAATGAATGGAGGAGGGAAGAATAGCCAAAACTATATATGAAGTAAAAGTGGGAGGAAGAATGACGAAAGGAAGACCTGGGAAGGTTGAGTCAGGGAGGATTTCGATAGGAGAGGGATGAACTGGAATAGACGAAGCCAGCTGGAGCAAGAACGAGATAAATGGATCAAGCTCTATAAACAGAATCCTCTACACTGATCTATGGTAGAAGAGGAATTTATTAAAAAGAACGACAATATGGAAATTAATAGAATTAAATTCAATGTACGTATGTGGGTATGTATATTCAGTGATAAATAAAAATTGAAACGTTAAAATATAAAGAATTATTGCGGCCTCCATTAGCACTGCCTAACCTTACTGTGGCCACTGATGACAAAATAGTTTCCCACCTATGGTCTGAACTAAGTGACTCAAATCCATGGACCCTCAATCCGGCCTGCGAAAGTTTCTTTGATTGCTTGGTAAAATTTCAAAAACTACTTAAAAATGTAAATTTAGCAAATTAATCATACATGAAGTTACTATAGCTTTTATTGCACATGTTTTGTTTTTTTGTTTGTTTATTTGTGCTTTAAGGCGTAAAACCCTAAGGTAATCAACGCCTGTTGTTCATTTATTTTTGTTCACTGGAGTTCAGAAACTCCTTATAAGAGAAAATAGGAAAAATGAAATGATAAAAATAAATGAATTAATTAATTAAAATAAAATAAATAATAATAATAATAAATGGATTATTTGTTTATTGATGAATGTTACAATCTGTCTCAATAAAGGACATTTATAATAGAGTTCTGAGAGCACATTCACACCATATTAATAAAAAAATTATAAATAAACAACGAAAAATATAAAAGATAAAAATTTTGAAACTGTATTTTCATAATTTGTTAAGTAACCTATTGGTTATAAGGAAACTAATAACAGCTTTTATGCTTGATTCATTATCACTTAATATCACAGATACATCCGGTTTAAGAGATAATCTATTTAAGTTTGAGGTATAGTAGGGGCATTCCTGAAAAATATGGCTGACAGTGAGAGGGCTATTGCAGTATTTCAATGTTGGAGGTGGCTGTTTATTGATAAGATATAAATGGGTCAAATTTGTATGACCTATTTTTAACCTTGTCATGGCAATTTCTTCTCTGCTATTAGTACGGTTTGATGTGGTCCAGGGATTTACTGATTGTTTGATGACTTTTAATTTGCTTGGTGGGCTCTCGTATCACATAGACTGCCGGACATCCGATATTTCCTTTTAGAGAGCAAAACTCGATTGCACGTGGTTTTTTCCACCACTTAGGAAACTCATTTCACAGCGTCAAGTGTCATTTATAGAACAATATAACTTTTTTTCATAACAAGCTACGACCAGTTGGTCGAAAGTCTCAACGCGGACCACGGAGGTTAATTGACCTATCAATGTGTCCCACAAGTTTAGAGACCCCTAATCCAGACTAAAGTAAATATAAAAACGTTAATTCAGAGATAAAGGTCATCTCTTCACTTAAATAGCTAACAATACTGAATTAATGTAAATAGTTCTGATACATGGAGAGAATCCATTTTAAAATGTTTGAACTAAATTAAATGTTAGGTCGATTGTATACAGGATGTTTCAGGGCTAAGTGGTGAAACTACAAAAATGAATTAGGGACATCAAAACAAAAAATAAATTTCCTCTGTAGGTATGTTCACAAACGCTTTGTTTTGGAGATATTCACATCTAAAGATTTTCCTTGTTACGAATTGTTTACGTTATATGAAACAAATAAAACCTATTTATTTGTTCCAACTACTTTATTAATTAAAACATTAAAATTCATATGAAATGTTGTTCAAAGTGAAGATATGTCCGCAAACGCTTTGAATCTTTTTGAAACTATAACATATATCCAGTGCCGTTATGTCACTGCTGCTGTTGAAGAAAGATACCGAGCCTGTCTTAATGCTCAAGGAAATCAATTTGAACAACATTCAATATGAATATTAATGTCTAAATTTAATTAATAAAGTAGTTACAACACATAAATAGGTTTTATTTATTTCATATAACGTAAATAATTCATAACAAGGAAAATCATTCGTTGTAATATCTCCTAAACCTTTGCGGACATACCTTCAGAGGAATTTTTTTTTTTTTTTGAGCCCCTTAGTTCATTTTCGCAGATTGTCCACTTAACCCTGAAACACCCTGTATAATATTTGTGCAATTACGTATAAATTCAAAACGAACAGTAATTCTAACAAGTTTATTATATATAAATATGTTTGCGTCTTGCGTCATGATTTGGTATATATGACTTGCTCAATACCACAATTTTCCGTACAAATCATTGATATTAATCATTTCAGTTGCAAAGCATATGACTAAAATGAATAACTGATGTATTTATTTAAGGGACCAGATATCTGCCCCGTATCAGGTATATGATATCTTATATAATGGAATCGGTGAGTGCAGAAACTACTTCAGTCACAAATTTCAATTTTTTCAAATTTTCAAATATTTGAAAATGTCCTTTTTTTCCTATATCATAACATAAATTTATGTTGCTGTCATGCAAAAATTACCTAGTTTCGACATAAATTAGGCTCAGTAAAATTAAAAATTTGATTCGGGCTTACAGACAACTGAAAACTGAGAAAAAGTTAACTATTCATTAAAAGTTTATTTTTTTAAATTAAAAATTTATTTTACAACAATTTATATTAATTTTACAATTTAATTTGATTATAAGTGTAAATACAAAGGTTCGTGATTTTATATTACTTAAAAACATTACGAGTGATAATTAACATAACATAATACATTGTAACATAACATATTGTAAAACGAAGAATATAATATTATTTTACAAAACTAAAATTATTCATATAGTAAATATATTTTTTTTAAATAAATAAGAGTATTAATTAAGAAGGTTGTGTGGAAATATTTCTATTCACTTCTGTAAATTTAAGCGTATTCATTTTGATAATTGTCAAAACTGCCGTGCTGATTAATCGTTTAAATAACGAAATTTTCAAATGTATTTGATGGAATATAACTTCGGAACCGATTGAGTCTTAGTAACTAAATTTTTGTCTTATGACCTTATAAAATATTCACATTTCATAATTTCTCATTCAATCTTTTTGTGGTATTTATAGGGTTTTAGAATAATAATGTATTAGTTTGTTAAATACCAAATAAAAATATAATTGTTTATACGCATTAATCGAGAAAAAAACAACAAGAAAAAGACTCCGTATTATCAATGAGTTCAAATTGGAAACTTTCAAATTTTTGAACTCTGACTGATCCAAATATTATACAAAATAATATATATAAAGACTAATTTTGCACTTCATTAAATGATAACGCTGACTTCAATGACTTCATTAAAATTATCTTTAGAGCGTTAAATCTTGCCGGACTACAGTTGTCAATAAAAAAAATAAATAAAAAAAGCTTCGACTTATTTGGGGAGTTCAAAGAATAAATTATTCATTCAACCTAGTATTAATTATTGAACTATTTAAAAAGAAGTTCCATCTTAGTGTATCTTTAATTGTCGAATATTGAAAAAAAACACGTAAATACTGTGATAAAATTTTCACCTACACTACCAGGACTTTAAGTAATGAATTTCTTAAAAAGAATTTGCAATAGTTTGGTATTTATAAATAAACTTTTAGATCCCTAACTCATTAATATTGTTTGTTGTAGGAATAGCAGCATAAACTCCACAAATAATCACAAAAAAAAGAAGGAATATAAATCGTTTCAGCAACATTTATAACAAGAAAAGATATATAAATGAAAATGGATTTATAATTTATATAAAAAAAAAACTGTGCATTTTTAAAATTGAAGCATTTATCAGTCTAAAACAATTAAAGCGTCTTAGAATAAACTTCAAGAACTCTTCAACACGGAGATAAAAGTTTTTAAGAAGTGAAAGTAAAAGGAGGAAAGAAAAAAAAAAAAAACTCGAGAGGATCCATCAAGGTTGGCGAAGAAGGAACCTTTTGAAAAAAATATACAAAGGATAAATTCTTGATCAAACGTAAACTTTCAGTAGAGGGATTCATTCATTAAAGGTCAATGGGCATGAATGAGTTAACGGTAACTATAATAATACAGATTGCCAGGCACTTAGGGGAATCAGTAAATCGTCCTCTTAGTACCCTTTTAATATTTAAGTACGCCATCAACTTCCAACGGAAGTCATGGAGGCGAAATTTAGGCACAGCAAGGAATATATTAAAGAAACCAGGCAGAAATCCAGATGGTATGGTAATTCTACACGAATATTCAAGATATACTCATGAGTAAAATTCCAGAGTTCTTGACAAAATAATACATGTTAAAAAAAATATATATAAAAAACCTGGCATGACATCCTTTGGTCATGAGGTAAAATAATTCATTCTTACCAAGGTATGAGTTATTTTAAAGAAAAAAAAAAAACATATATATATTTTTTTAAGTTTATCACTTAAATTTCTCATTTCAAAACAACCATCAAAGATATTATTAGGAAACGTATTGGATGATTTTAATTTTAATTTTTTAAAAGTTTTAACAATGAAATCACTAGATACCATTTTTTATTTATGTAAGTAGATTTATATTTTATTTGTAATTAAAATTTATTTTTGCTTTATGCATAATATATTATATATATTGCATATTATATAATTATTGTTGAATAATTTAATAAGCATACATATCTATTTAATGGAGTTTATTAAATCATTATAAATATATACATATATTTTTAATGACTGAAAATAGTTCTTTTAATTTTTGACTTTAACTAAAATAACAATTTTGAAAATACAGTTTGAAATATAAAACATGCACTGGAAAAAAAAAGTTTTTTTTTCTAAATCCTTTAGTTATTTTCATGAAATGAACAACAGTATTTAAATAAAACTTAACTCTACAATAATGAATTTACAAATATTATCGGTAAACCTCTTGTTATTTAATAAGAATATTTTTATATAAATAGCTGAAAATATTATTTTAATTTTTAACTAAAACAACAATAAATCCCAGTCTAGAAATAAAAAAAGTTCGAAACATAAAGTAGACAATGAGAAATAAAAGAATTAATTTTAATCTCTAAAATATCTTAATTTTTGCTTAGTTTTAATTTTTATATTTTTAGGTTATTTTATTTTATTTATTGTATATACTTTTTGATTATTATTTATTGTTATTTTGCTTCTATTTATTTTATATTTTTTGTACCTATAGTGTAAATGTTATCCTACCTCACTATAACTAGTGTCCATGTGACAGATTGTTGTAATACTCAATAAATAAGTAATTCTATAAATATATATATATATATATATATATATATATATATATATATATATTATTTAAATTATTTAAACAATAATTTTTTGCTAAAATACATTTAATCGGCAGTTTAATTTTTGTTTTTTTATGGAACATATATTTTTCAAGTTTGGTAGCTTGTTGGGATAGTTTGAAGCGGCGTATTGTACATAGGAAAGCAGTGAGTTATGGGAAGCAGGCCATTTGCTTGTTCCGTTGACGAGGTACTCAGCATAAACAGAAGGTAGTACACCGATCTGGACAATTATGACCAGGATGGTCGTTATGGATGTTTGCTGGCACAAGGGATGATTTAGTGGAGCTTGTCCTAACAATCTCCAAGGGTCAGCTTGCGATCCCTCATCCCTTAACCACCCTCCCATCGCTATGTTTACTCTCTTTAACACTTTATTCTAGTTTCCTAAAACTTCATACAAACACAAATAATTGAGGACGCTCAATGTAAGTTTATCTAATTGTGAATAAAGTAAAAATAAATATAATCTGAAGCTATGATGATAATTTAAACTGTATAGTACCCTTTTTCGACTAAAAGTAAAATAAAAGGCAATTTTATGGAGAGAAGACGAATCCCAATTTTAAAATATACAAACTTACTAAAAACACAATAGACGTGAGTCATAGAAAAACATAGGAGGTTTCAAAACTCAGTTGGTTTCACAGTCAACGAATCGAACGGGATAAATTGTGTTTTAAATATTTCCAGAAGCAATAAAAAAACGCCACGTTTTCGAAATAAATCGTAAATCTTACCAAGTGCCCTCTTAGGTGTTGCGGATGACATAGGACACTTATCGCGTATTTGGTTTTTTTTTTTTTTTTTTGTTTAATGAAATTTACAACTGTATGCGCAAATTATAAATAATGACATGTACAGGCTTGAAGAGATACTACCCAGTGGTAGCACTCTCTAAATAATTTTAAGTAAGAAGATCACGAGGCCATCTCCTTTTCAGACGCCTAGGAGGATTATCAGGGATCGGGGTAGAAGCAAGAGTGGAAACTAGCGGATTTGGATGGTACTTAAGTTTATCATGAAAGGATAGATATCTGGCTCGAGCTAAATCAGCGACATAAGGTACATTAAGGTCTTTATGAATGGTTTTATTTGTGACAAAGTATGGAGCATTAAGGATTTTACGGAGGATTTTGGATACGATAGGAATTCGATGGTTTGGTGGAGCCCCAAAGCTCAACTCCGTATGTCCATATAGGTCTTATTATAGTTATGTAGATAAGTCCTTTGTAATTAATTGAAAGTTTAGAGCGTTTGTCTAGTAATTGTTGGAGCAGTCGGATTTGGGTTTTAAAAATTAAAATACCGTAAGATGGGGTTATAAACATTCATACATATAATATGAGAATTCTCATGGTGTTTATAAACTTTTGCAAATAAACTCCTCCTGCATAGGGTTACTATGAAAGGGGAAAAAAATATTTTTTTTTGTTAAGTCAATAATAATATTTCCAATAATACAAAAAAATCCTCTAATAAAAAAATATTATGTTGGTCAATATCATCAGATCCTAGCCGAAAACAGGTCTAAAATCCATTTTTTAAAAATAAAATATCTCTAAAAGATATAAAAATATATTCATGATGAAAACAAATTTTATAAAATAGTTATTTATAATTTGTTCTGGCGATTTTCCTTGTATAATAATTTGTAATGTCATGTATATATATATATTATAATACAAAATATATATTCATCTATCATGTCTTAATGTTACTTTAGGAATTATAAACTGAAATAATATATGACACAGAAATAAGATGACAAAGAAAATTATACCAAAAATAAATTTATGAATATAAAATATGGCTGTAGCAATGAAGATTTCTGTTTGAATTAATTAAAAATACTAAGATATTCTTTGCTTTCCTTTAGAATCAACTTAAATTCAAAAAGTTGCTTGAGGAATTTCAGTATAAAATTTAAGGAGTAGCTGTTTTAAGAGAATCTAAAGAGGGAAAACAATTAGTTGCCTTAGCTTCGATTACAACTCCCCCTCAACAATTTCTATTGAAGTGGGCTTGTATCTGCAAGTGTCTCCTTTTTAATAATAGCCCCACTCAGCAGCCTTTTGTTCTCCTCCAACCAACTTCCAAAGAAGAATTCTACAATCGGATTCGGACAATTCGCGAAAATTCCCTTTTCATTGGTAATTCTTATAGACTTTCGTCTTGCTGAACCTTTAATACTACAATGATCCAAACAATTTATATTTTTATTATAAGCTTGGCTATAGAAAATTCCTCGAATGCAAGAAAAAAATTGTATTTTGTCACATGTTCTTTTTGTTAACTTTTCGGGATATATTCATAACTTTTCTTTGCACTCACAATAAATTATTAGAAAAAAAAGGATTGTATTATTAAAAATAAATGTTACAGATTTGTTGGTTGCTAAATTTACCTATGTGTGCTCTTTCGTCTTAGTTTATAATTTTTTTTTAAAGTGTTATCCAGAGTAACTACATTACTTGATTAACAGTTAGATAGCTCTATTTACCTCACAGATGGTGTGGTTGCGCTAGACAACACTATTGAAAATAATCTGGTGCGCGCAACACATAACTTTCACTTACCGATCTACTTTGAATAGAAATTATTTTCTGGCAATGTTGGGCTATTATAAAATTTTTTGAAGTGCATTTTTAATGGAGCTAAAGCTTAAAGCTTACAAATAACAAGTAATTAAGACCATTATAATTACAAAATGTCTATTTAATATATCGACGACAGGCAATAAAAATCTAGTCACTGCATCAGCTTTTATAAACCACACCACTTTCTTTGCTTTTACAAACCACAGAATGACTAACTCCAATTTCAACATTTTTGAGTGATGTCATCTTAGTGATATTTTTATTTGAAAAATTTATCTATGCAGACAGTGAGTAAGTTGATTCCGGAGGTGGTGATTGCAGCGTTGAAATATAGAACTGAGAATAAAGGTATAAATTTAGGTACTTATTTCTTATGAAAGACGTTCTTAGAAAAGATACTTTATTAAATATCTGTAAGGTTTTTTTAGTCCCAACAATTAAAAAAGTATATTTTAAATTTATCCAAATTTTTGCCTCTTCAGGGAAAAAAACTTGAGGCCATATCTTTCCTCCTAATTATCTGATTTTAACGACTTTTTTTTGTTTTCTTAGGAAATTCCATAAACTTTTAAAAAACCGTATCGACAAAAAAGTGTATACTTTTTGAGTTATTCGGACTTTAATTTTACCATCCCTCGTAACTTTTTTCCAGCTTCTTTTCGTTGAAATATGTTATATAGATAAATTTAAAGGGTGTCGAGAAAATGACTTTAGCGAAGTTTTATTGAAATCGGTACATTCGTTTAGGCGCTACAGTCTATAGCAACGCATGTTTTTCTGCATATTTATTTTTTTCCTCCTTTATTAACTTATCAAATTCTTTCAAAAGTTATATGTAGCATTTTTTTATAACTTTGAATAATGCGAAATGATTAACTTTTTAAAATAAACCATATTAAAGGTACTTTATTATATATGAACATTGGGCATTTAAGCCCTGTAAAGTTAAATCAACGGAGATAAGACTTAAATGATATTAATGACCACTTAATTATGCAATGATACACCGAGTTTAATCAAAATCGTTAAAACCGTTTTTGAGAAAATTGTAAAAATGTGTGCCAAATTTTAACAAAAAAGTTGTTGTCACATCCGGCCCATATACAAACCTTAAATACTTAATATCAGTTTCGTACTACTTTTCGTTCATGAGCTAGACTGTTAACACACACACACACAAAGACAAACAGAACATTTTGCGACACTTGGTTATTTGGACTCAGGGGCCCTCAAAACATGTATTTCCGTTGAAAATTGAGATTCGAAAATTTTCACGATCGTAATACTTACCCTTACTATATATTACATATATACGTAAGTGAAAGTAAAAAGAAAAGAAAAATTGGGGTCTTTGACAGATTAGCCTCTCCAGTACTTTTTAAATTGTAACCT
Source organism: Nezara viridula (assembly GCA_928085145.1). NCBI lineage: Eukaryota > Metazoa > Arthropoda > Insecta > Hemiptera > Pentatomidae > Nezara > Nezara viridula. The sequence goes on from OV725078.1 coordinate 33,461,637, forward strand.
GTTATTTTACGTGATTAAAGAAAACACATGTCGAAAGCTTTAATTATAATTAACGTAATTTACATTAATAATAAATAAATAAATTACATAGAAGTGGTTTAAGGTATGTCGATTTATGCTCTATGTATTCGAGCGAATTCCCTTCTCATTTCTTCACGAACGTTCGTAAAACCGCCACGTGATACAAGTCTTCCTCTCAAATCAGAAATAGCTCTTGGCTGGCAATCCCTGTGGGATGAGGGACCTCCGAGTAAATTGAGGGAAATAGAAAACAAAATCAGTGAAATCATGGTTCACCTCGAACCGCCCTATTCGTAGAGTGGAGGTTGCCTTAACTAGATGAAGGATAGGTCATACAAACCTAACACATTCTTACCTGATAAGTAAACATCCTGCACCAAAATGCCAACACAGCTACGGTACACTGACAGTAAGCCACATTTTTCAAGAGTGTCCCTATTACGTATCAATTTTAATCATATTAGAACTCAAGCCAAAACTATCAGATATTTTAAGTAATGATGAAGTAAGGGCCGCGTTAAATTTTCTTAAAGTTAATGATTTGCTGAATAAAATTTAATTTTGAGGTGTTTTTATTTATTTTTTTGCGAAAATAATTTAGCATTGAGATAATTGAAGTAAAGATTAGATAGGCGTTGATGACCACGGGGTTTTAGGCCTCTAAGCCCACACAACAACAACCAGCAGCTATCATAAGCACAATTTCCCCTACGTGCTTTATTAGGCGTCCTTTATTACAGAAGGGCTGCTTATGGATAATTCAATCTTCCTGATAAAACTTGCAGGATCCCCTCTCGTCTTTATTCAAACTCGCTTTGCTAACTAATTGAAACTGTCAACAGATGTATATATAATAGAAGATTAACAACATTCAAATATAACTGATACTTTCCTATAACAGATATTTTTCAGTTTTAAAACAAAGTCCACAAAACATTGTATTCATTTTTAATAATGCTTTTATTTCTGGAAATGGATTGTAAGTGAATGCAACGGAAAGTTTTGACATTGGGAATCAAATCCCGAAAAGTTAACAAAAAGAATATGTAACAAATATAAATTTTGCTTGCATTAAAGGAAGTTCCTATTGCCAACCTTATAATGATGATTAATAAGCCAAAATTTTCAAACAAAAGAAGAAAACAAGATTTTCCTTTAGATAATTTGTACATAAAGAGTGGAGATAAATGATTATAGCTTTGTGGGTTTCTTATTATTTTTTTTTAACAAACAACTTTAGATTCGATGCATCCATTAATGTATTTATTGAAATTTACAACTGTATAAATCAAATGAATGAGTGGAGTTGCTCAGTGGGTATGGTATTGACTTCCTGCTATTAGCAGTTGGTTATTTATGATGTTTCATCAGCCGTGGACCCTGGGCCCGGAAGGCACACTCAGCCTCTATAAAGTGGTTACGCTCAATTACATAATTGATGAATGGAGAAAACCTGGGCCCAGCCCCCTCCCTAAAAAACAGTTGGCCTTAAAACAGTACTTCATTACAAAGACCCTTCATGAGTTGGAGTGGTACATTTTTTTTTTTCGATTTGAAATAAAACATGTAAATCTGCTACACTAATGTAAAACATGATAGGGAATTGTGAAAAAACTACCTATTGGTAGCACTTATAAGATTAGAGAAATTTAGGAGGTACCTTGCTCATCTATTTTTCAGACGCATCGAGGGTTATCAGGAATTGTTTTGAATGAAAGGTTAAAATGGATGGTTATGATGACCAAGAAGTAATAAATTAAAAGAAGAACCTCTAGTTTCGGATAAAAATCTGTAACAAATGGAATATCGAGCTTTTCTTAGATACTTTTAGCTGTGACGAAATAAAGAGCCTTAAGTATTCTACGGAGAATTTCGGATTTCTATGGATTAGGTTGTTCCTTTAGAGGATACTAAGAGAATAATCTATTGATTTATGTTATTTTCATATTGGGTTGGCAAACAAATCCTTTGGGGTCTTCAGGGTAAAATAAAACTCTATCTATATAATATTTTTTATTATAAAATTTTTAGACATAACATTTTTTTCAATCTAGAATATATATATTTTTTTAAAACTTTTATTGAGTATTAATACAGTCTGCCACACTGAAGGGCATTGGTACTAGGACTATAGTATTCATTCACACAATATGTACATAAGAAAGGAAAAAATAATAATATATATATATATATATATATATATATATATATATATATATATATATATATATATATATATATATATATAATTAAAAAGATAAAGTAATATACAAGATAATTAAAACAACAGATCAGCCGAATAATAACAAAACAAATAAAACACATTCACACCTATGTACAATATTTACATTGGTCCAGGGGACTCCGAATCAAGCTTTGTCCCCCAACTGTGGAAGCCAAAGCAGGACTCCAGGAGATCCCAGTGCTTCTCTCCCAGCCGCGTCACTGGTATAGTAAGCCGCCAGTGGAGGCTGATGGAGGCTTAGGACATGAGTGAAGAATCTGGCCAGTGCCAGTACTCCAATATATACATTTTTACAAAAGGTCGCTGGGCCACTGCCGTTTTAACCTCCGAGGAGGATTGTAGGGATGACTGGAGGTAGATAGAGACTGTGCTACGGATTTGGATGATGAGTGAGATTCTGGTGAAATAATCTACAATATAACGACCATTATTTAATATCACTTTTTTCCATCTTTTCACTAGCTGGGTAATTCCATGTTCATAGAATGTCTGGAGTTTATTGTTAAAAAACTGATCCAGGTGGTTTTTGATGTACTCTTGGAATTTCTTTCCATTCATGGAGTTCTCTGCGGAGACCGGAATATGTGGTAGTCACCTGGAGCTAGGTCTGGTGAAAAGGGAGGGTGGGGCAAAAGGCCCATCCATGGCTCAATAATTTATTGCGAGTAAACAATGGGATATGGGGCCTAGCGTTGTCTTGGTGGAACACAACACCCTTCCGATCATTCATAACTTTTTAGGATGTTCTCCAAATTCGATGTTACTATATCCGTTGGAAATCTGAATTATTGGTCTTCAAAAACTTTTTTTTTTTTTTTTTTTTTTTGTTTAATGCCTACTCAAGGAATAAATAAACAGAAACTCCTTATAGGTTTTTATTTTTTATGTCCATTTGTAGTTTGTTTACGAAGGTCCCTTCAATTTTGTGAAGTTTATGTAGCCCTAAATCCCTGCTAAATTTTTTGTAGATAGGTAAACTTGTATTGAAGTTATACAATTTTTTGTGATTTTCGAAATCATGTGAAGGACCCAAAAATTGAGCCTGGAAAAAAAGCCGAGCTTGTGCAAATGGTTTCCTACGATTGTGTGCGACACATTTAAGGCCATAGCAATCTCTCGAACTGATTGGGTGGACTTTGATCAAACTAAGTCATCATTGATCAGGGCATCATTGATGTCAAAATTTCCTGAATAAAATTTCGCAAACCAATTTTGACAGGTGCTTTCGGTTAAGGCATCATCCCAATAAACACTGGACATTTTTCTATGAGCTTCTGTAAAACGTTTACTTTTTTTACTTTCACTTACGTATATGCGCAAGCTTTTGACCGGGTATGGCACGCCGGATTACTCTTCAAGCTTAAAATCCATCTACCACAGTCCTTATACCTAGTACTCCGATCCTATCTTTCCGACCGCTCCTTCCGAGTTCGCTGTGGCACCGAATTCTCCGACTGTTACTCAATTGAGGCTGGCGTTCCTCAAGGCAGCGTCTTGGGCCCCATCCTTTACATTCTCTTTACCGCTGATATTCCTGTCCATCCCGATACCCTCCTGGCAACTTTCGCTGATGACACTGCTATCCTTTCTTCCAACTCAGATCCTGAAACAGCGTCCGCAAACTTACAAAGGCACCTCTTCCTGATTGAACACTGGTGTAAGAAATGGCGCATTAAGGTAAACGAATCTAAATGTAAACACATTACCTTCACCCTTCGGCGTAATACCTGCCCACCAGTTTATTTTAACTCCATCCAGCTTCCTTTCTCAGATACAGTCTGGTATCTTGGCTTTCTCTTAGACAGACGACTAACATGGAATCCACATACTCGACTTAAAAGACAGGAACTTAACAGACGATATGGCCAGCTATATAGACTACTGAATAGAAAATCTAAACTTTCTGGTGAAAACAAATTACTGATCTACAAGACAATACTGAAACCCATCTGAACTTACGGACTAGAACTATGGGCAACAGCCAAATTTTCTAACATCAAACGCATTCAATCCTTTCAGTCTAAAGTCCTCCGTACAATAGTCAATGCTCCCTTCTATGTAACCAATAAAACCCTACATCATGACCTTAATATCCCATTTATTCTTGATCTTATCCCAGCCAAATTTTCCAAATTTCACCAGAACCTTTCTCATCACCCAAATCCCGTTGTACAATCCCTATCAAGCACCACCCATCCCTACAATCCCCTTCGTAGGTTAAAGCGGCAGTGGCCACGAGACCTTTTGTAAATATGGATATTTTGGAGTTCTAGCAATGGCCAGATTCTCCACTCAAGTCATGAGTGTCTGTGGCTGTAGCGCTCTTACTCATCCTCCGCTGGTTTAAAATACCAGTGAAGTGGCTGAGGGAGAAGCGTAGGGATCTCCTAAGCCTCCCTTTTCCCTCCACATGTGGAGGGGAAAGGATTGGTTCGGAGATCACCTGGCAAATTGTAAATAATGTATGTTTTATATAAGGTGTTTGTTTTACTTTTATTTCTATTTTTATTTACTTATGTGTATATATATTATTTTTTTTCTTTACTCTTTTGTTCATTTTTTCATTAAAATCGGCAATCCGGAAGTGCTCTTTTATATGAACGCTAAAATACATTTTTAAAATTTTTTAAAAAACAGATCTAACGATTTTGATCAAACTTGGTGTATCATTGTATAATTAATTGGTCTTTAATATCATTTAGGTCTTATCCCCGTTGATGTCACTTTACAGGGCTTAAATGCCCAATGTTCACATATGTCTTCCTCAAAAATACTTTTAATATGGTTTATTTTAAAAAGTTAACCATTTCGAATTATTTAGTTACGAAAAAATGCTACATATAACTTTTGAAAGAATTTTATAAGTTAATAAAGGAGAAAACAAATAAAAGGCAGAAAAACCTGTGTTGCTATAGACTGTAGCGCCTAAACGAATGTCCCGATTTCAATGAAACTTCGCTAAAGTCATTTTCTCGACACCCTTTAAATTTATCTATATAACATACTTTAACGAAAAAGGCTGGAAAAAAGTTACGAGGGATGGTAAAATTAAATTACGAATAACTCAAAAAGTATACACTTTTTTGTCGATACGGGTTTTTAAAAGTTTATGGAATTTCCTAAAAAAACAAAAAAAAAACAAAAAAAAAAAAAATCGTTAAAATCGAACAATTAGGAGGAAAGATATGATCTCTAGCTTTTTTCCCTGAAGAGGCGAAAATTTGGATAAATTAAAAATGTACTTAATTGTTGAGACTAAAAAAACATTTTTTGTACAGATATTTAATATTTTACCTTTCCTAAGAACATCTTTCATTAGAAATAAGTACAAAAATTTATACCTTTATTCTCAGTTCTATATTTCAACACTGCAATCACCACCTCCGAAATCAACTTACTCACTGTCTGCATAGATAACTTCTTCAACTAAACATATCACTAAAATGACATTACTCAAAAATGTTGAAATTGGAGTGAGTCATTCTGTGTTTTATAAAAGCAAAGAAAGCTGTGTGGTTTATAAAAGCAGATGGAGTAATTACCATTTTTATTGCCTACCGTCGATATACATTTTTACAATTTTAATGGTATTAATGACTTGTTATCTGTAAGCTTTAAGCTTTAGCTCCGTTTAAAATGCACTTCAAAAAATTTTATAGTAGCCCAGCATTGCTAGAAAATAATTTTCATTCAAAGTAGAGCGGCAAGTGAAAGTTGTGTGTTCCGTGCACCAGATTTTTAAAAATAATACAACAAAATATACTGATAATGAATGATTTTTTCTTCCATATTCACAGTGAAATAGCAAACACAATACTAAGCTACTTTCAACAAGAGTTAACTGATATAGATGTTCATGTATTACAACAGGATAAATAATTCACCTTAGGGATTAATTCATCATATAAGAGGTGTATCACAGTGACATAATTTTTTTTTATTTTATTTTTTTTATATATTTAATGAAATTCACCACAACTGTATAAACAATACAACTAGTAAAAATGCACACATTAGAAATAATGACATGAACAGATACTGCCCAGTGGTAGCACTCCCTATTTAATTCTAAGTAAGAAGATCACGAAGCCATCTTCTTTTCAGACGTCTATAGGGATTATCAGGAATCGTGGAAGAAGCAAGGCTGGAAACAATTGGATTCGGATGGGACTGGAGTTTATCATGAAAGGATAGGTATCTGGCTCGGGTTAAATCAGCGGCATATGGAACATTAAGGTCTTTGCGAATGGTTTTATTTGTGAGAAAATATGAGACATTAAGGATTTTGGATTGTAAGGATTGGATACGATAAGAATTCGATGGTTTCGTAGAACCCCAAAGATCAGCTCCGTACGTCCATATAGGTTTTATTATGGTTAAGTAGATGAGTCTTTTGTAATTAATTGAAAGTTTAGAGCGTTTGTCTAGTAATTCTTGGAGTCGGAAACGACGAGCAGTTTCTTTCCGTTTCAGACTAGTATGCGGATTCCAAGTGAGACGTTTATCCTAGTGGAGTCCTAGGTAGCGGATTTGTTCAACAGGAACACGTGAAGTTATATAAAAATAAACAGGTGGAACGAATGGACTTATTTGCCAACCCAATAAATAATAGCGATTCGAGGCGCAATAAAAAGATAGTAATAAATTTCGTAATGTTAAACTAAGTGTGTAACAGTTATTGTTTTCTATAAAAAAAAAAAAGGATAATTTTTTACTCTAATCTGAGATAAGAATCATGATATATCTCCTCCGAAGAATGAAGAAAGCTGATAACCTCGAGATTTTAGCGGACTCAGATCTATCAACCGTTATATAGAGTATCGCATTTAGGGCCTTAGATGATACACCTTCATTTTTCGTTTTCATCAAGTTGTTGCAGTCTACCTCTATTTTCTGAGGGATGGAGAAAACCTTTCCGTTTATATTGTTGGAATCTGATATAAAAGACTAGAAGAATGGAATATGTATATATATATATATATATATATATATATATTATATATATATATATATAATATATATATATATATATATATATATATATATATATATATATATATATATATAATATATATATATATATATATATATATATATATATATATATATATATATATGTATATCTTTCTTTTTGTCTTTATTTTGGCTTCAAAGTTCTCGTTGAAAGTAGGCTGCGAGAACAAGTATTCTCTACCTTTACATAAATTCCTTATCCTTGAACAAGTTGCTAGTATATAGAGTGTCCCTATATATGGATGTAGAGGGAAATATTTATAGGAGTGATATCATGCCTCAATTGCTATAGAAAATCCAAGTTTTCTATGAGTGACAAACCTTTTAGTCATATGTTTATAGCCCTAATATTTACGTTTTCATGAAAATAATTGAAACAATCAGCAGGTTTTCCTTATTTTAAACTTAAATTTTAGTTAATAGAAACATTTTTTTTTTTTTTAACTTTCTTTATTGAATATTAATACATTCTGCCACATTGAAGGGCATAAATATTAAGGCTACACGATTCATTCACACAATATGTACATACAATTAATATCAATAATAAAGAAAAAGAAATATAAAAAAATAAAATAAGTAAATTAGTATGCCTGTGTACAAAAAAAAAATGAAATAATAGATAAAAGCTAGATGAAATTAAAGTAAATAAATCACATTCACACCTATGTACAATATTTACATTCACCCAGGGGACTCTGAGTCATGCTTTATTCCCCGAATAAGGAAGCCAAGGCAGGACTCCAGGAGATTCCAGTGCTTCTCTCTCAGCCGCGTCACTGTTATTTGAAACCAGTGGAAACAGATGGAGGGCACTATAGCAACAGACGCTCATGTCTTGAGTGGAGAATCTGGCTATTGCCAGTACTCCAATATATACATATTTACAAAAGGTCGCGGGGCCACTGCCGTTTTAACCTCCGGGGAGGATTGTAGGGATGGCTGGAGCTATATAGGGATTGTGCTACAGGATTTGGATGATGAGTGAGTTTCTGGTGAAATTTGGAAAAATTTTCTGGGATTAGGTCAATAACAAATGGGATATGAAGGTCATCATGTTTTGTTTGATGTTTGAGGATTTTGTTGGATACATAGAAGGGAGCATCGACTATTGTTCGGAGGATTTTAGACTGGAAGGATTGAATGCGTTTGATGTTAAAAAGTTTTGCTGTCCCCCACAGTTCTTTCCGTAGGTCCAAATAGGTTTCAGGATTGTCTTGTAGATTAATAGTTTGTTGTCGACTGAGAGTTGAGATTTTCTATTCAATAGTCTATATAGTTGTCCGTATAGTCTGTTAAGTTGTTGTCTTTTAAGTCTGGTGTGTGGGTTCCATGTTAGTCTTTTGTCTAGAATAAAACCAAGATACCGGACTGTGTCGGACAGACGAAGTGGTGGACAGGAATTGCGTCGAAGGGTAAAAGTAATATGTTTGGATTTGGATTCATTTACTTGGATTCGCCACTTATTACACCAGTGTTCAATAAGAGAGAGGTGAATTTGTAGGTTTAAGGATGCTATTTCAGGATCTGAATTGGAAGATAAGATGGCTGTGTCATCAGCGAATGTTGCCAGGAGTGTTTCAGGATGAGTGGGAATATCAGCAGTAAACAGAATGTAGAGGACGGGATCCAAGACGCTGCCTTGAGGAACTCCCGCCTTGATTGAGTGACAGTTGGAGGATTCTGTACCACAGCGAACTTGAAAGGAGCGGTCAGAGATGTAGGATCGGAGGATAAGATATAAGGAATGGGGTAGATGGGATTTGAGCTTGAAGAGCAGTCCGGCGTGCCATACCCGATCAAAAGCTTGCGAAATGTCCAGGAATGCCCCCGAACAATACTCTTTGCTTTCTAGGGCTGAGGATATGTGGTCAACAAGTCGGAGTCCTTGTTGGACAGTGGAATGTTGGAAGCGAAGTCCGAATTGGTGGGTTGGAAGGTTTTGGGATTCTATTATGGGTAGGATTCTTTTCAGTAGGTTTTTTCAAAAATTTTGGAAAGGATTGGGAGTAGGCTAATTGGCCTATATGATGGTGTATTATTGGAAGGTTTGCCAGGTTTCAAGAAAAGAACGATGGTGGAATGTTTCCATAAGAGAGGAAAATGGGTAGTTCTTAGGATGCAGTTGTATATGTATGCGAGAAATATGATTGCTTTGGGTGGCAGTTGATGAAGGATCTGTGGGGTTAGAAGGTCGTATCCAGGAGATTTGCGGGAAGATAGTTTTTGTAAATGATATTTGACCTCAGATGGATGAACTGCTTTTGGTGGTAAAGAGAGTGGAATAGGTGAAGAAAGGAATTCTTCTACTATTGTAGTGTGGGTCGGATTGGATTCGGGATGAGGAGTAAATGTACTGGAAAGGTGTTTGGCGAATTCCTCAGCTTTGTCTTCATCAGACGCCGCCCAGGAGCCATCACCTCGACGGAGGGGATGGGAAATATTATGGGTTTTTAGGATTTTTTTGGTGATATTCCAGAGGGAGTTGTCGTGAGCAGAGAGGGAGGTAAGGAAGGAGTTAAAGGATTGGGATTTGAAGTTGGATAATTCTTGCTTTAGTTGTTTACAGAGATAGTTATAGGAGCTGCGGTCAGTGGGATGTCTGGTACGTTGCCATAACAATCTGGCACGGCGTTTGGTATGGATTAGGTCGAGGATGTGATGAGGTAATTTATTTTTCTTTGGAGTTCTAGGGGAATGATTAGGAGAGGAAGCAGTCCAGACTGCTTGTTGAATGATGGTGGTTAAGGAATGTACAGCATTGTCAAGGTCTTCTGGGGTTTTCAGGAATAGAAACATTACGGTTCTCATTCCTATCTTCAATTATTATCAATTACTATGTCAGAGATCTGAAAAAAAAACACAGTGTCATAATCACTTTAGATGAAAAATATTTGAAAAATCATTATCTTTCAATACATTCCATCTCATGGGAAAACAAGAAATAAAAGCTTTGCAACAGTTAATTGTGGTAATCTTTGCTGAAAACATGGGTACTTTTAGATAACAGGATAAATAATCACATAATTTTTTTATACAACTTGAGATGAACACTTTTTTAACAAATTATATAACAAATATCAAAGATTTTGCGAATAAACCTCAACTTAATTCATATGGATTTAAAGCTTATTAAACGGGGAAGTTTTTCTAAAAGTGGGGTAAATGTAGTATAGTTGGAGAATGATTAAAAAAATCGAAAATAATTTACACGAAGTCTTTTTATATTTAAGGTCAATTTTGTCCTACTTACAGTGAAGCAATTGTCAATTACTTAAATTAAATATTTCGTTAGTTATCGCTTCCTACTCAATAAAAAGGCTAATTAAAAAAAAGGCTAAACCTGGATTTCCTCCTTTTCTGCTAAAAATTGGCCAATTGTTTATATAAAATTTTTTGTAGATCTGCTGTCACTCTTATAAAAACATTCCTTTACTTACGGGACACCCTATCATAAATTAGGATACATTTTATAGAAACTGCAGGAAAAAATTAAAGCTTCACTTTTTTTTAACAATTACCCAATATTTAAAAGTCTATTGAAATGTTATAACATTTAGACTGTAAACATAATTCAGTATAGTTTATACTCATAAATAATTGTAACTTGAATTCCAGTTTGTTTGTTTGTTAGGGTTTTAAGGCGTAAAAAATCAATTCTAATCCAATCATCAACGCCTACAGATTAACTTTGTTAACTATGGGTTAAATTTTTAAGAGATTTAAATTTTTTTTAGACAAATCGTTTGATTTCAAGAAACCTCACTCTAACTTTATTGTATCTTGGCCATCCCTCAAAATGTTTGTTATTGGAGAAAGTCGTGAACAATTTAGACTCGATAGGTAAAAAGAACACTGTAAAATTTGGCTGACTGTAAGTGTATTATTGCAGTGTTGGAATTGTGGCGGTGGCTGCTTGCTAATGAGATGTTAATGAGTAGGATCGGTGTGACCTATTCTCAGTCTGGTTAAGACAGCCTCTTCTCTGCGGATATAACGATTTTATGTGGATCATGGCTTTGAATACTAGTTCAAGTTCATTTTTGAAATGAAATGAGAAAATAATCTTATTCTGGGATTAAAGACTCATAAAAATAATAATAATATGGTACAAAACATTGGTCCTTTAGTCTGGTTTGACAGAGTACTAAGGGTTCATTTGAATGTTGATTTCAATTTTTATCACAATCATACCTAAATAATAATAGTAAACACTTGAACAATAGTATATTTTGTACGGTTACATGTATACAAAGAATAATTTAGTAAATAAATGAAATTAAATTAAATGAAACTTATCGATTAATTGTTAGTGAGCAGTTGTAATTACAGAAATCGATAAGTGTTATATAGATACGGAAGTTTGAAAATGAAGTAGGTGGTGGGGTAAGAGTTGTTTGAAGGAATTTAATGTTGAGGATTGCAGTATGGGGATGGGTAATGAATTCCAGAAGGAGGTAGCAAGAATGACGAAGGATTTGTTGAAGGATATAGTTTTATGAGAAGGGATATATAAATCAATACATTGAGATCTGATATTAATAGACTGTATAGAGGAACTTAGAGTGAGGAGTTTCATGATATAAGGTGGATTTTTGGTTCTTAGGACCTGGAAGAGGAAAACACATAGAAGGAATTGTCGGGAAGTAGGATGAAGCCACTCAAACTCGGTGTACTAGTGGCATTTATATGTTTACAAAAATTTGAAAAACTAAGGTGTATTGAGCAAAAATAATTAATACCATCTCGAAAATCTTTGAGAAATAATTGTTCATATTCAGTGGTATGAACATAATTATTAGTATTAACATGATGCGAATTCGAGCTGCATTAATTATTTTTTTAAAAACAAGGTTATATAACGTAAACATTTTTCATATCGTGTTTTAAGACAATTAAAGTACATATAATTAAACAATATAAACGAAGTAAGGCAACTTTTTAATCATCTTCAATATATGAATTCTCATTGAGTTATAAAATATATTTATTAATATATATTGTGTAAGTTATTTTTTAAATAAAAATTTCAATGTGAGACGATAACAATAGGACTTTTAAATTAAATATAAAAAAAAAAAAAAAATTGAAATTAACACATTCTATTCAAAGCACTGTTTGGATTAGCCAAAAACATTTACTCATTTCATTCGTTTTTATCAAGACCTAGCCTACATATTGAAAAATGCAATTCGTTCGCCGAAAAAAAAAATGTTAGAGCTAGACATTCTATATTACGTTTTATTCAACCAATGTTTACTCCCTAGCGTACAGGATATTAAACTTGACATCCATTGTAGTTCAGGCTAAAACGATTCCTTGTTCATTGTTGAATATATCGACAGCAATGATGAAATAAAAAAACAATATTACATTGAACAATATAAAAAAAAAGAAAAATGAAAATGGTGATATACTTAACTTACATTATGCTTCACTTTATAAATAAGATTAACATAACCTTGAAATTCCCATTCCAAAAAAAAGATACTAAAGGATATTAATTTAGAATATCCCTCTCAATATCTCTGACACACTCTCTCTCTCTCATATTTGTTTGCAATATATATATGTATATATATATATATATATATATTATTTTATTTTTTATATATATATATATATATATATATATATATATTTTATTTTATTTTTTTATTTTAAAGCTACTGAAATGGCTTTGGATAAGAAACTGTCACTTTTCGTTAAGTTATACATGTATCATGTATGTACATAAATAATTATGAAAGAGTAAAAAACTCAAGCGAATATTTAATTAGGATATTGATGGGTGGCTTTTTATTAAATTAGGATGGACCGAATCGTAAGGGCATGAGAGCGGGACGGGCGAAAACGACGTACCATTAAAAGTCCTGTAGACGGAAATAAACGGAATGAGACGAAGGGGACGGCAGAGGCCGATGTGGGAATATAGTTAATTACACGACGGCATCCTCCACATATGCTCTATATGTATATTTTGTCATTGGGAGGTCACATTATTTTTAAGAATTGTTATTTTTTTTTTTTACATTTAACACATGTATATGCAAGATTATTCGAGAGGAACATGCTAAACTCCAGGAGTGGATTGTATATAAACAAATAATACTAAAAAAACTCTTATTTTTTACCTGATTTACATATGTTTAAATTATATTGGCTAATTTTAAACTTTTTTTTATTTTTTTATTGGATAGCCCCCTGCCCACTATTTCTGGCATACGGGGAGGGGGAGGGGGGAGAGAGGTACAACCAAACCTACTCTAATTTTATTTATTTTATATTTTGTTTGGCTAATTTTTCTTCTTCTTCTTTGTATTCCTCTTATGCCATTAGTTAGCGTCAAGGAGCCTCAACCAGCGCAACCACTCTTCCCGGTCCCTGCTTAGCCGCTTCATCTCATTGAGATTTTTGCATCTTTTACTTCCAATTGTTTGGATATACTCTTGGTATGTAATTCTGGGGCGTCCGCGTGGTCTCCTTCCTGTGGTTCGAGCCTCTAATATCTTTATAGGATTCATGCTTTCGTTCATGCGGCAGACATGTCCAAACCACTGGAGTTTCCGTCTTTCTAGAGTGGTTTCAAGTTCGATAACTCCTAGTTGCTCTCCGATGCTTTCGTTCCTAATGCGATCCCTTGTAGTTCTCCCAACAGATCTGGGAAGGAACCTCATTTTTGTTGCCATTATGCGACTAGAGTGCCTGTCCAGCATTGTTCAGCTTTCTCCGCCGTAGGTGAGTGTAAGTAGGTAAACAGACTTATATACATGCATTTTGGTCTTCTTGTCTACTTCGCGGTGGCCGATGATTCTATTAGTAGTCCTGTAATACACTTACATATTCTGTTTGATGTTTCGGCGTCTATCTTACCCTCGCTACTAATTACGTTCCCTAAGTAGGTACATTCACTCTCTACCTCAAGTGTCTCGCCGCTGCAGATCAGTTGTACATCTTCCCTTTCTTCCCTCTCCATAACCAGCACTTTACTCTTGGAGGTGTTAATTTGCATCCCTTTTCTGAGCAACTCTTCTTCCCATTCTACCAAATTGGCTAATTTAAAACTGAAAAAAATCAACAAAAAAGCAATCTTTCAGTCACATATATACGGGGGTGCCTCCTCCCCTCCCAATGGCGATGGAGAGTGAACCTCCCTCTCACTTCCCAAGATATTTTATTACTCTCATCTTCTATAAAATAGCGAAAGTGAATATAGAATTTTAAAAAATCGTAGACCATATACAATCAAAGTTTTCATTCCTAAAATTCATTACCTCGTTGAAATATAGCCATTTCAAAACACCGTCAAGATGTGCCCCCTTCAAAACTTTTTAATGAGTAACTTGCATATATATATATATATATATATATATATATATATATATATATATATATATATATATATATATATATATGTATATATATATAGCAATCATTGCTTTCAGCTCTCCTATATTTTTTTATACATAGTGGAAAAATAATTAATTATTAATGCATGCCTCATAAAATATTTTGTTGCTGCTTCTTCATCCGTCCAATTAGTCAAATTTAGTTTGAATATTAACTCTTCCATTCAGAGACACTCCTACTCTTAGACAAATCAACAAATATACAATAGATAATTTTTAATGAGTAAGTGAATCGCTAAGGCAGCCGAGATAGGTTGTAGCAGTATACAGTGAGAGACACGTGATAAACTCCAGAAGTAGATTGCACACAGTAAAATAAAAAAAAAATCCTCATATCTTCTTATCCTATTTTCATTTGATTGAATTCCATTGGCTAATTACATTGAAACTCTAATCTAAATAAAAATAAGAAAATATTCCATACATGTATTAGCATTTCGGTTATCGAATTCTCATTTTATTAAAATGTTCGAAAATACCACCATTAACTTCAAAACATTTTCTGCTTCGTCTTCAAACTGTTCCTCTCGTGGTTGTTTCATTTCTTCCTTTAGAGAATACCACAGGTCATCAAGGTTTAATGCCTAGCGGTAGCACATTGTAATATTATCCTAAGAATTTAATCCGACGCCCAGACCTTATTTATTGTTATATATAATTTCATAATATCCTTAACTCTTGTGCCCATATGATATCATTTCCAATGACGCGGCTGGTAGAAAAGAGTCGAGATCTTCTGGAGTCTCGCTTGGCCTTTCCCGTGTGGAAGCCTAGCTTGGAGTACCTTGGGTGAATGTAAATATTGTATAAAGATAAGTATGAATGAACTTCGGATAACTTCTTTTTTTTTTTTTAATTTTTATATAACTTTAATTTAATTTTGTATAAAGGCATGGGTGTATTTAAATATTTATTTTATTAGATTAGTTTATTTTTGCTTAGTTTAGTATCTTTTAGTTTATATACATTTGCTTTAGTATTATTATATTGCTGTTTATTGTTTTTATTTATTGTGCATAGTATGAATGAGCTACTCTATATCACTATTACTATTGTCCTTGAATGTGACAGATTGTAATATATGTCAAAAAAAAAAATTAAGTTCAAGTTATTAAGTTCATATATTATGTCAATTTAAGATTATTCTTTCTTTATTACCACTTATAATTATAATTATTATTACTTTATATATATGTATAAGAAAGAATAATCTCTAATTGACATAATATATGAAATTAATAACTTGAACTTAATTTTTTTTTTTGACATATATTACAATCTGTCACATTCTAGGACAATAGTAATAGTGATATAGAGTAGCTCATTCATACTATGCACAAGAAATAAAAATAATAAACAGCAATATAATAATACTAAAGCAAATGTATATAAACTAAAAGATACTAAACTAAGCAAAAATAAACTAATCTAACAAAATAAATATTTAAATACACCCATGTCTTTATACAAAATTAAATTAAAGTTGTATAAAAATTAAAAAAAAAAAAGTTATCTGAAGTTCATTCATACTTATCTTTATACAATATTTACATTTGTTTGTCCATTTTTACTTTATTTTGTTTGTTTTACCAATTCATTGATTTATTTTTTTAATAGTTCTTAATTATTTATACCTATATTTTTCTTGTATGGATATACTGTAAGAATTTTTTGTTACCTTCAACAATAATACCTATCTATTGCCCTTGGGTGTAAGAATATATTATTATTATTCAATAAATAAATATGGATTAAAAATATCGCGTAAAAAATATAGATTAAAAAATATCTAGTTAAAATAATATCTTTTTAGGTCAATTTAGGTAGCCATACAGTAGCTTACACTATAGTAAATTATGATAAATAAAACACAAGTAAATCGGTAGGATTGATGGAAAAATATAGCATTTATGGCATGAGAATGACGAAGTGTGAATGTCAATCTGTAAGGTATTGAGGAATCTCCCGATATTGAAATTCACAACTGCTACAGATTTTTTCAACAACAATGGGAAATTGTATGCCTTAACACTTATTGAACGCTTTATAAGAATTTCTCAAGAGGAGCTATAAAATGACAATATGTAACGCACTATATATGACGAGCTCAAACTCTATCCAAGACACTCCCTCTTTAACGGCGTCCCTCAGGGTTTCTCTCTATACCCCATTCTGTTCGCTATTTATATTAATGACCTCCCTCTTCCGATCCATCACTCCCAATTCCATATTTACGCTGAAAATTTTCAAATGTGCCACCTTCTGTTCTATTACCAGCTACAAAGAAACTACAAGAGGGTCTGAATCAAATTCGTCACTGGAAAAAGGCTTAGAAGTTGGAGTTAAATGCAGAGAAGAAAACGGTAATTGTAATATATTCCAATTATCTTCCTTAAACTATTCCGAATGTTCCAAACCTGTTCCCAAAATAACGCTCAAAAAAATCCAGCTTACCATTATTCAGAAAAAAAAATCATAACGTTCAGGTAATTCAGAATAAAAACTCAAAACATTATTCCACTGTAATTTTAACTTTTCGTGGTGGAAGGTCTTCTTTATTAGCTTGCTTACAATTACTAAGCGCTTATCAAAATATGAAAGGACTGTATCCGGTTCCAGCATTTCCTTCGCTAAATCCAACATCAGTTGATATTGAAAAATCGAGTGAGATATTTCAAAAATCATATACTAACTGTGCTTATATTGTAATTTAAAAAAAATCAATGCTTCCCCTTTGGACTATTGACAAAACTCTTTCCTGAATAAAAAAAGAAAACATGTCGTCAATATCTTTCGTCACGTATTTTCAATTTGTTTTTATTTTATTTATTTGGTAGTACATACCAATAAATAGTTAAGCAAAAGCATTTAGAACTTCATTAGTTTGAAATACAATTCGGTGTTACTTTCAATCTCCTAACGTTTTATCTTGGATGTTGATACCCAAAAATTACACGAAATTATAACAGTAAAATTATAAAAAGACTAGCACTGCATTTAAATAAATTAGCAGCTGCTTCGATAAAAGACATAATACAAATATATAAATTATTTACGACTATACCAATTTTAAAAACTATAAAGTAAACAATAACTAAAACATAAAATGTAGACATAACCATTGATAACAATTATAAGTTTAAAATTCAATACTAAATAATAGCAAAAGTTTAAATAAACATTGCGTATCACAGGTTATTAAAGAGGTAGCAGCCTTAACCAATTGCTACTGTTTATTTAAGATCCTTTAACGACTCTCATAGTAATGTCATTCATCGACTTCTTGTGGATGCCCAACATTTCCTATGTCCTTGAAAGAACGTCGGCACCGTAGTTATTGTGAGCGGAAACACTTTGATGTCCACGCCTTTCAGTGTACGCCCGATTCCCATCCTACAGTTTAAGTACTTACTTTATTTCAATTTATCTTGTTCGTATGAAGGTGCATCCCTGAACTTGATAGCGACTAACTTACCCACATAAACGCCATAACTCCCATGCATTTAACTTTTTAATAAAGATCACGATAAACACTCTAACCAAGAAAAAAATTAATATCGGGTCTTAACTTGTTTATTATATTTTTAGTTTTTAAAAAGATGGATTTTATTTTGAAAAAAAATAATACTATTTACCCAGTTATTATTTTTTTTTCCATTTTAATTCTATTTTATTTATTTATTTTTATTTTATTATTAATATTATTTATATTTTCTTTCCTAATTATGATATTTTATTTTTTTCATATTTCTTTGTATATTATTTTGAAATCACTTTATTTATTTTTTGTTTTTGTAAATATGGTGTGAATGTGCTCTCTGAACTCTATTATAAGTGTCCTTTATTGAGGCAGATTGTAATATTTATCAATAAATAAGAAATCTAAAAAAAAAGTTTTTTCTATTTTTTTTTTGCAATTTAATTTTATCATACATACTGGACAAAAAAATTACATATATACTTTAAAATAGTTTTCGTTGAGACCCAATAACATAAGAAACCAAGGAACTATAGAGTTTAATGCATACATCTGTAGAATTTACAACGGGAACTCCAATTTGAAATGGCGTTTGAATAAACTTCGAAAAAATTTATGACTGTCCGTTTACAATTCTTTGAATATGCTACAGCCATCGAAAAAAAAATATAAAAAAAAATAATTTTTTCCCACCATTCTTTTTAAATTAAATTGGTTAATTTGGTATTTATTTAACCTGAAGGATTGATTTCCTACCTATATATATATATATATATATATATATATATATATATATATATATATATATATTATATATATATATATATATATATATATATATATATATTCCATAGGAGCATTTCAAGTACAAACAAAAAAGAGTACGTCTTCTCCTAAAACAAATTATTAAATAATTAATATTAAAAAAAAACATACTTTTTTTTTAATTTGCCGGCCCAGGACTTGGACTGCAGTCCTATGCTGCATATTAAGACTAATCAAGAAAAAGAAAATAGTGGATCATGCCTTTTGGAGATACGACTGCAATTTGACACGCCGAACTCTACTAAAAGTTGTGTACATAGACAAACATAATAAGGAATGTATACGAATTAAAAAAATCAATCCAATATAAACATTATTGGCGCTTTTAGGTGGAAGATTTTAAAGTTATATTGACTATAAAATGCAAAACTTTGAAAGTCGATACCTCAGCTGGGTACAACTTGAACCTAATCAAAGTAGATGGGTTTTGTTTATTGTTTGATGGTCAACAAAATGACATAAGTCGTATTCTCTAACTCGTACCCCCTTAAAAAATATTGTAATTTTAAAATCGGAAATTTTCACCCTTTTTTTAGTTATTTTCCATCATATCTTTCTTCGGAAGGAGTTTTCGCAAAAAAGTAATTGAATATTTTCTTCTCAGAATTAAATTTCCTATGAAATGGTATATTTATTTATTTTTTAAATTTTTATTAGTTTAAAAAATACCTAAAACAATTGTTTCCCTTCTTTTGCTCTATTATTACTCTCTGAATAAATGTAATAAGTTTCTGATTCTAAACCACATATGGCCGTGTTTTGAACCAAGGTTCATCGTTCAAGAAGAGCATTTTTATTTAAGTTTTATAAAATTAATCAAGTTAAAAATGAAATTTTAATAAGATATATTCTTCTTTTTTTAAACGGAGCAAGAAATTTTTTCGTGAATAAATGAACCTATGCTGTAAAAGTTATAGTAAATTTTGTAATAAGTTATTAATTTTTATTATCTTACATAAGAAACACCATTTTACAACATTTTTCTTTTACCTAGAATCCAAACCTTTTCTTTTTAACTTACCACAAAAAGGATGGACTCAGAATCGACCCAACTTGCTGAGTCCTAAAATTTGGTCTTGTTATCTGGGGTTAAGACCACGGCAGAGAAAATAAATTAATTCACTTGCTTAAATTTTCAAGATTCAATTAGAGCTATATTTTAAAAGTAAAAAAAAAACGCTATTTTTAAAACAAATTTATAGTTTAATTTTATGCTTGGTATTCATTTGAGATTAGTGGTTGTACGTTACGGTTGAATATCCTGTCCACTCTATACAGACTGATCCTCTGGCAGGAGTATAAAGGCGTTCTCAAGGGATTACCTCTCGGAAGCAAAGGGTTTCGTTCCTTTAATGTACGAATGCGTTCAAATGTTGGTTCAGCTTCTCTCTTGTTAAGGAACGTATGTCATATTTAATGAAGCTGATAAATCTTCAACATGGAATCATTGGAAAATTTGAAAGAGTTTACAAAAATATTTTTTAGTTACCCCACCCCCCTCACTACACAATTTTTAACTTTTCCTTAGCAAAAAAAAAAAAAACATTTTTCGTTAGCTTGGAACGACTGATTTCTTGCGACTTGACCCGGTGAGGGGACCAGATATGACGAAATAAAAAAGGGTATTCCGGTATTGAAGGAACATTGTGGAGTATAAAAGTATACTGCCTATTCGGATAGGGAACAGCATTGTTCCTTTTTATGAGACGTAAAAATCGCCTGTGAAATGTTTTATTTTATGGACACTAACTCCCGTATGTATCTTATTTAGTTTGGAGCCGCACAGAAGCTCCGTACCTGCGACTTCGCGAGTGCTACATCGCAGATCCCTTATTTTATACTTGTACTTGTCTTGGATTACGCTAAAATGTGTTTGAGTATCACCAATGCTCGTTAATTCTAAATGTTTTTTCTATGGCTTGAAATAAAAATTTTACGTAGGTATGACTGAAATCTTTATTTTCATTTTTAATTTTACTTACCTATATATGTAATATATATCGGGAAGTGGGTTAGCTCAGTAGTAGAGTACTGGACTTCCAATGCTAAAGGTCGCATGTTCGAATCCCGGTTCATGGCAGAAAAATTATTTATTCTGTTTCATTGGCAGGCGACCCTAGGTAGGCACTCCAGTTGCATACCCCGCCTCTATAAAGTGGGTACCCTTAATTGAAATAATTAATTAAGAAGAAAAACCTGGCGGTTGAGCGTGATCTCGGTAAAATCAACTCCTAGCACAGTCGTAGGCCAAGAAATAGTGGTTTCCCTTAATAGTATTGAACCCAAGTCCCTTCATGGGTTGTAGTGGTACAGGTTTTTTTTATTAATTTTTTTTTACATGAAATATATATAAGGGAAAGTATTGCGATCGTGGAAGTTTTCGAATCTGATTTTTCAAGGAAAATATACGTTTTGAAGTCCCCTGAGTCTAAATAACCAAGTCCCGCAAAATGGTATGTGTGTCTGTGTGTACGTGAACAGTCTAGCTCAAAAACGAAAATTCATACGAAACTGATATTAAGTATTTAAGGTTTATATAAGCCTCAGATGTGACAGCAACTTTTTCCTTAAAATTGGCTAACCAGAAGTGCCACTTTATATCAACGGTGATACACATTTTTACAATTTTTTCAAAAACGGCTCTAACAATTTTAAATAAACTCGGTGTATCATTGCAGGATTAAGTGATCTTTAATATAATTTAGGTCTCATAGCCATTGATGTCACTTTACTGACTTCAAATATCCAATGTTCAACTTGTCTTTCTCCAAAGTATCTTTAATTTGGTTTATTTTAAATAATTAACTATCCCTCATCGTTAGAAGTTATGAAAACAGGCTAAATTTTGGAAGAATTTGATAATTGAATAAAGGCGACAAAAAAGAAAAATGATTATCCAGTTCGAAAACGAATCTCTGGAAATTGTCTTACTAAATGTAAACTTTAAAATTTTTTTTTTAGTTTGGAAAAAAAAAATTTAAAATCTTAGGAATCAAGGCAATGACATTGTTTAAGATACTATTTTATTGTACTTGTGTAAAAGCAGAAGTGAAATATTTCATCGATACGTCAATAATCTTAAATATATTTACTATAGTTTAATAACTCTAGATCTGATATTATATTTAAATAATTAGGCATCTATCGTCCGTTTATTCCGAAAAATCATCATGTAATCTTTTAGAAAATTAAATTAGTGAATAGTTCGATGAATTTTCTCTTTGTAATATCCCAATGATATCCACTTACAATTAGTGTGACAGCATTTGGCCTGTATATGACAGACAATGCAAATCTCGTAATTCCATTTTAGAGAACATGCAATGGAAAATAACAGTTTAATAACTAATAGTCGTACAATCCATAATCAACGGATCTTATAATTCATAATAAACTGCTGATATAATAAATAGAATTTTTGTTATTTAAATGTTATTTATGATTTGTAAGCTGTAAGCTTTAAGCTTTAGTTAAAAATTCAATCAAAAAATTTTATAATAGCACATGGCCAGAAAATAATTTCTATTCAAAGTTGAGCGGTAAGTGAAAGTTGTGTGTTGCGCGTATCATATTTTTTCTGTTATTTCGGAACTATAACTTTTTTACTTGAAAATTATCAAGTAAAAGCTTTACAAAGCTTATATTAAACAAGAAATGTATTTAAAAGCTATATTTATTTCACCAAAACGTCGATGTAAAAAATCATTTTTATTCTTAGCTACTTATGCAAACGGTACATTAGAATCAAGAAACTCATTTAAGATTAATTATAATTTTAATTTAAGCCCAATTACTTAATTAATTAATTTAAAAAAACTTCGACCTTTGTTTTTTCTCGAATCAAACGTCCTCCATTCTTCAAATAATATTTTATTCAAATTGTCTTATCTTGTATTTAACCGTTTACTATATATATCTTGGGTATCTGAAATTAAGATAAGAAAAATAAACTATATAATACAAATGCAATATAATATAAACTAATCATTAATTAATTGATAGATAAATTCTCGTCAATTACCAGTAAAAAGTTTTAGGGAGAAGCGCAGGGATCTCCTGAAGTCTCGCTTTTTCCTCCACAAGTGAGGAACAGGTCTGGTTTGGAACTCCCCTAGTCGATTGTAAATAGCGTATATAGGCATGCCTTCTATAAGATGTTTATTTTATTTATATAGTTTAATTTTATTATAATTTTCTTCCCTCATTATGATATTTTATTTTATTCTCATTGCGCGTTATATTATTTTGTTATTACCTAATTTATTTACGATTCTGTAAATATGGTATGAATTTGCTCTCTGAACTCTATTATAATTGTCCTTAATTGAGACTGATTGTAATATTTATGAATAAACAAGTAATAAAAAAAATTCGTTATAAAAAAAATGGCCAGTATTCAAGTTAGGTTAGGTTAAGTTATTCATAGATAGTTAACTGCTTATGCTTTAAGTATCTTACTACGGTGAATATTTAATTTTACTTTTTTATTGTTTTATTAAACAAATTATTTCCTTTAGGAATGCAATTATTATTTAAATTATTCTACTATTGTCGTCTTGTATTGCTTGGATTTTTCTTTCAAACTTGAAATTTTGAAAGTAATTGTCATTTATCTGGCGATCTTCTAAAAAGTGTCCAATCGTCAGCTGCAGGTTGCATGCCTCACATTTTGGTGGTCTTTTTTTTTTTTGTCTATGAGGTAGCCATGCGTCAAGAGAGTGTGGCCATTTCAACATTTGTTTTAATATTTTTAAGCTTATTTGATTTCTCGGTTGTTTCTCAAAGCATATCCCAGATTTTTTTTTTTTTTTTTGGAGTTTGTGAAAACTGCATATATCTGACGTAGTGTGAATTCCGACGATTTCCGATGAGGATTAAGCTGCTTCCTTGGCTGATTGATCGGAGGTTTCATTTCCTTTAATTCCCACGTATGTTGGGGCCCAGGTGATTACAAAGTTCTTGTTCATGTCTTTAATCATCGTAGAGTAAGCCTGAAATTTCTTTATTACCAAGTCTTTAGAATATATATAGCTCGATGATATTACTGCAGAGAGGCAATATGTACATATTACAAAGTTTACTTCTTCGCCTTTCATAAGATGGCACGGCGCTGCATTAATAGCGCAGCATTCTGCTGTAAAATTACTGGTTGTAGGTGGGAGCTTGTATTTAATTGAACTTGATTCTGTTATTATAGAACATTCCAAGCTAGAGTTTGATTTCGAGTCATCCGTGTAAAAATGTCACCAAGGAGAAGAAACTTTTTTTTTCTCTACCTGACATTTATTAAAAAAAAATATCTTGTTTATTAATCTTTCGACTTATCCATCTCCAATAATTTTAACAATTCATATTAGTATGAAATCATAAAAATATAAAAAAAGTAAGAGAATTTTTTTTTTTTTTTTATCACTTATGATTTTTCTTTCTTTCAACATTGATTAACTCCATTTTAATTATTGATAGATGGTTTTTATATCGTTTAAATACACAGTTATTAACATATTAAAAACGATTTCACAAAAATTAAAATAATATTTTTTAAAAAAATAAACAAAGATTGAATTATTTTTTCTAAATTAGGTGTGATAAGAATAGGCAGACCATCAATACTTGCCTACACACTGCGCCGTACAGAGACCCCCCACGCTTCCCCAGCGTCATACAATTTTTTTATATTTTTAAACAAGGTTTAATATAAGAAATATTAAATCCAATAAATTTACACACTGCTTTTTATAATATGACGTTTTTATAAATAAAATATTTATCAACTAAGAAGCAATCAAGAGTCCAAAAGCAAATAAACAGGATTGAGAGAAAATATTATAAACGAACTTAAGCTAATATGTATTAAATATATGTTATACATATATAATATATGCAGAATTATATATTCATTTATTTCTGGGGCCGAGACAATAAATAAATAAATGTATTTTTGCAACGTTTCTCGGCTACATTGTTATCATATTCATAACCTTCAGTGAAAATCAGGTATCGATAAAAATTCCCATAACTAATTTTTAAAATTATTAATAAATAAAATGCTCATTAGCTACTTATATATCCTTATAGAGAAAATGAAACTAGCAATTAAATTGTGGTTAGAATTGTTTATCTAACGGTCTCTAAAATATTAAAATTAAATTATTTAGCTGTCAACATGTATGTATATATAAATTTTATATATATGTGAAATTTTATATATCTATATAAAATGTCTTCCTATTTATGGATTTAAAGGAACCTATAAATCTAATATTGTGTTGTTTTTTTTATTATTCATTTTTTTCGGTCTCTTATAGTTTAGTTAATTCATGTGATATACATTTTTTCAATTTATAAAATATATTTATCTGTCCAATAGTTATTTAATTTACACTTATAAAATGTAAATTTTGTACAGGAAATCAAGCCTCGGTAGCGCAGTAGGCAGCGCGTAAGTCTCATAATCTTAAGGTCGTGAGTTCGATCCTCACCCGGGGCAATATTTTTAGTTTTCTTTTTTAATTTATGTTATTTTTCTTTTTTAATAATTATACGAGTGGAACTTGTGAATAATTAGTTTGCCATATTACTCAAGGTATTTACTTCCTTAATTATTGGGCGAATTTAACTACAGCGTTTCTAAGTAGTGGCCCTTACACAGATATAATAAAATCAGGGTAAAAACGTACAGAAAAAATATAGTAAAATAATGTGGCAGAATATGAAATAATAAAATAAAATAAAAAATATGAAATAGAGAATAATAATTATATAAAATGTTAAACTATACCAATACACATTGAATAAGGAAATGAGTTAACAAAATAAACATAGAAATTACAATAAACATAAAATATAAATTATATAGTATTTTGAAATTGGATAAATAGTCCGTGGTAAAGACCTCTTTTTATAGAATTATTAACATCCACCTAAAACTTCGTAAATAGTTTTATCCCATCGTAACCTACAACTATTTTATTTACGAAAACTCTTGGAATTGGGGCGTTTTCAGATGGTGGAGGGCAAACTTTGTCTATTTAATTTAATTAATTTGTCTATTTAATATGCTGTAATATGAGGTTAATCGTGAGAATCCTCTGACATCGGTCAAATATTTTTCGACCCATTATCACCTAAAAAACTTTCATTTAAATGGGTGACCTCACGTCTGTAACTTCCCCTTGTAAGTATGAAGAAAAAAAAACTTCAATATTCTTAGCTAACAGGCTTATCAGTTCAGCTCTCGTATTATTTTTCTTACTTGTAAACGTTTTTGTTTCTTACTCCTTTGTCCGTTACACATTCCTACCTGACAAAATCCATGCATTCTGATGAAGCTAAAATATGAGCAATGGTTGCCCCCACCCCCTCCCTCTCCCGCGGCTCACGGTGTACATTTTATAAAATTACGATACATTACTAAAATCATAAATATGCCTTGCGGAGAAGCATTAATTTTTCCGATAATATGCAATGAAATTAGAATATTCTCCCATCAGTTTTCATAAGTCGGAAAAAAACCACAACATAATAACAGAACTGCGTTGCAAATTGAAGTCCATTTGCTGTTGGGTATGGTTGTCCATCGAGGTCCTCAGGATCCAAGTCAGTTGCTTCATTTCCATTTCCATTGCATCCTCAATCCAGGTAAATCCCCTGAGCCGCCTTCAGTCTTATGTACCTCAACTCCCCCTCTCTCCATGACATAATTTCCTCGTGTAGTCTTTCTTCAGTATTTTCCTTCAGAAACTCCCTTCTTCCTTCTTCCTTGCTGATATTTCTTTTCACATTACATTCTTTATTCGTTCGAAACATTATCTTGAGTGAAAACTTTCCGGAGTTAATAGTGTTTATTTTCCCCCCTAAAAATGTTTAAAAGTGTTCTTTAAAATAGTTTTCCATTTTTATGGATTTTAATAAGTGAAACTTATTTCTTTGAAATATCTTAGAATGAAGTTACTTTATCATAAGAACTTTAATCCGAACATTTTATGACAAAAGTTCCAGATGTAATTCCTTTCTTAGAAATACTTAGGTTTTATTAATAAATCAATTATAAATTAAGTTTAAGACGTTATAACTTTACTTCCAATATAAACTATTTCTATACAACATCTTGTTTATAATAAATGAAATTTACTATATTTTAATAAAAAAATTCTCCTATAATTTGCTTAAAAAAATAATTATATGATTTTTTTTCCTATATTGAGTAATATCACTTTCTGTCACAATTACGGACATTAGTAATGATGATAACCGAGTTTACGGACTCAATATTTCCAATAAATTAAATACAATATGAGAAAAATAATAGTATTTGATATATATTTATAAATAAAGACTATAATAAGTGAAACTTATAGTTAAATTAATTAAAATAATAACTTGAATATAGGCATACATATATACAAATTTACAAACATTCATTCATATGAACTCCGAATCAGGCATCTCCCCCACGCGTGAAGGGTAAGGCAGAACTCTAGAAGATCCTAGTGCTTCTCTCTCAGCCACTTCATTTATATTAATAGCCAGTGGAGGTTGAGTACGTTATGACCACAGATGTAAACAGCTTGAGTGGAGAATCTGGCCACTGCTGAAACTCCAATATTAATACTATTAAAGAAAAATGATGATTGCCATAATATATAGCAATATAGAAAAAAATCTTTATCTCAATTTTTAAACATATAATGAAGATCAAAAAGGAAAAATCTTTCGGAAAACCGCTTATAATTGAATTCTATCAAACTACTAAGTTTAAGTTAACAATAAAGGCAAGTTTTTGGTTGTACAGAAGTGGAAGGAATTGAGTTTTTGTAAGTTCCTTATATTAATAAAATTAGTAAATTGATGCGCCATCGAATAATACATAACAATAAAGTCATTATTAATTATTTTAAACTCCACTGGCTTAGCACCAGTGACGCGGTTGAGAGAGTAGCGCATGGATCTCTTGGAGTCCTTCCTTTCCTTCTATAGTGGGAGGGAAAAGGCTTGGGGTTCCCTGCCTAATTGTATATATTGTATATAGGTATGACTGCGTTTTTATGTTTTTTAATTTACTCATCTTTAGATTATTTTATTTTATTTATTGTACATAGTTTTCGATTATTATTTTCCTTTTTTAATTTTATATTTTCTGTATATATGGTGTGAAAGTGTTTCTATGGTGTGATTGTTATACTTCTAAATAAATAAATAAAAAAAAATATTTTAAAATTTTATATAAATGATTTTCAGAATACTTCACCATTAAATTTTATTTTAATAATCTGGATGTGATATTGAAAGTAATATATAACAAATGATTAGGATCTAATCTTAGAATCTAAAGTTAAATTACAAGGAAATATCTGTGAATCATTTCAGATCGAAACGGGGCTCAGACAGGGAGACGGGTTGTATCCAACACTGTTTAACATAGTACTCGACAAGATCATAAAGGAACTATGGAAAATCAACAATTCAGGTGAAACCCTAGGTAATAAGAACAATAACGTCAAAATTAGATTGCCCTTTTATCAGAAACTGAAGAAGAGGCGATTGCCCAAATAAACACCCTCTTGGAAATAACGATGAAAACAGGCTTACAGATATCTTTTGAGAAGACGGAATTGATTGGAAGCGAATTTTAAGAAGAAAACAATTGAAACCAAATACGGAACGATTAAAGTAACTCAGAGATTTAAATACCTTGGAGAAATCATGTGCAGCAATGGGCCAGAGAGAGAAGGGTTTAAGGAAAGAATCGCCAAAATAGAGAAATTAAGCTTCGCTACCAGTGAGCTTTATAAAAAGAAGAACTTGTCTCTAAAAGCCAGATTACGACATTATAACACGGTCGTCAAGCAAGTGGTACTTAAGTGGTACTCTACGCAACAGAAATTTCTTGTCTTCCCAGCCTAGAAAGCCTTCTGAAAATAAAAAGAAGAATTCCCAGAAGAATCTACGGGCCTAGGAGAACACCTGAAGGATACAGGTTTAGATCAAATGAAGAAATATATAAGGAAACAACAGATCTAGAAACTGACGCTAAGGTGGGAAGGCTGAGGTTCTATGGCCATATGATGAGGATGAATCCTGAAAGACTTAACCATAAAATCTTTCAGCGCATCCACAGTCATAAGAATTTAAGCGGGTATTTCAAAGAGATTAAGAATGATATGGACCAAGTGGGGCTAAGAGTCCAAGATTGTTTAAACAGAGATGAGTACAGGAAGGCGCTCAAGAGAATAACGGTTTTTGCGAGAAAGAAACGCTCCAAAAAGGGTGTTGCGTGGTCTGAGGAGAGAAAACGTAAGCACGCGGAGCACATGAGGCGCATATGGGAGAAGAGCAGGCAGATGAAGAGGAAGCATTAACTTCATGGTATTCGCGTGGTCATTAAGGCCTGTTCGTGAAAAATAAAAGAAAAAAAGATTAGGATATTGTCATCTCTTTCCCTGTATTGTATTATTTATAATAATAAAATAAATTCGAGTAAATTAAATTGACTTCAGACCAAAAAAAAATCATGAATTATTTCGTTTATTTGATTACCGTATATCAGTTTCTTATCTCACTAAAGGGTGGAAGGTTGCCGACGTGCCCATTAGTACCATCAAACTGACCATTCCTGACTCTGATCCTTTGCGATGTACCTTTAAGAAGTTGATAAGACCATTACTAAAATATTAGGGTGAGCACTTTCACCGAATTCAAAGCTTGGTACAAACCTAAGTTGGAATGAATGTAATAGTACTGGAAGATGCTGCTTACAATGTCTCGCTCACCCAAAATGGCTGTGTGGGGTCGATAGTTTCCTCCAATAAATAACTCGAGGATAGTTGAAGCCTCAGCCTTAAGATGGACTCTCCTCTTGGTGCAAGTTAATTAAGTTGGCAGAAGCTTGGCTTGCTGCAGCGAAACAGCCAAGCTAAATGCTCCTCCTACCCACAGCAATTAAATTGTGTCAAATCAGCACTTGGAGTTCCTCGCCATTTGTTAGTCCTCTGAAGATACTCCAGTCAGTGGTATTTTGCTTTATTTGAATATTAAATTTTTAAAATTGACTCAATAGGTTGTTGATTTTCAACTTTGCATAACCATATAGTTTGTGATTTATGAATATGAATTTATTTTAAATATTCCAAGGCTCTTATAATAAATAAAGGCTCTACAAGTTTAGTTACTTTGGCAAATCAAAACAAAACATTTTTTTTTCTGTTGGCTTTAATGGTCTTATAGGTCTTTTGCCGCCTTAACAGCCTTTTCCGTATCTGCCGATCTTGATCTATTTCTTTCCAATTATTTACCTGCAGCTATACATTATCGTTTATTC
Organism: Nezara viridula; assembly: GCA_928085145.1. Classification (NCBI taxonomy): domain Eukaryota; kingdom Metazoa; phylum Arthropoda; class Insecta; order Hemiptera; family Pentatomidae; genus Nezara; species Nezara viridula. The sequence continues at coordinate 33,491,948 of OV725078.1, forward strand.
GATCTATCCATCTGATTTTTGGCCTACCTTGTCTTTTATTTCCTACTATTGAGGGATTCGTCGTTGTTTATAGGTTTCCTGAAGGATTGCTTCGAGCTACATGCCACACCCATCTTAACCTCCTTGCCTTTATTTCATGAGATACTGATTGACCAGTTTCTCTGATCAGTTTTTACTTAATATAATAATTATTGCATAAAACATAACGAACCTCGAGTTTGCAGGCAATCTTATATTGATTACTTTTTCATCTATTTCAACAAAATTACAAACATAAGGTATTATGAAAGAATGGTTCTGTACGCATGCATCCGAGGAAATTTTTTTTGTTTGTCTATTCTTTACTTTTTAAATTTTATTGTATGTAATCCTCTATGCAACTAATAATGTTTCATGGACAATATTTCTGTTTTACGTTTGGTCCAAGCTTTGTAATTATTTACGAGCAGTCTTCATTTTCTTTCTTCTCATACCTCTGAGCGTGGGGGTACCTCGATCCCTGTAAGCATGCTAATCGATTAGGTCATGGAATCCAGCCATTTACCTCTCTTCTCCTCTAACAGAGCAGCATGGTTTATCGACAATATCTTTGGCCCGCCTCTAGGTCTTTTGCCTGTTGTTCTAGCTTCGAATAACTTAACAACAAGCTTAACGCTTCGTACATTTGAACATTCGGCACGGCGAACAATTTTGACTGTTTCTCTAGAATTGGTTCCACCACACATCCCTTTTATAATTTTATCATTCCTAACTGGCTTCTAAGTGTCTTGTCCTTCACGTTCTCCAGATCTGACACTACTGGATTTTTTTTGTTTGATAGGTTAAACAAAAAGTTTATGCAAGTCCAGTTAATGACCTTAATTCGTTACGAAGAAGTATAATTGAATCTTGTGAAACATTATCACATATCCAGTGCCATTCCGCCAATACTGCAGTTGAAGAAAGATGCCTGTCGTAATGCAAGGAAACACTTTGAACAACATTTAATATGAATGTTAATGATTAAATTTAATTTATAAATTATTTTGAACAAATAAATAGATTTTATTTATTTCATTTATAATAACGAAAATCTTTAGGTATGAATATCTCCGAAACAAAGCGTTTGCTGACATACTTTCAGAGGTAATTTTTTTCTTGTTTTGAGGTCCTTCGTTCATTTTTGGAGTTAAGTCACTTAAATATGAATAGCTACAGCCTGTATTGCTGTACTGCTGTTTTTACCGTACCCATACTTGAGTAGCATATCTTTTATCTGTACTCCCGATTCTTACGCAGCAGTACTGCTGTCGTATTACGAGAAGACTTCCTGAAAGTCCTTTTCACCATTGGCCTTAGTAGATTTTATCTCTGTTTTCTCAAAGAAAAATTTATATACTTTACGATGGCGAACTTGAAAGTTTGATTGTCTTGAATATTGTTTAATCAATTCCTTCTGGTTCAATAAAAACGTGACCACCTTAACGAAGACACAAAATTGGTCTTAACTTGTTTACCATTCAGAATCGGTCCATGCATCAAATGCACTTATTTGTTGGAAATTTTATCTAGAATCACCCCCGAGAGTTCGATCACTAAGAATTCAGACACCATGTACAACACCCGTACCCAAAAAAACTCAGTGAATGGCCTAGGTTAAGGGATTAACTGGTTTATGGTTTGGCATTTTCCATTTATATTCTAATTAAGTTATGTATTTGAACTGCTTTATTTTTATTGAATATTTAATAGTTGACTGTTGCATTATAAAGGAAGGAGATGGTCCGGTGTGGCGGTGATAAATAGGCTAAATAGTTGCAAAACTATTTTATTAAAAGCCAACGTTTCGACCCGACTTTGCAGGTCTTCTTCAGGGAGGTGTGTTCAGTTGGAGTTTCTAAGTTCAGCAGTTCTAAGTGATACTCCTAGCTGAACACACCCCCCTGAAGAAGATCTGCAAAGTGGAGTCGAAACGTTGGCTTTTAATAAAATTGTTTTGCCACTATTTAGCCTATTTATGACCGCCACCCCGGACCATCTCCTTCCTTTGTTTTATTTTTATTATCAATTAAAATAGTTATAGCAAATAACTTAAATGGATTGGAGTGGTTTATTTATTTGTTATCTTTGTGAGCACACCATTAGATAACAATCAATAAAATTTTATCATTTTACACGAAGGTATACATTCCTTGTTTTATTACCCTTTTTAATCTACTCCAAAAATCGTTACATTATCTGATACTTGATTATAACAGGAATGAATATTAGTCAGGGCCCCGATCATGCCATATTTCGCGTGCATAAGGACCATAGAATAATAAATATCTATTATCTTTAGTGTCTTAAGTATTGCCACTTGTTATGTTACGTAAATGTCGCCATTGAAATACAACTTCTCTGCTATCGTAGTTGTTTTGTTTCTGCATTTATTATCCTCCGCTATCCCCAAATCATTGGTTGTTTTACCTGATAAGACCTTCAGTGAAAAGAAGTTCATCATATTTTTTAAGAAATGTGATCATGGTCAGAAGCAGTTAAAAATATCGCAACTTCACTTACTTTTATAAACACATAATTATCGTGAATAAAGTTCGGTCTCTTAAACGCCTTTTCCAGACAACCTAAATGGTTTCAGGCGCCACATTAATAACGGTTAACGTCACAGCGACTTGAGATAAGCACGATTTAACAAAAAAAAGAGTATTAATTGAAATTAAAGCTTCATTGTCATATATTAAAGTAATTAACCAGGTAATATAATTAACTCTATGGTGTTTTTCTCGCCCTTACCTATTTTCTTTCTTATTATTCAGTCACTATTAGCGCTATTAGCCCTTAATCAGCCTCCGAAGGCGTTTAATACCAGTGAAATGGTGGAGGGAGAAGCGCTGAGATCTTCTGGAGCCTGGTTTTTTCCTCCGAAAGTGGGGAACAAGACTGGTTTGGAGTTCCCAAATATATATATATATATATATATATATATATATATATATATATATATATATATATACATTTTTTTTCCTTAAGCTATTTTATTTTCTTCTTATATTTCTATATTATATTGTTATCAATTTGTTTATTTATTCTTTTGTGAATGTGATCTCTGAACTCTATTATGAATGCCCTTAACTGAGACAGATTGTGATATTGCTCAATAAACATCCTATAATTTTATAAATTCTATAACTGTTCAATCTACATAAAATTGTAAATAGATACCACTGTAAATATGTATATAAATTATTAGATTGTTCTTCATTATTTTTACTTTATTTTTAATGTTTTATTAACTGATTTAAGTTAGAAAGTAACTCATGATTTTATTATTATGGCTATTTAATTACTCTGCATTTTTTTTATGCATCTCTAAGGCTTCTTAGCCCACATTTCTTTCCTTCTGCATTATTTTAAAGGGACTCGTCCCAGAGTAAATAAAGTATTATTATTTTTATTATAATAAAAAAATGATAGTGTTCGTAGATATAAATTATGGAACTGGAGTTCATAGTCATACTAGCGTATTAAAACTATGATACATGGATGTTTTTATATATTTAACATTTTTATATAAAAAAACGAGCAAAAATTGTTTAATAAAAATAGAAAAGCTTTTAGCAGACCGTACAGGCCCGCATGCAGTAGATTATTCTTTACTCTTAAAATTGCATTCTATACAAACGTTTCCATATATAATCTATCACATATAATACAACATATTATTATAACATGTAATAATAAAGTTATTATAATAATAATAACATATAACGAACAATATTTTATTATTATTATTATTTATTATTGTAGACCTTGTAGATCTTTTGCCAATTTACATCTTTATAGGTCCTTTTCCTCCATGCGTTATCACTCTGACCCCAGACCGCTTCGATTATCCTCTCAAAATATTTCAATACTTCTTTCTGGCTTACTGGAGATATGATATGGTTGGGTCTCGCAGCAGAAGCCCATTGACCGTTCATTGAGGTTATTGCGGAGCCGAAGTATTTAAATTTGTGTGAACTATTTACAAATGGAAGGTGGTACCCGAGTGGGGTAACCAATATACCGATTAATTCAAAGAGTGAGCTTCTAAAATGAGAGAAATTCTCCTCGGAAAAACGATCATCCAGGAATTCTGGCTATTTTCCTTGTTTTCGTGTAAACCTGTAAGCCAATTAATTTTATTTTATTTACGTCCTGCGCCAACCCAGTTCGGACTTTGAAGGGTTTACATATTTACTATTGTATTAGTTCTCAATATTAAATCAAGTCCGGTAAGTATAGTAAAAATAACTGTATAATTTTTAGCTTCTTAAAACTAAAATGACTGCATTAAAATTACATTATATACATAGTTATATTATATTAATTTACATTATATTATATCCATACCAATGTGTGGACAATAAAATCATCTATTAAGTGTATTCTGCAGTTTATATTTGAAAACGGTTACTGAAGCCTAAACGTCGCCAATAATAAAATAATATTTAAAAAAAAACGATGCAAATTATTTCACAATGGTTTATTATTTAAAAACAATTATAGATCTAAATTAATATTACTTTCCTAGTGAAGAAGAAAAATAAATAAAAAGAGATTTTAATTATTGAACAAAACATTTTTTTTTAATCATTAGTAATATGCTAAAAAAAATTAGCATTTTTTCAGTAACACATTCAAAAATCAAAAACCAAAACAAAGGATATAACCTTTGCAGTATGATATATTAAAAAAATATCTAGTGACTATATCTTTGCTCCTAATTGTCCGATTTTAACGATTTTATTTATTTTTTTTTTTTAGGAAATTCCGTAAATTTTTAAATAACAATGTCGGAAAAAGTGTATACTTTTTGAGTTGTTCGGAATGTAATTTTACCATCACTGTACCTTTTTTTCCAGGTTCTTTTCGTTGAAGTATAATATACAGATAAATTTAAAGGGCATCAAGAAGAAGATTTTAGCAAAGTTTCATTGAAATCGGTACATTTGTATTTATTTATATTTGTATAGCAGCGTAGGTTTTTCGGTCGCCATCTTGAAAGGAAAAGGTGGATAGAAATGTCGATGAAGGAGGATCATCCTCGGGCGATTTCTAGTTTTAAAGCCAAATTTTAAAAAAATAAATTCGGATAAAAGCGTGGACGCCGTACGGCGCACAGCGGTCGGACAAAAAAAATGTATTCGTTTTTCGAAATATACGTATCCTGAAACGTAAAACCTCAAATTTTGATAGGGTGTTAAGTTTTTGAATTTTTTGTTCGATCATTATTGAAAAGAATAAACATAAAAAAAGAATATTGGTGACCTCAGGCAAAAAATATTTAAATAATAATGCTTTGTTTTTACTGTACGTTATGTCTAAAATATTTTTATTAGTTTAAGGTTAAAAAATTGAAAGAAAAAAAATGTTCTGTTAGTTGAATCAGTTTGATACCTATTCAACCATTGTCTAACCTTTTAAAAGTATTAAACACTAGCCTTTTTACAATATCCAAGACTGATTTCAGAAAAGCCTTTTTCTTCATGCAAAAGGCAAGCCTCCCTTTTGGATCTCGAAATAAATATGGCTAATACTAAATATCTAGTGGTTAACTCAGAAAGGACTTAGCAAAGTGAAAATTTTAATTAAGATAAAAACTTCCAAGAGTGCACCAATCAACAAACCTCAGATTCCTCACAAACCAATAATAATGTAGGCCAAACGTTACCTAAAAGCAGATCGGCAGACCTCTATTCACAAGGTAAACAAAGGTCACGTACAACACCTTGATTGGAGCTGTGTTCACCTATGGTTCACAACCATGGGTTATAACAAAGGCTAAGGAAAATTATTTGTTACTTTTGAACACAAAATCATGCGGTAGATTTTGAAAAGGAAAGAAAAGTATGGTATAGATATATATCGATTAAAACACATTAAATCATGTCCAATTTATAAAGTTTAGAAGTGTAGATTGTGCCGGATATGTAATTCGAATGTATTAGGAGAGGAGAGAGGGGAGGAGAATAATTTAGGATAGGCTTGACAAAACCATATTAACATCAGGAGATAGTGAAGCAGATGACTCGGTTAACAAGGAAACCAAATATTAATCTGGGTTAAAAAGAACATACGTGACAGGAGTCTACTTAAACGTAAATCGGTGGATTTGAGATCAAAGATTTGTGTTTTGATGTGGTTCAACAGAGAGAAGAAGGAAAGCAAAAATTTTTGTCCGTCATCACAATCAGAACACCAAACTCTTAAAGTCTTATTATCGTTTTCACACACTGATCGAAACTTATTTTCGCCAATTTACTTATTTGATTCGTATATCAATTATAAATACACTTAAACTAACCATAAATAAATTCCATTGTTACTGTACTTTAATCACTCTTGCCCCTTCAATCAGAAATAGCTGCAGTACCTTCGATATAGTTTAGTAATGCGTTATTGTGTTTTAGATATTGAAGGCGCAAGCTAAACTAATATTGTCGTTCTGAATTTATCTTACTTGTCGATCCTTCCGAATTGATTATTTATTAATATTAATATCTCAAGAGATTAATAATATTTATTTTTCATATGATATATATATTTACTCTCATTTACCCATAAATGAAATAAAAACTATGGAAAAGTAGTAGGAATTAATACAATTTATATGTGTGTGCGTGATCAGATAGCTAAAAAACGAAAATGCATACGTTATAGAAATTACATATTTAACATCGGTGCACGGATGGGATCTTACAACAACTTTTTCTCTAAAATCGAATTTACAAAAGTGGCTATCAAAAAAAGTTGTAAAAAAGAACCATTATGCAGATACTGTGGTAAAACAAAGCACGATGGATCAGAATGTATTAACTCAGTTAAATGTGAAAATTTTCGGTCAAATCACGGCTCATTTTCAAAACATTGCTCAGTGTATATTAAAGAAAAAGAAATAAGGTGCATACAGGAAGCTGAAAATATAACATATATTGCTGCCAACAATAAAAACCAAACCCTTGTTATTTACATTTTTTTTGTTGCATATAATTAAATGCATGTCAATTCATATTCTGGAAAATATATTCATTACATGTTTTTATTTTTAAATCAAAATATTATTTACATTTGATTATTTTTATGTGCCAATTCTTCTTCTTCAACCGCTTAAAATGGACTATATAACACGAGCTATTTAGGGATATATTTGTTAAATATAGTTGTTTTTTTTTCCTTTATCCTTTACATCACATTTGGATGTGTATATTTATTGGTACAGTCAACTCTAACAAGATTGGGAATCTCGAGGATCCATTGTGTGGGTTTGCGAGCCGGTGCTGCATCACTTGAAAATGGTAGAGAGGAACACTTTATTATCATACAAAATATAGGAGCTTGCTGCCCAATATATATTTTTTTATTTATTTATCTTTTCCTTTCATTGTTCATGCTTTTTTTCGCAACAAAAAACCTAAAAAAACTCTCTTTATACACCTCTCTTATACAAAATATTAAAATGCTTAAAATTAATAATAATAGACATGAATTAAATCATTTTCTCTTCATATGATTAATTTTAAATAAATACTTAGAGGAAGAAGATAATCAGGGGTGGCGGTCATAAAAATACTAAAATAGTAAAAAACCGTAAAGGGAGTGTGAAGAAAACGAAAAATAAAATAAAAACCTCTTATAAGGGTACTACTTACCGCCATCCCCCAACCGGGTCAGAAATTTTCCCTATGGGTTTTCTCCCTATGTTTCACCAGTTTCAACCGAAACTTTATGCTGCATACAGCCGTAAGCCTATTTTCTATTTTATTCGTTTTGTTCACACTAACTTTATGTCCATTACTTCTTATTATCTTTCCTTTTTCTCTCAATCATTCCTTATGATCTGTAAGATTATATTCATAATTACGTATATCATCCATCCTGTTTATTACATTCAATTTTTCTCCATCTACAATAATGTACAATTGTTACTATTTATTTACTTCATTTTAGGATCTTGTTTCTTAGTTATACTTCGTTTAGTATGTTTATATAGTTTATTGTTCTTAGTGTTGCTCTGTACTTTCTATTCACACTGTTTATTATTTTAATTAGTTGATTTACATTGTTTATAATTTTTATCTAAATATCATGTAACTTCCATAATTTTCTATTTCATCTTGCTTCTTGTTCGTTCTAGCCCTGAAGATAATCTGCAAAGTCAGGTAGAAACATCGGCTTGAAATAAAATAATTTGTTTCACTATTTTAGTTTTTTTATGACCGCCACCCCGGACCATCTCCTTCAAAAATATAGAACTTTCAACCATCAAGTATTCTTTAATCGTGTATATTTACTACTATCTTCTTGGAAATGTTTGTGGGACATCATCCCATCGATCCATCGATTTTTGGGTGGTGTATTCATTACGTGTAAATAAAAATTGCATTGGTTGATAGCATTAGTCTAAGTAGGAGGACAAAAGAGAGAAAATATTTACTTTGCCTTAATACCAGAATTTATTAAAAACGTCAGTGACTGTCATTTAGATTGAGAGTCGTTATCGGATTGTTAATATAGCTTCATTATAACGAAAGATAGGAGACTCGAGAATTGACATACTTTAATATCTACTATAATACTATAATATATGATATAATATAATATCTTGAGAGAAAAATACCCTTAAATGTACTTTATCACCATGGATAGCTCCAAAAGTAATTCAGGTGTGGAACGAGGATTAGGATTATGTAGATGTTGGATAAAGGGTACAAACAATAAGAGAGATGCTTTCACTGGCCTTCGGTTTGTTTTCTTTCAAGTCCCCTGCCCTAGGGGCTAATGCTCTACAAGGGAAAGTGAGTTTTTCAAATGACTACATGCTCTCGGAACTTTTTTCTTTTCTTTTTCGAAAGTCCCGAAGAGGGTAATTGAATTAAGTGGCCTCGGCGATGGCTTTGACACCTGCCTTTAATTGAGCCCCCCTGCTAAGTGCCTAGGTCACCTTAATGGACTGCTCGGCCTCCAATGATCGCCGTCCCTGTCTAAGTCTAACATCGTTTCATCCAAGCATACTACACTTGGGATCCTCGCGATGTACTTTATATTCGAGTAATAAATCGTAATGATTTCAGAATTGAAAAATGTACAACAGAAAAGTAGAAGATGAGGATATTTGCAACACTGCTCAAGTCCATGGAAGACATATCTAAAAGTTTCTACTCAGAAATGGGTAACACACTCCTTTAAGTGTTTAAATCAAAACAGGAATGTGCGAGCTCTTACTTTAAGGCTCACAGGAATAAGCTCATATCCAATCTTCGATAGTTATCACTCAGTTTTACATGTATGTTTTACATGAAAGTCAAGGTACGTTAATTTATCAAATCATCAACAATCATCGTCCTTCTTACGCCTACTACCTTCTCCAATTTAAGTCCTCAGTCCATTCCTTTCCACAAGATCTCGACCTTCTGACGTTTACATCCCTTCTCACAGATCTGGCTCATTTCACTCCTTTATTGCTAGCGTTGTAAATTAGAGAAGATTAGCATGGCCCCTGCGCAAGGATGACACGCAAAATCGTGAAACAGTTCTGCGCATGTGTTAGCCTAAGTTAAACATACGTCAGGTCATCTCTTACAAAATTCTTCATTAATAGTGGAAGTGTTCAACTTTAATGTGAAACAACAGTGTTACCTGTTATATTAACAATTAAGTTTGTTACTGAACAAAAGAATAAGGTGAGTAATCACTTATTTACAGCTCAATAGTGAACAGTGTAAATAGACCTCAGGTTAGTTACTGATAGCGGCCGGCCATAACATCGCTAATCCCACCAGTGGGCTCTGGCTCTCCGTCCAAGGAGGTTCTGTGCCGATCAGTCCTCTCTAAGCACGCGTATATATTTCCGTGTTTAAAAAAAAAAAAAAAATTTTGTTATCACTTCTCATTTTACAATTTTTACTATCACTTATAATATGAAATGCGATATTATCATATGCTAATGTCGAGCAAGGGTAAAAATACTAGATCCAGGAGCCTCGATACTACAATGAGTTCTCCTATTAAAAAAAGAACAAGGCGTTCGAAAAGAAATACTCCACCAGCCACACCAGGGAGCTCTGTTGAAGAAGTGGATCCCCAACCTGGTACCTCACAACAACAAAACAATCATGAGACAACTCAGACTGGTGAAGAATCGCCGTTTTTTACTCAGAACCCATTTCAAGTGCTATCTAATACACAAAACGAAGAAATGGAAGCAGCACCCACCCCCAGGGAACCCAAACCCCCACCAATATTCCTTAGGAATATTAAAAACTTTCAGTTAATGTGTCACCAATTGAATAACCTAGTGGGCTCAGGAAAATATTTATGCCAAAGCCGCACCAATGACACTAAATTAATGCCCGACACTCCAGAAACTTACAGAAAAATTATAAAATATTTATCTGATACCAAGGCGGATTACCACACGTATCAACTGCGTCAAGAGAGGGCGCTCAGGGTCGTTATCAGAAGACTGCACCCATCTACGCCAACTGATGCTATAAAAGAAGAGCTCGTGGGTATGGGATTCCATGTTCGCCAGATAGTGAACATATTCAAGGAGGATAGAGAACAGCCTGGAATAAAAAGTAAAATACCGCTCCCACTATTCTTCGTTGACCTTGACCGAACGCCCCAGGTCGAAGACATCTACAAGGTCACACGCCTTTATTACACCAGCGTTGTTGTGGAAAAGCCTTACACCAAGCGCGATATCGTTCAATGCCATAACTGTCAGGCTTATGGCCATACGAAAAGATATTGTCATCACATTCCTAGATGTGTGAGGTGTGGTGAGCAACACAAAACAGAAGAATGTAGGAAGTCTAGAACTTCACCTGCAGTATGCGCTTTATGCCACCAAGGGCACCCTGCCAACTACAAGGGTTGTCAAACATACAAAGAATTAAAAACAAGAATGTACGCAACTCCTAGAGAAGAAGGGACATCCAGGCCACCAAGACAACCCTCTAGAACAGTGAACGGAAGAGTGACCTATGCTCAGATGTTCAAAGGAGACACTATAAACACTCAATCTCAGGCCCTGCCACAAGAACCTCAACCTCGAGAATTCACAAATCGACCTCAAGACCCACATCCCTCCATCCCTGAACCTAGGTTCAATACCCAGACATACATTCCTCCTCCTTCCAATTCCACTGACCTCACAAGCCTATTAACTTCTTTCCTCTCTGAATTTAGATCCCTTATCACCCCTCTTATTTCATTACTTACCAATGTTATATCCAACCTCATTCCACCGCCGAGAAATCCATAAATGTCCTCAACCAAATCCCTTTCCATTCTCCTATGGAATGCGAATGGTATTCGAAATCACATCAACGAACTGACAATCTTATTACATGACAAAAACATCGACATAGCACTAATAACTGAAACCCGACTAACCAACAAACGACAAATCAACGTTCCTGGCTACAATATTTATAGAACCGATCATCCTGATGGAACAGCACATGCTGGCACTGCTATAATTATCCACCGATCTCTCTCCCATCATTTATTTCCCTTACCAACCCATAATTTCCTACAATCCACTGCTGTAATAATCCAAACTTCCCTTTACCCAATAACATTAGTTGCGGCATATTCCCCGCCTAAAATACCCATTTCCGAATCCCAAATAATTTCCTTCCTGAATTCCTTAGGACACCATTTCATCCTAGGTGCAGATTTAAATGCAAAACACCAACAATGGGGAGCCAGATCCACAAATTCCCGAGGGCGAACACTGCTATCTGCACTTAATTCCCATCGCAGCAACATCCTTTCACCTAATACTCCCACATACTGGCCAACAGATCCCAACCGCAATCCCGACCTTCTAGACTTTTTCCTACACAAAGGTCTAGGATCATTACACTGTTCCATTTCAAGGCTTGATGATCTTTCCTCAGACCACAGTCCTATAGTCCTAACCGCTTCCACATCACCCATTCCTAAATCATCCTCTCCTTCATTTATCAGGGGACCAGTTAACTGGAACCTTTTCCGTCAAATATTGGATGATAATATAGACCTCAGAGTTTCCTTAAAAACACCTGAAGACCTTGACGATGCAGTGGACTCCTTTACTAAGCTGATCCAGCAAGCAGTTTGGACTGCATCCTCACCTGATCGTCCCAAAAAACACCTCAGTATAAATCCTCTACCCCAAGACCTATTGGACCTTATCCATAGCAAACGATGCTCTAGGGCCCTCTGGCAAAGAACCAGGCATCCTGATGACCGGAAATCGTATAACTATTATTCCAAACAGGTAAAAAAGAAACTGGATATCTTTAGAACCCAATCCTACAATTCCTACCTTTCCTCATTAACATCTAGTGATAACTCCCTCTGGACTGTAACTAAAAAAATCCTTAAAGTCCAATCCATTTCCCACCCCCTCCGCCGTGATGATGGTTCCTGGGCTTCGTCAGATGCGAATAGAGCTGAAGAGTTTGCTAAACATCTATCCTACACATTCACTCCCCATCCCGAACTCCATCCCACCCACACTGCTGAAGTTAAAGAATTCCTCTCTTCACCAATTCCTCTCTCTCTACCTCCAAAACCTGTTAACCCCTCTGAGGTCAAATTCCTCATAAACAAATTAAAACCCCGAAAATCCCCTGGATATGATCTCCTCACTTCACAAATCCTTAGACAACTTCCCAAAAAATCAATTATATTCCTGACCTATCTATATAATTGCATCCTTCGTACTACCAACTTTCCCTTGATGTGGAAACACTCCATAATCGTGCTGTTTCCAAAACCAGGCAAACCCGTTAATAACACATCATCCTACAGACCGATAAGTTTACTCCCTATCCTCTCAAAAATCTTTGAAAAAATCCTCCTCAAACGCATCCTACCCATACTCGAATCCCACAACATCCCTTCTCATCAATTTGGATTCCGCTCAAGACATTCCACTGTCCAACAAGGCCTTCGTGTTGTGGACCATATATCCTCTGCACTTGAAAACAAGCAATATTGCACTGGTGCCTTTCTGGACGTAGCGCAAGCTTTCGACCGGGTGTGGCACGATGGCTTGCTTTTCAAGCTCAAAACCCATTTACCCCAATCCTTATACCTAGTCCTCAAATCCTATCTCTCAAATCGTTCCTTCCAAGTCCGTTGCGGCACCGAATTCTCCACTTACTATCCAGTTGAGGCTGGTGTTCCACAAGGCAGTGTTTTGGGTCCAGTTCTCTACATCCTTTTCACTGCCGATATCCCTCCAAATCCCGATACCTTCCTAGCTACATTTGCCGATGATACTGCCATTCTATCCTCCCACTCAGATCCTCAAATAGCATCTCAAAACCTACAATCTCACCTCTCCTTGATTGAGCAGTGGTGCAACGACTGGCGCATTAAAATCAATGAAGCAAAATGTAAACATATTACTTTCACTCTGCGACGCAGATCCTGTCCCACAATCCTTTTCAATTCAATACCACTTCCCTACTCAGATACAGTCCGTTACCTTGGCTTCCTTCTAGACAAAAGACTAACTTGGAACCCACATACGAGACTTAAAAGACAAGAACTTAACCAACGATATGGCCAGCTATATAGACTACTAAGCAGGACATCTCATCTTTCGATTGAAAATAAACTTTTAATCTACAAGACAATACTGAAACCTATCTGGACCTACGGACTTGAACTTTGGGGAACTGCTAAACATTCGAATATCAAACGCATCCAATCCTTCCAGTCCAAAGTACTTAGAACAATAGCCAATGCCCCATATTATGTCACAAATAAGACCCTACACCATGACCTTAACATCCCTTTTGTCCTCGACATCATCCCATCCAGATTCTCAAACTTTCACCAGAACCTTATCCATCATCCAAATCCTCTAGCTCAATCCCTATCCAGCTCCCACCATCCCTACAATCCCCCTCGAAGGTTAAAACGGCAGTGGCCGCGAGATCTATTGTAAATATGCTTCTGGAGTCCTGGCAATGGCCAGCTTCTCCACTCAAGTCCTGAGCATCTGTGGCTCTAGTGCCCTCCTTCAGCCTCCACTGGCTTTTAATACTAGTGATGCGGCTGGAAAAGTGGCACTGGGATCTCTGGAGTCCTGCTTTGCTTTCCACATGTGGGGAGAAAAGGCTGGCTCGGAGATTCCTGGGCGAATGTATATAGGTATGAATGTGTTTAGAAGTTTTTTTTATTTTATTTTGTTTATTTATTTTTTTATTTTATTTTATTTTTTTTTCTATTGATTTACATTTTTTTTTATAAGTATTATTTATTTACTTTTATATTTATAGTTACTTCTGTATTACTTGTATATACTGTATGAATGAGAACTTTTAGCCTTAATACTTATAGCCCTCCAACAGTGGCTGATTGTATTATTATTCAATAAAAATAAAATATAAAAAAAGCGTTGTAAATTTCTGAAATTCCCTACCTATCAAAATTCGGCAATGAGTATTTATTGTATATACTTTTTGATTATTATTTATTGTTATTTCGCTTCTGTTTATTTTTTATTTTTTGTAAATATAGTGTGAATAACTACCTCACTATAACTAATGTCCAAGTGACAGATTGTTGTAATATTCAATCAACAAAAAGAAAAAAAAATCACTGTAAAGATCAGTTTTAATTTATTATTTTTTGTAAAATATACTAGATATTCATCAACGATTATGCTTTGTATAAGGTTGGGTTGGCAGACTGTGGTAACCAATACATCGATTAATAAAATGAGTGAGCATCTGAAAACAGAGGAAAAGCAATATTCCAGGAATTCCTCAGGCTATTTTCCCTGTTTCTTTGTAAATCTATAAGCCAATTTATTTTAACTCACACCGTCCTGGAATATGATGATCCTTCCTCATGCTCCTAAATCAGGATTAGCGTTTTTTTTTTATCCTGGATGTTAAATAATCGCCTTAACTTTGAAGAACTATAATCTTTGGATCTACACAGATTTTGTAAAGTACTTCATCCGTGCGTTTCCAAACCTTGTTGGGCAGGATACTGGCTTATAAAAATGTGCATAGCAAGCCTCTCCAATATTAAATTCATAGAAGTATAAAATTGAGAGCCCTACCACCGTTTGCTCCAAAAAGCATAGAAATGTCTGTAAAAATAAAATATTGTGCAGCCAATGGATCTTTATGTCTACAATTTAAATTCTCTGTTCCTCTTTTTGATTAATTTTTATTTAATTTCATATTAATGCTTGTATTTTTGTGGCATACGCATGTATGTATGTTTTCATTCATCTGTTCCTTTTTATTGATCATCTGTTTGATTATGACCTCCCACAGCTGTGTTTTTACTTTCACTTACCTATATATGTATTATATAGCATGGGTGAGTATTGCGATCGTGAACATTTTTGCATCTAAGTTTTCAACGAAAATACACGTTTTGAGATCCCCTGAAGTCCCGCAAAATGGTCTGTGTATGTGTATTAACATCCTAGCTCAAAAACGAAAAGTCGTATTGAATTGAAACTTCCTATTTATAGTTTTTACATGCCAGATATAATGCAGCAACTTTTTCGTCAAAATTGGCAAACCGAAAGTGGCACTTTATATAATGCACTAAACACATTTTTACGATTATCTCGAAAACCGCTTTAACGATTTTGATTAAATTCATTATATCAGTGTAAAATAATATCAGTTTTAAATAAAATGTGGTTATTATTCTGATTGATGTTCTCTAACAGGGCTTAAATGGTTAATTTTCAATGTTAGCTTCCTCTAAAGTACTTTTATTTTTTTTTTATTTAAAACAATTGACCATTTCAAATTAATTTCTAATATGAAAAATTGTTAAATATAAAATATGAAAGAATTTGATAAATTACCAAACGATAAATAAGAGATCGTAGGGAGAATAGTTGAATTGAGATATCATAGGAATACGAGCTCACCCAAGCTCGCCCGAAAGATTAGAACACGCTTCCATACGTATGATGAGATTAATATTATACGGACTCCGACAATATTATATAATTATATAATGGTGGTTTTCATAAGTGCTTTTGTTGGTATTATTTAATATTTAATTGTATAGATTAAAGCGATATAAATATTAAAATGTATATAGATTTATAAGGTAACTATACAAATAAAAATAGCCACAATGAAATATAGAGTCTATAATTTTTACTTTCACTTCGCTTTGTTTAAAAATACTTACTTCTGCTATGAAGAGGGTGGTAAGTGAAAGTACTGTGATACGCGCACCGCGTTAGGTTTTCCTTCTCATTTTTTATCTTGATGATGCCTGAATCGGCGAAACAATGATGGGTTAGTTGGTTTTTACCTCAATTTTAAAGGAGCAAGAATTGTTTGTTTGTATTTTCCAATGATAACATCCGCATTAGCAACCGAAAAAGTATAAAAATAAGATATGTGTTTTCATATAGAAGTAATTTTTTAAAAAGCTTTTTAAAAGTCACTGTTAATTAAATCTTAAAATTATTGTACGTTACCAATTACTTGTATAAATGAAAAATATTTATGAGAAATACATCACATGTTGGTATATTGAAGAGGGTACCGCCATAAACATTGTTGTGTCATTTATGTAAGAGAAAAGGAGTTTAAGAATAATAATAAAAAAAATGTGATGAGTGATAATAATAATATGGAATATAGTTTAATCATATTATTATGGGAACATGCTGTAAGATGCTCGATCAGTCAGTTATATTACACTATATATATTAAAGTGGTTATTTTAAATTTAATCTTCTTCAGTCTTGCAAGACTGATACCTATAACTTTTTATTGTTCTTTTTTTTTCATCTTTTCGTTATTATTTATAATTTTCTCTTAGCGAATTAGAATTTCAAACGCAGATAAATATTATTAGATCTTTTCAGTATATTTAATTTATATAATGAAAAAAATATATAATGAAAGATATAAGGAATATTAGTTTATGAGAAAATAAACATAACAATTTAAAGAAAAATTGATAAGTACTAAATAAAGAGCAAGAAATTAATAAATAATCATATGATAGGCCGCGGTACAGACCTTTTTTTTTTTTTTATCAAATCATTAAAATTTGGCTAAAACTTCCTAAATGACTTCTTATTGTAAACTTTTCTATTTACAAAAAATCTCAGAAACGGGGCCTTTTCTGATTAAAGTGATTAATAAATTAACGAGATATTAAAAACTCATGAATCATAGATCATTTGATTAAAAAAAATCGAGAAAAAAGGTGGCCTACAAAAATTTTGGATCATTTAGCCTACATAATCTCGTTATTTTGACAATTGGAGGTGGAAGTCACGCCAAACGGCCCAATATTTTTGTTGGCAACATTTTTCTCTATATCTTGATTAAATTATCTTGCGGAATGCAGATGGATGTTCATGATTTTTTATTACTCTGTTAAATAGATAAAGTTCACCGATTTCCGGATTGAAAATTTTTAAAATCCATCAGGAACTTTAATCTGGTCGAGGTATGATTTTTATTTTTGAATAAATCCTTATTAGGTTATTTTAATAAATACCGAATAATCCATTAACTATTACGAAAAGATGATTTTACTTCTTATATTTTAGCCAGCGCTGGTTTTTATCTATTGTGTATTTGGTCTAGAAGGTTAATGTCATTTATTTTAAATCCTTTATAGAAATTACTAAACTAATAACTTATTCCAGACGTCATTTGTATGAGACCTGAACTAAATGTATTTTAAATATTATTTTAAAATATGGTACTTAAAATACCACGTATTTTGTGTTTTTAAAACACAGTGTATTTTAGTTACAAAGTTTTTAATTTTTTTAAAATGTATTTCAAATAAAAAATATGAAAAGTATTTAAAAAAAAAACTGTTCGGTAAACGATCAGCGTAAAGTACAAATGACCTACTCTATTTGATAATTTATTATCTATATTTAAAATACAAAATAAAACACTTTTTTTGTATATTAGTACTATGGAAATAAAATACAAATAATTTTTCGTATTATGTATTTTAAAAGGAAAACACATATGAAGAAAATACATTTACAGACAATCTATTTTATATTTTTACTTCTTAATAAGCGAAATACAAAAAAGTATTATATTTCTTTCTTTTAAAATACTTTATCTGTAATACTACTCAAATCTGATATATCTGTATGTATATGAGGACAATAATAAAATATTTTAATACAAACTCATAAATAATTTACATTTTAATAATTTATTTCATCTTTCATCCCATCGGTGACTACAGGAGTAGGTCTCTACTATCCACTGCGTTCAAATGTAATTCATCGGTTGTCTGGCTATAGCTATACATTACCTTACCCGATGACAGAGGACAAAGATAATATCCATACCAACTCCCTATTAACCGTGATAGAATAGAATATAAAATAAAATAAACTTTATTTGGGGACGAAGTCCCTTATGAATAACAATTATAAACAAAAAAAAAAACACATCTGACACAAACTTACATTAATCAAAATTAAAGAATCTATACAGTATCTACAGTGAACGTATATTAAAATAAATAAAAAGTAACACTATTTTGAAAAAAAAAAAACCAAACATTATTTAAATGAAAAGAAAAACAGAAATCAGGTAAAATAAAAAACAAAATACTATAAGCAATAATGGTTAATTTTTAAAATTTTAACTCAAACAATTTCAACAACCATTCACCTCAGAGTGACACATAATAATCCGTTAAAGTTTTTAAAAACTCAATGTTTTTTTTAATCAATGTAACTGTTAAAATGCACACAACTTATAGAAAAAAATCGAGGTAACGATTAATTTAATTAGAGAAAGAATCTAATTAACATACTTAGTCATTAGCTTTGATTACAGTAATTACTAGAGCTCAAAAACTTACCTTATCCAAGAGCTGGTCTTGATTCGACGTTTTTAATTATCCTGAAAAAAAAGTTTTTCATTAATAAAGGGATGACATCTGTAACAGGTAAAATGAGTTTTTTTTTTTTAATTAGGCTTTTAATATAATTAAATTGATTCTCAAAACCTTTCAGTAGATCGAATTGATGTCTTTCTCACTCACTCTCTCTCTCTATCTATCTCTCTATCTCTCTCTCTCTCTCTCTCTCTCCACACACACACACACACTCATATACCTGGATAACCCCCAAAGGAACGAAAAACTAAATTGAACATACACTGGTACACAAAGTACATCAGAGATCATATGTGTATGAAGCTATCATGGCGCAGACTATAATTCTGGTTCAACACTGATTAGAATTAAAATATGTCAGATGTTTAACCGAATTCACAAAACAGAGGATCAAGTGGAAGGAAGTATTATACGAAGTCCGTAATTTGAAAAATCTCGCAGTAAAAACCAAATTCCTCCTTGAGCTGAAGAATAAGTCCTAACCCTTATAATCGGAGATGAACAAAACTGGGAGAAAATAGAGACAGGGCTAAAAGAAAGTTAATACACCTAAGAAAGTGATGATTGTTTAGGAGAAACAGGAAGCTAACCTCTGGTTCACAGAAGCATGCAAAAAGACAACATATTAAAGAAGGAATATGAAAGTCTTATGCCTAGGCACAACTAAACAAACCATTGAGGACAACTGGTAGGTTAGAGATGTTAGCGGATTCGTTCAATAATAAAAACGAAATATGATTATATATTAGATTGACCTATAGGCAAATATTGACAATATAAATATAAACAATTAAGCAAATTATAGGCAAATATAAACATTGACCTATAGGTAGTATAAAAAGCATATTTATTTAAATTTATCCTACCTTACTGCTAGACACTTCAAAGTAAATCATAATAATGCCTATTCATCCCTTTTTTCTCAATCTGCTGGTGTTCCACAAGATAGTATCCTAGGTCCTATCCTATACACAGTTTATATAGCTGATATCCCAACCCATCCTAACACTGTCATCACCACCTATGCCGATGACACATGTATCCTATCAGTTAATAACGATCCATCAATTGCATCCCAAACTCTTCAATCACACATCACAAACCTTGAAGAATGGTGTCAAAACTGGAGGGTTAAAATAAATCCCAAGAAATCACATTTACCCTTCGTCGTAAGCCTATGACTTCCTGTCCTACAGTATCCCACTTATCCCTGTTGAACAAATACGATATCTTGGACTCCAACTGTACAAACGTCTCACTTGGAACCCCCATACCAGACTGAAACGACTAGAAACCGCCCGACGTTTTCGACTACTAAAGCAGTTACTAGACAAACGCTCTAAACTTCCAATTAATTATAAAAGACTCATATACTTGACTATAATAAGGCCTATTTAGACTTACGGAGTTGAGCTATTGGGCTCCACTAAACCATCGAATTCCTCTCGTATCCAATCTTTACAATCCAAAATCCTTCGTAAAATCCTCAGTGCTCTCTACTTTGTTACAAATAAAACCATCCATAATGACCTTAATGATTCTTTTGTTTCATATCTGGTCCAATCCAGATAACTATCCTTCCATAATAAAGTTCATCCGAATCCTATCGTTTCTAACCTTGCTTCCTCTTCGATTTCTGATAACCCTCCGAGGCGTCTGAAAATATGTGTTCGTGGATCTCCTTATACAGGCATATTACTAGAGTGCTACCTGTGGGTAGTTTCTCAACAAGCGTTTTCAAGTGATTATATTCTTTTTTACACATTTACTTGATGTATTTATTTTGTAATACAGTTGTAAATATCTTGAGTAAATAGTTAAAAATTTAAATTTTGTAACACGTACACTCTTTAAAATAAAATTTCAATAAGACATTTTCGTTTAAAATATAGCTTCAAAATGGTGTAGACGATTTTTTACATGAATAAACGGAATCTGTGCTAGCTAGGCGAAGTGATCGGATCCTACAAACCAAAATATTTCAAAAGTTTATAGTACGAAAGCCTTGATGGTGGAAAAGGTAAAAATGTAAGGTAAGTTTTGTAATTAGTTATTATTATATATATGAAACGTTATTTTACAATGAATTCAAATTTTATTGAACACAAAAAAAGTTGGGTCAGGTACGACCTACCTTGTTAAACTGTGTTCTAGAATTTCGCCTTATTGACTGAGGGTTAAGAAAGATTTTTTTTTTCTGCTTGAGCAGGTCGATCGGCAATAAATGGACTACGCCCTGTGGTTTAATTGCACAGGTGGTTTAATAGCTCTCCACATACCTCAACGCATGGATCCAGCGTAAGGCATTGTTGATAAAATGCTGCTGTAGAATGGAAACGAATTGGATAACTTTCATTCACGATAACAGGCAATTATATTGCAACCAGCCGGTGGCTGTGGAAGGAATGCCAATATTGGGGGAAGTCGATGCAGTCCACATTCAATAATACTGACCGCACTGTTCACATTTCAATATCCCACTCGTTAATATTGTTATTACATTATATTAATTAACTAACTTACAAACCACAGGACTATACAGGGTGTTTCGTAATTGCACGGCACTATTTTATGTATGTGTTCACTAACACAAAATAAACAAAAATGTCCACATTAACATATATCTCAAAATCATTTATTAAACAGATATCAAAGGTTAAAGATTTATTATTTATTATTACTATTTATTTATTATTACAACATGTAGAGTAACTGTTCAAAGTTGTCACCGTTTTGTTGAATGCAACATTCAGCACGACGAATCCATGCTTCTCCGGCCCTTCGTACAGCATCAGGATGGTGCTTGATAGTTACTGTGGCTTCCACGATCCGATTTCTTAGCTCTTCTTGCGTGCCAACTGCCCAGAATAAACCATATACTTCATCCAGCCCCACACAATTTAATCTAATGGCGTTAAGTCCGGAGATCATGGTGGCAAAATGTATTTTTTTCTCAATAAAAAAATTATATATTTATTGCCTTTGTATAACTAAACTACTTAATTCTTCTGACATATTAGCCACCACAAAAAAGCTTCAAGAAGATTTAAATAGGATATATGACTGGGCAGGAGCTAACAAGCTGAAGTTGAAGCGGAAAAGGCCTGATAGGCTCCAATAACCTCCTCAAAACTGGTCATAACATTCAAATCCTGTTCCAACATGATAATCCCATCAAATTTTATCCCACCACCAAAAACCTTATAATAATCTTTGATCAAACCCTTTCCTGGAAAAACTATGTATCCAATATCTCCCGACGTACCTTTTATACCCTAAACACTTAAACAGCCTCCGACACCGTTTTTCTTTTGAAATCCGTAGACTCCTGCTCACCTCCTTAATATTTCCCCACTTTGACTATTGCTGTTCGGCATATGGAGGCGGAGATCTTCAGGCAAAACTAAAACGTTTCATAAATTGTTTTGTACGATTCATCTTCGGGATCCCAAGGAACGCCGCTGTTTCCTGTTTCTATAAAGAGTTGAAGTGGCTTTATTCTTCATACCGCCGTAAGTATTTCCTGGCATCCTTCCTCTTCGAAGTCATTCACTCCCGCCATCCTTCATACATCTCCAAGCTCCTTCAATTAAAATCCTCTGTCCACTCCCGCAATACCAGTTCCTTGATGATAAATCCTTTATTATTCGATCCTCTTCCCTATGGAACCATCCCTTCCGACATCCGTCGCTCCAATACTCTCCCTCCTTTTAAATCCCACCTATTCAATCACTTTCTTTCCATCCGGTCCTTCTAAAATTGTAAATAGAAACTTCTGTAAATATGTATATGTATTATTAGTTTATTTCCAATTATCTTCATCTCATTGTTCTTTCATTTTTTTTCTCTAATATACCTATTACTTAACTTTTTAAATACATGTATATATATATATATATATATATATATATATATATATGTGATGCTCAAAAGCCCATATTTCTGTCCTTGTTAATTATTTTAAAGGGATTCGTCCCATAATAAATAAAAGATTATTATTATTATGTAATTGGGCAGCACCCTTTTAAGATAATAAAGTGATTCTCTCTATTTACAATCAGCCAGGGGAACTCCGAAGGAGTCTTGTCCTCTTATGTGTGGAGGGAAAAGCGAGCTCCAGGAGATTCCAGCGCGTGCACGTGCGGCCTAACGCGTGTGCACAGCACCGCAGTTGCCCCGGAACCTGATGTATAAGACAAAATGATAAATGATGGCGGGGCTCTTTTAAATCTCCGCCCACACTCCCTGGCCCGGAAAAAAAAAACACGTATAGCCTTAAAGGTGAGGAAGAGGAGGACCCCCCCCCCAAAAAAAAACTTCTATTAAAAACCAATAGAGGAAGAGTAAGACCGCTACAGCTGCAGAACTTACGACTTGGGTAGAGAATCTGGCTATTGTCAGAGCTCTAATAAGCACATATTTACAAAAGATCTCGGAGCCATTGCCGTTTTAATCTAAACTGAGGATTTTTGGGATGAGTAGTGCTAGATAGGGATTGTGCTGCGGGATTTGGATGACGAGTGAGCTTCTGGTGAAATTTGGAAAATGTATCTAATTCACAAAAATAAATTTTACATATTAAAAACATATTTATGACCATAAATTATAGAAAAAAATAACAGAATAAAACAAAAATATGATAGAAAAAAGGTACTCATAAATAAAAATAATTCGTATAATTTATCAACATTTATAAGGAATAAAGATTGAATTTAAAAAGATTATTATGTTAAGGAGAGGTCGGGAGGTCTAGCTAATTAAGCAATAAGGATGGAGGACACTTTTCAAACTAACCCACTTCGGGGCCACTTTCATTAAAATTTTATACTTTCATAATGTCTCACCTCTTTTATCAGCCAAACCAGGCCGCCCAAAATATTTCATCCCCACCTCCTTTCAACCCTTAGGGGAACATAACCTTTTTTTTCGTCAAAATATGGTCTCTTTACGGCGTTTTGAAATAAAAAATTATGATGGGACAATCGAAAGAAGAATCGGTTAAAGTTAATCTATATAAATAAAATAAAGATTTTGTCTGTACATTGAATAGAATCAAACCGTTTTATGATATCTTTCTGTTTCATACATTGCAGACACCGAATCCACATTAAAAAAAATTTTTGTCTGTCTGTATGTATTTCAACGAAATTTTGTCAGGGTTAATCTCAACAGTGGCTTATTGTAGACATTTGAAATTTTGACATTATATCAAGGTTTACTTGACTTAAAACATAGGCTTTAAATAAAAACAAAATATTGAATAAAACTAGAGTTATGAATTCTTAGGTAATTTGTCAAGAGATCCCGGTGAGGCTATACTATTTGTACTATTCAACTGATGGAAAAAATTATCACAACTCAACGGGAAAAATCCGAAATACCAAACACCTGTAACGCGTTACCGCTTAAAACACACTCATTTTTAAACTTTGTCCGATCTTCCCGTTCAAGATTAACGTAACAGATTAGCCGGAAATTGGAAGAAAATCTACTAAAAATTAAAATTACCTCTCCCCCATCACCTAATGTTATGAAATTAATCCCTTCCCATAGTACAATATCCATCTCAAAAAAAGATTCTCAAATGTTAACTATTAACCCGTCAATCAGCATCAGCTATTTATGTCTAAATAAATAATATTAGCGGGTTTATTCAGATTAAAAAATATTGTGTTAATATTTACTGAAAAACATGGATTCACCACACACTATACGCTCACACTTTTTTTTTTTTTTTTTTTTTTTTTAATAAAACATGGGTTTTTTATTTCTATTATTACCGTTAATTAATCAGTGATATCGTGTGAGTTTATTTTTCGTGTGGTAGGTTTTAAGGCCAGAACCAATGATACTTTTACACTAGAAATATTATTTTAACATTGGGTAAACGTCTCGGGTAAGATTAATTAGTTCAAGAAGGTATTAACACCTTATATTTAATAGGGGGAAATAAAAGCGTACTAATTCACCATTGGCTTTAACAGCAATGACCCGTCTGAGAGGGTAGCGTAGGGATCTACTTAAGTCCTGTTTTCCCTCCACAGGCGGATAGACAAATCCGTTTAGGAGTGCTTTGAGTTGATTGTAAATAGTGTATATAGGTATGTCTATGTTTTCTTTTAAATTTCATTAGCTTTAAGTTATTTTATTGCATATACGTTTTGATTTCTAATTAGTTATTATTTTGCTATTGTTTATTTTATCTTATATATATATATATATATATATATATATATATATATATATATATATATATATATATATATATATAATATATAGGAGCTGGAGTAGCCATTCCGGCTAAGGCGCTTGCAATAGGTAACCAAGTTAAGCAACGCCGAGCGTGG
The DNA here is from genome assembly GCA_928085145.1 of Nezara viridula. Taxonomy (NCBI): domain Eukaryota; kingdom Metazoa; phylum Arthropoda; class Insecta; order Hemiptera; family Pentatomidae; genus Nezara; species Nezara viridula. The sequence continues at coordinate 33,517,207 of OV725078.1, forward strand.
TTAGCACTTGGATGGGTGACCGCCCGATTAGGGTGGCTGTCCACCAGGGAAAGCCACGCTGCCCGAGATCCCCCACCGGGTATGTGAGCCCCGTCAGACTACTGGAGGCAACTCACCCCGACCGGGCGTAGGAGTGATGACTCTACCCCCCATTATAACCATAACCATTGTACATGTGGCAGGATATTATATTACTCAATAAATAAATAAATACAAATAAAAATAGAAGGAAACCTCTCTTGATGCCAATTTCGTAACTAAATCATTTAGGCCTTGGGCCTTGCTATTTTGAGTCTTTCCCCCAAAACGTTTTTATGGCATCGCATACAATTTTTACTTGAGTTAATGATGCTATATTTTCTTTTCATTCAATGATAGGTTATTTTATCATTATTTATGTTATACATATCATTATATAATGTTAATTTTTTTTATTCTCTGGATAGAATAAGATATTATTAAATACATCCAGCGCTAGCTACACTTACAAAGGTCACCTTACGTACTTACAAATGTCTCCTACAAGATTACAAATCAACTATTTTATCTCAGAGAAAATACATGGATTTCGATTAGCAAAAATTCAAGTAAAAAAGTACCAGAAAAATATGAAAAATTAATATTTTAGTTTTTTAAGTTTAATGTAAACTAACAAAAAAATTCTTTAGTTAAAAAATTAATTTTTTGAGAGGAAAGCCTCTACTAAATTGAGCCTAAACTAAATAAATACCCGGAGCCAAAAAGGTTTAAGTACCCAATGGGCTTAAAGAGAGGTTATAAATATTTCTTCCTTTAAAGTTATTATATATATTTTTTTATTATCATTTTACATTTATCTATAAATATCGTATAATGTGTTGTTTCTCTTGGTAATTTTTGATGACAGAACTAATGATATTTTTCCATAAAAAAAAATAATATACAAAAAACGAATATTTTATAGGACATTGGAAAAACTTGATAGACCAGTTTTCATTGTTCATATAAATATATCCTATCTTATATTTTATAGGAATAAATATTTATAACCTTACTTAAAGCCCATTGCGTACTTTAACCGTTTGGGCTCCCGGTATTTATTTAGACGCTTTTCCCTCAAAAAAAAATTTTTTAACAAAAGAATTTTTTTTATTTTACATCAAACTAAAATATTAATTTTTTTCTGTGACTTATTTAGCTTGAATTTTTTAAATCATAATTTATGTTTTTTTTTTAGATAAAATACTCGATTTGTAATCTTGTTTGTGACCTTTGTAAGTGGAGCTTGGGGTGTATGTATTCAATAATATCTTATTCTATTCAGAGAATAAAAATATAAACAGTAATTATGAATGATACGATAACCAGTCATTGTTAATAAAAAAGGAAAAAAAAGGTAACATAAACTAAAGTAAATAAAAAAATGTATGCGATGACGTAAAATGTTACGTGCATATGAATATCTGCTGAGTGAAAATTAATATAGCAAAAAATACTTAATAAAATTTATTTTGAAACCATACACTCAGGGGTACATTAAAATTTTTTGAGGGGGTACATTTTGACTGAGTTTTGAATTTTAGAGGGGGGCACATTTCACGAGGCTATGAATTTTCGGAGTGAAAAGTTTCAAAACAGAGAACTAGGAGAATAACACGGGGCAGACCGCAGCGAGTACAATTGTATTTGATCTATGATTTGTCTAATCCTACATTCGCTTGCACTGTTTTTAAGAAGAGGAGAGTAATACAAGTTTTGGAAAGGGGAGGGTGAGTCGTGTGCTATCGATCTTGGGGGGATCGGTACCCCTGCATAAATTCTAAAGAAGTCATAATACATCATAATAGATTAAAAAAAATGGTAGATGTGGTAAATCTAATGATCTGAGAATGTCAGCTCCTGGAGTCTCATCTGTAATCAATCCATAATCTGCATTTCCGAAAAGATTTATTGTTTTAATCCTCAAAGATAAAGAGTTATAGGAATAATGTTCAAATATCCGATATCAAGAATACCCTCTCCTAATCGTTATTGAAGCAAATTTTTATTACTTGTATAAACCTGACCGGAACATTTGTTATTATATCACCTATAGATCATAAAAACACCAGTAGAAGAACACATGACCGTTCCTGTGACATCTTCAGCTCGGATCGCGTGGCCATCAAGCATGGTCTGTAGTGCCAACCGACAAAAAGAAGAAAATAAAAAGTAAAATAAAGGTAAATAAAAGGCTGGTTGACCAATTATGTATTAACAGATTGGAATGTTTCTGATAGTGGGTATTTACTGCGAAACGTCAATAAATATAATTTGAGGAAATCAATATTAAGGTTAACATCATTTATCCGACTGCACCATTATATATCGGAATATACCAGCTTAATTTGAACAAGAGCTTTCCATCAATTAGATAGTGCAGCACTAATTGGTGTATTTTGTTTTACTATATACACTACGCGGAAATTACAATTAGTATTTGTGTCCAAGGCCTACTAAAATAGAGAAACAATTGCGTATTTGCAGAATTTTTAAAACATTTTTCTCCTAATGTCTCATTTATTGACAAAATGAAAGCTTTCAAATGTGCAAAGATATATTGAATAAATCAATTTGTGGAAGACTTAGCCCGAACTAGATATATCTCTTTTAATTCTAAACTCTATGGTCACCCCAATCCTCTAGTTTGTAACCTTTCATCCAACACAATTCCTAACAAACCTCCGAGGCGTCTGAAAAGAAGATGGCCAAGGGACCTCTTAAATTAATTTTTATCTTTGAACTGTTACCAATGGGTAGCTTCTTCACAAGTACCTTCATGTAATATATTCCTGTAGCACATTTACTGGTCGTATATATGTTTATAGTTGTAAATTTCAATGAACTAATAAAAAAAAAATCAAAACAATTTCTGCAAGTGTCGCGACATATGATTTTTTTTTTGTGTTTATAATAATATAATATTTACACAACAATTTTAATTTTATATTTCTAATGTATGCCATCTCTGTATTCAGTTAAACAAGAAATGTTATAAGCGGTGAACTATTCTAATACCAACTCAAAATCTATTTTTATTCAAGTAATATGTCATGGAAAAGGAAATAAACAAAAAAATGAAAAGGTTTTTAATTTGATTTCAGATAGTTGGAATTGCTTATATTAGAGCTTACTCGATAATAGGATAATTTTAGTTACATGAATAATCCAGTGATAATATGAAAATATTTATTCACTCATCACTGCTAAAAAGAACAAAATCTACATTACTCAAGATGAAGCCTATACAAGCTTATGAATGACAATCAGGGGCAAACTCGGCATATTGCCGGCAGCTAAGTCCCTTTACCGGACTCCTTTGTTTAAATGTCTATATTTACCTGCTTCCGATTGGCCGCTTGGATTACCCCACCCCAAGACAAACCTCTCAGGCGTCAAACCACTTACCTTACACAACACTTAAAAGTTCAATACCACCCAGAGCTGTTAGAAATCGAAAATTTAACGTAACTTGATATTAATTTTGTAATGATTAAATAACTTACTAAATAGAAGAAATGACATTCAGACGTAAACTAAAAAAAAACCTTAGACGCTCTTCCGAAATTGATGGGCAACAACCTTCATGAACCTTGAGATGTCTAAAAAAAAATATTTCATTTTTATATTATTTAGATAATGCTGAACAGCGTTTAAGCGAAACCGAATTTCAAGTCCTCTGTTCACTATCTTTTTATTTTATTTTATTTCTTGTCAACCAGGGATTATTTTTTGTCATTTCTGATTTGTTTTATACATAATTTTAAGTATTTTGTAAATAGTTTAATCTGTTTTGTTTTTCATATATTGTAACTTTGCTTAATGCTTCTATATTTATTTAATGTAACAGAACTTCTAGCCAGAAGTAATCTTTGTTCTGTACAAATTCTGTTATTCCTAAGGGACCCAGAATAAAATCAATTGTATATTACATTTTAATATATATATTGCCTTCTTATGTATATACACCCACAAACATTAACATAATATTTTCTTGACGTTATAATACACCAAATTTCTTATTCTCTCTTATATGATAAAGAATGGCTAAAAGGAAACAGAAAATAACTTGGAACCAGAGACGTAAATTACGTTCTAAAAAGTAAAGGAAAAAGAAGTTGACAAATGGCTTACAAGTTAGCGAAGGCATACACCATCCAATCCCTGAGGATAAGTCCCTGACCATTATTATCCCTTTTCTTACGCCTAAGGACAGTTGAGCTCAGCGATACATCTAATACTACATAAATATTATAATAGATTTCTTTTTAAAAAAAATAATCTTTTTCATCTAGTGATAATTAAAAGTCACAGATATTCTTCTGATTATGTGGAATAATATTTATACAAATAAAATATTTCAATTAATCGTCTTAAACGTTGTTTCTAGATTCTGGGAATTTATGTTCAGTCAAAAGCAATTTATTTAAAGTATACAAGGGGTTATGAAGTAGTAAACTTCAATAGATTTTTTGAAATTAATTCTGCTGCCTGTGTTAACGTAAAAAAAAAAAAGTGATTGAGAAACAGAAAACTCCGAATCAAGTTAAGTCACTTACATATAGTTAAGCATTAAAAAAAATCTAGTCACGCAATTTTTATTTATCATTCTACTTAGAGTAGAAATAGGTATTTTCATATGAAGAGAAGTGAAATTAAAAATTATAGATGTTATAACATATTCATTTAAAACAATTAATTACCATGTTTTTTCTGATCATTGTATCAGTTTAATTTATACGTTTGTGTTAGAATAGAATAGAAAAGAAACTGGGATAAAGTCCTCTCAGAATAACAATGATGAACAAATAAAAAAATAGACATCTGGCCAAAAACTAACTTAATAAAAATTCTAACAAATACTTATCATTCGTTTTACGACTGTATACAATATTTAACTATTCTAATGATTGTGGGGGAAAATGTGTCTTTAAAAAAAATTCTGTAATTTATTGGATACTTCAATCACGAAACTCGTTAAAGAAAAAGGAGTTAATATTATTATATATTGTATATTATTAGGTTTACATAAGTAGATCCTTAATATTTCACGTGATTATCGTTTTGAAAATAATTGTAAGTAAAATATAACAGTTGAATTAATAATATGAAAGCCTTGTACAGGGGAGTATAGCGAATATATGAATGAAGGGGAATTGTTAAAGGTCAGGCGTTCTTAGTTGTTTCCGAAAGTTTTAATTTCCAATACTTATATCTCCATGAGTAAATTATAATTTTTATTTATTTATTATATTTTACCTATATTTGTTATAAGTTTATACGAACAGTTCAAAAACGGAAATGGAAGTGAGTACGGAAATAGCTTTAAGGGGTCACAACTTCAGGTCTGTTGACCAGTTCAAGTACCTTGGAAGCCTGGTTACATGCAATAATAAAATAGACAGTGAAATAAACGTCAGGATTGCATCAGGAAATATATGCTATTTCTCACTGCAAAGAGACTTGAAATTCAGATTACTCTCTAAAAGATATAAAATTCTCATCTACAAGACCATAGTTAGGCCAGTAGTTAAATATGGGTATGAGACTTGGACCATAACCAAAAACTTAGAACGCATGCTCAACTCCAGGGAGAGGAAGTATTGAGAAGAATATGGGGCGGAATCTTTGAGAAGGGAATTTTAAGAAGAAAAAAGAATGAGGAACTGCGGGAAATTTCTGGTGAACCTGATATTGAAGCATTGATAACAAGAGCCAATCAGATGGTTAGGTAATGTGGAATGGATGCAAAAGAGAATGTGGTATGAGAAGCCGGATGGCAAAAGAAATGTCTGGAGGACGATCTGAGGCGGTTGGGCGTTCGAGTATGGAGGGAAGTTGCACAAGACCGTGGAGATTGGTTGGCTGTAGTGGAGGAGGCCGGGGTTCTTGCAGGACCGTAGCGCCATTATAATTACTTTTTTTAAAACATATTTATTGAGAGATATAACAATCTGTCAAAAATAAGGACATTTATAATAGTGTTCAGAGAGCACATTCACGCTCAATCAACAGTATATAAAAACAAATAATACAGAAAAAACAATAATACTAAAAGTAAATATATATAAACTAAACCAAACAAAAATAAACTAAACTAATAAAAACAACTACTCACATACGCACAAGCTTCTATACAATATCTAAAAAAAAAAAAATAAAAATAATAAAATAAAAAATAATTAACCCCAGATCTCTGAGCCAAGCCTTTCTTCCCACTCGTGGGAGGAAAGGCAGGACTCTAGAAGATCCCAGCGCCTCTAAATAAGTCGCATTACTGGTATTAAGGACCAGTAGAGGCTGATCAGAAGCGTCATTTTAATAAATAAAAATATTATATTTTATCACGTTTTTTTTAAAACTAAAATGTGAAATATTTTTTTTTAAATATACAAAATTGCCTTCTCTAAAGCGAATGAGTGGGACATCGGCCATGCTAAAAGTCCAATTGCGTTCTGATGTTTAGAGATCAATTCGTTTTTTTTTCAAATCGTAAAACATATAAGTAGTAGTCTCTTATGAAACGATTCTCTAAAACGAAAGGGCAAAGTAAATAACCATCGACAATAACAAACCACACATTTACTGGCATTTTGTGAAAACCCAATGTTCGAATACATGTATGAAATATTGTTTATTTGTGAAATTTTGTGTATATGTAATTAGCCAATGACTTTCAAACAAATGAAAATCGGATAAAAATGTATGAGTTTGTTTTTATCATTATTATTTTCTTGTGTGCAACATGGAGTTTGGTTCGTTACCCCCATCTCCTACTATACACCCTGTGTTTAAATATTAGTGTTACAGACGGTGTGTGCCTAGATATAAACACTAGAGCTTAGTAGATATACTCTGACCACATTGCTTCCTTGTATAATTATTCGTCATGAAACTGTTTCTTCTTTACCTCCTACTGAACCGAAAATTAACATGGATTACTATTTTTTCTGGATCATTTTTTCTCTCAACTTATACTCAACAGTTAAAGCTATTGCGAAACCGAAAGCTGTTAAGTATTAGAATTTTCAACAAAGATTATCATCGAGACGGCTCTTCCTGGTTGATAAGGTCAGCTGACTGTTTATTCTTAATACACTTGGACTTAACTGCAAACTAACTTTATCTTTCAACACTTAGCTAGGGAAGGTAGGGCTTAGCCTCTTAGCAGAGTTAGGGGAACTTACATGAGCATGCCAACTAGGGCAGCTAACTAATAACAACAGCTAAAAGCGAACCCTAACGTGTTTATCTTGGATAATAGTAATCTACTCGCTCTAATGCAGCATTTTTAATACTTAAGTTTTACCTTCCAACAATCAGGAGTTGAACATTTAATGTGTATGTCTGCAGTAGGAATACGTAGAGGAAGCCGTGTGGATCTAATATTTATTCTTTACACGAATTCTTTAATATTTGATATAAGAATTTTCTTCAGCAAGATATCCAAGATTATAAAATATCAATAAAATAAATTCTTTTAATCTTGTTTTAATTAAGACCGTTTCGAGTTCAAAAGCCATTAGCGACGACTTTCCTGGTGTAATATTATTAATTAATTTGATGTACAAAGCGTTATGATCCTGCGTCTTCAATTTTTTGTATTTTTTACTCGGAGAAAGATGTTGGACTGTGATATGTGCATTGTCATTAGTTTAGGTGTAAGCCTAGAATCAGATGTAAATGCAACAGCTTGGCATGTCCATTTCATATACTGTGTATCAGACAATTAGTTCATCTGCCCGCCACACAACGGACAATTAGTTCACCTGCCCGCTACCTAGCAGCGCCATGTGTTTACGGTCACTCATTGTACCTACACGTTGTATTTTCCTTATTATTTTAATGCAAAAAACTGTAGTTCTAAATTGTAAATATTTATGTACTTTGGGAATAATTTTTAATAATTTAGTTTTATGGCAATTAGACATACTGATCAAAGCTTTTAAATACAGTAACTGTAACGACTCTTGCTAGCCTATTTAATTATGATGATTACTTCAGTCCTCACAAAGCTAAGTTAGATCATTCAAGAAGCCGAGAATCAGTAATAGCTTATATTGATCATTATATTTTATGTACTCTGTTTGAATCTCTGTCAATCTGACTTTTATTTCTCTCTATACTCCTTTAACCTTTCTCTCTTACTACAAGGTCTAGATGCTCATGCGTCCGCTTGTGCTCCTGTATTATAAGACTGGAGGCTCATCCCTTCGATTGTGGTTTCCATCCCACGGTTTCACGAGGTTCATCCTTTATATCTCGGACGGTCATCCTGTCTTAGCCTTCTCCTCACCTACTGAGCCACTTTCCTTAATTGAACACGCACTGTTGAGGATTGCTGTTCACTCTACTTACACATACGTCGACACCTGTTATTCATAGAACATTCTGTTGACGTTAGTGTCGGAGGTTGCTAAGCATGATCGCCCTCTTTCGACAAGCGGAAATGATCGAATGACAGTCATTCCCACTGTTCTTTCCAAATTTTCCTAACGTTGAAAAACATTTCCCGTATATAATCGTTGAGATATGCTGATCTGAGATAAGGTGAATTAGAGCCTCTGGTTGCTTCCTTTGCTCCTTCATCAGTTTATTGCCATTTATGCCTATATGTGGAGAGACCTTGTAGTGTAATTTTTTGATCATATCAATATGGTTTTATGTTCATGACGTGAATTTTCTTATATATATATAAAATATCGGTTACAATTATAAAAAAATATTAATGTGTAAATACATTTTTATCGCTTCTGATAAATTCTCTATACAAGTAGAATTGCAACACTAACAGAAATCAACAACGATATATCATTAACAAATATTTAAGAGCTATGTAAAAATATCAGTTCATTATGTTTCTTAATCAATATTTCCAAACATTAACCAAATATATGCAATCATTCATTTAAGCCATACAATATAAATGAATAAGGCATTGTAATAACGTCGGTTTATTGCAAAAAGTCATAAAGTGACTCCATTCCAAAATCCTCAATGCTCCCTACTTTGAAAGATTAGAAGAGTTAAATGAAAAAGTATATTGGTTATACCAAAATTGTCAAGTATTAATAACAGTTTATTAAAAAATTCAATTTCTTTTAGTAGGCTTGGTCTTGGTCTTGCATAAGTTAGGCGATCTTGATTTAGGCTAACACTAGCTGGAATGATGGAAAGAGGTTTGAATTGGCAACCAGACGAGAATATTAAAAAAAAAATCCTTTGGTCAACTATTGTTACAATTAGTTTTCACTCTGTAAGTAATCATATACATTATCAAGTAATTATACACCAGGTTAATTTAATATAGTGGTTGCCGTATAATCTGATTTGCGCTAATGTTTAAGTCTTAGAGAATGAGGAATTTAATCCTAGGCATGCCGGATGCTTATCACTTTCTGTCTACATAAGAGGGTTTAATAGGCTATATTTAGAAGGGGTAATCAGTTTTTGTTTGTCGCGTTTCTCCATGTGGCTTTTGAACAGGGTAAGTATTTAATTCATCACCGCCTGAAATACACAAGAGTCTTCTAATATAATTATGAATTTCTACAATATACTGTATAATATAAGTTAAGCGTAGCGGGCTTGGACACTTAAAACAAAAGTAATAGGTTTAAGAAATAACACGCATGAAGACGAAATCAAGACTGCTTTATTTCTCCTTCTAATCCTCTATAAATACATTCTGAGATTGTTTACATCAATGCATTTAGTATTAACGCTAATACTGTCCCGCTCCGTACCTTAACTTCTATATTGTTATATATTAAAGAAGGTGCTATTTATAGATATGTTTAATTCCAGCGGAATTGCAAGAAAATTCAGTGTGTTGGAGGTTTAATGCTCCATTTCTTTAATGAAACGTATTAAGCTAAGGCCAATTATTTCCGAGATAATAACAATTTAAAAAATACAGTTCCTACATACCCATATTTAGCCCGTGCCCCAAAAATTATAATTTCCTAAACTCTTTACTAATCCAAATAAATACATTTGGCAGCGTCATCGTCTTCGCCTTCAAACACATTTTGAGCATTATTCGCCTGTATTAAAACTGGCTGCGTAAAATATTAAGATAAACACCATAGTTTTACTCGCTATTTTTTTTTGTAATTTCTAAACAATAGAATGGAACATTCGATTACCACGCTACCTGAAATACAAATTAATTAAAAATAAATCAATGCACTTTAAAAACATTACTTAAACATAAATAAAAAAATATATCTATATTTTAAGTATGCCTCTCTTTATTCAATATTTCTACAGTATGGATATCTATTCTACTGTTTTTTTCAGTTGGCATTACAGACCTTGTAAATCTTTTCCCGTCTTAACAAGTCTGCTCCATTTCTGCCTGTCATGGGCTATATCTTTCCAGTTATCTACACGAAGCTCTATTGTATTTTTATAGATTTTATCCATCCATCTGCTTTTTGACCTTTCACGTGGTCCCTCGCCTTCTATTGAAGAATTCATAGCTACGTAGCGATTTACAGATTGCTACGGGATACGTGCCCCACCCTGAGTAATTATGTTTATTGTATACTATATGTACTGTATACCTCTTTTCTACCTCTCACCAGCGGAGGATTATGAGAAATGAGGAGTCAAAAGAAACAGAATTTCGTGAAGAAATAACGGATCTCAATTCTTGAGATATTATTGACTTAAATTAAAACGGTTGGTGCTCAGTCTACTCACTATTTTATGTTCCTAAATTTCTTAAAGAATATGTTTTTCGGTCAGATGAATCGTTTAGGTCCTATATATACAATTTAATCTATATATACAAGTTAAAAAATAAAAACTTTTCCCAAATTTCTGCAATATATTTCCTGTTTCGATCCACAAGTTACTGGCCTAATATTCTTTAAATCAGCCACCATTTTTTAAAGATGCGGCCCTGGAATGGCAGGTATGATTCATTTTACTTACAATAACATACACTTTCGTAATTTACATTCAATTTTATTGGACTGGAAATATTGAGACGGTTTCGCTCATCCTTCAAACCACAGTTTAAATCTATAGAATCTATTTAAATATCGGCCGGTAATCTATTTGCAAGCCCATCCATTAACTCTTTGATAGCTTCGACTCCATTTTATGGAAATAGTAGAGGCGGCCGAGGCCTACCTTGTCCAACTTGAATAAACAAAATAACAAATGGCTCCGGCTATGAAAGAGCAAGGGAAATTTGTTGACACAGGCCGGTGACAGATGAGGCAGACCTGGATCTATTAATTTTCTGTCCCAGGTCATCGGAGACTGCCCTGGGGTAGGTCGATGACCGTCTTCACTAGCCCCGGTTGCTGTAGCTATGGAAATCTGGTCGAAACGTTTGGAAATTTGCAATAAATAATTTAAAAAAATATGGATATATTAAAAAAAAACGCTGCAAATTATTTCACGATGGTTTATTATTTCCTAACAATTATACATCTAAAGTAACATTGCCTTTCCAGAGAAAAATTAAAAGAAATAAATAGTTAATTCCAATTATTTGGCTAAACATTTTTTTTTATCATTAGTAATTTGCTGGAAAAAAAAATAGCATTACTTCAGCAACACATTCAAAATCTAAAACAAAGGATTAGCAGTAGAACATAAAAAAAACCCTATAGATCATATCTTTGCTCCGAATTGTCCTATTTTAGCAATTTTTTTTTGTTTTTAAGGAAATTTCATAAACTTTTAATTAGTCGTTTCTATACGTTTTTCGAATTCTACTTATCCTGAAACGTAAAACCTCATATTTTGAGAGAGGGTTAAGTTTTTGAATTTTTTGTTCGATTACAATGGTTCATTATTAAAAAAAAAATAAACCAAAAATATTTTAAAATCGCGATATGCTCACGGGTTATTCAGAATTTAATTTTACCACTCCCGTAACCTTTTTTTCCAGCTTCTTTTCGTTGAAGTGTGTTATATAGATAAATTTATGGGGCATCGAGGAGAAGACTTTAGCCATGTTTTATTCAAATCGGTACATGCGTTTAGGCGCTACAGTCTACAGCAACGCAGGCTTTTCGGCCGCCATTTAGAAAAGAAAAGTCGGATAGTAATGTCGATGAAAGAGGATCATCCTCTGATGACCTCTGAGTTTAAATCCAAATTTGAAAAAGAACGATCTAATAGTTTTGGAGAAAATGTGCGGACGGCGGATGGACAAAAAAAGTTTTATTTGTTTCTCGAATTCTACGTATCCTGAAACGTAAAACCTCAAATTTTGATAAGGGGATAAGTTTTTGAATTTTTTTTTCGATTACAATGGTTCATTATTGAAAATAATAATCCAAAAAAAAAAAAAAAAATGAAGTATCATTAGCTCTTTCTCCATCATAAAACTATATTTCATACTATTTTTATTATTTTTAAACTCTCTTTATTGAGGAATATGACTTTCTGTCTCATTTAGATAAAATATAAATACAGAAAATATTTATAAAACAAAGAATTAAAGACCATTTTGAACATTGTTCAGACTCCCAAAAAAAGTAATACCGTAAAACTCTTGCATGCGTTAACTAATGGAAAAATAATATGTTTCTAGAAAAATTAGAATTCCGAAAAAAACTATGACAAATCTGATGTATTATGCCTGAATGTGCAAAATCCTCAATTTGACTATCCTGCCCTCATAAAATTAGTAGCGGCTAACAAGAGAAATACGTAAAGGGTAGGAATTTCTCACCTGGACAATGGTATTATTTTAATTTTTAGTCCTTATTTGACAAAAAGGAGAGGAGACCCGTCATATTTTAGGTGACTATTTTTTGTTTTATAATTTATTGAAATTGAGTATTTAATCATTGCATTTTCGTATTATTTTTTCTTATTATTAGAATAATTTGTAAGCGTTTGTTTTTTTATTGTCTGCCTGATGAAGGTCTGATTGAAGACCGAAACCGGTCGTGCAATGAAAAAATAAAAAGCTATACATGGCGCCATCTTTTTTATTGAATTTATATTTCACTCCTGTCACAGGATCCTGGTGGACGTCACTTCATGCCTCAATTCAAGAACTAAGAAAATTGTTTCAATAAAATAAGCCATAGTAATGTACAAAACATCTTATTTAAAAAAGTGACGAAAATATATAAGGATGAGAAATAAATAAATAGAATATTTCTTGATTATTTTTTACATAAATCCGGTAGTCTGAACCTCTCCATATCCGTTTATCCGAATAGTCAAATATTGCTTCGTTTTAAAACTTATTCCGACCGAAAAATAACGAGAAAAAGCAAAGTAATTAGAAACTTAATATGACATTTCATTTTCGCTACGGGACTTTTACAGAAGAAAAAAAAAAAGATGTTTTTCTATAAAGCTCACGGTTTTTCGAGGGGACTGGTTGAGCGTGTATTGAGAGTTGTTCCAATAGGACCTTTTGATGTTAACGTATTCATTCATTCGTCGCTGGATAACATGCCATTCATATTGGATATTACCAGCCTTCATATACTTTTAACTAAATTTTAAACTTATATTACATTTGATAATTAAACAGAAGATTTTTTTTTTTTTACTACTGAAATTTCCTTTCAATTTTTACTTTATATTATATTTGATAATAATTAATTTAGTGCAAACGATTGTTCAAAAACTTTAATTATTTAAGCGTTTAGAAATTTTTATTTTTAGAATAATTAAAGAAGCTGCTAGGGTATTGGAAGTGAACGATTATGTTCTCAGAAATGCCTGAAAATACTTATCGTACAAACATCATGACAACAAAATAAAATAAATAATAAAGTTTTAAAAAATCTGTAGTTTTTGTTTATTCTTTATTGTTAAATAAATACCAAATCTTTACCTAAAACAAATAATATAAAAAAAAAATAGTAATTATACAAAATTATATGGGTCCCTTTTATCGACTTTAGAAGGAGACCTTTGGCCAGTTATACAGACTGCTTAACAGAAAATATAAACTCTCAATTGAAAACAAACTATTAATATACAAGACCATACTGAAACCCATCTGGACCTACGGACTTGAACTGTGGGGAACAACTAAATTATCGAACATCAAACGCATCCAATCCTTCCAGTCTGAAATCCTCCGTTTAATAGTCAATGCTCCTTATTATGTTACGAACAAAACCTTACATCATGATCTTAACATCCCTTATGTCCTTGACGTTATTCCATTCCGATTTTCAAATTTTCATCAGAACCTAACCTGTCAGCTAATCCCTTAGCACAATCCTTATCCAGTTCCAGTCATCCCTACAATCCTCCTCGAAGGTTGAAGCGGCAGTGGCCTCGACATCTTTTGTAAAGACGTCATTGGAGTCCTGGCAATGGCCAGCTTCTCCACTCAAGTCATGAACGTATGTGGCTTTAGTGCCCTCTCTCAGTCTCCACTGGATTACCATCCTAGTGATGCGGCTGAGAGAGAAGCGCTGGGATCTCTTGGAGTCTTGCCTTGTCCTCCACACGTGGGGGAAAAGACCCGACTCGGAGCTCCCTCGGCTGACTGTAAATATTGTAAATAAGTTTGAATGTGATTTTATTTATTTTTATTTTTTCTTATTTTAGTTTTTATTTAATGTTGTATCATGTTTGATTTTTTCTGTTACTCCAAGTTTTATTTTATTTTATTTTGTTATAATATTATTGTCCTTTTATTGTATATATGGTATGATTGTACTGCGTTCATCATAAATACTCAATGCCCTTAATTGAGGCAAAATGTATTTTTTTTCTCAATAAAAATTAAAAAAAAAGAAAAAAAGAGAAGGATACCTGAGAATGGCTGGAAAGATAAAGAAAAAGTGTTGGGATGCACCAGGGGGTTCGTAAGAGGAAATGGTGGGTACTGATTGAGAAGAAAAAAAAATCTACAACCTATACAATGATATCCAAGTTTTCCAGTCAGTACGAATCCAGCGCTTCAAATGGCTGAAACATGTAGTTAGGAATGATGCTGTAGAGCAGCCAAGAAATCGTACCATAAAACTTCAGATGGAAACAGATCACTAGGAAGACCGAAGGATTCTTAGATCTTCCAGTTTGGTATAGGTCCTCTGCGTATCCAAGAATCTATAGTATCATTTTTATTAAGGCTACAGTTGTCTGGATACGAGAGTTTCTGACAGATTTCTCCACAGACAGGTTAAATATCAAGCAAGCAAGACTACCCACTTGTCTGACTCCCGTTTCACTGGAAAACCCCCTCGAGATTTGACCATTATCCCGATGAAAAATTTATTGCCCTCCTTATATTGAGCAAGTTTATCATGTACTGTGGCGGCATTGGGCGTTCAAATGTGAACAACCAAATCTCTTCAACCTTTTCCATAGCCAATGGTATCTTGCAAAATTAATTTATTTTGCAATAAATGAAGTGAAGTTATGAGGGTTTTAGAAATAAATACCGAATAGCAGATATTTGTGTATATTGAAAAATAATTAAATTAAATAATTCAAGCTACAATAATAGATTAAATATTTCCCCCTTACCATAAAATAAAATAATGAAAGAAACAAAATTATCTTAAAGCATTAAAAAAAAAGTAAACTTACAATTATTAATTAAATTTACAAATTCTATAAACTGTAAATTAATTATTATAATTTAATAAAACTGAAATAATTTTAATTTTTAAATCAATTTAGAACTATTAAAATAATAGCAAAAAAATATATTTATATAAATTTAAAATTAAATTTTTATATAATGAAGAAAAAAAAAGAATATACAATAGTAGAACCAAACCTGAATCGGGAATATTGCCATAATATGTTTACACACTAATCAATGGCCCATGAATATACTTATGGATTGAAGCATGAACTAGTCTCTAAGTCAAAGTTCGACCTCAATGTGAGGTGTCTAAGTCAGGAAAGACACCGTTCCTACTTTCACCTGCGTTACTGAATACCCATGGGACATCAGAAACGTCTTTTAAATAGGGCACCACTCATCTTACAAATATTCTTAAATAAAATAAACCATATCACCTCCAGCCGGGCGGTCATATCTAATTTAACGTCACTGTGGTCGTTGACATACATCCTATTGGACTAGAATAATGGCCCAGATGTGGATTGTTGCCTTCCCAACTGAAGAAATTAGGTTTTCAGGAGGGATGGTGACGGGACATATAGGTAGTTCTGTATGCAGTGCCATACTGTTATGAGTTATTATGAATTATAAACAACTGCACCGGAAATTAAGATGATGTCTCGTGTTATTTAAGTTAAAATAAATAAATATCTACTATTAAAAAGAAAAGAAAATAACCCGCTGTATTATGACATGGTCACAAAAAGAAATAAAATTCTTCATGTTAGCCGCATCATATATGATTACATATTAGTGCGGTATTAATCTCTTGTCAAAACTGATTCATATGAATGAAGATTAATTAAAGTATAGATTATTGAAAATCCAAATTTTCGATTTGCTCATTGAATTCGATTAAATGCTTTATTTCCCCATAAATATTATCAAACTTAAATAAAGTAGATTAAATTTTAAATTTATCATAGATATTTTCTAGAATAGACATAACAAGTATTTTTTCAATAATAAAAACATTTGCATATATTGAAGGCGATGGAAGAAGCGATTATCCACAGTTATCTCCTACTCTTTGTGAGCGTGGCCAATATAGGCTTGGCGATGGGTTTATGGTGATGGTGTGTCGTTGGAGGTATAGTCGAGGCTCAGTAAGCTTCGCTTGGGGATTATCAGCAACTCTGCGGCCTCCTTCTGTAATAGCCATCGTCAAAAACAACGGTTCAGGTTGAGTACAAACCGCATTAAGATTGTCCGAACTATGAGACCGCTTTAGCTTATTATTGAAAAATACACAGTATGTACATATTTATAGGATCGATTGTTGAAATCATTATATAAACGTAAAAAGATAATCAAATTGGAATCCATAAATGTAATTAATTGATATTTTACAGAACATCAATTTTCAACAAGTGATAGACTTACTAAAAATCTAATAAGAGAAGACTACTCAAAAAACTCTAAGAGGAAACCTTAATTAACCTACAATCAAATTAAAATAAAACAAAATATATATTAATTAACCGAAAATTACTCCAAAATATGATCAGCTTAATGTCAATATTTCGGTCAACTGGATGATTGCAGTATAGCCGATCGGGTAGCGCACTTGTGATATAATTAATATTTTGATTGTAATTAAGTATGAATGTTTTTCTATTTATTTCTTTTACGTATAATTTATTTAATTTTGCTACGAATTTCTGTATTTTATTTAAGTTTAACTCTAACTCTAAGTTTCCTAGGTTTATTATAGTTTTTGTTTTTGTTATATAGATGTATATTTTTTATACAACTTTTTATACTTATACTGTAGCGCTAAAACGGCTCTAACAATTTTAATGAAACATTCCAATAATTTTCTAGTTAATGTCCTTTCAATTTTTGTACTTGTACTAAATTCCTAAGATAATTCAGGAAAAAAAGTTATAAAGAAAAGAAAAATGTTTTGGGACCTAACTCGTTAAGTATATATTCTGTGGTAAAATTTATAATAAAACTTTTGAAAGTTAATTAAATTACCAACAAAACAAAAAAAAATCATTGGAATTGCACCAGTATTAGCCATTATACAGCGTATTTTATTTTCTACACATGTTTTAGTTTATTAATTCCCTACCTATACGAGGTAAGAAAAGAACTGCTATCGGGTCAAATTTCTGACATGTGGTTTCTGACGGATCTATATGTTTCAGAGCCCCCTGACAAAACTATATAAAAATCGTTTGTTTCAGACAACTATTAAAAAAAGTTACAGCTATTAAATTTCGTATGTACGAATACAGGTCTAAGCGGTGAATGAGAGAAAAAAAAGAAAGGAAAGTAAGAAATTTTTTTGAACGCTTTGAAGTTTTCTCTCGAATTTTAATTGAAATTATTGTTTGACATATAGTAAACAATTGGCTATAGTAAACAAGTTTTTGATTAAAAATATTATAGTGTATTCAAATTTTTACACTGATCTTCTAAACGCCGGTTTACATTGCTTTAGTTTACATAAGAAATCGTACTCAAATCTTTTCTTTGATCAATTTTCAGGAAAATAAATGTAATCACTTTTTTTGTTTTATAATGAACATATTTAAAGATATAACAACTTTTCTGAAATAGGAAGGAAAGTCGTGTGAGTGGACACAACGACAACAAGGTCTTTTGCCTACATATTAAGGCATTAATTGTTGTGTAGAAGCTTCCTGATGTATTGCTCCGAGCTACAACCCCCGTCCATCTTAACCTCCTTGCCTTCATATCATAAGATATTGATTAGTCAGATTTTCTAAACAGTTCCTTATTGATCCTTCTTCACCATGCGTTAGTACTTTCCAGGTCGCCCCGGTTATCGTACGGAGGATTTGTTCAAGTCTCGCTGAGGTCTGCCAGAACTAAATTTACCGCAGCATTTTACAGCCTTAATTTGAGATTTTCAAAAACCTTTCAGGATTTCAATACTTTTGAAAGAGTAAAGAAAGCTCAGTTTGGGCTTGTAATACGCTGGTCTATTTCCGACCGTTGGACATTCATTAATGTTATTGTGAAGCCGAGGTATTTGAAGTTGTCCAATTTTTCTGTAACGATTTCGGGAGGAGTTTTCGGCTTATATTCATGTGTTTTCTTTTATCTTCATTTATTCGTAGGCCGATTTTCTCTGCTTTTCTAATCAGTCATTGTGGGTCTCCCAATGCCCTCTTGATTTCTTCCAACTGAAAAGATAATTGATGAAAATAATTTCAACTCTATTCTTAACTGGGAATCGATGAACTCGTTAACCTCCAAGGATTATACTGGGACAGGTTTTATAATAATACGCTTATAGAAAATTTAAAAAAGAATTGAAGTAGTAAAGAAAAATATAATCCACAGATGTAAAAATATTTATACTTCTTTTGGTTGAAATAAAAACGTTTCGAAGAATATTTTTCGTTGCTTTATGATGGTCTAAGTCACTGTTGTTGAAAAAGAATACTTATCTTGAGGGTTATTAAAAAGAATTATCTAGAAATAAGCACGAATTATTTATTTGTACTCAATCTTGCAGAGAAAATGGACTTCATTAAGCTTTGCAGTCAGAGCAATATATTTGTTTATCAAATTAAAGTTATATACTTATTTTCGAAACAAATGCAGTAGTTATGGATGTTATCAAGGGCTTTAGTACCAAGGAAAGTCTATGATTGACATGGATATCCTGGTCATATGACCACACTATACTAAACATGACCCACATAAATACGAGATAATTTGTTCTATTACTTACACTAGATTAATCCTATTTGGACTACTATTAATCTTACTTGTCATTTTTATCATCCTCTCTTTTCTACGGCCATCTAACCAGGCACACCATCCATTCTCAAACCCCCTCCCACCTACCCCTATCCAGTTGCTATTCAAACACTATTCAAGCCTCCTGCATTTTGAATTTAATAAATTCTAATGCATTATTGAGTTCCGGAATCATGCTTCTCATCTTGTATTTATGAATTCTATATTATTCTGCAGGGCTTAATCCTTATCTCAAATCGCCAAACACAGGAATATGAAAAGCATTTTTATGAATAATATAATTTGAAAAAAATATATATTTACTACCCTGAGGGGCATATAATTGGTCATTAATCATTCTTTTTTTAATAAAATAATAATTGATCTCCAAAGCCTTTTAACAGAGGAAATAAATAAATAAAATGAAAACAAATAGAAATAGGAAACACAATGATTTGGATTTCTATAAAAAATCAGAGTTTGAATATAAGGTCAATTTCTCTAAATCGCTTCCATATTTCCGCTTCCACATCAAATAGATACCACTGTAAATATTTATATAAATTATTAGATTGTTCTTCATTATTCTTACTTTATTTTCATTTTTTTATTATTAACTTATTTCAACAAGACTTGTTTCAACAAGAGCTAACAGATATAGTTGTTGACATATTACAAAGAGGATAAACAATCCACTTTAGGGATTAATTCATCAGATAAGAGGTGTATCATAGTGACATAAAAATAAACAGAAAAACCGAAAGGGCTTAGTTAGTAACCCAATATTATATTACGATACAAAAAAAGAAAAAAAAAGACTACAGTACATAATACCAACACATTTGAACACATACTAATTGAAAAAGAAGGTAGCAACACAAGTTATAAAAGCTATATTCAAAGAGCTTATACGATAAAAAAAAGGATAAATAAAGGAGTATTAAACAAAGAACTAAAATAAATTACTAAAAGGCCATGTTTATTATAATACATACAAAAAACAAGAAATAAAAGCTTCTCAACAGTTAATTGCTGTAATTTTTGCTGAAAAGGCGGACGCTTTTAGGTAACATGATAAAAAATCACATCATTGTTTTACACACATTGAGGTGATTCTCAACTTATTTTGTGATAAACCCTCAACTTAATTGATGTTTATAAACAAGGATGTTTTTATAAAAGTGGGTTATCTGTAGTATAGTTAGAGAGCGTTAAAAATACGAATAATCCATAATTTAAAAAAAAAAACAGAGCTTAGCTTAGTTTATCCACTCAAAAGTCCTCTTAAAATGGGTTTAACAATGAAAAACTCTACTTTCGTTCAACGTAAATTTGGTCTGGTTAACTATGATGTAATTGTAAATTACCTAAGTTGATATTTTTTTAATTTATTGCTTCTATTCAACTAAAACGTATCTTACTTAAAAAACAACAACACGATACTTGAATTTCCTACTTTTCTGTCGAAAATCAGGACTTTGCTTATATGAAATTTTTTAGGCTTCTGAGATCAACAATTACCTGTTTAAATATTTCTCCTTACTTACAGGACAATCTCTGTATATACAGGGTGTCCCATAAGTAGAGAGCGATATTTAAAATGTTGATAATTGATATGAACGTTCAAATAAACAATTTCCCGATTTCCAGAGGAAAAGTAGGAAATTCAAGATTTTTTTTTTTTTAGGGACTTACGTTTTCCTGTTGAATGGGAAGCGATAACTAAAAAAATAATATTTGATTTAAGTAAGTAAATATTGCTCCATAGTAAACAAGACAACATTCACGTTAAACGAATGTCGAGTTTGCCATTGTTAAAACCATTTACAGGAACCTTTTGAGCGGTTAAACTGAAATAAATTGTGTTCACAAAAAAATCATAAGTTATTCGCGATTTTTTGGTTTATTGTTTTCAATAAAAATTCATAAACTTAACCTCCTCTAAAAATTTGAGGTTTTAAGTTTCAAGATAGCATTCGAAAAATTAATAACATTTTTTTGTCCATCCGCCCATTTTCTCCGAAATTATTGGACCAATTTTTTCAAATTTGGATTTAAAATTAGAGGTCACCCGAGGTTGATCTTCCTTCATCGACATTTCTATCCTTTTCCTTTCAAGATGGCGACCGAAAAACCAGCGTTGTTATATAGTGTATCGCCTAAACGAATGTACCGAATTCAATGAAACTTCGCTACAGTATTTTTCTCGATGCCCTTTAAATTTATCCATATAACATACTTCAACGAAAAGAAGCAGGAAAAAAAGTTACGAGGGGTGGTAAAACTATATTTTGAATGACTCAAAAAGTGTAATGATTTTTGTTCGTTAAAAGTTTATGCAATTATGAGATTCGGACAATTTGGAGCAAATACATGGTCTCTAGATGTTTTTTATGTTCTACTGCAAGTCCTTTGTTTTGGATTTTGATTTTTGAATGCGTTACTGAATTAAAGTTTTTTTTTTTTTTTTTTTTTTTTTAATCAAATTACTAATGATAAAAAAAAAATCAGGCAAATAATTTGAATTAACTATTTATTTATTTTAATTTGTATCTAGAAAGTTTATTAATAGATGTATAATTGTTGGGAAATAATAAACCATTGTGAAATAATTTGCAGCGTTTTTTATCATCATTTAGCAGTGCAACAAATACCCCACTTTTCGAAAAAAACTTCCTCGTTTAATAAGCTCCAATATAGTCCATATTAATTACCTCGAGACTTACTCGGAAAAAAACTTCCGATTCACCTCACGTTGCATTAAAAATTGGTGTGATTTTCTATCTGTCAATAATAGATATCCATGTTTTCAGCGTAAATGCTTATAATTAACTGTTGCAATGCTTTTTTTTCCTGTTTTCTATGACCTGGGGTGTATTATAATAAACATAATTATAATAAATTTTGTATTAATATAAAAAAAATGTTAAAAACAATGATTTTTCAAATAATTTTCATGTAAAGTGGTTCTGAAACTGTTTTTTTTTTTCCAAATCTCCGTCTTAGGCATTTGTCGGTATTTATAAGTGACATGTGTAATGTTCCTGATCCAAATATTTACGTTTACATGAAAATAATTGAAGGTATCAGCAGGTTTCTTTATTTTAAACTAAAATTTTAGGACTGGAAACATTAAGTTTGTTACTTTTAAACATGGATCGACCCCTATGTCAGATATCTAGGGGCAAACACAGCTCCTATAACCACTTTAAATAAGAAAATATTTGAAAAACAATTTTTTTAATTAATAGGTAAATGGTTGACTATCGTGGATAATGAAGAGAAGAATAGTTGGGGTGGTCAGTCAAAAAAGAAGGCAAAAATAAATGATAATATTTATTTTTACATATGCCGGCGTTTCGACCTGAAGTTCAGGCCTTCATCAGGGCTGTCTCCAGAAGTGTTGCAGGGAGAATTTTTTAAAATGTTTATGAATAAAAAGTGTATTTAGGCAAACATTTATATTATAATTCATACAAGATAATGTTAAAACAAGAAATAAAAGCTTTGCAACAGTTAATTGAAGTAATTTGTGTTCAAAAAAAGGGTACATTTAGGTGACAGGACAAGAAATTACAACATTTATTTCCAAAACTTGAGGTGAATATCAAGTTTTTGCCTAGTTTACTTCAACCTTGTTAATGTGGACTTTATGCTTATTAAACGAGTAAGTTTTTTCTAGAAATGGAGTTTCTCTAGTATAGTTGACGACGGCAAAAAAAAAAAAAAAAAAATTTATACATTATTTAAAAACAGGATTTTGCTTAGTTTAGCCTCTCAAAAGTGCACTTCAAATGGTTTCAACCGTGACAAAATCTGATGCCATTTAAAGCGAATTTTATTTCATTCACACTGAAGCAATTTCTAATTACTTAAGTTATTGCTGTAGTAATCGTTTCCTATTTAACGAAAAACAAGACACTTAAAAAAACAAACACAAAACTTAACCCTCAAACTGTAACAATCAGGTCAATTTGATCCTGGAACCGCCATTTTGTAAAACATGCAACACATCACTTACACTGAAACACATTGTAACAACTTGCAGACTATACTCTGACACCAGAACAAAACATAATATACCTTCCAACATATCTGACGCACTTTCAGATGACGAAGAAAAAATACAAAAAGTATTTGAATTTATAAAAGAGATTAAATTTGTACACCTAATTTGATTACATCTAAAGCCGCTAATGACCCGATAGGGTAGATGCGGAATGTAACAATAAAATACGCAAGAAATTCTAAGATTTACCGCATTTTTGATCTATTCGCAATAATTCACGCCCTTTTCGAATTTTGGGTCAATTTGACCCGCACTTACTATTAATGTAAAAATATTTCTATTGTTTCAGTACTCCGCTGGCTTTAGCATCAGTGACGCGGTTGAGAGAGTAGCGCAGGGATCTCTTGAAGTCCTGTTTTTCCGTCTATAGTTGGAGGGAGAAGCCTGGCTTGGGTTTACCTGCCTTATTGTATATATTTTATATAGGCATGACTATGTTTTTATGTTTTTATTTACTTATCTTTAGGTTATTTTATTTTTTATTGTACATAGTTTTTGATTATTATTTTACTTTTGTTAATTTTATATTTTCTGTATATATGGTATGAATGTGTTCACATATCACCATAATTATTGTCCCCGTGACAGATTGTTATATTTTTAAATAAATAAATAAAAAAATAATTAATTATTTCAGCAGTTCAATATTAGTTTATTTCTTTTAATAATTTTAAGTCTCAGCTTCACAACGGACCGAAAATTGTTATTTACCAGTCCAGGAGAGGTTTTCCTGAAATTCGCCGCCAATAAGAGGAATCTGATAATGAGGCGAATAGATTTTTTGATGATTTAAACTCGGAGACAGAAGAGCAGTGGGTCAATAACAAATGATGACAATATAAAGGAATTATTTGATGCGGAAGACGAAGAAGAAATCAGTGAATTTACGTACAGACCAGGTATAGACATTGATTTTACTATTAGGAAAATATTGTGAAACTATTTGGGCCAATCAACCATTAAAATCAAGGTTTTCAAAAAAACTCTTCTTCCAATATTGTCTCTCATCTTATTAGTGTTTTATATTAATTTTTAGTTCGTGTTGTATTTTTTTAAAAATTGTTATTGTTCAGTTTTGTGTTTTTATTTTATTGTATTCATAAAATATATTACAAACTATATAATATGATGCTATTCACCCTTAAATCCTATAAAATATAATAAAAATGGAACGTAATTAATTCCAGGTCAGATTGATCCAGCGTTACTGTTACTGTTTCACTCTCGAATGTAACCATTAGAGGGTTAAATATCCTACTTTTCTGTAAAAAATCGGGGAATTGTTTATATGAACTTGTTTGAAGCTCTCGAGGTATATTATCACTCCAATAAACATTTCCCTCTACTTGCAGGATGACCTGCATAATCCTTTTATGTGTGAAATTATTATCCGGTATGAGTGTCGTCTGGAACGGAATAAATTGGAAATTTATCTCGCTTTCAATATGCTCCATAATACGGCTGTACCTTTTAATGCCGAGAAACTTTTTAATAGCTCATCTGCGACGATAATCCCTTTCATCAGGATGTCGCAATGTGAAGTTTAACTGCGTTTCATTTCAGAGGGCTGGCGTCTTTACAGATGTCTATAAAAGGAAATTAAAAAGTTTCAAAGGTATAAGGGTAAAATTTATAGGCATTTTTACGACAGTATTGAGGGAAGAACCAACTAAAAGGATAATATCAGGAAGTCTATTTTCCGATACAGGAGGCTTTGTTATAGCCATCCAAGACCAAGTAACGACCATGAGATTCTACAGGTGGCTTGTTTTTAAAGAGATAATAACTTTTATAACTACGTCGCCTATGTTCTATGAATCTATTGATTTCATCGAGGAAGCATGTACATGACAAGAAAGAAACTACCTGCTGTTTTATGAGCTTTGGGACCAGGGTACGAGTATCTAAAATAGAGTACTCATCGCAGGAGAAAATTTGAATGTGAATAGCTAAAATGTATATACATTTAAGTAAACAAGTCATGATTTCAGAAATGGTGATTGCTTTAAAACATACGAGGACAGTCAATTATTGATTTTACTAGGAAATTGACTATTTTCATTTAAATTGTTTAAAATATAAAACAAAAAAAAATACTAACCAAGTGAAATCTGATGACAAATATTTAAAAAAAAAAATGACTTTATTTAAATCCCATCAAATCACCCTTTACCCTAATATGGAATCCTCATACAAGACTGAAACGACAAGAAAACGCTCGACGTTTCCGACTGCTCCAGCACTTACTAGACAAACGCTTTAAGTTTCCAATTAATTACAAATATATCTACAATATATATATCTACAATAAGACCTATTTGGACTTACGGAGTTGAGCTATGGGGCTCCAACTAAGCCATCGAATTCCTCTCGTATTGAACCCTTACAATCCAAAATCCTCAATGCTCCTTACGTTGTTACAGATAATATCATTCATAACGATCTTAATGTTTCTGACCTGACCCAATCCAGATATCTAACCTTCCATAACAAACTTCAGAACCATTCAAAACCATTCTAATCTTGCTTCTTCTTCGATCCCTGATAACACTCTGAGACGTCTGAAAATAATATGGCCTAGAGATCTTCTATTATAAATACATTTTTAGACTGCTTGCTTCCAGTGGGTAGTTTATCAACAAGTGTTTTCATGTCATTATATTCTTGTGTTCAAATTTATTAAATGTATTTGTTTTCTAATACAATTGTAAATATCATAAATAATAAAAGTTTAAAAAAATGAATTTATTTAAATTTATAATGGCATCAATCATAATTACAAGTGACAGTGAATTGGTAAAATTATACAGACAGATTTGTTGGAAAACTATCCATTTGGAGAACTCCAACAGAATATTAGAAGGTCCCGAGGCCATATTCTTTTCAGACACTTTAGGAGGATTGCCAAGAACCGAAGAGGATGCATGTATAGAAACGAGTAGATTTGGATGGGTCCTAAGTTTATTATGGAAGGATGGGTATCTGGATTGGGATATATCGATAACATTTGGAGCATTAAGATAATTACAGATAATTTGATTTGTGACAAAGTAGAGGAGATCGAGTAATTTGTATTATAAGGATTGGATACGAGAGGAATTGAATGGTTTAGTGGAGATCCAAAGCTCAACTCCGTAAGTTCGAATAGGTCTTTTTATGGTCAAATTTTAAAGTAGAGAAATGTATGTTTTTAGGACTTTTCTGTTTTTCCTGAACGGTATATTCAGTATATTACTCCTCAGTAATCAATCTTTCGAATGTATGTAAAATAATGTTCAAGTTTTTGAGATCTGTCAGTCGCTTTAATGTTATCTGACGGATAATTATATATCACCCATATTATTTATGTGTACAAATATGTGAACTCGCATTGCTGAATTTATCTATGATTTCATATATCTAGCAGTGCCTTTTCTTTATTGTAACATTAGATCTAGACAATCATGTAATTTAATTTATTACTAATGCCAGACAATTGTCATTAAGTTGTACATTTTAGTTATTCTAAGGGGACTTAATCCCAGAATAAAATTTATTTTTCTTCTTCTTATTCTTCTATATCTACGTGAAAAAGTTATTCTCCAAGAAATTACTTCGACTCCCTGTGACAACTATGAATTTTCAATATGTATGTTGTTTATTATATTATATATATAATATAATAAACAACATATATTATAATAATATAATAAATAATATATATATATATATATATATATATATATATTATATATATATATATATATATATATATATATATATATATATATATATATATATATATATATATATATATATATATATATATATATATATTAAATATATATATATATATATATATATATATATATATATATATATATATATATATATATATATATATATATATATATATATATTAAATATATATATATATATATATATATATATATATATATATATATATATATATATATATATCTTTGTTATTTTTCTTCATGTACTATATATATTAACTTTAGTTAGAATCTCAATTGTTATTGACGATCAATAATATATCTTTGAAACATGGATTTCAAATTAAAAATAAACCTTTTAAGTCAAAATTTAACTTATCTAAACGGAATTCACTATATTTTTTTCTCCTTTTATTAATAAGAAATTATTTTTCGGTTTCTGTAATAGCAATAAAGAGTTTTTTCATATGCGAAAAACGAATATCAACTTTGTATTTATTAAAAAAAAAAAAAATACAGCAACGTTGAATGTTACAATTTGTTTCCAAATATAATACCGGCACTATCGGCCTGGAATCTAGAATTTATTTAAATTTATTTATTGATTGATATAACATGCTGTTACGTGGACAATAGTTATAGTGAGGTAAGACTACATTCATACTTATCTAGAATTTTTTTTTTTTGGTGTGGAGAAGAAAAAAGTTATATTTGTTTTTCGTACCCCACAAAAGCCTTAAATAGGAATTTTAAAATCAATCGAAAATAATTTTATTTTGCATTACTACTACTTCTTCGAAATTCAACTGTTCCATCAATTCAACCGAAAATTATTGGAGGTTCAAGATATTATATGCTACATGAAATGATACAAACTCGTCCTCCGTAAAAAAAAAAAAAAAAAAAAAAAAAAAAAAAAAAAAAAAAAAAAAAAAAAAAAAAAAAAATTGTAAAGATATAAAATCAAAATATTTGATAACCTATATTCCTGGAAGTGTCTTTCGGTTTTTGTAATTTATGATACATTTTTAAATAATTGATCTAAGTATATATATATATATCACACTATATCTAAGTATCCACTTAAAAAAAAAACATTCCATGACAGATTATTTCCTTCAAAACTTTATATTTAAAAATCGTAATAATAGTAAAAAAAATATTGAAAATTAACCATTATAATCAAAATTTAAATTATATAAACGACATTTTCAGAAATTATTTTTGATTTTTATTGACTAACGTGAAACCCATATACCAGACTTAAAAGACAACAAATAAACAGACGATACGTACAGCTATATAGACTAATGAACAGAAAATCTCTACTTTCGGTCGACAACAAACTACTAATCTACAAGACAATCCTGAAACCTATTTGGACTTACGGACTAGAGCTGTGGGGGTTAACAAAACCTTCTAACATTAAGCGCATTCAATCCTTTCAGTCTAAAGTCCTAAAGCGGCAGAATGTACTAATTTTAAAATAATAAAAAAAAAGTTGTTTATTAAAATATATTCCAAAAGTGCATAAATTTACTTTTGATAGAATATATCTTGATAAATTATATTCACGTACTCAACTTTCAAACGAATATAAGTTTAGTGTTATTATTGAATTATATCATTTATTATGTATTTGCCTCATTTCATGGAATGGAGTAAAAATTTAAAGGTATTTTTATTTTAATTTTTTAAATTTTTATTTAATAAAAAAGTATATGTACGTATTCAGTAACGTAATGGATTTCAAATGCAAAACTTTTATTTGTTTTAGTTCAAGTCCCAGGATGACCAAAACTAGACCAACTCTAGGCCAAAGGATAAAGAATCACGGGGTTTATTTCATGATTTAATTAAAATCATTAACCATTCTGGAAGGACTTCGGTCTAATACAGGGAAGGATTTTTTTTTCTTTTCACTTGGGAGGGCGGTGAGAAATGGAACTGTCGAATCGGTAAGGCACTGCGCCATGACAAATGACAGCCAGGTCAGGTCTAACTTTTTCAAACCTCCAAACCACCTGCGAATTTCAAGACACCCTTTGAGCCATCAAACAATAGTTTTATTAAAGAAGTTCAACTCAGGAATAAATAAACCCCAGGCAGAAACTTCAATATTGGTTCGATCAGATGGAAAGTTCGGCGAATTCTTAACGCGCTTTTTTTTTGTTCATTTCTATTATTTATTTTTAGATTAATTAAAAAAAATCTTGGCTTTTTTTTATTAATAAAACGGATGCCTGGTCATCAAAATTATTCTTTTACAAAAAAGAGAATGACTTAAAAAATATATTTTAAACAAATTCTGGATTTATAATTAATTAATACATTTCACAGATTTACTTGGCAAACATTATAAAAATCAAATATAGATCTAATATTTACGTATGACTTATGCCCAAATGACAAGATTATGTATTTGTTTTAATCATGAGTATTTTTTTCTTAATTATAGATATTTAATTTTATTTTAAGCCAGAACTAATGCTTACAAGTCATGCCAAAATTCATTTATCTTAATTTTTTTTTGTTTTTCATTCATTGATATTTCCAACTGTATTATAAAAAAATACAACTAGTAAATGTGCACACAGTAACAATACAATCACATGAAAAAGCTTGCTAAGAAATTACCCATTGATAGCTCTCTAATAATATATTTAACTAAGTAGATCACGAGGCCATCTTCTTTTCAGACGCCTCGCAGGGTTATCAGGAATCGAGGAGGAAGCAAGGTTTGAAACGAGAGGATTCGGATGGTTCTGGAGTTTGTTATGGAAGGATAGGTATCGGAACCATGGATTGGGCCAAATCGGAACAATATTGAACATTAAGGTCTTTATGGATGATTTTATTTATGACAAAGTAAGGAGCGTTGAGGATTCTACGAAGGATTTTGGATTGTAAGGATTTTATACGAGAGTTTAGTGGAGCCCCAAAGCTCAATTTCGTTAGTCCAAATAGGTGTTATTATTATCATATATATGAGTCGTTTGTAATTGATTGAAAGCTTAGAGCGTTTGTATAGTAAGTTTTGGAGTAGTCGGAAAGGTCGAGCGGTTTCTTGTCGTTTCAGTCTTGTATCAGGATTACATGTGAGTCGTTTGTACAGGAGGAGGCCTAGGTAACGGATTTGTTCAACTTAGATAAGTGTGGAATTATTAAAGGATATTGCAGGACAGGAGGTCATGGGTTTACGACGCAGTCTAAAGGTAATTTGATGGGATTTATTGGCATTTATTTTAATTCTCCAGTTATTACATCATTCAAGGTTTGTGATATGTGATTGGAGAGTTTGGGATGCAGTTGATGGATCATTATTAACAGATAGGATACATGTGTCATCAGCATATGTGGTGATGGCAGTGTTAGGACGGATTGGGGTGTCAGCTGTATAAACTGTGTAAAGGATAGCACCAAGGATACTACCTTTATATAATTAAAATATTTTCATCAAATACGATGTCATTTAATAATGTTTAAAGATATCTCATTACTGATTAAAACAAAATAAGCCGTATTGCACATTATTTATTTTAAGAAATTGATTATCAAATTTAAATTTGTTAAACAGTCAACATAGTCACAAAGACATTGTTAGAGAGTAACGAACGAAATTTCTGCTTACGTAATAATATTCTGATCAATTAGTACTATACATAATAGTTAAATAGAAACATTAAAATATTGTAATTTCTGAATAAAGTTTATATATATATATATATATATATATATATATATATATATTTTAAGTGCACATCTTCAATATCAACGGTTGCGAGAATAGCGCAGGGATCTTCTGGAATCCTGCTTTTCCCTCTTTAGTAGGAGGTACAAGCCTGGCCTGAGTTACCTCGCCTGCTTGTAAATATGGTATACAGATAAGGTTTTTTTTCTTTATTTTTTAATTTTACTTATCTTTAAGTTATTTATTTTATATTATATACTTTTTGATTATTATTTAGTTCTTATTTTACGTCTGCATATTTTATCTTGTCTGTATATGTAGTGTGAATGTAGTCTTATCTCACTATAAATATTGTCCATGTGACATAATATCATATAACTCAATAAATAAATTTAAACATGTACATATTTTAATAAAAGTTTTGATTTTGTATAATTAATAATTAATGAATAATAAAGTAATCTTTATTATTAAGATAGATTTACAAAATACTCACTTTATAGACATAAAGAATGAACCGACATGAGGATCAATTGAAGGATCATTTTAAAGATAAAATGTTTAACCAATGCCAAAAAAAAAATTACACTCCCTCTCCAAAAAATAAAAAAAATAAAAATAAAATAAAATTGTATTTACGCATGCATGTCACAATATCATGCTGATACTTTGGCAGAACTATAACCCTTTAGGATAATTATAATTTATAGTGAATTTCAATAATATTTATTTTTTTAATGGTTTCCTGCATTTAATTTCGAAGTTTACTTTTTGAAGTTAATCAGATTTACTTTTTGAACGCAAACTTCTCGCTTCTCGTGACCATATAACTTAACTTAACTGCTCGTTGAATTGATTTGATCAGTTCGGAATTGATTTTTAAAGAAATAAACAATAAAATAGAATAGATCAGCGTTATTCTCGGACAAAGTTCCTTCAAAATAATAAAAATATTTATCATAAAAATTAACATTAAATATGGCCAAAATATATACTACAATAAAATAATAACTAAAACATAAATAATAACAGAAGTATTTACATAGCTATACAGATATATTAAAGAAAAATATGAGCAATAAGGTCACAATACTGTAAAATAGCTGCTGCGAACAATAAGTAAGAAATAACTTAATGAAATTGGAAAATAACGATAAATTAATTTTGTTGTCAAACCATTGTAGTAATGAACAAAATAATAATAATAGATGATTTATATCCGTACCTTAATATGTACAAATCAAAAAAAGATAATATACATATAGAGGAGTGCTTTCAATATTAATAAAAAATTATATACATCTAAACTAAAAATAATTCTCAGTGAAAAAGGGATATAAAGGTCAGAAGGACAAGATCTTGTGGAGTGGGAGTGGATAGATGAATTGAAGGAGATTGTATGAGTAGGACGAACGATGAGGATAGATTATTTGGTAAAAGAATGTGCCTAGGAAATATTCTCTTCTGGACGATGGGGAAAGCCACCCTAATTCAGTGTAGTAGTGTGAAACTCGAGAACGTTTCGGGGTTCCATTGATAAATCTTACTAAGCCAATATAAAGTTAGGTTTATCTAATATATTTTTGTAGTTTTATATTTGGGGCATTCTTGAATAACGTGTTTGATTGTACTTTGAAAATTGCTGTTTTTGCATGTTCGAGATTCAAATCCTCTTAATTCATTGTGCCCAAACTTTAACAAGAATGGGACAGTTTCTTCCTTCCTCGTTATTCTTCTGGAAGTTTTATATTTGAAACTTTTATACCTTTTAGTTTCGTATCTTCTCTATTCCATTCGGTTGGCCACATTGTCCAAAGTTAAAACTTAGTCATTTCCTTGAATATTATTGATTATTTTTTCATGGAGAGGTCATGGATTCTAGTTTTAAAATTGTAATTAGTTAAGATCTATCAAAATTTATAAAGTGAACTCGAGTATCGTATGTTCCCATTTCGAGTATAAACTGTTATGTTGTGATGCTTCGACAAGACCTATGAGATGCTGTATTTTTCTGGGATTATAGGAAGATAATGATGTTGCTGTTGTCACAGAGAACTGGAAGAAGGTCTATCCAGAGTTGGGGGAGAGGTTCCAATGGGAGTCCAGTAGAAACAATTACTTGGCATCTGTCTTAGTTAGGGCCTGTCAACCGACTTATTGGACAGAAACATTGCCGCTGTACACTTATCTCTCAGACAAATAGACGTTAGTAATAACTACTACTTTTTTATGTCATATTTTTATTTTTTTCATTCCGTAGCATTATCACCACAAATAAATGGAGAGATGGATTGGATTTGTTATGAACAATTAAGAAAAAATAGATACATGAAATAATTATTTGATCCTGTTAACAGCATACACTGAGAAGAAGCACTCCATTATCTGGATACAGATCATTCACAAGAGATCCCTTTATGATTCCTTTAATGGGATTTATACTCTATGTAATTTGTACTGGATCTGATGGTAAATTACGTTAGGTGGCAAGGAGTA
Organism: Nezara viridula; assembly: GCA_928085145.1. NCBI lineage: Eukaryota > Metazoa > Arthropoda > Insecta > Hemiptera > Pentatomidae > Nezara > Nezara viridula. The sequence continues at coordinate 33,550,500 of OV725078.1, forward strand.
AAGTAAATTCTTTTTTTTTTAGGATTTTTTCATAACCTAACCAAAATTTAAACCAACAAATGGTTACACTTATCATAATTAATATAATTAACCATATAATACAATTAATGAAGTTGATTAACTGTAATGAAAAATCAGCACAAATAAACAGTTCATGTTGGTGTAACAGTGAGAAATATATTTTTTATTTTAATTGTAATTTTAGGCTTTACACCAATTAATAACATTATGATAAATTAGATTTATTTTAAATTAAGCTATTTATCAATATAGACCAGTTGTTATTAATTTACGTACTTAATACGCAAAGACTTAATGCTTGCCGGCGGGATTCGACTCCAGCTCCTCCCACTCGAGCTGTTTCTTTGACTCAGACTATGTACCTCTATCTATAAATGTACAACATTTTGCGGTAGACATTTCTACATTTCAGTCTACTTCTACAGCCCAGCTGCATCATCATTCTCAAAAAGCTTGTTGCAAGATATAGACATTATTTTCAAATTTTTGTTTGGCGTAAAACATTTTTATTTCGCATACTCGTATATAATAATATATATATATATATATATATATATATATATATATATATATATATATATATTATATATATATATATATTATTTTTTTCTGCTTGAGTTCATTAAATATATAAAGACACGAGGAAAGGTTTTTATTGAAACCCTCAGTTCTGGTAACATTTTATATAATTAAAAGTTTATCACTTTTGACGGAAACTCCACCTATCATTCCCATGATCTCAACTTTATTATATATTTTTTTCTGTTAGAATTACATACCTCGAAGAATTTTTGCCGCCTTAACAAGCTTGCTACATATTTGCCTATCCTGGGCTATTTCTTTCCAGTTATCTGCATGCAGCTCTATTGGATCTTTGTTAATTCTATCTATATGTTTGCTTATTGGTTTTCCACGTTGTATTTTGACTACTATTGAGGCATTCATTGTCGTGCGGAGGCTCCCAGATGAATCGCTTTATGCTCCTTGCCCTGCCCTTCGTTCCTTCGTATCATAAGATATTGATTAACCTGTTTCTGTAAGCAGCTCTTTTTTGGTCTTTCTTCTACATGTGTTATCACTCTGATTCCAGATCGCTCGTTATGACGCGGAGAATTTTTCTTCTGCTTTAATTTTATTTTGCTATGATTTTAATATAGTATATTGTATGAGGAAAAGGATGTGGGAAATGAATATAATTTCATAGGTATGAGGACCGGTTAATAAAAGATCTGTCGAAAGCTACGGTTCGGTGGGCCCTTGTGTATAAACCTGAAGACCGGGAACAGGTTTTGCGGTAGTGAAGAGAGGATTTGAATTGAAGGAGTTCGCAGATGTTATTAGTAAGAGATAATTGGCTCCGAGTGGACAAAGCTAATAAGCTAAAATCAGAGACAGTTAATCCCTGGAATATTGCGCACAGCAAAAGGAAAATGACAATAATAAGGCTAAGGATCAGGCGCACTAAGCCAATCCACAGTTTCCTACTAGAAGGAAAACTCCCGACGATATATACTAGTTTCCGTCAACATCTGACTGTCAAGCACATATTGATTAGTGTTGCCCAAATGCGAGAACGAGAGGAGTCTTCGTCTTCCACACTCAGTCTTGGTTATGGTCTTGGTCTTGCGCAAGAGTCTCGCAACAGTCTTGCAGTTACTTATTAGCTTATTACTATTGAGATATTACTGTAATTTTTTAGATAGGAGAAACCTAACTAAGCCCGAATGAAAAATTAGAGGAGTTAAATGCATAAGTATATTGATTATACCGAATCTATACATATAATAACTAAAAGTGTCAAACATTAGTATCTATTTTGTCCTAATTTTTATTGAAAAAATCATTTTTTTTGCCAATCCTGGTCTTAGTCTTGCAAAAGTTAGGCGGCCTTGGTCTTGCACTTTGCAAGACCAAGACCGATTTTGGGCGACACTAATATTGATAGAATGTTCACTACACCAAGATATCGGAGGAAGACTATGGATAAATAAATAGGATCCAAGAAAGTTCATAGGAAATGACAACAAATTAAAGTACCAAATCATGCAGTATTTGAAAATGATAGAACTATTTAAGGAATAGTAGATGCAACAAAGGAATGGTGTCTATACCCTAATGCAGCTGTACATTCCACCATAATGTTAAATAAATAAATAAATAGAAAGATATAATTAAATAGGGAAAGGAGAAATGACGTCTTTACCAATAATTGATAATTTGAGAATGGGGCTCGAAACGTTGTTTGAATGACATTTGAATAAATAGATGATGTGAAAAGGTAATTATTATAAACGGGTAATTATATATATATATATATATATATATATATATATATATATATATATATATATATATATATATATATATATATATATAATTTATTTAATTTTTTCACCAGTGTAAACTCACATAAAAAACCATGTTGTAATCGAGGGAGGGTTGTATCGGTTACAAGAGGTTCTCTGAAATGCTCAATAGGAATTCCATGTCCCAAATAGAATTTAGGTCTCGAGAAAGTAGGGTGGCAGGAGAGATGTCTTAACTCCAATCAACTAAGGCCTCCAGCACAACTGTTCCTCAACGTAGAGTTGTCTCTAAGGATCAATATCTTGAGTTTGTGTCCTTGGCATAATTCTAGAAAGTGATCCAAAATAAAACAAAAAAATATATAGATCTGACTAGGTTTTGAATTATTTGGTAATTGCAGATAATTTGGAATAGTATAGTCCATAGGTGGGGAACCATGGCCTTGGAGGTCGCATGTGGCCTCTGTGACGTAGTTGTAGTCTCTTAGGCCACATGCGGCCACCAAACATTTTTGGACGATATTTATTAAACTAGTGGTAGAATTAATTGATATTTAATTACTTAAGGAACGACAATTTGAAAATAGAAATATGTTTTATGTACGTGGGTGTGTGTATTTAGTGATCAATAAAACTTACAACGGTAAAATACAAAGAATTATTGCGGCATCTAATATCACTGCTTAACCTTACTGCCCCTTTAGAACAAATCATGAATACAGAATATATATTAATATTCTGGTGTGTCCGTAAAATACAATTACATATTTATAGGATGATTAATAATAATTTAAAAGTGCAGATAATGAAAATATATAAAAACGTACATACATATGAAATAAACAGAGAAAGTAAAATAAATAAAAAATAAATATCAATAAATCACAAAATAATTAAAGTATCTGGGGTTACTTTGAGAGTCTTACTACTTGGTTTTGTAAGTTCATTTCATAATCAACCGGATTGTAAATGGAGTAGCTATTTGAAGATGAGGGATTTGAAAGATAGTACTGATTATGCGTGTCGAATATCAGTAGAGATGGAATTCCAGAAGGAAGCGGCTTGAATTGCAAATCATTTGACAAACGCTGCAATTCGGTAAGGAGGAGGATAGAGGTCGGAAGTGCTAGATCTAGTAGGACGGAATTGGATGGAGTATTTAAATTGTAAGCTATGGAAAATATAGGAGGGTCGATGAGTTCTAATGATCTGGTATAGAAAGGTAGCTAGGAAGTACTGACGGCGATAGGAGAGATAGAACTATTTCAACTAGGTGTAATACTGGATAATATGGGTATCTCTTGAGATTCCGCCGTGCTGATGGAATATGCTGCACAGATAGACGAATATGTAAGACAGGATCATGTCCGCCTCGTCATGACCCATCATGGAGTTATTAAAGATTCTTCCACGACAAAACTCAAAGTCGTATTGATTTTTCGGGATTTCAATACTTTTGAGAGGGAGAAGAAAACTCTGCGCTAGTTGCACGCTGGTCTATTTCTGCCCGCTGCTTATTCATCGAGGTTATTGTGGAGCAGAGGTATTTGATTTTTTCTGTTCTCGAGAATGATTTTCCTTCTACGCAGACATTGTTATTAGGGTGGAATTTTTGGTCTATTATCAGATATTTTGTTTCGTATTCATTTACTTGTAGCCGATCTGCTCTGCCTCCTTTATCAGTTTGTAGCGAGTTTCCCAATGTCTTCTTGATTAATTCCAATGACAGTTATATCTGCGCATCCAAGAATTTGATGACTCATTCCGACGTGGATCCCTCCAATTTCCTGTGACATTGCTCTTCTAACCTTCTCGTTGACTAAGTAACATATTCGAAGCTATTTGTTATTTTTATAGCAGATGTTTATAAGTATGCTTTTATAATTTGAAAATTACGTCAATCTGTTTTGGGACAGTTATAATTTTCTTAGTTTAGTCCAAGTATGTAATGATTGATGAAGGATCGTATAGACTCCAGATATAACCGCACAAATCATATTATTATTTATAGAAATAAATCTAAAGGATTTATACAAACTATTTCAATTCAGGTCTGTTCATTTAAATTTATACAAACCGTTCTTTATTATCTAAACAGAGACGGGAGGTTAAATCCTCAACAAGTTTCACTTTCATGAGATGGTATCTTAGTGGGTGGTGAACCGTAAAGATATCGGTTATTGTTCGCAACTCGCTTCTTGCCTAGTTCAGGTGAAATTTTGCTTTATCTTTTGAAAACTTGATAAGGAGCTTAGATTGCTTCATTCCAGCTTTCTAAGTCCCTAGAGTCTCATTTCTTTTTTCCGGAAACTTTTTTTTTTACTTAATTTTCTTAGGGCAGCAACTTCTACCTTGCAGGTCGAAGTTTGTGGGATTATTGAGTTCAACGATCTTATTATTTAATATTATAAGAGAAAATAGGCAATACAATTATAAGTATATTCGAATCGATACTTGATGGATATTTTCATAATAGGCATAGAACTATAAGCATTTTAAAAGTTTTAACATTTGTCTGTTGAATGTGTTCAAGTACAGTTATATATATATTTAGTTCGGATAGAAAATAGGGATACAATATAATTGGAAAAATATCAACGTTTACTATACTCATATGCAGAGTGTTTCAGTATTAAGAGTCCATACTGAAAATATGAATTAAGAACCTCAAAACAAGAAAAAAATCTGGTGCGCTCATCACACGACTTTCACTTACCACCCTCTTCTTAGCAGAAATAAGTATTTTCAGACAAAGAGAAATCGAAAGTAAAAATTATTGACGCTATATTTATTTACAATTCGTTATGTGTATTTTTATTTGTTTAAATACTCTTATATATACAAATATTAATTTTTATATCTCTATATTCTATACAATTAAATATTAAATAATGTCAACAATAGCATTTATGAAAACCACATATGTATATTTATATGATATAGATTCCGATTCATATTAACGTCATGAAACGTATGGAAGCGTGTTGTAATATTTCGGATGAGCTCGGGCAAGTTCGTATTCCTTTGATTCCTCAATTACAACTATCCTCCGTTACTAACTCTTATTTCCCTTTTAGTTATTTATCAAATTCTTTCATATATTATATTTAACCATTTATCATATTACAAATTAAAGTGAAATGTTCAATTTTTTCAAATAAAAAAAATTAAAGGTACTTTATAGTAAGCTAACATTGAAAATGGACCATTTAAGCCCTTTAAGAGAATATCAATGAGAATAATAACATTTTATTTAAAACTGCTTAATTTTACACTGATATGATAAATTTAATCAAAATCGTTGGAGTATTAGTGATGTACCTGAACAGTTTTTTTTTATTATTGTATTGCCCAAGCTTGATTTCTGCCATGTCATTATTTTTAAAAACATAATTAATTTTGTTTGTCAGTTCAGGTATATATATCATTTTGTAGCAGGAGTTAAGGTTCATTTTGTTTGTTTGTCAAATTTTGTCTCGATGTTCTCGGTTTCTTTATTGTAATTTTTCTTTTCGGGGTTTTGTGTGTTACTTGTATTTTTATGGTTTAGTGTTGTATTATGTAATCGACACTACTGTAGAAATTGCTGATTAGATTTGCAGGTTAAAAATTCTCAATAATTTCTGTTTTTATTTGTGGAATAAAAGGTTTGTCAGTTAGTTCTATTCGTTTGTGTATTAGGGTTTTGGCTGTGTTAGCTATTTGATATTTGGACTAAAGTTAAGATTTAAACATGGTATTGTAAGTTCTGAAGATGGGGGTAAATTTCCCGAAACGTTAACATGTAAATTCAATAAATAAATCAATTGTTGTATATTTGGAAGTTATTATTGCTAAAAAGCATCAATGTTATTTATTTATTTTTTTAAATTTGTGTTGCATCATACTTTATTTCATCTGTTTTACTAAGCTTTCTTTTCTTATTTTTGTTAACTTCCTATTATTTTTGTAATTGTATATATTGTATGAATGAGTTTCTCACATCGCAAATACTCAATGACCTTGATACAGGTAATGTATGTATTTTGAATTTTTATCTCAATAAAAAACAAATATTGCTAAAAAAACAGAAATTATTTTTTTTTGTTTTATCGTCCGTGAATCGAACCTGGTCTCGGTCAAATCACCTCCTTGCACAACCGTTGAAGAAGAAACAGTAATTTCTTACAAAGTACTAAACCCCAGAACCTTCATGGAATGTAGCTGTACAATTTTTTTTTAGAAATTATTCACACATCAACAGTTTAGACGTCCCAGTCTACTCCTTCACACCCAGACTGACATTTTGTTAAATTATGAGATGAATGGTGGAATAGAGATTCCCGGTTTTAATAATTTGCTGCTCGAAGTGTGGGTTGGTAAGCAGGCTGAGATGGAACTTGATTTGGTCGAGCCAGGCTCTGCTAAAATTGAGTGGACTCGGTTTGTGCGGTAAACCTTGACTAATCCGCCGGGTTCTGTATCGTCCAACTTGCCTAAGTACTTGGGAGCATCTCTTGTATAATTGGCTCCTTTAATGAGGCCACTGTATCAGCGGGAAGAATATTGTTTGCCATTTAACTGCTCTAAGTTCGTACGCACACGACAATTAACTTTTTTTTTTTTTTCTAAAAACACCCTTGATAAAAATATATACATTTGTATAAAATAAAAGTTAAAACTAATAACTTTAACAGAAGTTTGAATTTTTTTATTATTATTTCTTAATGATATTTACAACTGTATTAAATAAATACATATAGTAAATTTGAACTTATGGATATAATGACATAAAAACAGTTGCTGAGTAATTACCCAATGGAAGCACTCTAATGATTTGTCTACATTAGGAGATCACGGGGCCATCTTCTTTTCAGACGCCTCGGAGGGTTATCAGAAATTGAAGAGGAAGCAAGGTTAGTAACGAGAGGGTTGGAATGATTCTGAAGTTTATTATGGAAGGATAGGTATCTGGATTTGGCTAGATCTGAAACAAAAGAAACATTATGGATGGTTTTATTTGTAACAAAGTAGGGAGCATTGAGGATTTTACGAAGGATTTTGCATTGTAAGGATTGGATACCAGAGGAATTCGATGGTTTAGTGGAGCCCCATAGCTCAACTCCGTAAATCCAAATAGGCCTATTTATAGTCATGTATATGAGTATTTTGTAATTAATTGGATGCCTAGAGCGTTTGTCTTGTAAGTTATAAAGTAATCGGAAACGTCGAGCGGTTTCTTGTCGTTTCAGTCTAGTATGAGGATTCCAAGTTAGTCGTTTGTCCAGGTGGAGTCCTAGGTATCGGATTTGCTCAACAGGGAAGTTCGAATTTAGATAAGTAATATCATATATTGAAGAACTAACGTGGCTATAAAAAAATAGATTAAATTTGAAATGAACATAAGGTAAATGATATGCAGGATCCCATAAAGGATATATATTATTCAATCTAAAATGCTAGCGAATTCTAGACAACTATACTCTTCTAGATGTTCTTAGGTTTATCAGGATGTTGAAACTACTCTCAGATAATTACGAGTTGAGGCAATTAAATAACTAAGACTGATTATTTAAAATAATGTATTTTTATTACATACATATTTTTTTATTATTCCCATCAATAAACACCCCCTTCTATATCCCTGCGCCGCTTCATAAAAATCATCCGTTTTCTGAAACAGTGCTGGAATACTTTTCCCTCAGCACTTCCATGACAAATGACACTTTGTGTTTCAGTAAGGACGTTAGTGTAGTAATTTTCTGGAACCAAGCACTATTCCAAGACTATCGAATACAAAAAATCATCATTGCTGTTTTCGAACTTTTTTGGCTCTCGGTGTAGTTGGTCCTTTCCAATGCATAAATTGGCGCTTAGTTTTAGAATTGTAAGTGAAAAACCATTATTCTTCAATCTGCATTAAAAGAGACAGGACTTGGTCTATGGAAGCTGTGAAAGAGAAAGAGGCACGCGTCCTCCAGAAACTGACTAAAGAAGGATTCCAACACCGTTTCAGACAATGGAAGATTCGAACGTAGCGTTAAAGAGAGATAGAGTAGGAGTATACATTGGATGTTATAATAAGTTAAGAAGAATTCTCAGAAGAATCTACGGGCCTAGGAGAACACCTGAAGGATATAGGTTGAGGTCAAATGAGGAAATATATAAAGAAACAACGGATCTGGAAACTGACGCTAGAGTGGGAAGGCTGAGGTTCTATGGCCATATGATAAGGATGAATCCTGAAAGACTTAACCATAAAATATTTCAGCGCATCCACAGTCATAAGAATGTAAGTGGGTATTTTAAACAGATTAAGGATGATATGGACCAAGTGGGGCTAAGAGACCAAGATTGTTTAGGCAGAGATGAGTACAGGAAGGCGCTCAGAGAATAACGGTTCTTGCGGGCAAGAAGCGCTCCAAAAAGGGTGTTGCGTGGTCTGAGGAAAGAAAACGTAAGCACGCGGAGCTCATGAGGGGCATATGGGAGAAGAGCAGGCAGATGAAGAGGAAGCATTAACTTCATGGTATCCGCGTAGTCTTTAAGGCCTGTTCGTGAAAAAAAAAGAAGTAAATATGCATGAAATTTAAATAAAATGTTTTGCAGCATCATTCACATTATTTTGTAGAAAAGCCTTACAGATTCGAACTATCATCCAAAATTAGTCGTATATACTTATTGGACAAATAACTCATGTATAAGAAATATAGTTCTTAATTATAAAATAAACCATTAATGGAAAGGGAGTAGTTCACCCTCAACGTACTTTAGCACTATGCTCCTATTCTTCCGGTAACGGTACTTCGAGTCCATCTTCAGAAAAAAATTATTTATTCTGTTTCAGCAGCTGTCCATGGAACCTGCGGTTCCGCAACCTTTATTGTGATATACTTTATAAAGTGGGTATCCTTAATTAGAGAAAAATCACCTCCTTTAACTAATATTAGCCTGGAAACAATGTTCCCCAAGAAGTATTGCTACTAAACCCAAGTACTTCAAGAGATGTAGTGGTACATATTTTTATCTATGGTGATTTTCATAAAAGTTTGATACCTCTTCCATCCTTTTTAGTATGAAAAAATGATTATTGAGGTATTTTCCTAATTGATATTCATGAATATTTTTCGAACTTGAGCCACTTCTGCTTATGCCAATTCCATTAATTTAATACTGGAAGAAAAGTGTACTTGAACTTCTCGGGCTTCTATTTCCCCCATCTTCTTGCCATCTCATTTTACTTTTCTTTTTTTTCCATCGGAGACTTTTTTTTTCCCTATTCATGCATTTTTACGTCCATTGCATTGATTAACTGCCAAAAATTAGAAATATAATTGACTTTTCCAATGTTGCTGTAATGAAATACGAGAAATTAATTATTTTTATTTGAAGTTAGTAAGCACTCATCAACGAAGCGTTCAGATTATGTCGCGTTGGGGTTACGTTCTGCTTATCTTTTACTTACTCCTTACAGTTACTCACATAGTTCAAAAGGATTCACTCATGTATAATTTTAGAAAATATTTTACAATTCTATCCTTAGACCCATTTTCCTGTCTTTCTAAATATAGTAAATATCTTTGCAAAACCAGGTGAACCTCCCCCAAAATGCTGCTTCTTATAGGCTGATTAGCCTATTCACGGAGTTTTGGTAAACACTTTTATAAAAATCCTTAATGCGGCTCCTATCCATTGTGGTATTACATAGCTTTTCCGGTCACTAATTTGGATTCCGCTTAAGGAACTCAATAGTCCAACAATGCCTCAGAGTCGAGTACATATCCTCAGTTATTGTGAGAAATATTGTTTGGGCTTCTATATATATCTATATATATATGTATGCCTTGGTGGCTGTCTAGCTCGTAGAACTTGGATAAGAACAATTTGCAGGTTAAAAATTAATAATGATATCTCAGGTACATATGATTAAGAGAAAGGATACTGATTATTGTGAATTGTGTGAAATTAAGGACGAACCAAAACATATATTTCATTAAATATGCTGCACAAAGATACCATTTTATCAATGATATTGAAACTTAATAAATAAAGACAATCTTTATATTGATTATATTATCGTTAGTTTTATATTATATTGATGTAATAACAAATCCTGATTCTGTTTTGGAAGTGTTATATCCTTTTGAAAAATCCATAGGTATTAAATTATTAAAAAAAATATGTTAATGATACAGCTAATGGCGTCTATCTAATGTAATAATAATAAAATAACTTATATGAAAGAATTTTAAATCATCAAAATATGCCACAATACATGTCTACCAAAGTTTTGGCCACCTTTTCATCTCCAGATTGTTGAATAGTTATTATCAAGAAATTCTGAAAATGGATTTTGATCATTTCTATTTAACCTCTTATAAAGTGGCCCTAATGTCCAGAAGAATAATAGTCGGTAGGCCGAGGAAACTTCATTATCAAGATTTTTTTGGCGGTCATGTAATGCTTGAGGAACCCAAGTCTCATGTTTGTTAGTTTTCCGATTTCGTTGAGGTTTTCAGCGATGGCTGATTCGCAAACTGAAGTTTCCTTGCTTCTCGTTATTCTATTTTTTTTTTTCAACCAAGGCTCGCAGAACATCTACATCAAGGAAAAAAGTCATTCTAACACGATCTTTCTCATTGAGGCTGAAATCCCTATCAAAAAAAAATTTAAATCATCGTTAAATATTGCACTGTATTGTATAACCATTGATTTAACTTCATTAACATTTTATACATCTGGCCTTATGAACCTTAACTGTGGGGGACAGCTAAATCTTCGAACATCGAACTTATCCCATCCTTTCAATCCAAAGTCCTTAGAACAAAGTCCGTACTACGTCACAAACAAAACCTTTCATCGTAATCTCAACATTCCCTATGTCCTCCGATGTGATTCCATCCAAAGTCTCAAACTTCCATCAACAACTGATCCATCATCCTAATCCCTTAGCACACTCTCTCTCCAGCTCCAAGCTTCCATATTATCCCCCAAGGAAGTCAAAACGGCAATGACCTCGTGATCTTTTATAATTATGCTATTGGAGTCCTGGTAGTTGCCATCTTCTTCACTCAAGTCTTGAATGTATGTGGCTTTTGCGCACTCACTCTCTGGGATCTCTATGAGAAGCAATTCATGGTTCCGATTTCCCAAGGCTGAATGTAAATATTTTACATAGGAATGATTGTGCGACATGTATTTTTTTTTTTCGTCTTTACTATACTTTCTATGTAATGTTTTTTACAAGTTTTTAATTTTCTTGAATGTGAATTTTTACTTAGAAGTTTTCTTCTTATTTTATTTTTTTTAATCTATATTTTAATTTGTATATAAAATGTAAATATAGCGCCATAGTACTTAATGCCCTAGATTGTGGTATAGTGTATTATTTTTTTTCATTAAATATTTATTGTTAACAGTTAAAAAATTTTAGGCCGTTTAGGCCCTGTAAACCGAGTTTTATCTATTTTTGTTTTATTAAACAGTGATTAGTGCAATCTGTCACATTCAATGGCAACAAATATCAAGGCTAAAGGTGTTGAACAATGCTAAATGTGTTCATAAACCGAGTTTAAACACGTAAAACTAAATTGTGAAAAAATCATGCTTAGACATCCTGCTTCAAAATACGTAATTATGTTTAAATAGTGAAATTCTATAAAAAAAAAACACATTATCAACGGTGTTTTCAAGGAATGAAATTTTCTCATTTATTTATGGCATTATAAAGTTTCGAGTCAATTGGATCATTTTCAAGCTATCAAAAGTTTATGGCATATCTAACAAGTTTCCATATTATACTATACTATTGCCGTTTATTTTCAATCCACTAATACAAAACCAACCTTGATCTTAACATTTTATTAACCATTTGATGCTAGATAGTCTCATCTCTTCTATGGCTTAAAACGTACTGCTCTAGTTTATAGGCATACGCTTTTGATAGCTCGAAAATGGACCAATTAGATTGAATGAAAATACCGTATATGAATGTGTTTTTTTTTTCTATTTTAATTTCATTCAGCTTCTATCTATAGTTATATTTTGTTGCATATATTTATAATAATTTTCTTATTTTATTCACTTTATTTATTCTGATCTCTATTTTAGCTATTTATATGTATTTTCCTTTTGGATTTACATATTGTCTGAATGACTATTGTAGCAATAATATTAATGCTCTTCGATGCGGCATATTGTATTAATATGTAATAAAAAAAAATACATTATGTGGCCTTGAAAAACATAGTATTGGAAAAGTATATAAATATAAAACATTTTTGTTCGAAAGATAATTCATAAATGGTGGCACTCGTAAAAAAAGAATTATTTCTCGAAAGTAGAACATTTTTTATATAAAGAAAACGTGATATCCTGCATTATATATTTTTTTTTTTTAAAGGAAATAAGCAAGATTGTTTAGTAAAATATTTGACATCCCTACAAGGGAAAAAAAGAGAAAAACCTAACGTATTGTTAAGAATGTATTTGGGAAGTGAATCAATGATTCCAGCCTGTTTCAGTTGGTATAGGTGCTTTCTTTTCGGGTAAAAAAAGAGAGAACTAAGAGGGCTTTTCCTCTTTTAATCCAAGGTTTTCCATCAAATTCCCTGTTTCAACCACTCCCGATATAAAAAAAAAATAAAGCTACTGACCGCTTTATTTTCTGTGGAACAAATGTAATGACTATTTACTCAATATAATTAGTTAAAAGAAAAAAAAATTCAATTCTAAAACAATAGTATGATTTCCAGAAATACAATAGAATTAATAGGTACTCTAGTTGAAAGAAAACCGGGATGTTTTTGGCTATGGCGCCATATTTTAGAGTATCCTATGACGCGTTTGGAAGGGAAGCACTAGGATCTCCTGGAGGCTTCCATTGAATTTCACATTTGTAGGACAAACCTAGGACGAATATAAATATTTTATATACATAAGTATGGAATAATTGTAGAGGACTTTTTATTTTATTCTTCCTTTTAATTTTAATTTGTTTTTCTTATCCACTAATATTTTTATCATAACCTAATATATATATATATATATATATATATATATATATATATATATATATATATATATATATATATATATATATAGTAATAATAATAAAATAATAATAGTAATAATAAAGTAAATATAATGATAAAACTAAAATAATATTTGAACCTCGCAAACAAAATTATATATATATATATATATATATATATATATATATATATATTATATATATATATATATATATATATATATATATATATATAATTTTGTTTGCGAGGTTCAAATATTATTTTAGTTTTATCATTATATTTACTTTATTATTACTATTACTTAATAATATTTGAACTTCGCAAACAAAATGATATATACAAATCAAAACTACTTGATCCTCACTAATCTGGTTTTCGTCCTGGCTTCTCAACACAATCCGCCCTATTAAAAATGACCAATGACTTACATACCGCAATGTCATTACGAAAAAATGTCAACTGTGTTAATACTTCTCGACTTTTCCAAAGCTTTTGACTCCTTAGAACACTCTATACTCTATATTAAATTAAAATCTCTATCCTTCTCCAACAGCAGTCCTTCTCCTTTGGTTGCAGTCTTTCCAATCCGACAGAACTCAAGCAGTCCTCAACGATCATCCCATCACATTCAGCTCCTCCTTTAAAAAATCAGGAATCACCATTGACGAAAACCTCTTCTGGAAATCCCATATCGCCCTCATCTCCCGAAAGTCAATAGGTATCCTTCAGTTATATCATCGCTTCCGTCACCTACTCCCACAACCTACCCGCAAGCTCCTTGTATGCTCTTCGTATGTCTTCTGTACTTCGAGGCGGTCTCATATGTCCTACCTTAACGACGAGTGGCTCTTCCCTTCTTCCTGTCGACAATATTTTCTTGGATCTTTCCTATCAAAAACGATCGACACCCGACATCCTTCCTACATCTACACTCTCCTACAGTTTGAACCCGTGGTCCACTCCCGGAAAACAAGATCCCGTGTCTCCGACCTTTATATCCCTCCCCGTAGACTAAGACATTTCAATATTCCTTTATTGCCCGATCACATCGATACACTGCCTTCTGAAATTCTTTCTCATCTGATATCCGCCATACCTCTTCCTTGTCCTCATTAAAATATCATCTCTACCAATTCCTTCTCACATCTCAAAACGACGTTGTACAATTATTGTTGGTTATTTAAATTATTTGCGTTTTAATTTTAAGAATCAACCCATAGTGTTCATAACATTTTGTTCATTATTTCCCCTGATTTCTGTTTTTCTATTCATTTAAATTATGTTTTTTAAAAAAAAAATGGTTTAACTTTTTTATATTTGTTTTAATATACTTTCACTGAAGATATTGTATATATTCTTTAATTTTGATTAAAGTAATTTTTGGCCAGATTTGGTTTTTATTTTCTATCCATAATTATTATTCTTAAGGGACCTCTTCCCAGAATAAAATTTATTTTCTGTTCTATGTATTTATATATATATATATATATATATAGATAGATAGAAGATAGAAGATAGAAGAATCAACTTTATTCTGGGACTACGTCCCTTGAGAATAACAATATTGTACATAAAATTAAACATTACATCTGGCCAAAATGTATATTACAATAAACAAAAACAAACAAACAAACAAAAAAAACAACTAAAAAATAAGGGATAAAAGAAGTGTTTACATAACTGTGCAGATATCGGAAGCCATAATATGAGAAATAATGTCCTAATACTGCAAAATAGTTGCTATACACAATACGCTATGAAATTATAAATGAGCGACAAATAATAATAAAGATGTTATAGTAATAGTAGTATGTTCGTAGAACATAATAGTATAATCGAAATACAATAATAGTGTAATCGTACATACACAATATATAAACCCAATAATACAATAATAGTGAGAATACAATAATAGTACAATAGTATATATACAATATACATATATTAATATATATATACATATACATACATACACATATACATACATACAATGCAACAATAGTATAATAATACAATATAGGCTACCCAGCGTCTGATTGAATTGTAAGGAGGAATTGGAAAAGGAGGGTTTTAAATGTGGGTAAGGATGGTGCATGGCGGATTTTAAGTGGGATGGAATTCCAAAATGTGGTGGATCGGACAATAAAGGAGTGTTGAAATGAGGCCGATTTGTGGAAAGGGGTATAAAGGTCGGAAGGACGAGATCTTGTGGAGAGGGAGTGGATAGATGACTTGAATTGAAGGAGATTGAATGCGTAGGACGGACGATGATTATAGATTATTTGGTAAAGGAATGTACCTAGGAAGTACTGTCTTCTGAAGGAGGGGAAGAGCCACCCTGACTCGGCGTAGTAGTGGGAAACATGAGAACGTCTCGGGGTCCCATTGACAAATCGTACTAAGCCATTCATTATTCTTTTCAGTCTGACTCCAAGTTCCGATGAGAGGCCACCGTACACTACACAGCCGTAGTCAATGTGGGGGAAGATGAGGGCGGATACTAGGAGTCTACGTGTGGATATGGGTAGGAGATGGCGGAAGCGATGGAAGAGTTTCAGGATGGAAATTGAACGTCGGGATATGAGGGAAATATGGTGATTCCAGGAGAGGGTTTGATCTATGATAACACCTAAGTTTTTAACTGAAGTGTTGAAGGTGATGGGTTGGTCATTCAGGTACAGGAGAGGAATGTTGGTATTTGATCTGAGAAGGGGTTTGGAACCGAGGACAATGGCTTGGGTTTTAGCAACGTTTAACCTTAATCCATTTTCACTTGCCCAGGCACAAATCCGATTTAGGTCTTCTTGTATTTTGGCAAACGCATCATGCCATTCAGAGGGAGCGAAGGAGAGGTAAATTTGGGAATCATCGGCATAAAGGTGATGTGAACAGTGAAGGATTGATTTATGAAGGTCGTTAATATATGAACTAAAAAGGAGAGGAGATATGCTGGAGCCCTGTGCCACTCCTGAGGACAGAGTTAGATAGGATGATAAAGGTTGGTTCGGGATAGAGACTGCTTGGGTACGTTGAGAGAGGAATGATTGAAACCAAAGGATAGAGCTGTTGGAAAAGGATAACGATTTCAATTTGGAGAAAAGGATGGAATGGTTAATGGTATCAAAGGCTTTGGAAAAGTCCAGGAGGATAAGGACCGTTAGTTTTTTATCATCTATGGCTGACTGAACATCACTAACGATTTTGATTAGGGCGGATTGTGTGGAGTAGCCTGGTCGAAAACCAGACTGGTAAGGGTCAAGTTGATTGGATTGTTCTAGGAAGTTGGAAATTTGGGATTGGACTATTCGTTCTAGAGGTTTTGCAAGGTTAGACAGAATTGAAATTGGACGGTAATCTTCAGGGAAAGAAGGGTTAGGATTTTTAAGTAAAGGACGGACAATGGCTTTTTTCCATGAGGAAGGGAATATTGCGTTCTGAAGGGAGAAATTGTAGATGAAAAGTAGAGCGGGAAGGATTTCAGGTAGGCATAATTTGATTAATTTGACGGGAATACCATCTGGACCAATGGAATTGGAATGAGATTTCATGACGGCGGATATGAGGTCTGTAGGAGAAATATCTGAAAAATAAAAGTTGTCGTCGTTAAATGATATTCCAGGAGTAAAGAAGGAAAAGGTTGATGGAGGAATGCAGGAGGAAGCTGATATAAAATATGAATTTAAATCATCAGGTTTGACTGGAAAGGCTGCTGAGGAAGGTGATCTGGAAGAGTCACAGAGGGAGAGTTTACGAAGGAGTTGCCATTTGGTTTTGGAATCAGGAGCTGCTGAAAGGGCTTCGTGGAAATAGGAGGATTTGGCTCTTCGGATATTGGTTTGTGTCAGGTTACGGAGCACCCTAAACGCTTGGTAGTCGTCAGCGAGTCTAGTGCGTCTAAAGCGTCTGCGGGCTGCATCGCGTCTCTTCTGAAGATCTTTAATTTGCTGACACATCCAGGGAGCAGGGGGGCGACGAAAGGTAGAGGTTTTGATGGGAGCATGGGAATCAAGGATATTACGGAGGTTGGAAGTTAAAATATCAACCATAGCGTCAATACATGAACAGGAATATATTCCATTCCAATCAAGGGTTTCCAGGTAGGGTAAGATTTTTTCACGAGTGAGGACATCAATATTACGGAAAGTTATGGTTCTAGGTAGGATCGGAGGAGTATGGATATTATATGAAATTTGAATTAGGTCATGAGAGGATAAAAAGGAGACCGGTACTTGTGAGGAGGAAAGGAGGTTCTGAGCGGAGTCGATAATGTAATGGTCCAACCAGGTATCGGACCTGGGGGTGTGATGAGTGGGCGAAAAAGGAACAATGAAAAGATGAAGAGAGAAAAAAAGGTTTTCGAGGTATGATTTATCGCTGGAATCGGAAAGGAAATTAGTGTTTAGGTCTCCGGAGATGATTATTTTGGTATAAAGAGGAACAAAGTTGAAGAGGGATGATTCAAATGATGGATCAAAGGGAACAAGAGGAGGTCTATACACTACGACATAAAGGATAGGAGATGTATCAAAGGAAATTTCAGCGATTAGGAACTCTACATGTGGGTGATCGGATGGAGGAGAGCAGTGGAGTATTCGGGTCTTCATGCATTCGTGAACATACAACGCTACACCTCCGCCAGTCCGGCTCGTCCGGTCGTGGCGGATTAGTGTGTAGTTAGGAAGGGAAACAGATGAGGAAGGGATGTAAGGCTTGAGCCAGGTTTCGGAAATTGCAATGATATGGTAACAATTATGGGTAAAGTATTCAAGGAATTCATCATAGTGGGCTGGGAGGGATTGGGAGTTGACGTGACAGGTATTAAGGATGCTAGACATGATTAGGCTTGAGGAAAATAAAGTCAGAATTTGGTGAGCAGACGCTGGATCGGATATGATACATTAGATGAAATAATGTAAAAATAAAAATATAAGAAAAAAAACCATTAAAAAGAAAAAAAATTTTGAATGCAATAATCAATAGAAATAAATTAATCAAAAATTTAAGGTAGTAACATAACATACATTTCAGATTTTCAGTGTAAGTCCTGTGAACTGAGCCAAATTGTTTATCGATGTTGAGGAGTAAACAGGGATCGAAGAGTCAGCCGAAGACGTCTAGGTCTTGACTCTGGTCGATAAAGACAACCTGATGACCGTCATCCTTTCGACACCGCAGTCTGCCGCCGGAGAACCATATATATTTTATTTTCCCTGCTGATTTCTTCTGCCGAGCGAGCCAGTAGAGGTACCTGTTCGTCGGGGTCATTTCCTCGCTGAGATAAATACGGTGGCAGTCATTTTCCTGCCAACCGATTTCCCGCGTCGAGAAGTCCCTTTTTACTTTTCGCTTCTGCACCAGGTCGTCTCTCACTGACTGCCTGACGAATTTCGCGATTATAGGCGGTGGTCGAGGGTCATCTTTTCTTGCTCTTCGGCGCAGCACAGTATCTATATCTTCGACATTGATTTTAATTCCCAGACCGGCCCCAATACTTGTAACCAGGGCTGCGGGGGTCTCACCTGCTCGAACCGGGATGCCCCGTATCTCGAGCGATCTACTAAGCAAGCCCTGTTCGGCTTTATTCAGCCTGACCTCCAGTTCACCGACTTTAGATTTGAGGGCTTTATTTTCTGAAATTATTTCTTCAAGCTTCTTAGATTGTCCCTCTAAGTGGTTTTCAATTTTAGATAGCCTAGTGTTTACTTCGAAGCTCAGATCTCCGTACTTGTCTAGCGCTACTTTAATATTTTTTAATTCCTGGTTGAAAAAAATATCTAGCCGCTTTACTGCTGCCAGAATTTCTGATGGTGTAGGCTCAGTATTGTGACTTTGATCTGGGTTTTCACCACCTGGTGGAATCTTTTTAGGCTGATCGCAACTAGCGCATATCCATCCTTTTTTTGAGGATTTTTGAGCTTCAAACTCTTTATCACTGAGTTTACCGCACCTGCTGTGAAATAAAAGTTTGCATTTAACACAACATAAAATATTTTTCTCTTCTCGGCTGATGGTGCTGCTGCATAGCGGGCATTGTGCCATATTGTTATTTAGTAAATAGATCGTACTTACAATAACAAGCCGGGTTGTTATGATGCGTAATAGCAACAGCTGCGCTTAATCCTCTAGAGCTCAGTTGTTTACCACTGTCCCGTAGCTCGCAATAGTATAAAAACTTCGATACTTTTACTTTCCGATGAGTAGAGAGGAAATATGAAATGTCTATAATTTCTTTTAATAAAAAATATTAAAAAGAAAAAAAAAACGGCAGAAATCAAAGCAATTTTAACAAAATAGAGTACTTAATAACACAGAGATATGTTGACTGGTTGTGATATATATATATATATATATATATATATATATTAATTTTTGCTTTATTTATTAATTTTTTATTATTGTACTTTGTTCTTAGTTATATATATTTATTTTTCTAGTCTGTATATATTTTATGAATTTATACATTTAACAATAATAACTTCTTTCCTCTAGTAAGGCAGATTGTACTAATATTTCATAAACAAAAAAAGAAGAAAGCGTGAGCCGAAGTGCAGTCACTAAACTCTTATTTTCCTCCAAGTAAATATTGTAATTAAGTATGAATATTTTTCTATTTATTTCTTTTACATATAATTTGTTTAATTTTGCTACGAATTTCTGTATTTTATTTAATTTTAACTCTAAGTTACATTTCCTTGGTTTATTATATTTTTTTCCTTTGTTATATATATGTATATATTTTTTATTATTTATTTATTTTGTTTATTGTATTGTATATATGGTATGAATGTGCCTCACTCAGCTGTAGTATTCAGTGCCCTTAAGTGTGGCAATAGGTATTATTTCTCAATAAAAAGATATGAGCTGTGAATGAATATTTTCCTCCAAAATTCCTTTGGGAAATCAATGAAAAGTTGTTTAATGTATTCTAATTATCTGAAGAATTTTAATAGAATTTTAAAAACAATTTTAAATGCAGATTTTTGTTCTCATGTTATGTTTTCTAAGACGGAGACTGTACGGTATGAAAAGAAGAGGAAGGTCTCAATTAAGATGTCAGGATAGATTAACAAGGATTGACCGGGAGCTGCATGAGACAATCAACTAGCGAGAGACTCCTCAGGATAGATAGACCTGGCCAAGACTCCTTGAGGAAGCAAAGAACCGGACTGGTCTGTAGTGCCATGGAGTAGTAGTACTATGTTTTTTTAACGTTTTAAATATCTAGGATATGTAAGTGCTTAGAATTAGTAAGCTAGGTTACTAGTATCAGTTGCGAACATTCAGGTTCATTAAGGCTTGCTATTATCATCAGAAACAGAAAATATTCTATAACAGATTTATAGTAACATCTATTGTATTTAAATGGGTTGAAAACGATAACTTGGTTTATACATTTATTAAACATTAGAACAATTACTTAACCATAAACTAATTTCCAAAACATTATTCTGAGATATGGCTATTACATAACATAATTGTTTAATCTTAAATGGAATTATTCATACCAAACTGGGATGACACGAAACCACTCAACGTTTCCGACTACTTCAGCATTTACTAGACAACCGCTCTAGACGATGGAGCTCAACTAAACCCCCGAATTGATAATAATTGATTAAGGCGGAAATCCTGGCGGTTGAGCGTGATCCTTACCTGATCCCCTCCTTGCATGACCATTGCCCTTGTAACAGTACTTTCTCTAAATAGAACTAAACCCAAGAACATTCTTGTGTTGTAGCGGTACAGAATAAAAAAAAAAAAATTATAATATAATTTTACGGAGCAGAATCAAACTATATTATTAATTAATACGATTGGATACCGGAACATATCATATATACAGTTTGTTTCAGGGATAAGTGGCCAAACTGAAAATATGAATTAAGGACCTCAAAACAAGGACAAAAAATTGTCCCGCAAACGTTTTGTTTAGGAGATATTCACACCTAAAGATTTTCATTGTTATAAATTGTTTACGCTATATTAAGTGAATAAAATTTACTTATTTGTTACAACTACTTTATTAATTAAACGTAAACATTAAATTCATATTAAATGTTGTTCAAAGTAATTTGGGCTGTTTTCGACGAAGCGAAGGTGAAAAAATACCACCAGCACGTGGTAAAGCAAACTATTCTATTCGGAAATCCCGTATTCACAACGGGCAGCATTAGCATTAGCATTGCAAAAACCGCATACAAACACCATATCGGCATATTCACCATTCACTATTCTGCGAAAGCCTCTTACGAACTGACAAATGTTATTGAGAGTTCTCAATGCTAATTCCAAATAGTATTAATCCATATGTTGTCAATAGTCAGGGATAAAAGACCATATTAGTATTCTATCTAGTCCATTTCCTAAACAAAGCGTTTGCGGACATACTTTCAATTTGAGCAACAATTAATATGAATGTTAATGTTTAAATGTAATTAATAAAGTAGTTGGAACAAATAAATAGGTTTTATTTAATTCATATAACGTAAATAATTTATAACAACAGGAAATTGTTTTCTTGGCCTAATTTATATAAATATAAAACCTCAAGACACAAAAATTAGGATAAATGAACAGAAATTTTTTTCTTGTTTTAAAGACCTTAGTTCATTTTTGTAATTTGGGCCATATAACCCTGAAACACCCTGTATATATATAGAATAGAATAGAAAATAAAACTTTATTCTGGGACTAAGTCCCCTTAGAATAACAAAGATGAATTAATACAAAATAAAATACCAATCTGGCCAAAAACTAACTTAAAAAGATTCTAACGTAATATACATTATTTAAAAAGTAGTATGTAACCACTAAGAAATAAACACAAAAAAAAATATATATATACACATATATAAACACACGCACATATATATACATACACACACATAAACATATATATATACATACTTACACATACATACATATATAAATGAACATACAATCTTCTCCAAATTTACTTATTATTACGATAAAAAAAAGAAAAAAAAAAAGAAAAGAAATTACATATACATATACATCTACATAACTGCACAATTTATAAATAATAGCTATCTAATAGAAATATAATTTAATACAAAATGTAATAATATTTACAGTGATTCATAAAATAATAAGCAAACACTAAGATAAAATAAAATCTCAGGAATAATTGTGGTATAAAGGTAAAAAAGGAACTATATATACGTACTTACTCATATTGCTACACAGTGAGACAAAAAGTATAAAATATAAATATATATATATCATATATATATATCATATATATATATATATATATATATATAAATATAAGTATATATATATAAGTATATATATATATATATATATATATATATATATATATATATATATATATATATATATATATATATATATATATATATATATATATATATATATATATACTTATATATATATACTTATATTTATATATATATATATATATATATATATATATATATATATATATATATGAGATTAAATGTTTTTGATCATATCAACTTTTTACATACATACTGATTGTTTGATTAGTGCCTTCAGCAGCTATTACACTAAAACGCATTACCGAACTGTGATGCTGGTATGGTCGGTCGCACAAATGAAGGGGAAATACCTTTTCAATGAATAAATAAAAATATTTTAAAATAATTTTAAGATACAATTTTTTCTTTGATATTTCTTTTCTTATGTGTTATACTAAATAAAATTTAAGTACATTAACCTCATTGTTACCTCATACATTTTTGTTTGTTGGCCTAAGGGCTATTTTATTTTCTGATGCCAACTATGTAAGAAAAGTAAATTCCTTTTCTGTTAAATAAAATGAAAATTTTACTTATAATGAAAACCGATCAATATCCATCATATTTGTTTGGAGTAGTCATCGAAGAGTGCTGGTTTCTCCAAACCTTAGCGTAGAAAACATAAAAAGGGATCTGTGACCGCTAAAAGCCATAAAGTTGCCTCCACCCCCTCCCCCTCCCCTACACGCCATAATTGAATTTTTCGATAAAATTATCCTCTCAGGAAGCCCTAATGAATTTTGCATTAGATGTATGAGCCATAATTTACATGCAAAGAGTCGCTTTAAATTTAGTGGAGACCCAAATTAATTAAACACTATTTCAAATTAAGTTTAACCAAGTTTTTTATGTTTTGGGTTTCGTTACGGAATCACGTTTAGATTATATGCTTGATGCTTATTACTTTATGTTTAACCGATAATAAAAATAATGCTGATATCATTTCTTTTATATGTTTTTTATCTAGAGAGTAGATATAACATGTGGCGGAGCAACAGTCTGAAGACCATGTATTGGAGAGAGAAATTATCCGATTAAGAGGTAAATTTTTAATCACAAAAATAACCACGACTGACTAAATTTTTGGTCATTAGTAACGATTAATTTGAAGAAAAAGTTTATAGTTACTTCTTTTTTAATTCACAAAAAACGTCTCAAGTTTTAGTAGCGTAAAGTAGATAGAAATAAATAAAAATCTAATGAAAGCAATCGGTGGTTGTGTGATTGTAATGGTAATGTAAACACAAGTTCAGTTAAATAACTTAACAGTCAGTCAACTTTTCTTTTTCCCTAATAGAGCATTAATACATTTAAACCTAAATTTTATTGTATCCATTTATAATATGTTTTTAAAACTTAAAAAAGAATACTTGACACAAATATGATTTTTTTTTTATTTTTGCGATTGAAATTATAATTTTAAATCAATGGATAAAAATTCATTTTCGGATGGTTTACTTTTTTTTAAAAATAAGATAACATTTTATTAATTTTGATTCGTCAAAAATCCTTATTTAAAATTTAGTCATTCTTCGAATGGAATATACTTTCAATCGACTAATGAAAAATTGTAAACGTATAAATATACGTTCCGCCCACGATATTTTCCTTAAAGTTGTTATTCAACACCTGTTGACTTTATTTTTCTAAATCATATATTAAAGATATTTATTGCACAAACGAATATAAAATAATTATTGCAATAGACAAATTTTCATATCTCAAACATGATTTTTTTAATATATTTTTGTCATTTTATAAATTGGAACATTTTATTTTTTTATGTTATACTATTTATTTTCTGAATTCCAAACGAAATGAAAAAAAAAAATGACAAAATTATTAATTTAAAATAATATTATCTATGAGATAAAAAAGCTAAAATAAAATATGATGTTGAATTAATATATTTTTTAAAAATTCTATATCATATATATTAATATATTTAATAATGGCTAATTTTTAATCAGCATTTTGAGCAAATATCCCAATTTCATTTTTTGTGGTTTTAATTTAAAATTTCTGATCACGCTTAAAAATATTATTGATATTTTCTTTAATATTCAAGTAATATATTTCAATTCACGTTAAAGTTTTTTTTTAAAAACTATACCTATAAAAATTTGCACTTCGTTTAAGATGTTTATATCAACATATTAAAACCGGATCTAATATATTTTCGGTAGAAACCTAAACCTGAGAAATCGTTCTTGCTTTTGAGACAGTTGAGAAGACATTACCCGATTTCCATATCCTTTGGCATATCAGTGTCAAGAAAAAGATCATTTCACCTCAAAATACTAGTGATTCTTATGTTAAGGAAATTCTCATTTTTATCATACAGCTATTTTGACCCAATTTTCACTGCAATTTTCTAATTACGTTACTCACAATATATTATTTACAATAATATTATTCCTAATATATTATTAATAATTATATTATTCACAATATTCATAAAATATTAATTAAAATAGAATCTTAAGAACAACAATTACGAAGTCACAAAAGCTAAAAGACCAACTATTTTCTATCTGATTCCAACTTAAGTATGAATGTTTATCTTTTTTTTATCTGTTTATTTGTTTTACTTATAGTTTATTTAGTTTGCTAAGAATTGCTGTATTTTTCATTAATTTGATTTCAAGTTACATTTCTTTGGTTTTATAGTTTTTGCCTTTTTTATATAGATATATATTTTTTTATTTTATTTTTATTTTTATTGTATTGTATATTTATAGTATGAATGTGCCTCAGTCAGCCTTAGTACTCAGTGATCCATATGATCAGTGATTAGTATACAGTGAATACATTGTGTGGCAAAATGTATTATATCTCAATAAAAAGATCTTAAAAGTAAGAAAAAAAAAAGTTCCAACTAACACTCAAATCCTACTCGAAGGCTTTAACATCAGTGAACTGAGAGAGGTATTGTAAACATTTTATTGATGTCTTACAACAATGGTTATTATCTCAACTCAGGTCCTGAGCGTAAGCAGCTGTGATGCGCTTATTTTCATCAGTATCTACGGACTTTCGATAAAAATCAGATTGAGAGAGAAGTACTGGGATTTCCTGCTTTATACTTCATATGTGGGTTTCGTAGTTCGGTTCGGAGATCCGTTCCTCGGAGGCTGAGTCTAAATATTGAATGTAGGTTTATTTGTTTGTGTATTGAGGCTTTGAGGCGTAAAACCCTAGGGGCATTAACGTTTGTTTGTCATTTATTTTTACTTTCTGAAACTCCTTAGAAGAAAAAAAGATAAGATAAAAAAATAAATTGAAAAATAATAAAAAAATATTATATGCATTTCTATATTTTTTATTTAATGTAGGTGATATATATGCTTAAGATAATTTTTTTTTTTAATTTGATTAATGTTTCAGTTTAAATTAATTGCTTAGTTAACTTACTAACTTATTTAACTGTCATGTTTATTATTTCTGTGTGTATATACATATATCATTTTATTTTTCTCAATCATTATTTCTTATAACTATATTGAAATCTCCTTTTGCCAATAAATTTAGCATGGGTTATTGTATACAGCATTACTTGTGTATGAAGTATCTACATATGGTAACTACAGACCTTCAACGTGAAAGATAGTAATAGTCGGTAACAAGCATATATTTTTTATTTATCATAATACTAAAGGAAAAGTGATACAGAATCATTTCCACTCCAAAAAAGAGAAAACAAAATTATGATGTATAAAGAAAAATTTAACACGAATTTGAACAAGGGCGTTTCGATGTTGATAAGGATGGTGGCGGAACGGATAATAAAGGAGTGTTGAAATGAAGCAGATCTGTGGACATGAGTGTAAAGGTCAGAAGGACGAGGTCTTGTGGAGAGGGAGTGATGATTTATTTGGAGGAGATTGTATATATGGAATTGCATACGTTATAATAGAATATCTAGGTAAAAAATCCATGTCCAGAGAGTTTCATCGCACTGTGTGTCGTGCCCATCGAGCTAATGAGGAACTGGGACCAAATTTATTCAAAACTGGAGAGGACAACCGACCGGGAGCCTGCTGAGTCATTAGAGGGTTTAGTGGGAGGCAACAAAGTCGGCTGTTGATGATGCGATCAGTACTACGCTCCCCAATGATGGATAATGGCCTTTAGGATTATGTAAAAGAGGTGGTCTCCTCCCCTCTGTCCGCTAATTGTACTCCTTACCACGGCCACTGGATCAGGATCGTATCCCGGCTTGTCCTCGAGATGGAGGATAAGTCCTTCCGACCGGATCCGGATAATGTCTTAAGGACTGCAAAGATGCATTGATCCTTAAAAATAAGATATTTTTTCAATTGAAAAGGAAAATTCATAATCCCAGTTAGAGCTCGTAAAACATTATATTGGTTAATTGTAGTAATATTTCACACCCTATATGCTCGAGTGATCAATTTTTTAAATATATATATATATATATATATATATATATTATATATATATATATATATATATATATATATATATATATATATATTTGAATCTTGTTGGTTAGAATTTCTCTTTATTAGTAATAATAATAATAATAATAATAATAAGGCTTAGCGAACCCGAAGGTTCGATGCCGACACCACCAATCGCTTGTTACACACCTCCCTCCACCGTTCGCCGTCCAAACCCAGTCCCTTCAGATCGGCTTTAATGCAATCCTCCCATCTTCGCTTTGGTCTACCCCTCGGACGCTTACCATTCGGCACAGCAAATATTAACCTTTTAGGAATTCTCTCGTTACTTCCTCTCAATTCTACTCAACTTCCTCTTTAGTTGGTCATTCTATTAACGGTTCAGCACTCTGGTACTCAGAAGGAGGACACAGATCATAATTTCCCGTATTTAAAATATTGTCAAAGTGGTCCTTAAACTTATTCAATATGTCAACCGGATCGGTCAGAATATTGTTATTATCATCCATAATTCCAGACGTTACGGGCCCTACATATTTACGTGATCTGTTTATACCTTTGTACATGTCTCTTACGTTATTTTCGATTCTATTAGTTTCTATTTCAATTATTTTATTTTTAAGATACTCCCTTTTTTTATTTTTGAGCAATTTTGTCGTTTCGTTCTTTGAGATTCGGAAGTATTCCAGATTGTCTTCGCTAGGATTATTTAGAGCTTTTAATTTAACGGCTTTTCTTTTTTCACACATGTTTAAGCAATCTTCATCAAACCACGGTTTGTTATTCTTATTTTCCTTTTTTCCTAGACACGAGTTACCGACCGCTTTAATATTATCTCTGATCTCTATCCATAACTTGTCAATATCGTGGTCCTCGTCAGGAAGCTCTAAAGCTTCAAACCTATTCTTAACATCTAGCTCGAATTGGTTTCTAATTGATGGATTTTTTAATTTTTCCAAATTAAAATTCTCAAAATCGAAACGGTTTTCTTTTCTCTTTTTTATATTAAGTTATTGTCGAAGTTTCGCGATTACTAATTCATGATCCGACCCACATTCTGCTCCGCGATAAGACCGTACATTAATTATACTACTTTGCCAGCTGTGTTGTATCAAGACATGATCGATTTGATTTCGTGTTTGCGAATCCGGTGATGTCCAAGTATATTTATGAATATCCTTATGTTTAAACGTCGTACTTTTAATTATCAGGTTTTTCGAGATGGCAAAGTTTATCAGACGGATCCCATTATCATTACTATATTCGTGCAAACTTTCTTTACCAATCGTCGGAATATAAACTTCTTCCCTTCCTTCCTTTGCGTTCGCTTTCACCTACAATTATTTTCATGTAGTTTCGTGGTAGTTTATCATAAACCCATTCGAGTTTATCGTAAAATTCACTTTTGACTTCATCGTCACTGTCTTCGATCGGACAATGTATGTTTATTAATGCGATTTTAAACCAACGTCCCTGAAATGTAGCTACCGAAATTCTATCACTAAAGAATTGTACGTCCCTCAAAGCGGATAGTAATCTACGCCTAATTAGAAACCCGGTACCTAAACAATGATTCTCGCTTCCTCCGTACCAAATAGTGTACTTCCCTTCCCTCATCGAGCCCTCCCCTGGCCAGCGAACCTCTTGCAGAGCCACGACATCCAAATTGTACCCATTTACCTCATTCGCGACCGATTTTAGCCCCCCTGCTGTGTTTAAACTCCTTACGTTCCACGTACCAATATTTAAATCCCTATATTTCAACTTGCGCCATGAATCCCCTAAAGCAGTCACCACCCGGAGACCCGAACGGGGGACTAGTTTACTTCCGGATAATGAGCGTTTTACCTTAGGGAGATCCATGACTTTTTGTGGTGTTTGGTGAACTAAAGATATGTGAGTAGGGCGTTCAATCCTACGTCACACCCTCCAGCAAGTCTGGTGGGCCCCTACCTCCAGCAAGTCTGGAGGTCCCCTCCCTCCAGCAAGTCTGGAGGGCCCCTCTCATTGTTGGTCAGCGAGTCCATCGGACTTAGCCGGGAGGAACTTCCAAGAAATTTCCACCGACCATCCCCACATCCGCCACCCGTGGGACGCTCCCCATACGAGGAAATGAGCCCGCGCGAGGTCTCTTTATTAGTAATAATAAAAATAATTCCTTTAAAGATTATGACGCGGGAGATTTAGAGACGAAAGAATAAAATAAAAAATTATTATCGTAATCTGAATGATAAAATAGAAAAAAAATTATATTAGTATTTAACGTTCGGTGTTCAAATTTTTAACAAATTTCCCATAATCGCTCTCCCTACTCCCCCCCATGTAATGTGTGGATTGACGCCTTCACTTATTTTCATACTTTTTTAACATTAGGTTTCTGGTTAGTACTTCACGTGAATTATTCGCTAGGACTAATTAGAATGTTTTTTTTTATTTTTGGGATGTTTTATATTTTTGAAAGTAAATTTGTTTTAAATATTTTTTTAAATTTTATTTATGACATTTACAACTGTATTACAAATAAAAATACATTCAGTAAACGTCAATGCAAGAATATAATAACATGAAACCACTTGTTGAGAAACTACTCAGTGGTAGCACTCTAAAAATTTATTTACAAAAGGAGATCTCGAGGCCATCTTCTTTTCAGACGCCACGGAGGGTTGTCAGGGATCAAAGAGGAAGTGAGGTTAGAAGCGAGAGAGTTTGGATGGTTCTGAAGTTTCTTGTGGAAGAGTAGGTATCTGGATTGGGCCAAATCGGAAACATGTGGAACATTAAGGTCTTTATGAATCATTTTATTTCTGACAAAGTAAGGAGCAGTGAGGATTTTGAAATGTAAGGATTGGATACCAGAGGAATTCGATGGCTTACGGGAGCCCCAGAGCTCAACTACATAAGTTCAAATAGGTCTTATTGTAGTCATGTATATGAGTCCTTTTTAATTAACTGGAAGCTTAGAGCGTTTGTCTAGTAAGTACTGGAGTAGGCGGAAATGTTGAGCGGTTTCTTGTCGTTTCAGTCTGGTATGCGGATTCCAAGTTAGACGTTTGTCTAAGTGGAGTCCAAAGTATCGCATTTGTTGAACAGGGAATTTTAAATGATATATTTAATATTTTTAAGATTCACTTCTATGGATATAGCGCCTTGCTCAGCCTCCACTGGTTATTAATGTCAGAGATGCGTCATACCATTGGGGGGAGGAGAGAGGGGAGCTGGGAACAGAGTACCTCTGAATGAATGTTTTTAAATTATGTATATAAGCACGACTGTATTTAATTTATTATCGTGATTAGTTTAAGTTTATTTTATTTTCTACATACCTATATATTTATTTTTAGTAATATAATTTTTCTGCTATTCCATTAAATTTATTGTATATATGGTGTAAATGTACTCCTTTATCACTATTGCTAGTGCTAGTTTTTAATTGTGAAAAAATGTTATAAAATTCAATGAAGAAATTCAAAAGATAAAACAAATTAAGATGGTAGGTTTATAACTTATTAACCGATATTAAACGATACAAAAATAAGGAGAAGGTTTTTAGCATCACTTCATAAATATGATTGGTTATTAAACTATTACTTACAAGGTTTAGCTAATATTTTTTTTTAGAAATATAACAATCTGTCACCTGAACTAATTATAGTGCTATATGAGTACATTCATACCATATATACAGAAAATGTAAAATTAACAAAATTAAAATAATCATCAAAAACTATATGCAATAAAACATAAAATTACCTGAAGATAAGTACATTAAAACATAAAAACATAGTCATACCTATATACAATATATACAGTCAGGCAGGAAACCCCAAGTCAGGCTTCTCCCCCAACTATAGAAGGAAAAACAGGACTTCAAGAGATCCCTGATCTACTCTCACAACCACGTCACTGGTGTTAGAGACTGTGGAGTTTGAACGCGTGCACATTAGCCATACATTCATGTCTTGAATATAGAATCTGGCCATTGCCAGACCTCCAAGATATATACTAAAAAAGATCTCCTAAGAAAAGGAGGATTGTAGGGATGAGTGGAACTAGATAGGGATTGTGCTAGGGGATTCGGATGATTTATAAGGTTCTGATGGAATTGGGAAAAATTTTCAGGGATATGGCCGAGAACAAATGGGATATTAAGGTCATGATGTAGAGTTTTGTTGGTTACATGGAATGGAGCATCGACTATTGTTCGGAGGACTTTGGACTAAAAGGATTGGATGCGTTTGATGTTAAACAATTTTGTCGTCCCCCAAAGTTCAAGTCTGTAGGTGCAAATAGGTTTTGGGATTGTCTTGTAGATCAGTAATTTGTTGTCAATTGAATGTTGAGATTTTCTAGTCAGTAATCTGTATAATTGGCCGTATTGTCGGTTAGGTTCTCGTCTTTTAAATCTAGTATGTGGGCCCCACGTTAGTCTTAGGTCTAAGAAATAATAAATTCTCTGGCATAAATTTAAAAATAAAAGGGTTGTGTCCATTAGTAATGTATACATTCGATTTTAATACAAATAAACATTAATTCATTTTACTCATATCACCATTAAGTATGCAGCTGCTCAATCTCTCTATCCATAGCTAAGCTAGATACACAGGCCAACTTGATCACTAACATATGTAACCCCTATGTGTGCTATTCGCAGGACGAGACTATTTATAAGATAATGAAACTGGAATGATGCAGTTTAAAGCACTCGTTATAAATAAACGTATAACATTTTACAAGGCAATCTGGTACCATATTGTAAAGTTTAATTAAAAATTTGTTCTTTGTTTATTCAAATTTTACTGTTATTACCAATCGTAATGAAAAAAAAATGTTATAAATTTGACTTCATTTCAAGTCCATAAATTTTACATTTTATCACGAACGAAATTAAAATTTTTTAAAGTATGTTATCAGATATTTTGTAATAATGTGAAATCTAATGTAATTCTATTAGATACTTGCAAGGACAAAGATCAAATACATGAGTTTGAGATGAAATAGCGTTCAAGCGACAAAGAATGAATACAAGTTTGAGATTGATCTTTTTAAATATTAAAAAAAGGTTATTTTTTTTTTGTTCGCAACATACTAGAAACAGCCGTGTGTCTCAGTAGTGTGGTGGGAACGGGAGGCGTAGTCTTGGTACATTGGAGCGTGATCTATAGGGCTTCGATTTTAACCTTCTGCGTCAAAATTTACAACTGTATTACATGGAAAATACAATAAGTAAATGTGACATTGCTAACATGACATGTACAACATGAAGAGAAACTACCCATTGGTAGAACTCAAATTAAAGTTCTATATTAGAAGGTCCCGAGGCCATCTTCTTTTCAGACGCCTCGGAGGATTATCAGGGATCGAGGAGGAAGCAAGGTTTGAAACAAGAGGATTCGGATGGTTCTGCAGTTTGTTATGGAAGGATAGATATCTGGATTGGGCCAAATCGGAAACATATGGAACATTAAGGTCTTTATAGACGACTTTATTTGTGACGAAGTAAGGAGCGTTGAGGATTTTAGGAAGGATTTTGGATTGTAAGGATTGGATACGAGAGGAATTCGACTGTTTAGTGGAGCCCCAAAGCTCAATTCTGTAAGTCCAAATAGGCCTTATCATTGTCATATATATGAGTCTTTTGTAATTGATTGTAAGCTTAGAGTGTTTGTCTAGTAAGTGCTGCAGTAGTCGAAAATGTCGGGCGGTTTATAGTCGTTTCAGTTTGGTGTGGGGGTAAAAAGTAATATAAATTATTTATTTTAAGAAAAGCTTGTCTCTCATTTTTTTAAAATTTTATTTTGTACGTTGGGGCAGCTACTTAGCTATAACCAAATTCTAGTTAGCCATCCCCCGAGGCCATTTTGTTAATTAGTTCTGAGCTAGCCCGGCTATTCATTAGCCATTGAATTTTACTATCTTCGATAAGGGGCATCCCTGGGCAGAACCTGCAAACCGGCTCCGTTTTATGGAGCTGCCCTGACCAAACAAAGGGTGACCTAACTGCCTTACTTTACGGCTATAGGGTCTCCTCTCCGCTGCCAGTCATTGCTCGTTCTTAAAAAGAACACTCGTTATACCAGAAGGCAGGATTGGAAGAAGATTCGCAGTTTATGTGAAGTAATTCCATACGTTTGTAAAAATAGAAAATAAAGAATTATTTCGGAAGGTTGTTTTCGATATTTGCATTTTTTAGTTAAAATTAATATATGGAATTAAAATTAGAACAAAATACATACTGTTATGTTGTTTTTGTTATTTATAGAGTAAACCTCGACGTAATAATCTTCGTTTCAATTATTTCAATAATAAATTACTAGTAGGCCCGTGCGAAACATTTGCACAGCATATTGTTATCAAATGCCAGATTAATAATAAAATAAAATAATGCAACGTATCAAAAGATAAAGAAATCAAACTTACTTTATCAAAAAATATAATCGACAAAGAAAACAAAAATTAATATAAATCTTCATTTTGGTTTGGGACCAACATGTTTGCAAATTTCAGTGAGCTGTATCTTTGCTAAAAATTGTCCGATTTCAATGATTTTTTTTCCTTTTGTAGGGAACTAAGTAATCTTTTATATAATCACGGGCATAACCGGTGGAAAATTGTGTAATTTTTTAGTTATTCCCAAATAAAGTTTGTTTTCTTTCATTACTTGTTTGCCTGAATTTTAGGGGTGATTGGACTATTTCTTCCGCCTGAATGAGAAGGAAGCCTTCGAAATTGGTGGCTCAATCTTGAGATTTGGTGAAAAATTGACGATGATATGGCTTGCCGATCAAAAACACCATCAATAAATAATATAGGCTCCTCCTCTCTCGACCATAGAGACCTCAAGTCGACGAAATGAGACGTGTATTCAATGACATTACTACAATTAATGTAAGGTTGTGTGGATACGAACCCTATGCCTTGTGTTATCTCGGAAATAATACGTTTTTGCGCTTAAAAACACAGGATCCGATAGTTCCGAGGGAACTATCCGGGTGTTGCTGTACGCATCAAAATCTTCAAGATCCAATTTGTCCGGTGTCGATCTACAGACCTACCACCGTTGAGGTATTGAAGCCTAGTAAAATGTTTGTATCGGCTTTATTTATTTTAGAAAGAAAAAAAAAAGTGGAAAATACGATTCGCTAACCCCCCGTGAAATTCTGAATCCAACGGTACGACATTTTATTTGAGCATGACAGGAGCTTATATTTGGTACAAAACCTATTTCGAGCCTTACTGTAATAATATATGTACGGATTATGGGAGAGAAATTCAAATTTATATTTATGAAAATTTATCACCGACCTTACTTTAACTTCATCATCCTAAACAGCTGATAATTTTGGTGATAGCCCCGATTTATTTAGAAGTTATATGTAATAAAGACACTCATGGAGAATGTTACTTACTGTGAGTGTACTGTAGCATTGTTGATATTTTCGTGTATTCATACTGATTTGTACATAACGTTATTTATTTATTTATAATAATTGTATGTTTGTTTTAATATCCCGTACAAGGGTAGTGATAACAATATTGAGTCAGGAATACTTCGGTGTCAATTGGTACAATATTTTTATAAGTACAAAGTTATCTGGCCAATAAATATAATATATCAGACAATAGGAAATTCGAAAGCTTTTGCATTCCGCTATCAATAACAAAATTTCAAAATCAACTCTTTATCATTTTTTTTCATTTAATGGATTACTTGTTTATTGATAAATATTACAACCTGTCTTAATAAAGGACATTTATAAAATAGAGTTTAGAGAGCACATTCACACCATATTTACAGAAAAAAAAAAAAATTCAAATAATATACAGCGAAATAACAACAAAATAATATATCATAATGAACGAAGAAAATATAAATAATAGTTATAATGAAATAAAAATAAATAAATAAAATAGAATTCTCAATTATTAAAGAAAAAAGAAAAAGCTGTACTACTACAATCCATAAAGGGTTTAGATTTTAGAATTGGACGGAAAACAACAATCAAGGAGATCCCAACGCCTCTCTCTCTCAGCCGCGTCATTAATAATTATTACCAATGGATGCTGAGGGATGGCACCATAACCACAGACGAAAAAAATAATTAACATTATAAAAAAGGATGGAGCTATTTCACGGCTAAGACGTCATGGTATGCCTGAGTCTATTTCACACCGTTGGATATATTACACTTTTTAGCATATAATAGTGTTTTCAACCTTATTTTTTTCTTACTCTGTCGTTTTTTAATAAAAACATTTAGTTTAATTTTTTATTATTAGCTTCTTTGAATACATTTTTA
The DNA here is from genome assembly GCA_928085145.1 of Nezara viridula. NCBI lineage: Eukaryota > Metazoa > Arthropoda > Insecta > Hemiptera > Pentatomidae > Nezara > Nezara viridula. Next base: position 33,585,862 of record OV725078.1, read on the forward strand.
TAAATCAGGACATAGAGATGTTTAGTAGCAGCGTGTTTCGAAATTTTGTTGAGCTTTGTTTTCTTAAGTATCTCAAATTTTCTAAGTAACGTAATTTACAAAACTTAAAAGATCTGATCGGAAAATATTTTAATTTTTAAATTCTACTTAACATTATTCGTATTAATGAGAAAAGGAACCCGCTTCTTTGTAGGTTTTTCTTATGTTCTCCTATAATAAATATTTATTAATGAAAGCGAAAGACCTTATGCTAAATAATGGAACCGAGGTCTCCTCAAACCCAATCAATTTCAGCAAGTCAAAGAGATCTAATAATTACAATTGAATATTTGATTACTATTTCAGTGAAGCTGACCTCATATAGAATAAATTACTGTACAAGATTAATATATGAAATGCTTAATTAATCATTATTTCCAGATTGCATCACTCATTCGGGTTACATATGTGATAATGTCGGTTCTATAATATTTTAAAATTTAGTGATTCCGACATTGGAATCGAAATTTATAAGTATATAATATATATATATATATATTTTTTTTTGTTATACTTGTCTAGAAATTTTCGAAAATTGATTTCCTGAAGTTGGAGTAAAACGCCTCCTAACCTCAATATTAAATTTTCATTCATTAATTTTCATAAGTATGCCCTTAACATGAATTATTAATAAACCAATTGCAGGAACTATTGCAGTTTACATGACAATAAATATCTCATGATTTATTTTTATAAATTGGTCATTTAAAAATATATATCCATTAATTTACTATACCTAGGACTCCACCTGGACGAACGTCTAACTTGAATTCCTCATACCAGACTGAAACGAAAAGAAACCGCTCGACGTTTCTATTTACTCCAACACTTACTAGACAAACACTCTATCCTTTCAATTAATCACAGAAGACTTAAATACATGACCATAATAAGACTTATTTGGACTTACGGAGCTGAGCTTTGGAGCTCCACTAAACCATCGAATTCCTCTCCTATCCAATCTTTACAATCCAAAATCCTTCTTAAAATCCTTAATGCTCCTTACATCGTAACAAATAAACTAATCCATAATGACCTGGATACCTATCCTTGTATAATAAACTTCAGAACCATCCTAATCCTCTCATTTCTAACCTTGCTTCCTCCTCGATCCATGATAACCCTCCTAGGCGTCTGAAAAGAAGATGTCCTCGTGATCTCCTAATTTAGAAACTTTAATTACAGTGCTACTAATGGGTAGATTCTCTAAAAGCCTTGTCATGTCATGTATGTATCTGTATGACATTTGCTGAATGTTTTTTAAATGTACAGTTGTAAATTTCATAAATAATAAAAAAAAATTAATTTAGTATACAAAAAATCCACTGCATAAAAAAAAAATAATATAACAAGTATAAGGAAAAGCTTAAAGTACTTCAATAAAGGACTTTGTAATGAGAGATTTACGAATAGCGGGAAAAACCCGTTTCAAAGATTTAAAGAGTATAACAAGACTCAATCCTGTGACATCCCAACCTTTCCACTTTTTTTATGAAGGAGTAATGAAAAGGGATAGTTTTTGTCTTCTGCTTTTTATCCTTCTTTTGGATGAGATGAGGCAAGTAAAGACTATTAGAACTCCGAGTGGAATATTGGAATTCAACTCTAGCGATTGCTCAGACTATGCGGACCTAGGTGTATGCTGTATGACGGAAGAAAGAGATTCAAAGGCTAAGTCAAGGAAACCTAATGCTTTGTTGATAAAATAAAATAAATTTCATCCGTAAATATCATTCCATTAAATCATCTACTCAAGTGAATCTTGGACTTTCACCATAAAACGCAAAAGCCAACTTCAAATTAAGGAAATGCGGTGCTTCTGAAGAATGGAAAAGAAGAAAAAAAATATACCGAGTTCGAAATAAAACAATCAAGGCCCTTCCTGTAACTTATACCAACAGAGTATATCATTGAGGAGTATACCATGGTGGGAATTGATGGGTGAAGTATAAAAACAAAAATGGAAAGTCTTTGACCAAGGATGACATAGGAAAGCGCAATGGGGGAGACTTTTGACAGAAGAGGTCTGGAATGAGGATGATTCAATATCAGAATATGGAATATGAGGATTCACACTGGTGTGCGGCAGGAGGTGATGAGATTAAAAACAACAAGAAATTGTATTAATACAGAACACAATTACATACAATTTATTTAAAACAATCTATGAAAACATCGCTATGAGCGCGTTCGTGATAGCTGAACGTGTTAAAGTGTAAACTTTAACATTCTTCTGTCTAGAGACTGCGGTTCGAATCCGGCCAGGATGGGTTGACATTTGTTGTTTGGCGGATTCACGGAATAAAAATTTCTTGAAAGTCCCTTTTATCATTGACCTCAGTAAATTTAATAAAGGTTTTCTCAAGAAAAAATGTCTACTTTACGATGGTGTACTTCGAATTTTATTATCTTGAAGTTTTGAGAAATTCTTTCTTATTCAATAAAAAACGGGTCCATATTAAGAAAACTGTTCTTACTTTCTTTTCCGTTCGGAATCGACCAACGCATCAAATAAACTATTCATTTAGACATTTTGTTCAGAATCCCATCCCCCTCTTCTCCCCTCCCCCATAGTTAATTATAAACCCCTAATAAGAACTGATACACTATGTTTATAGATCCCTTTAATTGTAGCGATAATGGGTGTTCATAAAAGGTGTGAAGTCTTGATATGATATTTCAGCTCACAACCTTTGAATGAGATGTATTGAAATAAATATTCCATAGTTGTTTCCAAATAACATTATTACCTTTGTCTGCTTTTTTGTTGGATAATCGGCTCGGTGAACGATTTTCTGGTTCCACCTCTTTTACGGAGGACCAGGATGATGTAATAAATGACAATAGAAGCCGACGGTAGCAGACTAAGGCTTCCGCTTGGAGCTAAGTAGCGACTCCTGTCTTTAAAGATCAAACGTTGAGAAGTGGAGCTTCGTCCTCAAGGCTCTTTTCACCCGATCCTTTGGAAATATTAGCAAGGGCCAGTCTCTTTGTCAGAATCTCCACCCTATCGATTCGGATCGTTATAGGAGTTTTTAAGTTAGCACGGCCTTGAAAATTTATCTAAAATGAACTTTTAAACAATTAAGCATTTTTTTTTTGTTAGCATTACAGACTTTGTAGATCTTTTTCCGCCTTAACAAGCCTGCTCCATCTCTGCCTGTCTTGGGCTGTTTCTTTTCAGTTATATTCCATATAAAGGCCCGCAGATATATTCCACGTGGTATTGTGCCTTCTATTGAGGCATTCATTGTTACGTAGAGACTTCCAGATGGATCGCTACGAGCTATATGTCCCGCCCACCTTAACTTCCGTGCCTTCATATCAAGGAATATTGATTGACCATTTTCTGTAAGCAGTTCTTTATTGGTCTTTCTTCTCCATGTGCTAGTACTCTGATCTCAGATCACTTTGGTTATCGTGTGGAAGACTTTTTCCTCAAACCTTTTAATTAAGTATATGGAAGTGAATCTAACCAATTTTAATGAAATTACATATTCGTAGAACAGATCAAAATAATTGAGGAGTATTTTAAACTTCCGGCAATCTAAAAACATAGATAGAAGTCCTATAACTATCTATCTATTTATTTATTTATTGAGTATTACAACAATCCATCACTAAGACACTAGTTATAGTGATGTAGGATAACATTCACACTATATTTAAAAAAATATACAAAATAAATAGAAGAAAAATATCAATAAATAATAATCCAAAAGTAAGTATAGTAAATAAAACAAAATGACTTAAAAATAAGGAAATTAAAACTACGCAAAACATGCATACCTACATAGGTATACTATTTACAATCAAACAAGGGAACTCCGATGCAGCCTTGTTCCTCCAATTATGGAGAGAAAAGGACTCCAGAAGAACTCTGCGCTATTCTCTCAACTGCATCACTAGAACTAAAGCCAACGGAGAATGATCGAGAGTGCTTTAGCCACATGCACTCATGTCTTGAGTGGAGAATCTGACCATTGCCATAACTACAATATATAAAATCTACAAAAGATCGCGGGGCCACTGCCGTTTTAACCTTCTTGGAGGATTATAGATATGAGTGGTGCTTGATAGGGATTGCACAAGAGGATTTGAATGATAAGTAAGGTTCTGATGAAATTGAAAATATAGTATTAAAGAAGGATTATATATTTGGTTATAACAGGGGTTCCCAACCGAAAGTATGAAGTTCCCAAACACAGTATGGCACGCTGGAAATTCGTCGGAATTCAATTTTATTTTTAATCAAATAACTATTTCATTATTTATATTAGTATTTTGAAATTAACAGAAAGACGTACAATAAAAATGATTTTGAAGTATTTAACTGTAATAATAAGCACATTTTGAAAATAGGGTTACTGTCTGCCAATTAATAAATATACTTATTATATTTAAGACCTTATTTTGTAACCTACAAAGAAAAAAATATATATCATTCAAAATGATAGAGCATAGAGATTTTTATAGAGAACACGATTATATGAGTTGATTCTAATGGTGTCAGGTGACCAACAAAATGTTTCTATTTTCTACTCCAAATTATGGTATTTATGTTACCATGAAAATGGTTCAAGCAATTGACGGGTATCATTTTTTTTTAGAAATTTTGGATATTAATAATAGATTATTTATTTAATCGGTATTTACGCCATCTTCAATATTTCTTTTATCCGACCTTAAAATTAAAAAAAAATCTTCTAGTAGTCCCTTCATGGAATTTTTAATGATTGAATGTTGGATCCGAACGCAGTATTTATTACTAGAGGAGGCCAGTCTATCATTGGTAATAGTTTTATTATTCAAATCTTCCAATTGTCAATGGCCAATTTGAACTTTGAATATGCAGGGTTTAAGTAATATCTACAGAGTCACATTCATATATTGACTAACTATCTTTACAGGACTTGTGAAATAGTTATTCTTTATTAAACATTTCTTATTATAGTTAGTTAAGCCTTATTGGAAATCAGAAGTGACAATACTAGCTGCTAATTAACATTAACGATGTGCTCATCAACAGTTTCATGTTTACGGCTTGCTTTATTCGCTAAAACAACCCCCCGCTCCAACCCCCCCCCACTAAAAGGGCAAGCATGCACCTCAATTTTCTCCGCCCCAGGCCCGTCACATTGATCTTTATTTTAGGGCGAATATTGGAGTCACTGCCTAAAAGCTCAGTTTTATTTAGTTATTTCCCTTTTGCCGTACGTTTCTATTCGCAGAGGAGAGTGAAAAGAATGGCCACAAACGTCACGATGCCAACATTATTTAAAATGGTGCTTAAGATTTGTGGCCGCAGAAGGTATTGCAGGCTTATGGAATATACGGTGACAAGTCTGGGATAAGAGTAGAGGCAGCAAAAGTTTCCTGATGGATTTCCTGAGAGGAAAAAAAGAAAAAAGATCTTTTGTCGAAGAGAAGACTTAGGGAAATACTTGAGAAATCTAATTTAATTTAATGAGATCTGGACTTTAAAAAAACGGTCTTCCTAAAGATCTAGACTGAGATTTAACTAACATATTTTTTTAGCAATTACTTGCTTATCACCTGTGTATACAGTCCGTGGTTGATACCCCTTTTTGTCAAATTATTAACATCCACCTACAACTTCGTAAATAACTTCATCTCATCGTAACTTACAACTATTTTATTTACGAACCTTATACTTTTGATTATTATTTTGTTTCTATTTATTTTATTTTTTTTGTACATATAGTGTGAATGTCATCCTTCCTCACTATAACTAATGTCCAGGAGACAGATTGTTGTAATACTCAATAAAGAAATTAAAAAAAAATAAAAGAAATTACGAAAATTTTCGTAATCGGGGCGTTTTTAATCTGTAGATCGTCAAAATTTATTTAATTAAACACTAAAAACTTGTAAATACCCATTGGTTTTCCACTTGAATCGTAGGATTATTTGAGGACAAAATCGATGAAAAACATTGAGGTGTTACTTGTGAACTGTCTGTGGCTGTAGCGCTCTTACTCATCCTCCGCTGGTTTAAAATACCAGTGAAGTGGCTGAGGGAGAAGCGTAGGGATCTCCTAAGCCTCCCTTTTCCCTCCACATGTGGAGGGGACAGGATTGGTTCGGAGATCACCTGGCAAATTGTAAATAATGTATATAGGTATGTTTTATATAAGGTGTTTGTTTTACTTTTATTTCTATTTTTATTTACTTATGTGTATATATATATTTTTTTTCTTTACTCTTTTGTTCTTTTTTTCTTATTCTTTTGTTATTACTTTATTTATTTATATTTTTGTATATACGGTATGAATGCAATCTCTGAACTCTATTATAAGTGTCCTTAAACTGTGACAAATTGTAATATTTCTGAATAAAGTATTTAATAATAAAAAAAAAAACTTGTGAACTACATCTCCAAAATGTCAAAATAGTGAGGTCATATAGGCCAAATGGTCCAATATTTTGGTAGGCCATCTTTATTCTCGATTTATTGATCAAATTATCTTACGGTCCAAGTGGAAATCAAATGTGCATTTACGAGTTTTTAGCACCTAATTAAATAGGCAAAGTTTGACAACCTCCAGATTGAAAACGCCCCAATTCCAAGAGTTTTCGTAAATAAAATAGTTGTAGGCTAGGATAAGATGAAGCTATTTACAAAGTTACAGGCGGATGTTAATAATTTGACATATGGGGGTCTGTACCGCGGACTAATATTACAACCTAAAATTTTGTAATATAAGAGCTATATATAAGTTTATATATAATTTTGATCTATTGGACATGTAGAATCATGTTTTACCAAAGGAAAGTCGAGATTCATTCCGAGGGTGGACCACGAAATAAATTTCAACAAAGATTGGAACGAGACTGAAACCTTGAGGTTTATAAGGTTACGATGCCTTAACACTCTTCGTATTTAACAATTGTTTTTCAGTATGCTGCGTGCAGCTCTGCATCAGAGGTTGAAACGGAAAAAAACAACACTTATTTTTAATAAATATCAGTATTATTAATATTCAGTATCAGTAACAGTATTGTAGTTATTCTGAGGGGACTAAATGTCCCAGAATAGAATTTACTTTCTTTCATTGCAATTTTCATTGCTGGCATTATTTCAGTTCTTTTGGAACTAGAAATTTTTCCCTTACAACATTTCAAGTAAAGGTTTCACAGAACTTTGTTTTTCAAAATACTTTTATTTAAAATTTCAGTCGATTTCTCTAAAAAGTCGATCAAAAAAATTACTTTCATTCAAATCTACTCAAATAAAAGACATTGGAATCATATGTAATTCATTTAAGACAAATCATAACTCTAATCTAAGCCCAATTGCTGTTTACAGTAAACCTGAAACTTTATTACAAACAAGGTCCTTAGAACTTTTATTTTAAAAACTTGTTTCCTAGAATGTTTCACAGAAACAGTTAAAACGTAACTTATTCGTAAAATGTTTCACAGAAACTGTTGATATGAAACTTTTTTTTTCAAGTTTCAATCTCTTCTGTAATCCTTAATCCTAAATCCTTAATGTTTTTAGACCTACGTTGTCTATTGTCTATATAAGTGTAGCATTCCTTGTTAGGTAAAGGTATATTTCATGTATTTATATATAGGTGATTTATATTATCTTTTCATTTTCTTTTACCAGATATGTATTCATAAATTGACATTTATATTTGTTAAAACAGATTGAAAAATAGTTATCGTAAGTTAAGAAAATTATTTTAAATTATTTAAAAAGTAAAGCGTTTAGTTGTTTAACTGAATTAATTAAGAGAATGCTATACAGATTTATACTGAAAAACATCGCACAGTGTTTGAAACGCAGAAAAAAACTAATTTTTTCTAGTTACATGGGAAGAATAATTATATTTCATCATTGGTAAGTAAATTAGTTATCTAACAGATTTTAATAATTTCATCGAAAGTATTTTGATTTTTCAAGACTTTCATATCCGAATTTAAGAATTTATTTATTTTTTGTTATTTTTTTTTAGGAAAATAATAAAATACCACGTGATCAGGACAATAAATAGAAAAAAATTATTAAGTAAGCACATACCTTTAGAACGCAACCGACTGAAGATCTAGAAATCATTCTTTAAGTATGATGTGACTCGCCATAAATATTATTATGATATTAAAAGATATTCAGGATGCATCCATTTGCTTCTGTTAGCCTAATTTGATATTATTAGTTAGAGTACTCTTATATATAAAATATAAATTAATGTAGTTTTACATAATATTTACAATTAAGTTATTTCTTATTAGAAATAATTAAATTTAAAAACAAGTTAAAATAAAACTAAGTCAAGTTTAAAAAGAAAAATGTTTTCTCAGCTCCAATTTATTTTGGTTGATAAATCAGCAATCCCTACTATTTTAATCATGGATGTATAAATTAGTACATATTTAATTCTTATTGTATTTAACGATAGTTTAAATGTTATCGATTTACCAAACTTAAAACTTTTCATTAATTAACATAAAATTGCATAAGCTTTTAAGAATATTGTAAAACTCAAAACACGTACTCCTTCTTTTATTTATCACCATTTATGTTATGAAAGAGTGCTACCGATGGGTAGTTTCTCAACAAGCGTTTTCAAGTGATTGTATTATTACTGTGTGCACATTTACTAGTTGTATTTTGTTATAATACAGTTGTAAATATCAATGAATAAAAAAAAAAGTTATGATATTTTTGGTTAGTTACATCAATTAATCTCATATATGTAAATTCATATATGAAGAATGTTTGTAATGAAAACAACATTCTATTTTATATTTGACTTAAAATTGTTAAGTTTTGACAATAGCATCTAATACAAAAAAATTAATGGTTATTAATCTGGTAAATAACTATTCTTCCTGTGGCCACTGATGGAGATTCATAATTATATTTTTATGGAAAAAAATATTGTTTTCAATCATTGTGTAGAGGAATAACAAATTAATGGAAATTAAACGCCTTAAACAAGTAATAATATAAAATGAAGACTCTTTTATTGCTTTCATTATATTTAAAATAAATTGTGAAAAGGAATAAAAAGTGTTTGACGCAAACTGTTTACCAGGAATTTTAAATAATGGTTCGGTAATCAAATTAAAACAGTAAAATTAACTGCTTGTGGAATAACATACAATTAATTTTAATTATTTAAAAGACGTAATTAACTCGTTTCTCTGAATAATAAATTCAGTTACGTAGTTGTTATTACCATCGAACAAATATTTGTTCAAACATTTGGTTCATGGTACAAATAAACCTCCTAAAATTATTAATTAAAATATTGTTACACCAAGAAAAACAAAAAAACACCTTTTATGAGTATGTGAGGAAAAAACCCAAAAGGGAAACCCCAATTCTTCTTGGCCCCTTAAGTTAGATAATAACAATCACAAGACAAAAAATGTATATTTAAGTGGTATAGTAAATAAATACTTTAGTGAAATGCTGATGTTATACTCATACCTGAACAACCATAAATCCGCTATTAAAAACAACAATAATTCTAATAGATATAATGCCTTATTTTGGCAAAATAGGACATGCTTTTACAAGTCTTAAAGCCCAAAAACTAAAAAAAAAAAAAAAAAAAAAAAAAAAAAAAAAAAAAAAAACCTTATTCATATATTCATATAATTATTTCTGATTTACTTATATTTATTTATATCTGCTATTGAAATAAAAAACATAAAAACTACCATGATATAAATATTTCGAATTTTCAATAAAAAAAAATTAACCTAAGTGAATAATTTAAATCTAATATTGTTTTTCTATTAAAATTATTATTATAACTATAAAAAAACTTATACACCCAATAAATAAAATTTCTAAAACTAAATTCGTCTTACCAGTGAATATTACTTGCTTAGACCCAATTTCAGACAACCAATTTATTAGGATTATTAGAATGTTTTTAAAATTTGTTTATTTAAAAATACTCAGGCATTGCGTAAATAAATGATTAAATTGGCGTTTTAATCTATTTTTAAATATTCACACAGTTTATAATATCAAAATGGTTTGAACACCATTATTATCAATGACTTCTTTTCCAACTGGATGGAAGGTTACTCAATAAAAACATTCGCGAAACAACTAAAAAAGAATATTTTATGATTTCAAATTATACAAATTGCATTCAAAAAAATTAATGCAGCCAATACTGGCTATTTTCATAAATTAAGGGATGAGATGATTATGCCAGTACTAATATACTTGCACTAGTACTAATGTCAATATCTGTTTTTTTTTGGGGGGGGAGGGATTTAAGTTAAACCCTAAACTAAGAATTAATCTCCATTTAATTAGTTTTTTAACGAACTACTAAACAAGTTCCTGAATTGATTTTATTGAAATATACAGTTCATTTTATTTTATAGACAAATGTATCAGTGTGAAAATATTTTTTTTCTTATTCTACTTAAGGCAAAATGCTTAGTATCATGCACTTGGAGATTTTTCTAAAAATATTTTTTTATTTTGAGCTACTTATTCACCAGACTTTGTTAAAGGCTCGGTGTAGACATTTTTAGTATTTTAACTATTGTATATAGGTGTGAATGTGTTTTTATTTATTTTAATTTCATTTAGCTTCTATCTATAATTTACATTAATTTTCTTATTTTATTTTTATTTTTATTTATTATCTCTATTGTAGTTGTTATTCGTATGAACATATTTTGTGAATGATTGATAAATGTATCACTAATATTAATGCCCTTAAATGTGGCAGAATGTATTCGTTTCGTTTGTTTGGAATTCTAGGCACAAAACATCCAGGTTATCAGCGCTCAAACAACTAAATAACACTATTTTTATACTGTTTGGATGGATGGTACAGAAAAAATAAATAAAAGGATTGACAGAATAAAATAAATAAATAATTATAATAATAAACACTTATAGATAGATAGATAGATAGATAGAAGAATCAACTTTATTCTGGGACTACGTCCCTTGAGAATAACAATATTGTACATAAAATTAAACATTACATCTGGCCAAAATGTATATTACAATAAACAAAAACAAACAAACAAACAAAAAAAACAACTAAAAAATAAGGGATAAAAGAAGTGTTTACATAACTGTACAGATATCGGAAGCCATAATATGAGAAATAATGTCCTAATACTGCAAAATAGTTGCTATACACAATACGCTATGAAATTATAAATGAGCGACAGATAATAATAAAGATGTTATAGTAATAGTAGTATGTTCGTAGAACATAATAGTATAATCGAAATACAATAATAGTGTAATCGTACATACACAATATATACACCCAATAATACAATAATAGTGAGAATACAATAATAGTACAATAGTATATATACAATATACATATATTAATATATATATACATATACATACATACAATGCAACAATAGTATAATAATACAATATAGGCTACCCAGCGTCTGATTGAATTGTAAGGAGGAATTGGAAAAGGAGGGTTTTAAATGTGGATAAGGATGGTGCATGGCGGATTTTAAGTGGGATGGAATTCCAAAATGTTGTGGATCGGACAATAAAGGAGTGTTGAAATGAGGCCGATTTGTGGAAAGGGGTATAAAGGTCGGAAGGACGAGATCTTGTGGAGAGGGAGTGGATAGATGACTTGAATTGAAGGAGATTGAATGCGTAGGAAGGACGATGATTATAGATTATTTGGTAAAGGAATGTACCTAGGAAGTACTGTCTTCTGAAGGAGGGGAAGAGCCACCCTGACTCGGCGTAGTAGTGGGAAACATGAGAACGTCTCGGGGTCCCATTGACAAATCGTACTAAGCCATTCATTATTCTTTTCAGTCTGACTCCAAGTTCCGATGAGAGGCCACCGTACACTACACAGCCGTAGTCAATGTGGGGGAAGATGAGGGCGGATACTAGGAGTCTACGTGTGGATATGGGTAGGAGATGGCGGAAGCGATGGAAGAGTTTCAGGATGGAAATTGAACGTCGGGATATGAGGGAAATATGGTGATTCCAGGAGAGGGTTTGATCTATGATAACACCTAAGTTTTTAACTGAAGTGTTGAAGGTGATGGGTTGGTCATTCAGGTACAGGAGAGGAATGTTGGTATTTGATCTGAGAAGGGGTTTGGAACCGAGGACAATGGCTTGGGTTTTAGCAACGTTTAACCTTAATCCATTTTCACTTGCCCAGGCACAAATCCGATTTAGGTCTTCTTGTATTTTGGCAAACGCATCATGCCATTCAGAGGGAGCGAAGGAGAGGTAAATTTGGGAATCATCGGCATAAAGGTGATGTGAACAGTGAAGGATTGATTTATGAAGGTCGTTAATATATGAACTAAAAAGGAGAGGAGATATGCTGGAGCCCTGTGCCACTCCTGAGGACAGAGTTAGATAGGATGATAAAGGTTGGTTCGGGATAGAGACTGCTTGGGTACGTTGAGAGAGGAATGATTGAAACCAAAGGATAGAGCTGTTGGAAAAGGATAACGATTTCAATTTGGAGAAAAGGATAGAATGGTTAATGGTATCAAAGGCTTTGGAAAAGTCCAGGAGGATAAGGACCGTTAGTTTTTTATCATCTATGGCTGACTGAACATCACTAACGATTTTGATTAGGGCGGATTGTGTGGAGTAGCCTGGTCGAAAACCAGACTGGTAAGGGTCAAGTTGATTGGATTGTTCTAGGAAGTTGGAAATTTGGGATTGGACTATTCGTTCTAGAGGTTTTGCAAGGTTAGACAGAATTGAAATTGGACGGTAATCTTCAGGGGAAGAAGGGTTAGGATTTTTAAGTAAAGGACGGACAATGGCTTTTTTCCATGAGGAAGGGAATATTGCGTTCTGAAGGGAGAAATTGTAGATGAAAAGTAGAGCGGGAAGGATTTCAGGTAGGCATAATTTGATTAATTTGACGGGAATACCATCTGGACCAATGGAATTGGAATGAGATTTCATGACGGCGGATATGAGGTCTGTAGGAGAAATATCTGAAAAATAAAAGTTGTCGTCGTTAAATGATATTCCAGGAGTAAAGAAGGAAAAGGTTGATGGAGGAATGCAGGAGGAAGCTGATATAAAATATGAATTTAAATCATCAGGTTTAACTGGAAAGGCTGCTGAGGAAGGTGATCTGGAAGAGTCACAGAGGGAGAGTTTACGAAGGAGTTGCCATTTGGTTTTGGAATCAGGAGCTACTGAAAGGGCTTCGTGGAAATAGGAGGATTTGGCTCTTCGGATATTGGTTTGTGTCAGGTTACGGAGCACCCTAAACGCTTGGTAGTCGTCAGCGAGTCTAGTGCGTCTAAAGCGTCTGCGGGCTGCATCGCGTCTCTTCTGAAGATCTTTAATTTGCTGACACATCCAGGGAGCAGGGGGGCGACGAAAGGTAGAGGTTTTGATGGGAGCATGGGAATCAAGGATATTACGGAGGTTGGAAGTTAAAATATCAACCATAGCGTCAATACATGAACAGGAATATATTCCATTCCAATCAAGGGTTTCCAGGTAGGGTAAGATTTTTTCACGAGTGAGGACATCAATATTACGGAAAGTTATGGTTCTAGGTAGGATCGGAGGAGTATGGATATTATATGAAATTTGAATTAGGTCATGAGAGGATAAAAAGGAGACCGGTACTTGTGAGGAGGAAAGGAGGTTCTGAGCGGAGTCGATAATGTAATGGTCCAACCAGGTATCGGACCTGGGGGTGTGATGAGTGGGCGAAAAAGGAACAATGAAAAGATGAAGAGAGAAAAAAAGGTTTTCGAGGTATGATTTATCGCTGGAATCGGAAAGGAAATTAGTGTTTAGGTCTCCGGAGATGATTATTTTGGTATAAAGAGGAACAAAGTTGAAGAGGGATGATTCAAATGATGGATCAAAGGGAACAAGAGGAGGTCTATACACTACGACATAAAGGATAGGAGATGTATCAAAGGAAATTTCAGCGATTAGGAACTCTACATGTGGGTGATCGGATGGTGGAGAGCAGTGGAGTATTCGGGTCTTCATGCATTCGTGAACATACAACGCTACACCTCCGCCAGTCCGGCTCGTCCGGTCGTGGCGGATTAGTGTGTAGTTAGGAAGGGAAACAGATGAGGAAGGGATGTAAGGCTTGAGCCAGGTTTCGGAAATTGCAATGATATGGTAACAATTATGGGTAAAGTATTCAAGGAATTCATCATAGTGGGCAGGGAGGGATTGGGAGTTGACGTGACAGGTATTAAGGATGCTAGACATGATTAGGCTTGAGGAAAATAAAGTCAGAATTTGGTGAGCAGACGCTGGATCGGATATGATACATTAGATGAAATAATGTAAAAATAAAAATATAAGAAAAAAAACCATTAAAAAGAAAAAAAATTTTGAATGCAATAATCAATAGAAATAAATTAATCAAAAATTTCCGGTAGTAACATAACATACATTTCAGATTTTCAGTGTAAGTCCTGTGAACTACGCCAAATTGTTTATCGATGTTGAGGAGTAAACAGGGATCGAAGAGTCAGCCGAAGACGTCTAGGTCTTGACTCTGGTCGATAAAGACAACCTGATGACCGTCATCCTTTCGACACCGCAGTCTGCCGCCGGAGAACCATATATATTTTATTTTCCCTGCTGATTTCTTCTGCCGAGCGAGCCAGTAGAGGTACCTGTTCGTCGGGGTCATTTCCTCGCTGAGATAAATACGGTGGCAGTCATTTTCCTGCCAACCGATTTCCCGCGTCGAGAAGTCCCTTTTTACTTTTCGCTTCTGCACCAGGTCGTCTCTCACTGACTGCCTGACGAATTTCGCGATTATAGGCGGTGGTCGAGGGTCATCTTTTCTTGCTCTTCGGCGCAGCACAGTATCTATATCTTCGACATTGATTTTAATTCCCAGACCGGCCCCAATACTTGTAACCAGGGCTGCGGGAGTCTCACCTGCTCGAACCGGGATGCCCCGTATCTCGAGCGATCTACTAAGCAAGCCCTGTTCGGCTTTATTCAGCCTGACCTCCAGTTCACCGACTTTAGATTTGAGGGCTTTATTTTCTGAAATTATTTCTTCAAGCTTTTTAGATTGTCCCTCTAAGTGGTTTTCAATTTTAGATAGCCTAGTGTTTACTTCGAAGCTCAGATCTCCGTACTTGTCTAGCGCTACTTTAATATTTTTTAATTCCTGGTTGAAAAAAATATCTAGCCGCTTTACTGCTGCCAGAATTTCTGATGGTGTTGGCTCAGTATTGTGACTTTGATCTGGGTTTTCACCACCTGGTGGAATCTTTTTAGGCTGATCGCAACTAGCGCATATCCATCCTTTTTTTGAGGATTTTTGAGCTTCAAACTCTTTATCAGTGAGTTTACCGCACCTGCTGTGAAATAAAAGTTTGCATTTAACACAACATAAAATATTTTTCTCTTCTCGGCTGATGGTGCTGCTGCATAGCGGGCATTGTGCCATATTGTTATTTAGTAAATAGATCGTACTTACAATAACAAGCCGGGTTGTTATGATGCGTAATAGCAACAGCTGCGCTTAATCCTCTAGAGCTCAGTTGTTTACCACTGTCCCGTAGCTCGCAATAGTATAAAAACTTCGATACTTTTACTTTTCGATGAGTAGAGAGGAAATATGAAATGTCTATAATTTCTTTTAATAAAAAATATTAAAAAGAAAAAAAAACGGCAGAAATCAAAGCAATTTTAACAAAATAGAATACTTAATAACACAGAGATATGTTGACTGGTTGCTGTCTCTGGCCAGACTTATACATAATAAGATAAAAAATAAACTTAAAAAAACAGCCGTAAAATCAATAAATGAATTGAAATCAATAAACAAATGAACTTAAAAAAGAATAAATAAAGAAAAAGTAAATAAATAAAATAAAATAAAAATAATAAATCTGCAAAGGATGATTAGTTATATATCTTTTTTAAGTCTTTCACTATCCAGGAACTTGATAACTTTGGTAACGATTTCTTCTTTATCTCCCAGAGATGCTGACATATTATGGGGTATTCCAAAATCTTTTAACCTTGCGGTTTAAAAAGGGATCTCTAGTATGTCCGATCCTCAGCCGCGTGAGGACGACCTCTTCTCTACGACTGCTGCGTCTGGAGCTGGTCCACGGTTCCACCTCTTTCTTTATAGTCTTTAATTTGCCAGGGGCGCTGTTATCCCACCGTCTTTGCCATTCTTGGGATATGGGTTCTCTAAGAGGTCTTGCAAGTTCAAATGGTGTCAAAAAAACTTTACCGTGGCCTGGAAGAGTAAGAGCTTCTTTTGCTACTCTATCAGCCATTTCGTTTTCTTTAATGCCTATATGGCCAGGCGACCAGATAAAATGTGCCGTTGTTCCAACTCTCTGAAGCATTTTTATAAGATTTAAAATGCAGTGTATCCCTGGATGGTCTAGATACATGTTATTTATGGCTTTCAGTGTACTTAGGGAATCCGATACCACAACCACATTCGTAATTGGCTTCTTCATGATGTATCGGAGACTCATTGCTACGGCGGCAATCTCTGCTGTGTAAACACTACAAAGGTGGTGTAATTTATATTTGTAGGTACTATCAGTGGTGACAAAGGCTGATGCAGTAGATGTATCTGATTTGGATCCGTCGGTGAATATTAGAAGATGTTCAGGTAATGTGCTGATTATTTTGTGGGACTTTTCTTTATAATCTGAAGATAGTGTACTATCTTTGGTGAATTGGGTGAGTTGGAGATTTAACTTTGGTTGTATATAGGTCCAATGGACTATTTTTTTTCTCTTTTATTTAATCTTATTTGTTTTAATTTATTTATAATAAGATACATTCTTTCTGACAATGGTAATGTGGCATTCCTCCTTTCTTTAAACCTTTTTGAAAATTTAGATTGAAAAACATATTGATGGGGGGGATGTATAGTCTGCGGTTACAACTTAGTTTTTTTTTTTTTTATTATTAAAACACTTTATTCAGAAATATTACAATTTGTCACAGTTAAGGACACTTATAATAGAGTTCAGAGATTGCATTCATACCGTATATACAAAAATATAAATAAATAAAGTAATAACAAAAGAATAAGAAGAAAGAACAAAAGAGTAAAGAAAAAAAAAATATATACACATAAGTAAATAAAAATAGAAATAAAAGTAAAACAAACACCTTATATAAAACATACATTATTTACAATTTGCCAGGTGATCTCCGAACCAATCCTGTCCCCTCCACATGTGGAGGGAAAAGGGAGGCTTAGGAGATCCCTACGCCTCTCCCTCAGCCACTTCACTGGTATTTTAAACCAGCGGAGGATGAGTAAGAGCGCTACAGCCACAGACACTCATGACTTGAGTGGAGAATCTGGCCATTGCTAGAACTCCAAAATATCCATATTTACAAAAGGTCTCGTGGCCACTGCCGCTTTAACCTACGAAGGGGATTGTAGGGATGGGTGGTGCTTGATAGGGATTGTACAACGGGATTTGGGTGATGAAAAAGGTTCTGGTGAAATTTGGAAAATTTGGCTGGGATAAGATCAAGAATAAATGGGATATTAAGGTCATAGTGTAGGGTTTTATTGGTTACATAGAAGGGAGCATTGACTATTGTACGGAGGACTTTAGACTGAAAGGATTGAATGCGTTTGATGTTAGAAAATTTGGCTGTTCCCCATAGTTCTAGTCCGTAAGTCCAGATGGGTTTCAGTATTGTCTTGTAGATCAGTAATTTGTTTTCACCAGAAAGTTTAGATTTTCTATTCAGTAGTCTATATAGCTGGCCATATCGTCTGTTAAGTTCCTGTCTTTTAAGTCTAGTATGTGGATTCCATGTTAGTCGTCTGTGTAAGAGAAAGCCAAGATACCGGACTGTATCTGAGAAAGGAAGCTGGATGGAGTTAAAATAAACTGGTGGGCAGGTATTACGCCGAAGGATGAAGGTAATGTGTTTACATTTAGATTCGTTTACCTTAATGCGCCATTTCTTACACCAGTGTTCAATCAGGAAGAGGTGCCTTTGTAAGTTTGCGGACGCTGTTTCAGGATCTGAGTTGGAAGAAAGGATAGCAGTGTCATCAGCGAAAGTTGCCAGGAGGGTATCGGGATGGACAGGAATATCAGCGGTAAAGAGAATGTAAAGGATGGGGCCCAAGACGCTGCCTTGAGGAACGCCAGCCTCAATTGAGTAACAGTCGGAGAATTCGGTGCCACAGCGAACTCGGAAGGAGCGGTCGGAAAGGTAGGATCGGAGTACTAGGTATAAGGACTGTGATAGGTGGATTTTAAGCTTGAAGAGTAATCCGGCGTGCCATACCCGGTCAAAAACTTGCGCTATGTCCAGAAATGCACCCGAGCAATACTGCTTGCTTTCTAGGGTTGAGGATATATGGTCAACAACTCGGAGTCCTTGCTGGACAGTGGAATGTTGGGAACGAAATCCGAATTGATGAGTAGGAAGACAACTTAGTAATATAGTTTATTGCAAGTTTCTATCTTCTAAAATGCAGAATGTATTAAAATTGAATTAATAAAAAAAATACATATATTTTCAAATTAGTTATTATCTTAATAATTTTTTTTCTTCCTAATTATTAATATATAACATCGATCCAACTAAAGCTCTGCAGTTTAATATTAAGGAATACAGCTGTTTGATAATAAAAATTATTAATATATAAATTTGTTTTCTATTAATTATAACGTTTCGGAAATTGGTGTAAGCTAGAAAGATAAAAAAAAAAAAAAAAAAAAACTACAACATATATTTAAGGTATTAAAGGTAAGAAGTCAAGTAAATGGTTCTAAAAGCTTGGCGTGAAAAAAAAAAGTAAAGAGTTATAAAAAGCGGAGAATGTCTTTTAATGTTTTAAAAAGAAAATAGAAACCTGGAAGATATCTCATGGAAGGGAATCGGATTCCTGGCCATTTCTTGCCTAATGAATCCTAAATGATTCAGTGCTCATTTTTCACAGTATTTTTTCATCTTTAAGCAGAAAATGGAGTTTCATTAGGAAAATGGTTCTCCAAGGCATTTGACCTCGCGTTCAAGAAAATGAATATAGGAAGAAATAATCATCTAAGAAACATAAAATAATTTTTTAATTATTAATTTCAAGTAAACTATTTATAATTTGTAATATTCTAATCGAAAAATGTATTTAAATGCAAAATTTAAATAAAATTAAACACTGAAAAATGTATTTTTTTTTTCTTTTCTTTCTTCACATCCCTTTATGTCCATTATTTATCCTTTTTTTTCCAATTTCTTCTTGAGATCTTTAGGAGTATATTCATGATTGTATATATTATATTATATATTATACTACAACATTTGTTACCATTTATTTACTTCAGTTTAGGATCTTGTTACTTAGTTTACTCAGTTAATATAGTTTATTGTTTTTAATATTTCGATGTACTTGCTGTTTATAATTTCAATACGTTTATGATTTATTTTTTATTAGTATACCATAACTCATTTACCAGTTCTGACATATGGACCTGAAATATGAACAATGGGGAAGGTCAGTGAGAGAAAATACTAGTATTAGAAAGAAAGATAATTCTGAAGAGAAGAATAACGAGTGGAGTATAAGAAAACCACGAACTAGCCAACATATGCAAGGATGTGCTGAAATATATCCTAATAGCAAGATTAACAATGAAGGGTAATCCTATACTGTATAGATTGACGAGACTTCAATCCCTAAGAAACTGTTCAGCATGCAACAAGGTGGTAAAGATAATTCTTATCAAAATGTTATGTAACTTCCTCAATTTTCTATATCGTTTTGTATCTTGTCCGTTCTAATCCTGAATAAGACCTTCAAAGTCGGGTTGGCTCGAAATAAATTAGTTATTTTCACTATTATAGTCTATTTATGACCGCCACCCCGGACCAACTCCTTCATGTAAGATAATTTGAATACGAAAGCGATAATAAAAGTGACTTACAAAAATATTGGGCCGTTATGCGTGATCTCCACCACCAACATGTCAAAGTAAGAAGGTTATTGAGCGAAACGACCTAATATTTTTGTAGGAAATATTTTTTGTTTTCTTGATTTTTAAGTTAATTAGATAACTTATAATTCAATCGGTAAGAAAATGGGTATTCGTGAGTTTTTAGTACCTCGTTAAATTAATTAATTTAACAGGAAAACGACTCATTTCTGAGAATTTCCATTGTTAAAAAAATTGTTGATTTCGATAAGATGAAGCTATTCAAAAAGTTTTAGGCTGATTTTAATAAAATAATAAATTGGGGTCTTTGCCATGGCAGTTGCAAGTGAGAAAATCCTTCAAATTAATGGATTGCTAAACAGTACTCCGACTCTTTTGAAGTCAAGAATATTCCTTTCTTCATTGTTTCCCAGGATTCAATTTCTTTTAGAGTTAAATTAGCAGAAATCCTACAGTACAGCACAGGGCCAATTAGCACCGATGCTGAGCCCATCTTTGCAAGGGCCCCACCAGCTATCTCATTTCCTTACCGCCCTTTGTGTCCCCGAGTCCATATGTGTGCCCTTAGCAATGTCGAGCTAATCCGCATTAGTGATCATATGTCTGGGTCATAGTAGGATCACCTCACAATTCAGTTTGTTTTATGTTGCTCAATATAAGTATCTTCTTCACGAAATCATATTTAAAAATCATAAGAAAAATCGTTATTTTTACCATACATCTTTTATAAATAAAAAGTTTATTTATTTATTATAATATATTCCCAGGTCATATAAAAAAATTAAAGCCTTAGGCGACATGATATCGATTGTTTTTAACAGGGCTTGAAACGGAAACAAAAAACTTTTTTTTCAAAAAGTTTCAGTATCACCGGAATTTTTACTGTCGATTATTTTTCATTTCTTTTGAAACTAGAAATTTTTCAAATAAAGATTTTACTGATTTTTTTGTTTTTTAAAAAACTTAAATTTAAAACATCTGTCGATTTCCCTAAAAAGTAATTCTTTTTATTATTATTTCTTAATGATATTTAAAACATTATCTAAGAAATACATTTAGTAAATTAAAGTAAATCTAAAAATTACTTTTATTCAAAGCAGCTGAAATAAATGACACACTATAATATAATGTAATAATTTAAGAAAAATTATAACTCTAATTCAAGGCCAATTACTGGCTATTTTTCACTTGACAAACTTTTGACAAAGACTTTGACAAACCCGGAACTTTATTACAAAAAAATTTTCTGTGAACATTTATTTATTTTATTTATTTATTTATTGATTATTGTGAATGAGCTACTCTTTATCACTATTGCCACTGTCCTGAATGTCAATAAAGAAATTTCCTAAATTTTTTTATTTAGAATTATAACAATCCGTTACGTGGACAGTAGATTATAGTGATATATGAACACATTCACACCATATATACTGAAAATATAAAATAAACAAAAGTAAAATAATAATCAAAAACTATGTACAATAAAACAATAAAATAACCTAAAGACAAGTAAATTAAAAAACACAGTCATACCTATATAACATATATAAAATTAGGTAGAGAACCCCAAGCCAGGCTTCTCCCTCCAACTGAACATTTATTTTAAGGACTTTTTTTCCTAAAACCTTTTTACATAAACTGTTAAAATGGGACAACTCCTGGTTTTAACACAACTTTGATCTCAACATATTTAGTAATACATCTTCAACTGAATTAATATATACTTATTCATACTTATTCAACAAGAAAATTTTTCCAAAAGTGCGGTACACGCGATGTAGTTGGAGGTCGATAAAAAAAAAAAGTCACTGATAATTCAAGATATTTTACGAGACACGTCTGAGTTTAGCCGCTCAGAAGTCCTGTTCAAATGATTTTATTAATTACAAACCCTGCTTTCGTTTGAAATACATTTTGTAGAGTTTACTGTAAAGCAATTGTTAATTACATAAATTAAAAGTATTTTTCGTTATCGTTTCCTATTTAAAAAAAAATGGTGACTTACTTTAAATAAAAATAAGCATAAAACTTGAGTTTCTTACTTTTCTGCGGAAAATTGGAACATGGTTAATATGATCATTTTTATAGCTCTTGAACTTTGCTGTCCTCTCTTCAAACATTTCCCTTTATTTATAGGACACTCTATATAAAAAATTCAAATCAGTTTTGAAACCATTTATTTTATTTAGCTATTATTATTTCCAAAACGTTTAAGGATTATATTTTAGTTAATTAAACTAATGAAGACCACCAAAATTTTGAAAATTGATTTCCATATTAGTTTTTTTAAGGCAAATTTCTTTAATTTTTTTTTTTACAAATTTATTGAAAATGACGAAATTATAAGGATCTAATAGGTAGAGATTTGTAGGAAAAGTATTTAAAACAATACCTCTCCATTGGAAAATGTGATGTAACAATTGAAAGCTTATTTATTTATTTTTTATGTCTATTAAATATTAACACAATCTGAAATACCCAAGAGAAATTATTAATAGTGCTGAGTGAATCCAGTCGTACAACATATTCATACAAGAAAAATAAAAGTAAGCAATTTAGAAAAAATGAAACGCAAAGCAACAAACTAATATATTAAATAATAATAATAATAATAATAAGTGATAAAGAAATATAAATTTTAATCATAACATTAAAATACCATATGAACAAAGACAAACAAGATATACTTATATAAAGCTTACAAATTCAGTACATACCAAAAGGTAAATTAAAGATTTTGCTTTTTCTTTATATATATATATATATATATATATATATATATATATATATATTATATATATATATATATATATATATATATATATATATATATATATATATATTTATTATTATTACTACTGTACATATATTGTAAATATGATCTTTTAACACTATTATAAATGTCCTTTGAGACAGATTGTAATATTTTCAATAAACGAAAAAAAAAATCCAGTTTTGAACTTTTTTCATTAATAATAAAAATATCTTTATTTCTTATTAATTTACTGTATACACCCTATATCTAACGATAATAATAAAATGAAATAAATAAGTTGCATCTTCTTGTAAATAATAAGTAGGCATTAATATTTATATGACAATAACATAGAAATTAAACGGCTATTGTATACATTGTAATATGATTGTTCATAATTAAATTATTTTATAAATTGATATCTGTATTTCCAAGCTACTCTATATCAACCAACCAGTTTATTCCAATCTTTAATATTAAAAAAAAATAAACTCTTATACGTCTGATGTCGTTTTTGAAATATTTAATTCTAAACTAAGCCAGAATGGGGCATACAGTTGAAAAAAAAATAAATATATTCTTTTTCTGTAAGATTATTTTATTTTTTCATTAATTGCTTTTCCTATGAATTGATTAATTTAATATAGAATCACATTTACATATTGATTACTATTTATTAATGAACGTTACGGAGAATGTTTGCCTCCCCCTCTCTTCAACAAGTGATAAGCCCTGATATTAGTCAATTTTAAGTTATTTGTGCTCTCAGAACTGTATTATAAATGTCCTTTATTGAGACAGATTGTAATATTTATCGATAAACCAAAAAAAAAAAAAAAATTCAAGTTATTAACAAACTAATATATTAAATAATAATAATAATAATAAGAAGTGATAAAGAAATATAAATTTTAATCATAACATTAAAATACCATATGAACAAAGACAAACAGGATATACTTATATAAAGCTTACAAATTCAGTACATACCAAAAGGTAAATTAAAGATTTTGCTTTTTCTTTATATATATATATATATATATATATATATATATATATATATATATATATATATATATATATATATATTTATACACAACATATCTTAAATCGATCTTTGAGTATTATATTTTAACATAATTATTTAAATTAAAAAATTAAAATTAGGTGACTTATTACTTAACACTTAAATAAGTGACCTAATTCCCAATTTAAATAAGAATATATATATAAACTGATATATATTATTATATAAATTGGTAATTAGGTCACTTATATAAGTGTTAAGTAATAAGTATATAATAATAATTAGAATTTGTATTAAGATAGTTTTGATTATGTTAGCCAATTTTTTATGTTTTAACTCCAAAAATCAAAGATTTTTTCTTTTCTTACTTTTGCTATTTTTTTTTTTTTTTTTTAATAAACTGCTACCAGTGGGTAGTTTCCCAACAAGTGTTTTCATGTTACAATTTTCTGTCATCACATTTATTGAATATTTTTCTATTCTTAATGCAGTTGTCAATATTATAAAAAAATAAATAAGAAATGTTATTTTTTCTTTTCTCCAGATTTAGTTTTTCTTTCTATTTTATTACATATATATATATATTTTTTATCTTTTTTTTTCTATTCTGACATTACAACTATAAATATTATTGAAATGACTTTATTTCCATTTTTTTTAGTTGTTTACATATTATTAGTTAAATCACTGTATTTATTTTTGGAATTTTTATTAATTTAGTTTTTGGCCAGATATGAACTTTTTTAAATTTTGTTCATTATTGTCATTCTGAGGGGACCGTGTCCCAGAATTAAGATTTTGCAATATCGCTCCTAGAAAAATCACTAAATAAAATTCGAAAAAGAATAATAAATTAATTTTATGAGCAAATCATTCTAGCGAAAAAAAAAGAAAAGCTAACTAAATGTAAGTAAACAAAATGAGTGATTTACATTTGTTACAAAAGAGGTTTAAATGAATAGTAGTAATGGTATTGTAAAATATAAACCGAGGCGTAGATTGAGAGGAACAAATATATACATATATCTGTATGTAATTTACAATTGGTTATTTACATTTGCCCAAGACTCTCTGATCTAGGTTTTGTCTTTTACATGTAAAAGGCAAAGAAAGACGCCAGGAGATCCCAACGGTGACTGACAGGCTGCCAATGAAAGCTTAGAACGGATCGCATCATTAACAATGTTTCAATTAATAATATAATTTTTTTATTATATTGCATAGAATAAATGAATACCTTGTTATAATTATATTCATAAAGGAAATGATTTTTACTCATTAAATAATATTTCCTTATTAAACGGGTTTAATCCATTAATAAATTATTCCGAGTAATCGTGCGTTGAAGAACCCTCTTCAATAGGCTATGATTCCGCTGACAATATCAGGTTAGGTCAAGTTAAAATTAATCTTTCGATAAATTGGGGCAACTGATTTATTGAGTTCCGATAATCTATAATTTATTATTTCCAGTAATTAGTCGCCTCCGGTTCAATTCAATAATCACTTAATCATTACTGATTTGCAAAGATTTTTCGATCCGGATTGGAATAGCCATTATATTAGTATCCTCTGGATTATTTTCTCAGGAAATCACGTTGTAAGATTTATTATAAAATGGCAATTGAGGGTTGAAAAATTGCATGGCTTAGTTTTTAAAATGAGTTATTAATATGCCAAAGTTGTTCGTGAACGACATTTTATTAATTTTATGTAACTAATATTATTATTGGTATTTTTAATTAAATATTTTTTTATTTTTTGCAATCTCTAGATAACATCAAATTAAACAGATTTCAGTTCATAAAATGTACTACGTCAAGTTAAATAAAACCTTTAATTTAATAGTGTTTTTTTTAAATGAAAACATTTTACATCGAACAGTGTAATTAACATTTATTTAATATTTAATTAATAGGATGTAAATATTTACTTTTTATTTTTATTTATACAAACTTACTATTCCACGATATAGGTTCATTTCTATCATATTATTGACATCTTTCTAAAACTTCATTTTATCGTAAACTGCAATTTTTTATTTACAAAGAATCTCAAAAATAGGTTTTTTCTCATCAAATTGATTCATTTAATGATATAATGAAAAATCGCGAGTACCCATTTTTCCCTCTTGAATGTTGAGATAACTTGATCAACAAATCGAGAAAAAAAGTGAATGAAAACAATAATGATAATTTTAAAAAAACACAAAATGCAATGGTATAAATAAATTAACATTTAATTTAAAATTTTTATCTATTTTATTTAATTAAAAATAATCGCTAATACTTAAAACTAATCATTATATATTCATTAAAATATATATTAAATATTTTCATGCCTTCAGCAGCTGACATGTAAAACTGTTGCCAGAGTGATAGCCAATAAAGGTTACGTTACATCCCCTATGTCAACGAGGGACGTTACGTGACCACAAATTTGGAGCTCATTGCTTAACATGTAGGCCGAAACGCCGGCAAAAAAAAACTAAACATATTTTTTGTTTATAGTTTCTATTACTTATTTGGTCTTCCCTTCAACCTATTTCCCCTACGATTATTATTTTGTATAATTAACTCAAGGACATAATGAATTTTGAAAACAATTAAACAATGCCGAAATCAACATAAAGACAGTATTACTTTTTTTTTTAAACCTTTATGTTATTTAATAAAATATAGAAATACATATAAAAATGTTTGTGTTAGTATGTTTTTCAAACAGAGGAGAATGTTTTTTTATTTTTTTTAGATAATTTGCATGGTAAGAAATGCTTATCTCATGTCAACCATTCTTTGTCACATATTCTCTTTTCCATCCTATATTCCCGGACTGCATTGCCTATTATTATTTTGAAGTCCAGTTCGGGAATTATTGGGCAAGATGTTTTGGGACTGATTTGGAAAGTGTCTAAACTAATTAAAATTCTTCGAGTAAAAGATTTGTAGAAAAAAAAAAATGGTAAGTTAATATAAAGGATGTAAAATTTACCTTGCTGTAACATATATATAAAAAATTGAGTAATTAAATTTGTATACTCTTTATAATCAAATACAGTATTGTTCAATAAAGGTCCTTTATTGTAGTCATCATTCAGTATTTTGTGATTTTTTTTTAATCATCCTAACCAAACCCAAATGTTTGCGGTTACTAACACTTGACGTGATGTTGAAATTCAATTTTATGTTAGAATTGACCTAAAAACCTAAAAATTCACATTAAGTTCTGAAAATGATATGGAAAACATGACCTCATCTATAAAAAACCCAAAGAGACCATGGGGTTTGGCATATGTTAACCATAACTGGCATGAGAAATATTAACGAGCATCTAACCAAACCCGATAATCACTAAGATATGTAACGGATACTATAATTAACGAAAGAGAAAGTATACCCTATTAAGATAAAAGAAAGGAGTATTTTCCTTATTCGTTCATTTTTTTTTTAATTTTTCAAACAAAGTTTTTTTTTAATTAAGGTTTATGTAGATCCTTCATTGTCTGACATTTCGTAGACGTATTTCTATTTTAATAAGGTTTTAAGTTACATGAATAAATACGTATGTATTGTATTTCCTTTAAGATTACCTGAGTTATTTGTTGTAAAATTCAATAAAAATATTAATTATTAATGGGTGAGAAAAAAATGAAAACGAGTGTTGGTATTTAAGTATCGCGTTGAAATAATAACAAGGAAAAAAAAATCAAGTAATTTAAGGCACTTCTCACGAACAAAAAAAAAAAAAAATGGGGGACAAAAGGAAAGTATGTGTCCAGTAGTGGTGGACAGCTTTCAAAAGGTAAAAATATTACATTTCATTTTCGTAACAAAAAAGGAACTACCTTATAAAGACTGCTTCCTTTGTCACGTTAAGCCTTTCGAGGAAAATTTTGTGAGGTTACATTGTAATATATTTAACTATCTGTTATACATATATTATTATATTATTACCTAATTATATTCATATAACACATTTTTTTTTTAACTAAAATAATAATGACAATGATATTTGATAGTGTCTCAGTAATTCTGTTCATGTCGTTATTTATAATGTGTGCCTGTTTATTAGTTGTATTTATTTAATATAGTTGTAAAGTTTAATGAATTAAAAAAACAATATTTAATAAATAATATATAATTCGATATATCCTAATAATGTAACAGATAGTTAAATATATTACAATTCTAATTTATATATATATCATGGATGCATTTTTCAATTGCTTTATATAACATAGATGCAATTTTCATTGTTTTGTATGTAATATTTTGAACTCAGAACCGGAATATAAGCCACTTTTTTTTTAAAATATAAAACATTAGAAAATTTAATAATAAGATATAAATAGAAATAATAATTTAATTAGATAAGTAAAAAGTATTTATTATATTTTGAGCTTATTTTTTTTTCTATTGGCACTATAGAACACGTTGGTCTTTCACACAGATGTATATTGCTTGCGGAAGCACAAAGCTTTCAGGAGGTCACCTGACCTCACGTTGCTACGAACCATAGCCTCCGAAGTGCAGCGGGAGTTCCATAGTTGATTTCTTAGTAGCCAACTAAGTAGTATTTTTCCAGGAGGTATGGGAGGGGGGGGAGGGTCGATTGGGCTAAGTGTGAGTACCGCACCGTGAATTTCTCGCCAACCAGATGACCAAGTTTTGAGATTAAAAAAATGTACGAGTTCGCGTCCCGGTGCCAGAAGGGATTTTAAATTCCCCGCCCTCAACCTCCGGCCCGGAAAAATGGCGAGGTAGGGAAGAACAGGAGGGGAAAAAAGTAGTATCTTTCGCACTGACTCACACGGTTTGTGGGTTATAACTGGCAAGTTGGTCTAGATACATGGATTATAGCATAGACTCAAAGTCAGCGGGCGTATAAATAGATTTCATTCCCGGAAATTGACAATGGAACAAATGCGACTCCTGGTACCCTGAAAAACCATTTTTTAATTCCTGACTACGAGATAGGGTGTCGGAGAGACAAGTATTTGCTAAAGTCTTGGGGCACTGTCGATGAAATTGGTTTACAGAGTTATGAAGGCCTCATTGAAACATCTGAGGTTCACTGCAAAAATATCTGGAAGAGACCCAAATAGCTAAAAAATACATCTGAAGACAAACGTTTGTCAAAAATGTGTGTGTAGAAGGAAACGTCTTCTGCAGTTGCAAGATGGTAAACGAAAACAAGTAGTTAATCTAAGATAAATATAAATAAAGGAAGTAGGTGAGTCTAGGACAAACTCCGGAAATAAGCATCAGCTGTCTTTTCCAGGACAGCCGGCATAACTCAGTTTTTATCTCGGGAGAGTTACGGTTACGCCTTATTAAAATATTTGTATTTCTCCCTTTTATTTTTTATTAATAGTCACTGGTGTAGCGTTTTTATGGACTCCAATAAATACCCGTAGGAGAGAATGGATTTTACAAAAACAATTATTTATACATTTTATTAGATGAGGGTTGGAAAGGGGAACGTTGGGATATTTTTTTCTAGCAAGTTGGAGAGGGTGTAGAGGAGGGGGGAGGGGTGCTCTAATGACCTGGGGGAGTTGAGCAAGTTATGGCCAGTAGAGATAAATCTCAGGACGTTTCTATCGCATTACTTCCTTCCTACAAGAGTAACTGGTCACTTCGAATCTTGTCCGGTCTCACCAGTTCCTCCCCGTCCGCTCTGCGCGCTTCAACTATTGTGTCCGCATTTGCGAGGGGACTTTTTCTGGATAATACTTGTTACCTAAATATTCAATAATTAGAATAAAATAATATGATCAATATATATATCTTGGGGTTAATTCACTTGCAGTTACCTATTAATAAGGCGATTACCATAAGTACTTGGATGCGTGACCGTCCACCGATCCTCTTCTATATGTGAGGCTACTCTTCTATTCGCATCTGCTGGTTATGTAAGTGATAGGACTACACCGTGTGCTTTAATCAGCAGTAACGATATGGATCTACGTTTCGCTATCCCAAAAATGTTTAGACCATGGATGGTCTGATTCAGGGGGAAAATATAGGTCCTCTTACGCCTGTTAACTCTATACAGCTATAATCTAGATCGATTTCTTATCGATATGTTCATACCCTTGAACCTGAGTGAGCAGTTTTGGAAGGTCACAGCCAGATTGGCTTTAAGAGATCAGCTATGGAGCTATGGTGCCCTGTCACTGAATAATGGAAACCATGGTCCGTAGTAAGATGGGTTTGGGTGACCACCTCCAGGCAATCCGTGCTACTGCAAATAACTGTTTTAGAAGAGTATACCACAGTTAAGGTCATATCTACATGATCTATAGCGCCAACCGAATAAAAAAGTATACATTTATTACGTCTGTTAAATAACATATATTCGTATTTCACAAGGATATAGAGGATCAGTCGATAAAATATAAATATATTAGGGTGAAATTTCTTGATTTTAATATTGTAAAATGAACGGAATAAAAAAAAACACTGTACTAAAATGTGAATTATAACATAATGTACATTAAATACAACTTGGTCAAATAAGGAACGTTAGGAGACAACTATTAATATGGCGGTGGATATTACTATACAGGCGGGAGTATCCTAAACCACTTACTATAATTCAGGTAGGAACCCATGAGAACCCATAGGGTAAAGACGTTCATCGCCCTTATCGAGGAACCCAGCTAGACCATATTCCGAAACGACCCCTAGCTCCAAAATCCACTCCAAGTTACAGTAAGCGGAAGGACTTTTATATAGGAATATGTTTCGCAGGCTTTAATCAACCTTGTCCACCTTTGCTTAATTTCGGCTATTTCTTTCCAGTTATCTGCAAGCAACTCTATTGCATATTTGTTGATTAGATCGATCTTTATGGTTTTTGGCCATCCACTTAATCTCTTTCCTACTATTTAGTCATTTATTGTTGTGCAAGGGCTTCCTGATTAATGTTGCCCAAAATCGGTCTTGGTCTTGCACTTTGGAAGACCAAGAAAAAGACCGCTTAACTGTTGCAAGATCAAGACCAAGACATGTAAAAAAAAATCGATTTATTGAATAGTTGCTAATACTTTACAATTTTAGTTACTATATGTATAGAATTTGTATAAACAATTTACTTTTGCATTAAATTTTTTATTCGGGCTTAGTTGTGTTTCTTTTATTTAAAAAAATTCAGTAATATCTCTATAGTAATAAGCTAATAGGTATCGCAATACTGTTGCGAGTGTCTTGCACAAGACCAAGACCAAAGTCAAACCTGAGTGCGCAATACCAAGATGAGTCTTGATTTAGCATTTGGGCAACACTATTCCTGATGGATTGCTCCGAACTACATACTCCGCCCGTTTTAACCTCTTTGCCTTTACATCATTATGTATTGATTGACTATTAGTTCTATAGACTATATAGTATATTTTATCTATTCGCCAGTTTATATAAGCAGTTCTTTATCGATCATCCTTTTCCATGTTTTAGAACAAACATTGCAGGTCGCTCCGGTTATCGTGCTGTAGACATTCTTTTCAAATATTTTAGAACTACTTTCAAGGGTGATTGTTAGTTTCCAGGTTTCGCAGCTGTATATCATAATTGGCTTTATTATTATTTTTATTTTTTTCCCATCTGTTTTATCGTTGTTCATTTTTTACTTAAACTAAAAAAATAAATCCATAACGGACTCTATTGACTATTGAGGACTAAGACTCTAAGACTATTGAGGGTGCGCACACACCAAAGACTTTGGCCCCTAGAAACCTGTATAATTCGTCTAGCCGACTGAATTCTAGATTTAGTCAGACGTATTATACACAAGTGAACGCACCCATAGATCCAAACGGTGCCTGGCAAAGTTCTAGTCTGTTGGGTTTGGGAAAGTAGTACTTAATCTGTAATGTTTATAACACTTTTTAGCTTACATTATATACACACTAAGAAATAAATATACAGTGAACTTTAGCAAAAAATATGGTGTTAATAAATATATCCATATTTTTTATTTATTTATACATATAACAATCTGTCTCGTGGACAATAATTATAGTGATATGTGAACACATTCACACCATATATACAGAAAATATAAAATTAACAAAAGTAAAATAATAATAAAAAAAACTATGTACAATAAAAAATAAAATAACCTAAAGATAAATAAATTAAAAACATAAAAACACAGTCAAACCTATATACAATATATACAATCAGACAGGGAACCCAAAGCCAGGCTTCTCCCTCCAACTATAGAAGGAAAAGCTAGACTCTAAGAGATCATTGCGCTACTCTCTCAACCGCGTCACTGGTACTAAAGCCAGTAATATCCATATTAACACATTTCTTTTTACTTTCACTTATGTATATATGACATTTTGCGATTGTGAAATTTTTTTAATCCGATTGTGCTACGGAAATATAGGTTAGATAGACATATGCCTTGGATATTACATATTGGATATTTTTTTTTTATGTATAATTAAGTGGTATTTAATATAAGGTAGGTATTTTACTCAATAAAATAGTTTGACAATACTTAAATGCCGAATTTTCATAATTTCTTCCTCGAAAAATACCTTTAATTTTGTATATTTAAAGGGATAATTGTGTGAATTTTTTCTTCTTCCGTATATGTTATTTTTTTATCTGTACAAAGTTTCGAGCTCTTTGCCCATCTTCAAAGAAATTTCTTACACTATTAGAATATCATTAACATTATTAACATTTATTACGATTATTCTCTTATACTTAGATATATTCGTTACAGTGTATATAAAATTCATTTATTTTACCTTCTCAATGTCATTCTTCAATCTCATATTCTCCCAATGCAATTTAGAAAACATTTGTCTTTCTTTACATATTTCATTTAAATAATTTTATACCTCATTTCGTCAACTTTCTCTGTCACTTTGCTGATTATTTAAGTGGTCTTTGTTCTAATTCCTTTATTCTACCAACCCCTTTCCTTATATGTGTTTGTTTTGTTCTGCTTCTGACTATTGTTTATTAAATTTATTTATGGTATGAGCAAAGTGATTATTTTTAATATTTAACCATTTCACAATGAAACTATTAATAAAAAGTAAATAAATTAAAACTATGAACGAATTCGATAATTAACAAAAAGAGAAACAAAGGTTAGTCCTGGATAGAAAAATCTAAAGCGAAAATACGAAAATACGAAAATACTGAAAACTGCTGCAAAACGGCTTCTCTGTTGTTATTTATTGTTAGTTTACCTGTTCACATAAGTTTCGATTATAAATAATTTTCTAATAAGAGTTTCAGGCAAAATGTTGAGACTGTACTAATATTAATTTTTTTAACTTGCTTCGTGGTAAATGGTATAAATAAAACTCAGAATTTTGACAAGATATTCAATTATGCATCTAATTAATTTAAACATTTCTTTTTTAAATTTAGCTGGCTGGAATTAAATGCAATTGTATTTTAACATTCCTCCGTTTCTTTTGATCTATGTTTCTTTTATTGAGGAAGGAGCTGGTCCATGATGACAGTCATAAAAAGAACTTAAAATAGCGAAAAACTATTTTATTTTAAGCTGGCGTTTGGACCCAACACGCAGGTCTTCTTTAGGACTAGAACCAACAAGATATAAATTAATATAGAAAATTGTGTGGGAGTTACATGATATTAGGATAAAATTATAAAAAGTGTGAATACAAAATATATAAAAATATTTGAACATTAAAATGAATCTAATGACAAATAAAAAAGAGTAAATGAAGTATAACTAAGTGAACAAAATAGAGAAAAATAACTAAGTAAATAGAGTAATTAAATTATACGAAACAGAGTAATTGATTTATACTAAATAGATTCTATTTAGTATACATCAATTACCCTGATTAGTAATAGAATCTATATAGTATTATGCAATTACTCTGTGTAGTATACTTCAATTACTCTGGTTACTTAGTTATGTTTCATTTATTATTTTTACTTAGTTATACTTCATTTACTCCTTTTTATGTGTCATTTTATTTATTTTAATGTTCTTAATATTTTTTAGTCATACTGTTTATAATTTTTATTTAATTATCATCTAACTCCCACACAATTCTCCACATACTTTTGTATTTGGTTAGTTCTAGCTCTAAATAAGACCTGCATAGTTGGGTCAAAACGTCCGGTTAAAATTAAATAGTTTTTAATATTTTAAGTTTTTTTTTTTTTTGTTTTATGAGCTACCTAGCTATATTTTTCCTCAATAAATAGACAAATGTTTAAAAATAATTACATCCTACTAGATAAGTTAAAAAAAAAATTAATTACTAAGATGTCTTCTGCATTGAACAGGCGTTTGATCGAGTCTGCCACTCGGGTCTCCGTACAAACTCCGAAAAGTTCTGCCCGA
Organism: Nezara viridula; assembly: GCA_928085145.1. NCBI lineage: Eukaryota > Metazoa > Arthropoda > Insecta > Hemiptera > Pentatomidae > Nezara > Nezara viridula. Next base: position 33,619,968 of record OV725078.1, read on the forward strand.
TACATACTTCCTCATTATCCGTTCCTATCATACTGATAGATACTTAAAATTGAACCATGATAAACTCCAGTCCAATCCAAATCCCTTTGTTTCCACCCTTGCTTCTTCCTCGATCCCTGATAATCCTCCTAGGCGACTGAAAAGGAGATGGCCACGTGATCTTCTTACTTAGAATTATTTACTGAATGCTACGACTGGATAGTATCTCTTCAAGCCTGTTCCTGTCATTATTTATCAATTTGTGCATATTTACGAGTTGTATTTGTATTCAGTTGTAAATTTCATTAAATAAACAAAAAAAAATTACTAAGATGTAAAATCGTATCTCTTTTCGATATTCTGAGCTTTATTTAAACTATTTACCACGGAACACGTTAAAAAAGAAAAGAAAATAATAATAGTAAAGCTTCAACATTTTGCGTATACATCATATCCATATATTTTTACTTTAAGTAGAGTGGTGACTGAAAGTAGTGTGATTCAGCTTTGCCAATTTTTTTTTTTAGTTTATTTGTTTATTTTTTTATATTTCATGACGGAGAGTTTCGAGAAATGCTGGACGAGGGGAGAATAATGCTCGGGAACATAAGCTGCTTAGGCTAGTGGGGAAGGGCAGGGCAGCCTGTAGCTAAACCTGATGTATAATTAAGGCGGCTTGTTTAAAAGCCTCTCTCTCCGCTGAAGGCAGATGTGGTTGTGGCCATCCCAACTGCAACCGAAAATATTCCCCTTACCACCATAATACCCTCCTTTACTACACATAAATGTGGTTAATTAGAAACATTCATTAAACAATGATGTAATAATATTAGGATTTATTATTTAAATCGTAATAACATTGACTTCCTGTCCTAAAGAAATTCTTGAATAATACCCCACTTTTGAACCTTTTGAACAGTTCCGATAACTAGAACTCCAACTAGACAAACGTCTAATCCTCATACAAGACATAAAGGATAAGAAGCCGCACGACGCACAGTGGGCTGTATGAACAATCTAGCTGGAAAAAATTCCGCGAGACAAAACGTAGGAATTATTTTTTTTTTGTTAAAACTTGTATCTACTTAATTAGAAAAAGTATATTTAATTTCGAGAATGTTTTTTTACTTTATTAAAATATAAATTTTACAAGACTTTTACATCGTAAACTAAATAACACTTTATGAAAAAGAAAATATATATATAATTGTTACTTTAATTATAATTAATAACGATTAAATATTTGTATTAAATGTTCATCCAGATTGTCACATAATTTGTATATTATTCTTTGTTGAACATATCTCAAATTAATAAATTAATCGTAGTGTTCAGAGATCACATTCACACTATATTTACAATAAATAAAAATAAATTATACAGAAAGATTACATATATACCATAAATAATAATAAAATAACCAAAAATAAATACATAAACATAAACACATACATACCTATGTACGCTATTTACAATCGGGTGAGAGAAATCCGTGCCATACTTGTCCCTCCAACTGTGGATGAAAAAGCATGACTGCAGAGATCTCTGCACTTCTCTCTCAACTGCGTCGCTGGGGCTGAACCCAGTGGAGATTGAGCGAGAGTGCTTTAGCAACATACCCTCATGTCGTAAGTGGAGGATCTGGGTATTGCCAGAACTCCAATATTTACAAACCATAAGAGATCGAGGGCCACTGCTGTTTTAACCTTTTTGGAGGATTAAAGAGATGGGTGGCACTGAATAGGTATTGTGCAAAGGAATTCGGATGATATGTAAGTTTCTGATGAAATTTGGGATAAGGTCTAGGAAAAATGGGATATTGAGGTCATGGTGTAGGATTTGTTTTGGTTACATAGAAAGAAGTATCGACTAGGTAGGTTTCAGTATTGTCTTGTAGATAAGTATTTTATTTTCATAAAAAAGTTTAGAGTTTCTATTCAGTAGTCTGTATAGTTGATTACATCGTCGGTTAAGTTCCTGTCTTTCAAGTCTAGTATGAGGGTTCCATGTTAGTTTTCTGTCTAGGAGAAAGCCAATATACCGGACTCTGTATGAGGAAGGAAGCTGGATGGAATTAAAGTGTACTGGTGGACAGGAACTGCGTCGGAGTGTGAAGGTAATATGTTGACATTTGGATTCATTTACTTTAGTAAGACATTTATTACCCCAGTGCTCAATCAGGGAGAGGTGTGAAGGTTTAAGGATGCTATATCAGGATCTAAGTCCGATGAATAAATGGCGGCGTCATCAGCAAATGTTGCCAGGATGGGATGTGACCCAATACACTACCTTGAGGAACACCAGCCTCAATTGGATAGCTATTTTACAAGTGTTGTAGTAAAGTTATTTTTAATTCTGTAGCTTATTTATATCATTATGATTACAAATTTGTAATGTTGTAATTATAAAGCATGATAAACACAAACCAGCCTTCGAGTAAATAAATTCAATTGATTAATCCTTGACCAATTAATATTTTATAGAGTCAAACTTCTTTTACAATTTTTTTATTGTTAATTTGTATTGAATATTTCTGGATAATTATCATCAAAAATTATCCAGTGGCATCCCGAGAAAATTTAACCCCGAAACACAGCAACTTTAATGTCATCCCTTTTTGTGGGGACAAATCATAGCATCTGATACAAATAAAATGATCTAAAATGAACTTGCGTATTTCAGATTTGGTCCAATCCAGATACTTATCCATCTATAACTAGCTTCAGAACATTCCGAATCATCTCGTTCTTTGATAAATATCCGAAGCATCCAAAAAAAAGATGACCTCTTATGAGAATGCTACTAGTCAATAATTTCTCAACCAGACTATTCATGACGTCATATTCTTTTCTTCACATTTACAAGATGTATTTTTATATTGATAGCGTTGTAAATATCATAAAAGTCGTAATTTCATTATTTGAAGGTCTTTTTACCATTTCCAAGTTTATTCATAAGATTTTTTTTTTATACAACTTTATTGAATAATAATAAAATATGCACTTAGTTGGACAATAAAAATTTGGTTAAAAGTGTTCATTCCTACAATATATGCATTCCTAAGATAAATGTGGATTATAGATTTTCTATACTCAAATTTACTGGTTCGAATTCGGCAGTGGAAAATATTTTTTTTATTATAAGACATCAGTCGAATATTGACCCTATAGCTCAAAGAACCTCCTGTTGAAAAACCACCACCTTAAATAATTGAAAGGAAAATACATGACGGTGGAGAGTGATCTCGGTTTAATCACATCCTTTTACAACTATTGACCAAGTAACCGTACTTCCTTAGAACGTTCTTTTTTTTTTTTTTTTTTTATTGAATAATAATACAATCAGCCACTGTTGGAGGGCTATAAGTATTAAGGCTAGAAGTTCTCATTCATACAGTATATACAAGTAATACAGAAGTAACTATAAATATAAGAAGTAAATAAATAATACTTATAAAAAAAAGTAAATCAATAGGAAAAAAAAATAAATTAATAAATAAAATTAAAAAAAAAAATAAATAAATAAACAAACAAAATAAAATAACAACTTCTAAACACATTCATACCTATATACAATATATACATTCGCCCAGGAATCTCCGAGCCAGGCTTCTCTCCCCACATGTGGAAAGCAAAGCAGGACTCCAGAGATCCCAGTGCCACTTTTCCAGCCGCATCACTAGTATTAAAAGCCAGTGGAGGCTGAAGGAGGGCACTAGAGCCACAGATGCTCAGGACTTGAGTGGAGAAGCTGGCCATTGCCAGGACTCCAGAAGCATATTACAATAGATCTCGCGGCCACTGCCGTTTTAACCTTCGAGGGGGATTGTAGGGATGGTGGGAGCTGGATAGGGATTGAGCTAGAGGATTTGGATGATGGATAAGGTTCTGGTGAAAGTTTGAGAATCTGGATGGGATGATGTCGAGGACAAATGGGATGTTAAGGTCATGGTGTAGGGTCTTATTTGTGACATAATATGGGGCATTGACTATTGTTCTAAGTACTTTGGACTGGAAGGATTGGATGCGTTTGATATTCGAATGTTTAGCAGTTCCCCACAGTTCAAGTCCGTAGGTCCAGATAGGTTTCAGTATTGTCTTGTAGATTAAAAGTTTATTTTCAATCGAAAGATGAGATGTCCTGCTTAGTATCTATATAGCTGGCCATATCGTTGGTTAAGTTCTTGTCTTTTAAGTCTTGTATGTGGGTTCCAAGTTAGTCTTTTGTCTAGAAGGAAGCCAAGGTAACGGACTGTATCTGAGTAGGGAAGTGGTATTGAATTGAAAAGGATTGTGGGACAGGATCTGCGTCGCAGGGTGAAAGTAATATGTTTGCATTTTGCTTCATTGATTTTGATGCGCCAGTTGTTGCACCATTGTTCAATCAAGGAGAGGTGAGATTGTAGGTTTAGAGATGCTATTTGAGGATCTGAGTGGGAAGATAGAATGGCAGTATCATCAGCAAATGTAGCTAGGAAGGTATCGGGATTTGAAGGGATATCGGCAGTGAAAAGGATGTAGAGAACTGGACCCAAAACACTGCCTTGTGGAACACCAGCCTCAACTGGATAGTAAGTGGAGAATTCGATGCAGCAACGGACTTGGAAGGAACGATTTGAGAGATAGGATTTGAGGACTAGGTATAAGGATTGGGGTAAATGGGTTTTGAGCTTGAAAAGCAAGCCATCGTGCCACACCCGGTCGAAAGCTTGCGCTACGTCCAGAAAGGCACCAGTGCAATATTGCTTGTTTTCAAGTGCAGAGGATATATGGTCCACAACACGAAGGCCTTGTTGGACAGTGGAATGTCTTGAGCGGAATCCAAATTGATGAGAAGGGATGTTGTGGGAATCGAGTATGGGTAGGATGCGTTTGAGGAGGATTTTCTCAAAGATTTTTGAGAGGATAGGGAGTAAGCTTATCGGTCTGTAGGATGATGTGTTATTAACGGGTTTGCCTGGTTTTGGAAACAGCACGATTATGGAATGTTTCCACACCAAAGGAAAGTTGGTTGTGCGAAGGATGCAGTTGTATAGATAGGTAAGGAATATGATTGCTTTTTTGGGAAGTTGTCTGAGGATTTGTGAAGTGAGGAGATCATATCCAGGGGATTTTCGGGGTTTTAATTTGTTTATGAGGAATTTTACCTCAGAGGGGTTAATAGGTTTTGGAGGTAGAGAGAGAGGAATTGGTGAAGAGAGAAATTCTTTAACTTCAGCAGTGTGGGTGGGATGGAGTTCGGGATGAGGAGTGAATGTGTAGGATAGATGTTTAGCAAACTCTTCAGCTCTATTTGCATCTGACGAAGCCCAGGAACCATCATCACGGCGGAGGGGGTGGGAAATGGATTGGAATTTAAGGATTTTTTTAGTTACAGTCCAGAGGGAGTTATCACTAGATGATAATGAGGAAAGGTAGGAATTGTAGGATTGGGTTCTAAAGATATCCAGTTTCTTTTTTACCTGTTTGGAATAATAATTATACGATTTCCGGTCATCAGGATGCCTGGTTCTTTGCCAGAGCGCACTAGAGCATCGTTTGCTATGGATAAGGTCCAATAGGTCTTGGGGTAGGGGAATTATACCGAGGTGTTTTTTGGGACGATCAGTTAGAACGTTCTGACTCCAAAACCCTCTATGTAGAGGTAAAGAGTTTTAAAAAATTATGAGCTGATTTTCTTTCTTCAGTTATAACGATAATAACTATAGATAATAGGAAATCATAGGTAAAGTAAAAGAATAGTTAGAACGAGCGCGCGTGTCTGTGAGTGTGTACCTTAGTAAATTATTTATTTATTGAAAACAAAATAGACTGTAGAGCGATCTTTATGGTTTGAAAATGAACAGCCCCTTGAATACATCCCTTAAGTATAAAACCCAGCACGCGATGTCATCATTACATCAGGGTGCCTAACTGAAAAACAAAAGTTGTGGCCTTGCAAGGATCACGTCAAAATACTTTAAATTTCTCACGTAGTTATTTTGATCTTACAATAATAGTTATAAATAACTTGAAATAATAATACGAATATCTATACAAAGTAACGCTCCTATTTCATAAAATAAAAAAAATATGAATACTATTGGGTAGTATAATGTTTATAAGTGATAATGTACCAGTGTTTTTACATGTATCTCAATTATAGTAATTCATTGTTATACCATTAAGAGTAGAATGGTTGTGGTGATCAGTCGAAATAAAATAGTAAAACTTTTATTCTTGCCGACGTTTCGTCCCAAAGTTCAGGCATTCATTAGGGCTGGTCAAGCGAAGGATGCCGCAAGACTGGTCTTGACTATAACAACCCTTATGAAGGTCTGAACTTTGGGCCGAAACGTAGGCAAAAATGAAAAATAAATATACTTATTTATTTATACTGCCTTACTCCAAAACTCCTTTCATGCCGCTCTGTCAATTTCTGGTATTCCCTTCCTATCAAAATTCGGCATTCCCACCTCCTTATCCACATTAGAAACCCTCATATTCAAATTCCTGTCCCAAAAACAGCCAGATACGTTCAAAACGACATTATACGTTTATTCCATGTCATTAATCATAAAATGTTAGTGCTGTTCTTTGATAGGAATTTCCTACTCTCGATGCCACTAAATGCATGTATGGTTATTTGTTACTATAATTACTTTTTATACACAGTTAAATTATTACGTATGGTTACGCAAAGAAACGATTCCCATGATGTATTGACATGTTATCCACTTACATACTTAAGCATTTTATATCGACTCAGCTATATTTTTTCTTAGCATATACTCAGAGCTTCTTTTTAATTAGAATTTAATGAAGTTTTTGTTTTTTCTTTTTTTTTTCTTAGAAGTGTATATTTATACTGTTTTACCAATGTATATAGTTTTATGTGTCAAGTTCATATTTTTAAGTGATTTATATATATCTTCAATTATTCACTACAGTCAAACAACAATCTACAATTGTATATCTAATACGGTGACTCGACTCAAACATCTAACACACTATTGATGAAATTTGGAAGAATATCGGTGTAGTCCAGTGTAGACAATTTCAATCACATTAATTGATATAGGTGTCCTTACATTTATAAATTCCAAGGTTAGATTAGGGGAGGTATCTATATTCGTACCACTAACTTCACTTGAGCGTTACTTTAAAAATGAATACTTTTATGAATTAACAAAAAAAAAAAAAAGATTCGGTTCCAATTTGATGTTTTTTCTTCTCTCAAAGAATAGCGGCAAATGCGTTAAAGTATCAATTGAGCATCGAGTAAGTAACAGGACTATTTCAATTTACAATAAAGTTACTGTTCTTGAGGCCCCTTTGCAATCAAATTGTCTGAAAGGATTCATTTTTCATTGAGTTTCATAAATGTATTTCTTTTTTAAGTGCATGTACCACCCTAGGTGTCTTAGAAGATACTTAAAAACTTACATATTTTTAATTTGTTTTTTATTTTTTATTTTATTTATCTCCCTTCTAAAATAATTCTAGCATTATTGCTGTTTTTCTTTTGTATCGAGTATTTTAAGAAACATGTATATTTAGCTTACTAAAAAAGCAAACACACACATTTAATAATAATATAATAAAAAAAAAATTAAGAGACCCTACCAGCCGCTCATTTTATTTATTTCTTGAAATATCTTAAAGCAAACGTCTGGAAGCTGATTTTAGGTTTTAAGGTGAAAATTTCGTCTTTCAAAGGGAACCTTAATCGATTAAAAATACCAGGTTTGTCAACTTCCGCTTAAACCAGTGAGAGATGTTCCTACAGGTTTAATTGATGCGGAGGACGCCCCCCTCTTTGCAGGAGTTCTTTCTGTGGGGGAGGGGGCGTTTACTGGAATGAAGCAGTGTTGTGCCATTCCACGGAATAAATTTTGTCTCCTCCGACGATGAGAAACAGTCGAAATTAACATGAGGAAATTGCTGAACATAAGCTCGGCAAGATGTTTTGACTTGACGAAAGCTGACTTTGAGTATGCTAATTGGAACAGGGGAACAAGTTAGCTTCCTTTCTGAAGCCCTCGCCGTATACTTTGTGTTCCCGCCGGGTCTTTGTCAAATCGTTATTTAAGTAAACGTGATTCCATTGGTACACAAAGGTTAGAGGTTAAACCACTTGTTGACACCATAAGGAAAACTTTCTTCATATCAGCATAAGTTATAGCAAAGACATTGGAGGAAATGGCCTAAAAGAGAAATACGTTTTAGTGCACTTCAAAGCATTTACTTGAAAATAATTTCTACGCATATGTTTTTAATTTACTATTTAAAAAAAAAATGTACTTTCGTACAAATGATTCATCAAAGAGTTAGGTATGCAATGATATCTCCATTTTCAAAATAAATATCGGGAACTCGTTGATTAGTTTGATAATCTATCAACAAAAATATGTATTTATTTTTTCTGTTTCCCGCTTCTACCCTAAAAGATCATTAGCGTTTTACCAATCGTTGGTGAAACAGTACTCAAAATCCTTACCAATTGATGTATACCTAGATTTACTATTAAGAGGAAAAACTTAGATATGCATTATTTCATAGCTCCGATGAATAATAAAATGTATATATATATATATATATATATATATATATATATATATATATATATATATATATATATATATATATATATATATAGGAATTTTCATGTTACTTTTCTTTTTTACGTATTTTTAAATTTAAACGTGGAGCTAAACATAACCCGCAGTTGTACATTCGGCAAGTTTTATTTAATTAAACGTTATAATAATTCATGGTAGCACAGCCTAAAGGCTCTTTTCAAATAATTAACGGCGAACAAAAAGGAATTAATATGTTACTTAATTGGTGAAATGAAGTTTGTACATGGTTTGAATTTCATTGAGGCTATAGTTTTGTTATGATTGAATTAATATAGCATTGCGTTCATTCCATTGCATTCCATTATTAACTCAATTTGTAACAAGATATTTTCATTTGTTATGACTAATTAATTTTCAATTAAACATTTTACTGATATGGGATGAAGATTCATATCAGGCATTTCGGCAAAAATTGCCAGAGTATTTAGGTTTAATTTCAATACGATAACAATTTCAAACGCTATGATTCCTTTTATATATATTATTTATTTATTTAAATATATATATATATATATATATATATATATATTTATTTATTTAAATATATGTATATATATATATATATATATATATATTTTTTTTTTTTTTTTTACGCAGTAAAAATTTATATATAGCAATAGTTCTATCTTCTTTAACTTATAGATAAATTGTTAGATATTTATTTTTTTTTAACAGAAAATCACCTTAAGCAACAACAAACAAAAACAGACGATCCCTTGAGAATCGTAAGAGAAGACGTTTCTTAGATAAAAGCTTTTGGGCAGAAACTTAATTCTCGTTAAAGACTAAATTTCAAGGGGGTTCCCTGGGGTCTACTAGCCTCGCTCACCATCGAGACCTGGAATGGTACATTCACCTCAGTAGTGCCATTTCTTCCTTTTGAAAATAATCATTTTAAATTTTTTATTGTTTTTTTTTTAATATTTATAACTTAGGGAATAAATAGTTATATAATAAATAGGGAATAAGAACAAGATTTACAAAAAAAATTGCTTTCAAGTTGGGTCGCTTAAATTTTTAGAACTACATAAAGAATGGCAACAAAGTAAGTACTAATGAAATGAACATAATCAAAATAAGGTAAGTTCAGAAATTAAAAATGAGTTAACAACGAAAAGTAATGGAATGAATGAGATAAAAAACAGAAGTGTAGAAAAAAATAAATGTGGTGAAATAGTTGCTAAAAAATGATGTAATAGTATTCTAAAAGGAAGTGAAATAATCATAGAATAAAATGTAAAACAGAGAAAAACATTTTTAAAAAATTACATTATTTTAACTTTGTATTCTCTTATAAGTAGTCAGTATGTTTTGATAGCTTTTCCAGTATCTCAATTTTGTATTTACATCTGATATTCCCTTATATTACTTCATATTCCTTTGCTATGTTTTAAATTTTATGCTTCCAAGACTGCTGAACAAAATCCAAAAATTCCTACCACCTACATACTTCCTCATTATCCGTTCCTGCCTTACTGATAGATACTTTAAAGTAAATCACAAAAACGCTCATTCGTCGCTCTTTTCCCAGTCCTCTGGTGTTCCTCAAGGTGTTTCTAGGTCCTATCCTTTATACAGTTTATACAGCTGACATCCCAAACTATCCCAACACTGTAATCACCACTTATGCCGATGACACGTGTATCATATCGGTAAATAATGACCCATCGATTGCATCCCAAATAATAAGGAGTGTATAAAGAGAGATAAAGAGAGAGAATTATTTCTTAATGACATTTACAACTGTATTACATAAATACATCTAGTAAATTTGGACATAATAGATATAATGACATGAAAACACTTCCTGAGTAACTACTCAATGGTAGCACTCTAATAAAAGGAAATTAAATGTTAAAAAAACAAAACAAGAACAATGAAAGGAATATATATATATATATATATATATATTATATATATATATATATATATATATATATATATATATATATAAGTTTTATTTATTGTCCTACGGATTAAACAGTATGCTGTGTGTATAGTAACCCAATATAATTAGGCATCAAGCTTTTATAATTAGCATGAAAATAAAGTGTTTCTCTCTCTCATAGGGGACTAAATGTCCCAGAATAAAATTTACATTTCTTCTTCTTCTATATTTATTGCAGAAAAGCAATGTTTAGTAAAAATGTGCAACAATAATGAGTTAAGTCGTAAACGAAACAGAAAACCGTTAATGATGAAGATGGTGAGAATGAATCAAGACACTCTTATACCTAGATGATTACAAATTATATAAAATGTTATACAATTGGTAAATTACTGTAATCATGTTGGAACTCATTCAAACATCAGCTAAATTTTTGCAAGTTTTGGCGATTTTGTGAGGTATAGGACTTTGTTTAGAACATACATTTTGTAACAAGTTATATACTTTTTGAGGATTGCTCTGTTCCAAGAAGATTACAGGTTCCAGGATTTTTAATTTATTTAAAAAAAAAATGATGATATACAAGTGCTTGAATACTGTGATTTATATCGTAAAAATAAACGAAATATCATTACTGAAGAGCATATTAAGAACAAATCAAGAGAACATTATACCTAGGTCATTGCACATTATACAAAAAATATTTTACTTTTATTGTATTTTTTTTGTGTGTTTGTGTAGGCCATATCTCATACACTCTTAACCTTTCAATGTATCACGGAGGCCTATAGTGTTTTTTATTCCATTTTTCTGTTCCATTTTTGAAAGTTCTTGGAACAATAATCGACGTTCCTTTCTATGTAACCAACAAAACCTTGCATCATGACCATAATATCCCATTTGTCCTAGACCTTATCCCAGCAAAATTCCCAAAATTTCACCAGAACCTTACCTATCATCCGAATTCCTTTGCACGATCCCTATCCAGCACCACCCATCACTATAATTCTTCAAGAAGGATAAAACGGCAGTAGCTCCGCGACCTTTTATACTTTGTAAATATTGGAGCTCTGGCAATGGCCATATTCTCCACTCACGACATGAGTGTATGTGGCTAAAGCACTCTGGCTCATTCTCCACTGGGTTTAGCCCCAGCGACGTGGTTGCGAGAGAGGTGCAGCGATCTCCTGGAGTCGTGCTTTTCCCTCCACAGTTGGAGAAGTCTGGCTAAGAGTTATCTCGCCTGTTTGTTAATAGTTTATATAGGAATGTATGTGTTCTTTTTTTTTTTCTTTTTAGGTTATTTCATACTTATTTATTGTATATATATATATATATTATTATTATTATTATTACTGTACATATATTGTAAATATGATCTTTTAACACTATTATAAATGTCCTTTGAGACAGATTGTAATATTTTCAATAAACGAAAAAAAAAAATCCAGTTTTGAACTTTTTTCATTAATAATAAAAATATCTTTATTTCTTATTAATTTACTGTATACACCCTATATCTAACGATAATAATAAAATGAAACAAATAAATTGCATCTTCTTGTAAATAATAAGTAGGCATTAATATTTATATGACAATAACATAGAAATTAAACGGATATTGTATACATTGTAATATGATTGTTCATAATTAAATTATTTTATAAATTGATATCTGTATTTCCAAGCTACTCTATATTAACCAACCAGTTTATTCCAATCTTTAATATTAAAAAAAATAAACTCTTATACGTCTGATGTCGTTTTTGAAATATTTAATTCTAAACTAAGCCAGAATGGGGCATACAGTTGAAAAAAAATAAATATATTCTTTTTCTGTAAGATTATTTTATTTTTTCATTAATTGCTTTTGCTATGAATTGATTAATTTAATAAAGAATCACATTTACATATTGATTACTATTTATTAATGAACGTTACGGAGAATGTTTGCCTCCCCATCTCTTCAACATGTGATAAGCCCTGATATTAGTTAATTTTAAGTTATTTGTGCTCTCAGAACTGTATTATAAATGTCCTTTATTGAGACAGATTGTAATATTTATCAATAAACCAAAAAAAAAAAAAAAAAATCAAGTTATTAATAAGTTTGGTCAATTATTTAAGTTCCACTTTTTATTACAGCTTTTAATTGAACTTAAGCCATTGACTAATATTTTATTAAAGTACCTATCCGAAAACTGATTTTCCTCTAATAATTAAAAAAAAATCTAATTTAAAGCTGCCTTAATGAGATTAAGGGTCGATTTATTTTTTTAATCTGGCAGTAAACATCATATTGTAATAAACATAATAATAAAAAGTGTGATTATTTAAAACATTAAAATTCAAGTAATTATTTGTAATAATCTCGTTTACGAATTACCATACAACCGAAACCTCTTCTCAGGATTTTATTTTTCCTGTAATTCTTATTCTTTTTATTGCTGTATAGTTTAAAGCTATTACCTAGAGATTTAATTTACGACTCTAAAGTTCCCATCTAAAGCTTTTAACAAATGCCCTGTTTATAGCTATCCATTTTATAGCTGGCTGCATTTAGAAATCGAAGGCTACCCACCCACACTCCCCTAGCTTGATGCCTTCAATAACTTATATTTTCTAAGCCCCCTAATCTCATTCTATTCCTTTTAATATATATTTATACCTGCTTCTAAAATATCTAACTTAAATAATACTTAATTAAAATGGGAAATAAACTTAACCAAAAGTAGTTAGATCCAACTATTCACACATGGCACAAGTTTCTGATCTAACTTTTATAAATAAGAATTATTTTTAACAATACTCGGGTATTAAAAACAAGTATGAAAATCATCCATCCACATCCACATGGAACAGAATCCTGTTAATCATAAAGTAGATAAAAACTGTATTTCTTTAAGATATAGGAACATTTGAAATATAAGTAAAAAATAATTTCTCTATTATATCTTCCATTATTGTTTATTTATTTTTTATCTTTTTTTTTTCAATTTTGTATCGATTAATTAAATTTAATCGTTTATTATTTGGTAATTATTTATTTGTATGATCTCTCATTTTTATATTTATATTCTATAACTATGTACGATCATCCGTTTATTTTGTATTCATTGTACTTTTAAACATTACGTCTCAATTTTATCTAGTATTTAAATTTAATTATCTTACCATATATACAACTAATTATGATTCTAATTTTTTAAAATCTTATTTATTGAAAAATATTACAATCTGTCTCAAGGAGATTTATAATAGTGTTTTCGCATTAATACTCTATGTACAATAAATAAAATAAATTATACATAAAAATAATATATATATATACAATAAATAAGAATAAAATAACCTAAAAATAAATAAATAAAAAGAACACATACATACCTATATTTGATTCTAATTATTTATATTAGTTTTTTTTTTATATTAGTCCTGAAATGTATTGTCTCTTATTTTTTTATTTACATTTTACTTTTATGTACGGTATTTCATTTTTATTTTTAATTCACATTGTACTTTTATACATAATCTCTTAGTTCTATTTTTTATGTATATGTATATATTTAGTTCATAGATATTGAATTTTATCTTGTATCCTTCAATATGTTCCAATTTTAGATACTGCAATATTTCTGGTTTTGTTTTAATTTTGACTACTTAGCCTCCCCCACCACCCTCCCATCATCACCCAACCAGAAAATTTCCCTACGGGTGTCTACCCACGTTTCCCCAATTTCAACTGAAACACCTTGCTGCATATACCAGTCTCTATTTTTGTTCTTTTTTTTTTTTTTATTTCACATCCTCTTCATATCCATTATCCTATATTATTTTTCCTTTTTAGTTCAATCTCTCTTTAGACCTGTAGGAGTATTTTCATAATTATATATATTATCCATATTTATTATTACATTCAATTTTTTCCTATCTGCAATAACCACAAGAACCATTCATTAACTTCAGTTTAGGATAATTTGTTACTTAGTTTACTCGGTTTGTATAGTTTATTGTTTTTAATATTTCGATGTACTCACTGTTTATAATTTCAATAAGTTTATTTGTCTTGTTAATAATTTATATCTTAATATTATGTAACTTCTACAATTTTCTATACCATTCCGCGAATTGTTCCTTCTAGCCCTGAAGAAGCCCTGCAAAGTCAGGTTGTCTTTAAATAAAGTAGTTTTTCCACTATTTTAGTAATTTTATGACCGCCACCCCGGTCCTCATTAATACCCGGTCAACAATTAAGTATTCAATTATAAAAATAATTCTCTACTTTTAAGGAAGCTTTACTTTGATCTTATAAGTTTCAAGTATTATTATGAGCGGATATCTAATACAAAAAAAAAAAAAAAAACTTTGAGGAGTGAAAATTAACTTTAAATAAGCAATTACCTTATTTTAAAACATTTTTTTAAATATGTTTATTGAGAGATATTACAATCTGTCACAATTTAGGTCATTTATAATGGTTTTCTGAGAGCGCAAAAAAAAGAAAAAGAAAAAAAAAACAGGCTTTAAAGAATACCTATACACAATTGGCAATATAGCAAATATAAGAATCTGGTATAACACTAGTGTCAAAATTAAACCGTTTCTGTTATTTATATTTTCAAGATAATGCGGAACTATGATCCCTTCATTTCTAACATTATAAAAAGTCTGTATTGCATTTTTTAAGAATGTTTAGTTCTCATAAGTAGATGGGTAGAAAATTAATTCGATTTTATTTTATATTCGTTAAGTAGGTACATTATAAAATCTCAAATTACTATGACTTTCTTAGCGTGTGTTATTTCATAAATATAAAAATCGTAATAACAGAATCTATTAAAAAAAAAAAAAAAATCTAAACTCTTTAAAGCAAGCTTTCGTAGAATATAACAACTCCCATTTCACCACCTGCCACACATACAATCTTCCGCAAGTTTATAAGAAATTTTAGGCTATGTAACTACAGTTATTCACCAGCAGCTATTTGATAAGATCTATTTTATTTTTTATTTAATTATTTTACTATATATTTTTTTTATTTCCCTTGGTGTTTTTGTATATATTTGTATTTTTCTTATTTATTATTTTTGTATATATCTGTATTTTATGAATAAATGCCGGACTGATGTACATTCGTTTTGAACTCTGATATTATTCTGACTGAAGAGGACTTCAGTCACAGAATAATAATTTTTTAAAAAATAATTTTTATTTATTTATTTAGATATGTAATATTCTGTCTTGTGGACAATAATTATAGTGATAAATGAACACACTCACATAATAAAATTATTCTTCATTCATTCATTCATTCGAATATGAACTGTTATTAGTATCTTTTTTAGAAACAATCATCAAGCGTCGGGAAACATCACCTCTGTTGTGGATAGCTTTAAAGAATATACAAATAAATAAAATAAACTTCATTATAATGATAAGATTGCACCAACTTACAGGAAGAAAATATTGGATTGGTCTAGGATAATTTATATCCTGGTGAGAACGAAACGAAAGTGATAAAAGAGAAAAGGGTCGATATTCTCAATTACGAAGGAAGATAAAAAAGAAAAGAAGACGACGGCCAACAAGCAAACAAGATAAAAGGCTTCTAATGTTTCTCAAAACACACCGGCTCATTAATGGAGGACTCGGGCCCTCTCTCTTCACAATTTATTATTACCGTGAAAATGCAATTTTCACTGAAGAATCGCCCAGCGTCTTTTGCAGAACTATAATACCATACCGGCAATGAACTTGTAATATTATTCGAACTCAGGTTATTTAAGAAACTGTTCGAGATATTCGAAATAATAATGTCGTACACTTAAGGCATACTAAAATATATTTTCGTGAAAAATCTAGTCCACACAAAATACGGTAGTTTTTTTATACCCTTTATTTAATAAAAAAAGGTGACTTTTTCTGCAATTGATGACCAGCAATAATATATATAATTATAGAAGAGAAACAACCTTGCTTACATTGTTAGGAAAAGTTCCTATTTTTTCCCTTACGATTCCCGGTTTGGGGAAACCCCTTCGCTGGAATTTCCCGCTCTCCCTGTAAAAAGAGGTGGATTTAATAAATAACGTATCAAATGAATGAGAATTTACGGAGAAGTGCCAAAGTCCAACTTCGATACTTGAATACCCCAAAGAACTTAATGAAAGTTATTGAAAAAATCTAAGGTTATAAAATTTATATGGTTTAAAAATGAACGGATTATGAATAAATACATTTATTTCGAATATTCGGATTTATAATATTCGACAGCTCTCAGGGGATTCAATTGCCATGGGTTACTTATAAAACGTATAGGTATTTTTTGAGATATTTTTATAGAGAAATAATACATTTTATCACACTTAATACAAGGGCACTGAGTAATAGAGCTGAGTGAGGCACATTCATACCATATATACAATCACAATATATATCACAATAAATCAATAAAATAAATAAATAAAAAAAAATATATATATAATATTACAATGTTTGTTTATAATTTGACCTTTATATATTATAACTTACGATATGTATTATAGTCGGATAATAGGGCATAAAATACACTTAGATGACTTGAAACAACTTCTGTTTCTTCCATTTATTCAAAAACTTTTCGATCCCAGTTTTTAACATAAAAAATGGGATCTACTTCAGGTTTTTTAATTGAACATCGGTACTCCAAGCCGGGCAGCACGCTGACAGACACAACAGTATCGCCAGAAGGACGTCAATGTTAAAAACCAGGGATCGAAACGTATTTGAATAAATGGAATGAACAGAAGTTGTTTCAAGTCATCTAAGTGTATTTCATGACCTATTATCCGACTATAATTCATATCTTAAGTTTTATATATATATACATATATATAATACAAAGGGAAAAATCTGTAATAAAAACGAAATAAATGTATCTTGATGTGAAATAAAATAATACAGAAATTCTTTGAAAGAATACAATAAGAGAATAAAACGAAAAAAAAAATAGAGAAATGAATAAATAGATTAAAAAAAAAAAAGGAAAACTTAACACTCATACTTAATTACAATATTTACAATCAGCCGAGTGAGCTCCAGTCCTTTTCTTCACATGTAAAGGACAAGCTCTATTTATAAAATATTTACGTTTTAATAAAAAATTAAAATATTGCTATTTATGATGATCTTTAACCACCTCTAAATCTAGGGCAGTTTGGATAATATGAAAAAAAAAGAATTTTTGATATATTTTAAAAATAAAAAATATGTAATGGACTTTGTAAGTGATGAAAGTATTTCATCATACATATAGGTTTGATCATGATTAAATTCAGAAACATAAAGGTGAAGGAAATAAAGTGATAGTTAGGAAAAATAAAATAGAAAATACTCAAATTCAACCCAAGATTCATTTCATTATAAATAAAAGAGATATAACTGACTTTGTGATCATTCACTTAAATTAAAAAAAATACATAAAACATTCAAAAGGCAATAAATGCTAAAATTTTTCCTCGAAATGTTCGATTTTTTTTGTTAGTAGCGCCCTTTTACTCATCCTCCGATAGTTTTAAATACCAGTGAAGTGGCTGAGGGAGAAGCGTAGGGATCTCCTAAGCCTCCCTTTTCCCTCCACATGTGGAGGGGACAGGATTGGTTCGGAGATCACCTGGCAAATCGTAAATAATGTATATAGGTATGTTTTATTTAAGATGTTTGTTTTACTTTTATTTCTATTTTTATTTACTTATGTATATATATATATATTATTTTTTTTTCTTTTCTCTTTTGTTCTTTTTTCTTATTCTTTTGCTATTACTTTATTTATTTATATTTTTGTATATGCGGTATGAATGTACTCTCTGAACTCTATTATAAGTGTCCTTAACTGTGACAAATTGTAATATTTCTGAAAAAAGTGTTTAAAAAAAAAAAAAAAGTAGCGCCCAATCAACAAGGACTAGGAATAACACACCATCCACTTAAAGGATCCTACTCACAGGATACGATATTCCTTTCGGCGGTGAAATGTCGATATGGATATGTTACATTATATTCCACTATCACAGTCACCCAGAGCGCGGTAATCCGCAAAGATACCGACAAAGGGATATCGTTTCGCTGAGACATGTTGCGTTCTGTGTGTAGCAACGATAAAGATCCAGATCCGTTACTGATTACATAAAATCTGTATTCATCGGCTCTGTCTTCCTGAAATATGTATTAACGGGATAGTTTTTATGTCTAGTAGTATGTGATCGGATGTCAAGGAGTAATTTAATCTTGCTGGTTTTTTTTTGTCCTAACGATCCCCGTTATTTTGTTCGTAATCAGCATTTTAGAGACACAAGACTGTGTAGCTGTATTTTTTAAATTATAACCTAACATCTGTTTTTGTCTCTTATCGGTTTCTTTCTTTACTTGTTTATATATACTTACTAAAGGTTAAAAAAATATATAAAAAAATTATTTTCAAATCAGTTTCAAGGTTTTAAAAGACTATGTGTGGAATAGTTAAAAAAATTAATAAAAATGCAAGAAACATACTACTAGACGGCTTCAATTCCAATTAGATGTTCTCCGTGAGGAGTATCGGTGGCACAATATTAACCCCGAGGCTTGCAAGTTGTAACTTTGAACAAAGTAAACAGCGTCTCATTTGCCAACTGAACCATAGAATCACACGAGTTCTCCAATCTCCTTCCATGTATCTGTTATGATTTTCATAGAGCCAACCGCAGCAATCCTCAATACTGGAAATATGTTATTTTAACCAGCTAAAACTATGAGCAGTTTAAATTGATGGATAATTTTAGCTATTTAGTAAGTTCAAGAGCTATTGTGAATTGTAGTTTGACCTTTTGACGGGCACGTGTTGGGAGAAAACAGGAGTTACGTACCTCACAGATACATTTGCGACAAGCATCAGTTAACAGGATTTCTTTTTGTTAAACATCAACTCTACATTTACTATTATAACTTATTTTTCATAAAAAAGGTCAGAATTTGATGATAATTTAAACAATTGTTCTACGAGATATGGCTATTAAATAGCGAGACTGGTGCTGTAAAACATTTTATTTCCATTTTAAACCTATTTATTTTTTATCACCTCTAATGTACACTACTCGGATTTGTCATTAATTGTCTGAAACGGTGCTAGAAGTTTTTTTACCTTTCGTCGACCCAAGCTGCTAGAAGTCTTCTTCTGTTATATCTTTCAGAACGAGTGAGTTTTCTTTTTCAGCAAGAACGTAAATGTAGTAATGTTGTTCTTTGTTTCATATTTTTTTTGGGAAGCTGTTCAATATTCTTTGTTTTTGGCAATAAAAGATTCCTGGTATACAAAAAATTAGTTTATTTGTTGAAATATATTTTAAGTTGACGTTTCGGGAAAATTATTACCATCTTCAAAACTCAATTTCCATACTTTCGTAGCAATTAATGGATAGAAAAGAGTTAATTAAAAAAGAATGCATGTTACAATACATGTTAATATAATGTTATTAATTAATTTTCTACAATTATCTAAAGCCTCGTGTGCTCTTTTGTCATGTTTTGAAATTTTTGCGTTAAATAAATGTATCCGATTATTTATTATTTAACTATTGATATTCAATGACTGTTGGTTGCATAGCAGCATTCCAGTTTTACAATATTTTAACTTTGTTTAAGATATCTGCATAATATGTTCCTAAATGTTTAGTGTCTGCTTTGTAATTTACTGTTATTCTATTGCTTTTATTGATATGGATGGCTTCAAGTAATTTTCTATTGTTATTTTTTGGTTCTGTTCCTATTATTTGTGGTTTATTGAAATTGAATTTGTGTTGTAATTTTATACTATGGTAGGATATTTTATACTATGCTGTGGGGTTTATGCTTTTTGCATTTTTACAGTTGGTAATGTGCTGTGAAATTCTTGTTTTTAGTTGTTTTGATGTTTCACCAATGTAAATTTTTGGTCAACTTTGACAGGTAAATTTATAAATTCCTCATACCAGACTGAAACGACAAGAAACCGCTCGGCGTTTCCGATTACTTAAGCACTTACTAGACAAACGCTCCAAACTTCCAATTAATTACAAAAAGACTCATATACATGACTGTAATGAGGCCTATTTAATTTAGACTTACGGAGTTGAGCTATGGGGCTCCACTAAACTATCGAATTTCTCTCGTTTCCAAAATCCTTCGTAAAATCCTTAACGCTCCCTTCTTTGTTAAGAATAAAACCACCCACAATGACCTTAATGTTTCAGATCTGGCCCAATCTAGATACCTATCCTTCCATAATAAACTTCAGAATCATCCGAGCCCTCTCGATTCTAACCTTGCTTACTCAATTCCTGATAACCTTCCGAGGCGTCCAAGAAGACGATGGCCCCGTGATCTCCTAATGTAATGAATCTGCCGATAAAGGAGGCTGTGGCAGAGTTCCTAATGATAACAGACCACAGCTACCTTAGAATAGGAGTGGCAGACTCTCCAAATTGCAACCTATGTAATTCGGGAGCACATTTTGGTGTATTCTCGCGCCTCTAGAACAGAAAAGATAGCACATCGTCCAAATCGGAATGGTACTGGGCTGGCTGCAAGATTACCAAAGATGGCGGAAACCGATAAAGAGATGAGTTAAATAAAAAATAATAAAATAAACTGTTCAGCTGAATTTTATTTATTGGTGATTAGCCTGTTATTAGTGCCCAGTCTTCAATTTTCGCTTTCAGATTTCTTAATATGGTACTGTTGATATACTCACTGAAAATTCTTTAGCATCAAGGACAAAACTAGGAAGTAATTCATTTTCATATTATATTTATAAATTTGTGAGCTCGTGGTCTTGCCGCACTATTGGGAACCCAAAAAGCCATAAAATTGTGTATAATTCAGAAAAGAGGCTGCGGGGTAGTAACTCAAACTCATGAAAAAGAATATATATATATATATATATATATATATATATATATATATATATATATATATATATATATATATATATATATATATATATATAAATGTGTGATTAAGTATAATTAAGTGCTATGTCCAAAATAAAGGATTGATGAGTATGCTATGCATCGAGCAACCTTATATAGTCAGGTAGCACTGCTTTAAATAAAATATTTCTCTATCTCATTTTAAATATGTACAAACATAATAAAATTAAAATATTTAACTGTGATTATTTAAAAAGAAATAATTAAAAAACCATGAATAATTTTATCTCACAGTCAAATTGATACACCTCACTTTCTATAACATTTTAATTTGGTACAATATCTTGTAGATAGGCCATTCTTTTCTACAACTCCTTTCAGTCTGTTCGCAATTGAGTCGACCAATTTTTTAGTGATTCCGGATTTTTCCTGTTTCATTCTTCGAGCAGATATTTTTTAAAGTATTCTTTGCTAGAAATTTCGGGTTTTCTAATTTCTACCTCAAATTTTACCCACATGCGTTATATCAAATTAAGATCTGGTAACTGTGGTGGTGTTTTTATAACATTTGGGCAGTTATAAACTAGGTGTTCCTTAATAAACACGGTATTGTTTGGGGTCATTATCCTGATAAAAACAAAATTTCATTTTTAGCCCACATTTTGCATAATTTCTTTCAAGTTTTTTCTCAAAATGTTTATGTAAACATGTTTATTTATTTTATAAAAACGCTACAGAATAGGTACGCTCTGTATTATCTGTAAGTTTTTAAAAAATCTAAATTAACATAATTAATTAATAGAAATAAGCTAATAGGAAACTGCAAGACTATTGGGAGACTGTAGTGCATGACCAAGACTCGTCTTTGTCTTGAATTTGGACAACACTAGTCTTATTCTGTCAGTTTCTTCAGAATGCGTACGACATCCTCTTTCACAGCTTTAACAGACTCAAATTTTGTTTCTTTTAATGCGACTTGATTTATCGTGTTTTTAAAAATTAATATCCTGAAACGAAGCGTCAATTCATTCATTTATTGGAAGAGCTCAACTTCACGGAGAACCAAAAAAGATCAATTGACCAAATCAAAATGCTAAGCAATAATGTGTTATTTTCTCTCTTCATAGGATTGTGTACCTTCATTGGATTCCTGAAGACCAAATATTAATCAACATTTTGTAACATTTTTTAAGGAATAGAGAGACATTGAATGTGATAATTACTAATATGTATGAAATAAAAATAAAAAGTTGTCCAGTTTCAGTTTAATTATTTAATAGCCAAACCTCGTATGAATCTTAGCAATGTGACTTACCCGTGAAGTCGATTTAATTTTATTGCTTTAATTCGATTTCGTTGTAAGTTTAAAAGTTTCATAAATCATTCTCTACCACCATCCTTCTACATTTTTAATTTTTAGTTGTACTGATGATTCACCGGAGAACATTTCTCTCACATATATTAATTTATTTTTACTCCAACAACGTGGTTTCAAAACTGTTGGGAAGCAAAAGAGGGATATGTCTATTATCCCCACATATATTATTATAGTGAGGCTATAAATTGGCTTTGCACCAAATATAAGCTCCTGTCATGCTCAAATACCATGAATGCGATACCGTTGGATTCAGAATTTCACGGGGTTAACGAATCGTATTCCCCACTTTTATTTTTCTTTCTAAAATAAATAAAGTCGATACAAACAATTTGCTAGGCTTCAATACTGGAACGGTGGTAAATCTGTAGATCGATACGGGACAAATTGGACCTTGAAGATGTTGATGCGTACAGCAAGACCCGAGTAGTTCCCTCGGAACTATCGGATCCTGCGTTTTTATACTATACTATTTTCAAGATAACGCAAGGCATGGGGTTCGCATCCACGCAACCTTACGTTAATTGTAGCATTGTCAATGTATACATGTCTCATTTTGTCGCCTTGAAGACCCTATGATCGAGAGAGCAGGAGTTTTATTTTATTTATCGATGGTGTTTTTGATCTGCAAGCCATATTATCGTTAATTCTTCACCAAATCTCATGATTAAGACACCGATTCCGAAGGCTTCCTTCTCCTTCAGGCGGGCAAAATAGTCCAATCATCCCGAAAATTCAGACAAATAAGTTATGGAAGAAAACAAAATTTATTTGCGAATAACTAAAAAATTACTCACACTCCCTGAGTTATGCCCATAATTATATAAAAGGTTACTAAATTAACTACAAAAGAAAAAAAATCATCGCAATCGGACAATTTTTTAGAAAAGATACAGCTTATTGAAATTTGTAAACATATTGGTACCAAACATTAATGAAGATTTAAATTAATTTGTGTTTCCTTCGTCGATTATATTCATCCATAATGTAACAATTGATTTCCTTATCTTTTGATACGTTGCATTATTTTATTTTCTTATTAATTTGGCATTTGATAACGATATGATGTGCGAATGTTTCGCATAGGCCTACTAGTATTTTTTAATTTATATAAATAAATAGCTGCATAATAAAAGCATGTTTTTTCTACATAAGTGTGAATTATATCATAAAATTAATATTATACTTTAAGATTGAAAATAATATCATTAAAGTGGTTCATGCCTCCATCCACCAATGGCAGTACGGGTGAAATGAAGTCCGAAACCTTCATATCGTTGGATGGGAGGTGGAAAGTAGATTTATCGAGTCCGCATCAATCTGAAGATGACGTCGACTGATGTAGCTGCCAAGTGGGTGGGGGACCATTGGGGGGGGGAGTATGGGGGGTGGGGATACGCTCTGGGTCTTGTCACTGAATTAATTATGGAACTTGGGCGAGGCTGTCACCTCTGAGTGCTGGCTGGCTCCCTGGCGCAACTCGTCATCAGGGCCTGCTAATTGGAGCAGCCCTCGCCAGTCGATATCTCACTCAATTCCAGTTTGGCTCACCCTCTATTTATCGGTATGGTATCTGGTACGAAGATTAAAGATCAGTGGGTTTATAGTTTACTGATGTCCCGAGCAAGATGATCTCGATAACGATAGATCCGAGTGAATCCAGAAGCACCAACTATACTAGCCGCCTGGAAGATACGATAATAGGATACAGGAAAAGTCATGAAAGACTCGAGTATCTACAATAATTTAAAAATGAATAAAATTATTAATGTACTTATAATTTGATGTGGTCAAACTCTGTGGGACTGTCTACCTGCAAAACAGATCTCGGAATCCCGCGGTAGGATTCTGCTAAAAAATTTAATTTAAAATATCTGACATACCAGACTGAAACGACAAGAAACCGCTCGACGTTTCCGGTTACTTCAGCACTTACTATACAAACGCTCTAAACTTCCAATTAATTACAAAAGACTCATATACTTGACTATAATAAGGCCTATTTTGACTTACGGAGTTGAGCTATGGGGCTCCACTAAACCATCGAATCCCTCTCGTATCCAATCCTTACAATCCAAAATCCTTCGTAAAATCCTCAATGCTCCCTACTTTGTTACAAATAAAACCATCCATAATGACCTTAATGTTTCTTTTGTTTCAGATCTGGCCCAATCCAGATACCTATCCTTCCATAATAAACTTCAGAATCATCCCAACCCTCTCGTTTCTAACCTTGCTTCCTCTTCAATTCCTGATAACCCTCCGAGGCTTCTGAAAAGAATATGGACCCGTGATCTCCTATTGTAGTAATATCATTAGAGTGCTACCATTGGGTAGTTACTCAGCAAGTGTTTTCATGTCATTACATCCATTATGTTCAATATTACTAGATGTATTTATTTAGTACAGTTGTAAATGTCATTACGAAATTTAAAAAAATATAGAATATTCGGTTCTAAGAAATCGTTCACCATAATAATTTGTCCCAGAAAATTTGCCTTATCATCTTAACATACTACTAACAGAAAAACGACGGGCAAGAGTTAGTAGCATAAAACCAGATATCCATCGGACAAAATTCTTTACAATAATTTGACAAACAAACTTAAAATAGAAATCAGAAAACACAACATTTTTAGAACTTTGCAGAAAACCTAACTGCCAATGACAAATCATTATGAATAACCACCAAAAAGCTAGTTTATTTCAAAAACCTTTAACCATCCTCTCCTCATCGAATCCCAGACCTGGTCAAGATCCGATGAAGAAAAGACTGAAATATTTGGTGAACACCTTTTCAACATTTTTTTAAACTTTTATTATGATATTTACAACTGTATTAGTATGAATACATCAAGTAAATTTGTACAGAGAAATATTATTACATGAAACACGCTTGTTGAGAAAATACCCACTGGTAGCACTCTAATAATTTGTCTACATGAGAAGATCACGAGGCCATCTTCTTTTCAGACGCCTCGGAGGGTTATCAGGAATCGAAGAGGAAGCAAGGTTAGAAACAAGAGGATTCGGATGGTTATGAAGTTTATTATGGAAGGATAGGTATCTGGATTTGGCCAAATCGGAAACATATGGAACATTGAGGTCTTTATGGATTATTTTATTAGTGACAAAGTAAGGAGCATTGAGGATTTTACGAAGGATTTTGGATTGTAAGGATTGGATGCGAGAGGAATTCGATGGTTTAGTGGAGCCCCATAGCTCAACTCCGTAAGTCCAAATAGGTCTTATTATAGTCAAGTATATGAGTCTTTTGTAATTAAGGGGAAGTTTAGAGCGTTTGTCTAGTAAGTGTTGGAGTAGTCGGAAACGTCGAGCGGTTTCTTGTCGTTTCAGTCTGGTATGAGGATTCCAAGTTAGACGTTTGTCCAAGTGAAGTCCAAGGTATCGGATTTGTTCAACAGGGATAAGTGGGGTATTATTAAAGGATACTGTGGGACATGAGGTCATAGGTTTACGTCGAAGGGTAAAGGTGATTTGATGGGATTTATTAGAATTTATTTTAATCCTCCAGTTTTGACACCATTCTTCAAGGCTTGTGATGTGTGATTGAAGAGTTTGGGATGCAATGGTTGGGTCATTATTAACGGAAAGGACACATGTATCATC
Organism: Nezara viridula; assembly: GCA_928085145.1. NCBI lineage: Eukaryota > Metazoa > Arthropoda > Insecta > Hemiptera > Pentatomidae > Nezara > Nezara viridula. The sequence continues at coordinate 33,646,382 of OV725078.1, forward strand.
GGCATACGTGGTAATAACAGTGTTAGGATGGGTTGGGATGTCAGCTGTATAAACTGTGTAAAGGATAGGACCAAGGATACTACCTTGAGGAACCCCGGCAGATTGAGAAAAGAGGGATGAATAGGTATTATTGTGATTTACTTTGAAGTGCCTATCAGTAAGATAGAAACTGATGATAAGAAAATATGTAGGGGGAAGGAATTTTCGGAGTCTGTAAAGCAATCCCGGATGCCAGACTCGATCAAACGCCTGTTCAACGTCGAGAAAAACTCCAGTGCAATACATTCCGCGCTCCAATGCAGAGGAGACTACGTCTACCACACGATGACATTGCTGGATAGTGGAATGGGATGTGCGGAATCCAAATTGGTGATCAGGGATTATGTGGTTAGAATCTAGGATGGGATACAGGCGTTTTAAGATGAGCTTCTCCAGGATTTTGCCCATGATGGGTAAAAGAGAGATAGGACTGTAAGAGAATGGGTATTCTGGTGGCTTTTTGGGTTTATGTATCATTTTGACTACAGATAGTTTCCAACGGTCAGGAAAATATGTGGAACGGAGTACGGCGTTATAAATGTAAGTAAGGAATAGAATGGCTTTTCGAGGAACTAGCTTTAGAATGTGGGAAGTGATTAGGTCGTGGCCAGGAGCTTTGCGGGAGGGTAATCTGTGAATAATATTGGATATTTCTGAAGGATGAAATGCTTTAGGAGGTGGAGTCATTTGAAGTGGAATATCCAGTTCTGTTTCAATACATTCAAGCTGATTTGGATTAAGGATATCAGGATGTGGATTAAAAGTTTTGAAGAGGTGATGAGCAAAAATTTGGGATTTTTCTTCATCAGATTTGGACCAAGTTTGATCTTCAGTAAGAAGTGGATGATTAAAGTCTTTAAATTTCAGGAGCCGTTTAGTCGTCGTCCACAGTGATTTGTCGGTAGGTGTAAGTTTTTCAGTAAAATTTAGTAAATTTTGAATTTTGTATTTTCTAATTTCTGATTTTAGTTTGTTAGTCAGTTGGGTATAATGAGTTTTATCTGTTGGATATCTAGTTCTATGCCACTTCGATCTTGCTCTGCGTTTTTCCTTTAATAAGATACGAATATGCTATGACAAGTTAGTCTTTTGTAAATTGTTAATCTTACTGTTAAAGGTGTTACTGTATATACTGTCTGTTATTGATTTTGTAAGTTTTTCTATGGCACCATTAATGTCTTCTTTTGTCTTAAGCGGAATTTTCAAGTCTAGTTTGTTTTCTAAGTCATCACGAAAGTTGTCCCAGTGAACTCGTCCTGTAATCAAGTTAGGAGATGATGGTTTAGGAGCATAGCTTGAATGTAGTGAAAGCAGCACTGGACTATGGTCTGAAGAAAGGTCATCGAGTGATTTGATTAAGGCTTGTGAGAAGGAAATCTGGGAGGTGATAAATATATCTAGGATATCGGGACGTTTTATGAGTGATGTTGGCCAATAAGTAGGACTCATGGGCGAGAGGATTGAATAACTGTTGGAAGATGAGATACGTGAAAGGATGTTACCGCGGGAGTTGGATGTTCGACAACCCCATCGTTGGTGTTTAGCATTATAGTCTCCTTCAACATTTTAAACCTCATCCTGATATCCTCAACCCTTAATCCTTATATCCCATCTTGAAAATATTGAAGCAGAACTTAATATCTCTTTACAAATGTCGCTTCATCCTAAAGCATTCCATCCTTCTGAAATAGTTGACATAATTCAGAAAATATCCATAAAGACCTCAACATTCCTATTGTGGAAGATTTGCCCCAAACTAGGTATACCTATTTTAATTCAAAACTCCGATCGTCTCATTGCGGCGAGTAGTATAATAGCTTCAGATCACATAAAATCTAAAAGATAAAATTCAATCCGCGCCAGCTACGAGACTCTCTCAACCCATTCCAAGGTAGAGGTTCCCAGAGACAGCAACTAGAGCAGATAGGAAGGACCTCTCAGTTAAGCAAGATGTTTATGCAAGCATAAAAGGATGAGTTTTATTTAACACATTTCATATAACCTACCATTTAAATGTCAAAATAAGTTGAATGTTGCCTATGTTGAACTCATTAGAGTTATTTGTCTTTACTTTAATTAAATTTTGAAAATTGCCTAAACAACAGTCCTAATACAAAAAAAATCTCCCATATTTTAATTATAAATATATTTTTTTTATCATAGAAAAATTAGGATTTTCCGTGTTAAAAAAAAAAGATTTGTTTCTAATATTTTATTATTCCAGTACGAACTTGTTGGTCACCCCAATCCTCTAGCTCGTAACCTTTCATCCGATACAATTCCTGACAAACTTCCGTGGCGTCTGAAAAAATGGCCAAGGGACCTCCTAAATTAATTAATCTTTGAAGTGTTACTAATGGGTAGCTTCTTCACAAGTACCTTCATGTTATGTATTCCTATAGCAGATTTACTAGTTGTGTATATGTTTACAGTTGTAAATTTCAATAAAATAATAATAAAAAAAAATGTATTGCTTAATACCTGGAGTCATGCTTTTCCCTCCAATTGGAGAGACAAGTATGGTTTGGAGCTTTCTCGCCAGATTGTAAATATTGTAGAATAGAATAGAATAGAAAATTAATCTTTATTCTGGGACTAAGTCCCTTTAGAATAACAATGATGAGTTAATACAAAGTAAAGTGCAAATCTGGCCAAAAACTAACTTCTAAAAATTTTAATATTATATAGATTATTTAAAAAGTATCTACCAGTAAAAAATAAAAAATAAAATATATATACAAATGAACATAAAATCTTCTCAAAATTACTTAATTATGATGAAAAAAAATAAGAGAAATTACATATTTATATATACATAACTACACAATTTATAAACAATAGGCTATCTAATAGAAAAATAACTTAGTACAAAATGTAATAAAATCTACAGTGATTTATATAGTAATATGCAGACACTAAGATAAAATAAAATCTTAGAATTACTTGTGGTGTAATGGAAAAAAAAATAAATAAAAGGAACTATTCATACGTACATTCTCATATTGGGACACAGAAAGACAAAAATATAAAATATAAACATATATACCCGAAAGAAAAAGCACAACCTGAGGCAAAGAAAAAAATAATAAATGGTAAAAACAATAGTCAAACGAGCTGACAAAGATTGCTGTTTTATGTTAAAACTTAAACAGTAGGCACCACCATTTACTTCTTTTATTAAATTAAATGAATGGTGGTAAATCTTCTGTTTGAGATGTAAGAAGATATTGGAAAAGGAGGTATTTGAAAGTTGACAGGGAAGAGGCATGACGGATGTTATGTGGCAAAGAATTCCAGTAGGAGACGGAGCGGGCTAAGAAGGAACGTTCATAGGTTTTTGTCCTGTGGAATGGAATATAGAGGTCAGAAACACGGGATCTCGTTTTTATTGAGTGGACTAAGGGTTTAGGCTGGAGGAGACAACAGATATAGGAAGGGTGCTGGGAGTTGATCGTTTGGTATAAGAAATTTCCAAGGAAGTATAGGCGGCAGGAAGAGGGGAAGAGCCACTTTGATTCGGCATATAGGTGGGACACAAGAGACCATCTCAAAGTTCCGAAGACGAATCTTAAAAAACAGTTCATGATTCTCTTCAGTCTGTCCTCTATTTCCAACGAGAGGCCACCGTATACCACACAGCCATAGTCAAAGTAGGGGAAAATCAATGAGGAAACTATTGTATATAGGTATGTATGTATGTGTTCTTTTTAATTTTTTTTTGGGTTGTTTTGTTCTTATTTGTTGTATATATATATATATATATTATTTTCTGTATAATTTATTTTATTTATTGTACATAGAGTGGGAATGTGATCTCTGAGCACTATTATAAATGTCCTTGAGGCAGATTGTAATATTTTTCAAAAAATAAGTTTAATTTTGAAAAAAAATAAAAAAAATTGCGTAATTGTTTCTAAACTGAACAATTATTTAAATTGATTTTTAAGGTTTCATATTGTTTTTAATTATATACTATTTTATATTTATTTTATTAATATCAACATTAGTATTCATGTCTATTTAGCTGTCTTGGAATCAAATTGTTCTATGATATTTTTTGTTATGTATATCGCTTTATATATTTTTACACAGTTTTTGGTATAAACTTTTTAAGAAGCAAAACTATTAATTGAATAATTAGGTAAAATAGCCCTGAAACATTACCATTTTTTTTTGGCATTTTTACGACTATTTTTATCATCACCATGTTTGCTGGCACCCCCATCCCTCCAAAAAGTTAGGAATATTAAATTTAAAATAATTAGCATAATCAACATAATTATTGTAAAACGGACAAGATAATACTAAAGCTTAAGTACAGAATAAACTAAAGGATATAATTATCTTTGAATATAAACTAAAATTTCAATAATAGAAACCTTGACCGTAGTAAAATACTTTCTTACTGCTAAGCCTTGGCCATCTAGTTGACTTTTTTTATATTTTTGATTGATTTGAGTTTAGGTATTTTAGCAATTTTGATATTTTTTCTTCGAAATATTAGAGGGGAGAGGGGCGAAATGATAACCTTGAAAATGCTTTCAAAATTGAAATATTTAAATAAATTTTATTAAATCACTTTTATCCTTATTCGTTTACGTACAACTTCCTGTCCTATAATATTATTTAAGTATGTTTCACTTTGCCCTGTAGAACAGACCTGCTACATATGACTCCACCTGTACAGATGTCATACTTGGAATCTTCATAACAAGACTGAAAAGACCTGAGATTTCTCAACGTTTCCGGCTGTTTTAACATTTACCAGACTATTAATGCTCATTTACAAGAAAATAATAAGGTATATTTGGAATCGTGTTGTTTAACTTTAAGGATTCCACTATCCATTCCACTAAAGTCCGCAAATAGAATTAATATATAAGTATTTTTTGTCTGGATCCCTGGGCATTGCGGAATAGCCCGTAATGAACTGGCTGATCGAGCTGCCAAGAAAGCCATTACTGAAGGAATACCTTATCGGGGAATACCTGTAGAGGATTTTATAACCGTCATCAAACAGAAAATGAAGACAAAATGTGAACTGATATGGTCGAATGTAACCGAAAATAAATTGGGTAACGTCAAATAGAAATAACCGCAAAGAGGAAGTAATTCTTACGCGCTTTCGTATAGGTCATACACGCCTTACTCGTGGATATCTGATGGCCCGTGATTCTTCGCCAACATGCCGAACCCGTGGGACTCCTCTGGCAGTGAAACGCATTTTAACAGAATGCAGAGCTTATGAAACATTTAGACAATCTTGTGACTTGACAAACCATCTACTATTCATTTTACATGACAATACGAATAAAATTGATAAATTATTTTCTTTTCTGAAATGTTCTAAACTTGAAAATAGAACATGACTATCAATGAAAATAATGCAATAATGACCCTAGTGGTTGAAGCCTTAAATAAAAAAAAAAAGATTCCACTAAACTATCGAATTTCTCGCGTTTCCATTCCTTACAATCCAAAACCCATTCTACAATCTCAATGATTCCATTTAGTCACAAATAAAAGCATTCATAACTATCTTAACGTTCCGTGTTTTACCGATATGGACCAATCATGATAACTATGCTTCCAAAATAAACTTTAGGCCCGCTAATCCGTTTGAGTTTCTGAAAAGAAGATGAGTTCAGGACCTCACTGTTTCTGTTATGTCATAGATCACTAACAAATGTTTTATATTTATGTTTTTATACAATTGTACTTTTAAATAGAAAAATGTGTGTTGGCAAACACTTCTACTCGACTGTTTTGAAATTTTCTTTAAGTAGATAAAACCACGGTTATCGCAATATATCAAATATATTACCTTTTGCTTGTCAAACTTATTTGTTTGATATCAAAGTTCTCAATTTCATATTGATATTGCTAAGCTAAATGTATACGCACCAGTTCCAGATTATGATAATATTTATTTAACTTTAGATCGCTAAATCTCTGGCAGATTAGGGCAGTGAACCAAACAATTCCCGGTAAAATTCAGAAGGCTAAACTCAAAGCAGTTCTTCCCGGAACTCAGAATACCTTAAACCACAATAAAGAAAGGGTCGCTGTGCTCTTCTGTTTATTATCAGGCGAGACTAAATAAACATAAACTTTCAGTTCTACTAAGGATTTTAGATAAAAAGTAGTGATTTCGTTATGTCAAATGAATTTAAGCAATGGATAGTTTTTTTTATAATCCAGTTAAATTACAATTATTACATTATTTTTTCATAAATACATATTCCTAATTCACGCATTTATTTATGCTTTAATACAAATTTGACTTATTTTATTTATCTGCTACTATTTTTGTTAAATAGTTTTTGACCAGCTAGTCAATATATACTTTACTTTTTTTAATCTTAATCTATGAAATTAAAGAAACGTATTTTTTAAATAGAATCGTACAGTTAACTTTCGCAAAGCAAAATAAAAAATTATGCATGGTACTATTTGTGATTGTCCGTATCCCCTTTGTTGATTGATGAAGTAAAAATTATACAAATTTGAATTTTCAGGAAGTCTTTTTGTATTTATTTGAATACATTAAGGTAACAAGACTTCCTTAAAACGTAATACAAAAACCAATTACAAATATTTTTGGTAATTCTATCCCGCTTCAAATACGTTGTAAACAATATCCAGTAACCGATTGATTTTTTATCATGAATTATAATTTATGGTCATATTATAGTTTTAAAAAATGTTATAATTGTGGATTGATTACATTATGTTATAATTGAATTGTTGTGAATAATTGAATAGAAGAATGTTAGGGTGATCAGTAAAAAAAAAAGTAAAAATAAATAAATATATTTTAATAATATAAAGTAAGGCTGTGTTTTAACTTCACCACATTTATTTCTATTTTTGGATCGGCGACATTTCGGATAGTGAGCAATTTTCAAGCCATCTGTAATTTATTATATTTTATATTTATTATTATATTTATTGTATTTATTTATTAAAAAAGTAAAATAAATAAGTATATATATTTTTATTATATTTTTAAATTTGTTATATTATATTTATTAATTATTCACTATTACACTTATTGAAAAGTTAAAATAAATAAGTATATATGTTTTAAATTTATTATATTATATTTATTATTATATTTATTTATTATATTTATTAAAAAGTTAAAATAAATAAGTATATATGTTTTTAAATTTAGTATATTATATTTGTTATATTATGTTTTATTTATATTATTTATTATTTTATTGTTAAATATGATTATTTAATTTATTGTCATATTGTAGTTTAAAAAAATAAAGAAATATTATAATTGTGGATTGATGGCTGACTGTACCAAATAATCGAAGAGAAGAATTTGTGGCGGTGATCTGTCAAAAAAAAAAAAGTAAAAGTTCAGCTCTCTGCCAAAATATATATGAGGAAGTATAGTTTCCAAAATTATATCAGGATTTTTGTTTTTTAATTGCTTGATAGTAAACAGAGAAAAAGAATCCTTCAATTGCAAATACAATTTTTCTTTTAAACCGTTTTAAGGATGCTTTTAAATAGATTTTTTAATTTGTTTATCAGTATTGTGTCGTACCATGCTCTATATCAACTTTTTTTAATAACTCCTACCAATGGTAACCTTCCAATTAATTACAAAAGACATATATATATAAACTATAATACGGTCTACTTGGACTTATGGAATTGAGCTTTGGGGTTCCACTAAACCATCGAATTCCTGGCGAGCCCAAACCTTATAATCCAAAACCCTCAATGCTCCTTACTTTGTTAGAAATAAAACCGTCCATAATGAACCTAGTGTTCCATATACTTCCGATTTGGCACAATACAGATACATATCTTTCCATTATAAACTTCAGAACTATCCGAACTCTCTCGTTGTTAACATTGCTTCTTCTTCCATTCCTGATAACTCTCCAAGACATATGAAAAGAACATGGTCTCGTGATCTCCTAAGGTAAATATATTTTTAATGTGTTACCAGATAGTAATTTCTCAACAAGCATCTTATTATACTGGTGTGTTTACACTTACTGGATGTATTTTTATTTCTATTACCGTTGTAAATACCATGAAAAAAGAAAAAAAAATTGCAAACATTTGAAGAGTAAGTGTTGGTTTTTATATAATCTTGTGTTATTCCTTTTTTTTTTTTTTTTTTTTTATAAACTTTAAACAAGACTACAGATACCCCACTTTTACAAAAACTTTCCTGTTTAATAAGCTTTAAATGCAATTTAATTAAGCTGGGTTTGTTGCAGACTAAGTCGAGAATCACCTCAGTTGTGTTAAAAAGAAACTAGTATATTTAATAGACACGTTAATCCATCTACAGCTATAATTGCACCTCAATAGATAATTTTGTCTAGTTGTAGCAAAATAGCGCATTGACGTTGCAAGTTGTTAAGGAATCTAGTTAGCTATGAAGAAAGGGGACGTTAAATAATTTATCAAGACGCGTATTCTGGTAATTATCTTGACGTGAATAAAATAGCAATCGGCTTTCTGCTCCCTTATCCTTAGCCCTCTTCCATCTTTGTCCTAAATAGGGAAGAAGATATCCCCGAAGGAGAGGATGGGGGGTGAGGGGAGGGGGAGGGGAGGGGGAGGGATACAAAACTGGAAAGTGCTTTAATTGCATTTTTAATAAACTAGGTTCTTCATCTTTGGCGATCCTTTGTCTGAAATTCTGAATGATATAAATTATTACAAGTTCGACAAAATGGTTAACAATTAAGACAATTTTAAAAAAGAAATATTTATGGGTATGAATATTGCTTCTCTTCCTATCATCTTTATTCTGGGACAGAGTCCCTTGAGAATAACAATATTGTACATAAAAATAAAAATAACATCTGGCCAAAATGCATATTACAATAAAAAAAAAAACACACAAAAAAAGTAATAACAGAAGGATTTACATAACTATACTGATATATTAAAGACATAATATGAGCAATAAGGCTCTAATACTGCAAGGTAGTTACTAAAAAACAATAAGCTATGGAACTTTAAGTGAAATTTGAAATGAACGACAAATTACTTTTGTTGTAATACCATTGTATTAATGAAAAAAATAATAATAAAAGAGTGGATGTATATATATATTTACAGCTTTTCCTTAATCGACCTTTGAGTATTAAATTTAAACTTAATTATTTAATTGGGAATAAGGTCACTTATTAATTATTTAATAAACTATTGAATGTTCATTTCTTCTATGTTTATTGACGTTTATTGAATAATCAATAAGTGACCTTATTCCCAATTAAATAATTAAGTATATATATATATATATATATATATATATATATATTGTATTCTAAGCATCGGGGTTCGGTCACATCATCAAGAAAAACTATGACTAGCCAAATGTTAAGTTAGGTCTCCTTATAATAATAAAATACAAAATTATTTTATTTTTATCTAGCAGTTTATATTTAATTTATTTATATTTATATTTAAATTTCAACAATACTCATTAGGTAAATATTAAATCAGACCTCTTTATAATAATGAAATACAAAATCATTTTACTTTTCTTTAACAGTTTATTAATTTATTTAGTAGTATCCGAATGCTATATTCAACTACATAAGTTAGAGGCCCCTCCGAGGCGTCTGAAAAGAAGATGGCCTCGTGATCTCCTTATATAGACATATTATTAAAGTGTTACCAGTGGGTAGTTCCTCAACAAGCTTTTTCGTGTGATTATATTCCTGTGTACTCATTTACGTGATGTATTTATATTGTAATACAGTTGTAAATATCTTGAATAAATAGTTTACAAAAAAAAAGTTAGAGGCACCTTTTTCAGTTTCATATTCATCTCAAAATGAGATTGTGTTGTTGAGATGTGCCCATAGATAATCTGTTGTTACAACTGCATGGGATAGTTCTGATATGCATGTAAGGTGTGTATATAAGGGTCGTATTGCTTAAATATATTTGTTGTAATTGTGTTGTTTAACAATTTATTCAATTTTTCTGATTGTAGGGCTTGTCGATATCCTCGTTACGATACGATGTTCTTGATTGATCCAACCTCGAACAATGTACCAGAATATGTTGAGCTGTTGAAGGTATGTTGCAGCTGCGACATCTTGGTGGAGGACTTCCGTCTAGGAGAACTTTTTATCAAACAATTAACGTCTGTCTAAAATAAAACTTTCTTGATTCCGTCATCATATAGTAACCTAAACTTTTTAAATCCGGAAAACAGAAAAAACTTTGAAACCCGGAAAACTTTGAATATTTAATTATGTAATAAAAACTCATAAACACCCATTTGATTAATCACAAAATCGAGAAAAAGAGGTTGGCCTACAATAATATCGGGCCGCTTAGCGTGACCTTCACATCCTACATATTATATAGGCCAAACGGTCCAACATTTATGTATGCCACCTTTTATTTTGAATTTGTGATAAAATTATCTTACGATAAAATTGAAAAGCAGATGGGTATTCATGAGTGTTGATAACTCATTATTCTAGGTAATTTAATAAGAAAACGAATATTTCTGAGAATTTGAATGAATAATAAAAATTGTTACGATAAGATGTTTCATTCCAAATCATTCACGATGTTTCAAACATTTATTAATTAATGATTTGATAAATAGAGGTATGTATAAAGGACTAACGTTTCTTAGTAAATACTACCGATTTCTCGAATTCTTATATATTTATATCCCCATAATATTCATCTTGGTTTATATAAATTTCAGATTTTTTAAGAATTTTTTTCAAATTGTTTCATGTAGCTTCAATTATTATTTCATGTAATTTAATCCATTATTTTTGATCTGCCAATTATGTATTTGATCTATTATAGCATTGAGGAAAGCCTATAATATTTGGGGCGAAACCTCTCCATGTAGAAAAAATAATAATAATAATAATAATAATAAGGCTTAGCGAACCCGAAGGTTCGATGCCGACACCACCAATCGCTTGTTACACACCTCCCTCCACCGTTCGCCGTCCAAACCCAGTCCCTTCAGATCGGCTTTAATGCAATCTTCCCACCTTCGCTTCGGTCTACCCCTCGGACGCTTACCATTCGGCACAGCAAATATTAACCTTTTAGGAATTCTCTCGTTACTAAGCCCAACAACTTTACAAGCCCATTTGATTCGCCGCGATGAAATTACCTCAATTATATTATCCGGATACAGCTCACGCAATTCGGCGTTGTGTAACCGTCTGAACTCTCCGGTTAACTCATCCTTCTTCGGTCCGAATATTCTACGCAATACTTTATTTTCAAAAACCTTAAGACGCTGCTCATCCCTTAATGTAAGCGGCCAAGTTTCGCATCCATAAAGAACTATAGGCAAGATAATTGTTTTATAGATTCTAATCTTTAAGTTTCGGGACAAGAGGCGCGAACTAAGTAGTTTTGTCACAGAAAAATAACAAGCATTCCCCGCCTTCAGTCTAACCTTAATCTCTTCTTCAATTTCGTTTTTTCTAGTTATCGTAGAACCTAGATACCTAAATTTATTTACCTGTTCAAACATATTACCATCTATATCGATATCACCAGTAGTATCGCCATTTTTGCAACTAACCATATATTTTGTTTTATCCACGTTTATTTCGAGTCCTAGTTCTTTACCGGCTTTCATTAACGTTGTCGTATTTAGTTTTATAGTTTCAACGTCTTCGCTTAACAGTACCAGATCATCAGCATAGCCCAGCACGGATGTTGTCCCGCCCAGATCCAACCCTTTCTCGGTTCGCATTACCTCCCTAATGGCATGTTCTAATGCCAAATTGAACAGGACAGGCGAAAGAGAATCCCCCTGTTTTAAGCCCGAACGAACCTCAAATTTTTCGGACAAATTATTACCGATTCTAACTTTATTGAGTGTCTCCGTCAAGCACATCCTGACTAGATTTACTAGTTTTTTTGGAATCCCCTGCTCGATTAGAATATTATACAGTTTCTGGCGGTCAATAGAATCGTAAGCCTTTTTAAAATCTATATACAGCTGGTGAACAATACCGTTATACTCCAACTTTTTCTCTAATATTTGCCGTAAAGAAAATATTTGATGAATTGTCGAACGATTCCGTCTAAATCCGCATTGGTAGTCTCCGATAATTTCCTCGGCGTATTCCGTGATTCGACTGGTTAAGATTGAAGTGAATATTTTATAACATACCGGAAGGAGTGAAATTCCCCGATAGTTATTACAATCCGTCCTCGGACCCTTTTTGTGAATCGGAATAAGAATAGATTCTTTCCATTCTTCAGGTAATTTCTCGTTCACCCAGATCTTTTTAACCAACCGATGTATTTTAGAAACTCCAGCTTCCCCGCATGCCTTAATTAGTTCAGTAGGAATATTATCGATTCCCGCTGCTTTATATGATTTTAATTTTCCGATAGCTACTTCAACTTCCTCTTTACTTGGTCCTTCTATTAACGGTTCAGCACTCTGGTACTCAGAAGGAGGACACAGATCATAATTTCCCGTATTTAAAATATTGTCAAAGTGGTCCTTAAACTTATTCAATATGTCAACCGGATCGGTCAGAATATTGTTATTATCATCCCTAATTCCAGACGTTACGGGCCCTACATATTTACGTGATCTGTTTATACCTTTGTACATGTCTCTTATGTTATTTTCGATTCTATTAGTTTCTATTTCAATTATTTTATTTTTAAGATACTCCCTTTTTTTAGTTTTGAGCAATTTTGTCGTTTCGTTCTTTGAGATTCGGAAGTATTCCAGATTGTCTTCGCTAGGATTATTTAGAGCTTTTAATTTAGCGGCTTTTCTTTTTTCACACATGTTTAAGCAATCTTCATCAAACCACGGTTTGTTATTCTTATTTTCCTTTTTTCCTAGACACGAGTTACCGACCGCTTTAATATTATCCCTGATCTCTATCCATAACTTGTCAATATCCTCGTGGTCCTCGTCAGGAAGCTCTAAAGCTTCAAACCTATTCTTAACATCTAGCTCGAATTGGTTTCTAATTGATGGGTTTTTTAATTTTTCCAAATTAAAATTCTCAAAATCGAAACGGTTTTCTTTTCTCTTTTTTATATTAAGTTTTTGTCGAAGTTTCGCGATTACTAATTCATGATCCGACCCACATTCTGCTCCGCGATAAGACCGTACATTAATTATACTGCTTTGCCAGCTATGTTGTATCAAGACATGATCGATTTGATTTCGTGTTTGCGAATCCGGTGATGTCCAAGTATATTTATGAATATCCTTGTGTTTAAACGTCGTACTTTTAATTATCAGGTTTTTCGAGATGGCAAAGTTTATCAGACGGATCCCATTATCATTACTATATTCGTGCAAACTTTCTTTACCAATCGTCGGAATATAAACTTCTTCCCTTCCTATCTTTGCGTTCGCGTCACCTACAATTATTTTCATGTAGTTTCGTGGTAGTTTATCATAAACCCATTCGAGTTTATCGTAAAATTCACTTTTGACTTCATCGTCACTGTCTTCGGTCGGACAATGTATGTTTATTAATGCGATTTTAAACCAACGTCCCTGAAATGTAGCTACCGAAATTCTATCACTAAAGAATTGTACGTCCCTCAAAGCGGATAGTAATCTACGCCTAATTAGAAACCCGGTACCTAAACAATGATTCCCGCTTCCTCCGTACCAAATAGTGTACTTCCCTTCCCTCATCGAGCCCTCCCCTTGCCAACGAACCTCTTGCAGAGCCACAACATCCAAATTGTACCCATTTACCTCATTCCCGACCGATTTTAGCCCCCCTGCTGTGTTTAAACTCCTTACGTTCCACGTACCAATATTTAAATCCCTATATTTCAACTTGCGCCATGAATCCCCTAAAGCAGTCCCCACCCGGAGACCCGAACGGGGGACTAGTTTACTTCCGGATAATGAGCGTTTTACCTTAGGGAGATCCATGACTTTTTGTGGTGTTTGGTGAACTAAAGATATGTGAGTAGGGCGTTCAATCCTACGTCACACCCTCCAGCAAGTCTGGTGGGCCCCTACCTCCAGCAAGTCTGGAGGTCCCCTCCCTCCAGCAAGTCTGGAGGGCCCCTCTCATTGTTGGTCAGCGAGTCCATCGGACTTGGCCGGGAGGAATTTCCACCGACCATCCCCACATCCGCCACCCGTGGGACGCTCCCCATACGCGGTAATGAGCCCGCGCGAGGCCATGTAGAAAAAAAAAAAAAAAAAAAAAAAAAACTTAATTTCGATTGTCACATAGACTGATTTATTTTAATCTATAATACTTATAATATGTGTATATTATATCATTTTCTCTAAACTCTATTATGACCAAAACTATCATCTCCTATGTACTGTAAGGACCACATTTGGGATATATTTAATTATTTCAAATGAATAAATATATTCTAAATAATAATTGCTAACACATGGCCGGTTACCTGTGGGATAGTAGCCACCCCATAGGGAGTGCAACCTTTTATGAGGGGCAATAAAACACCAAAGGACAGAGGTTGGCAAAAACACCAACAGATGAGGGAACCAAAACACCTTCGAGAAAGAGGAAACAGCCGTACGGCCTGAAGGAGTCGTCATCCCTTATGCTACAAAAATTCAGGCAATGAGAGAAAACTACAAAAAGGGAGGTAGATAACATAAAGGTTGTCAAAAGGAGAGTTGAAGAATACGGGCTGAGAGAGCAACATAGACTGGAGAGTCCACAGAGGCAGCCTGGAGTCAATCTTGGAGATTCGCCTAGCAGCTAGAAGACAGCTAGAGAGACCGGCAACCCCCCTCACCATGAAGAAACAGCCGTCTAAAGTCGTTCAAGTAATATTAATTTAGTTATACGTATGTAAACTTGTGTTGGCAGCCATTAATAGAATAAATAGATCATTAGTAACTTAAATCAGTCATATCCAAAATAGCATTCTCCTCTAATAATTATTTTACATATATGTTTTGTTTAAGTTTATAAATATATTAGTTATTATATGATCTTGATAATTTTACAATCTCTCTTGTATGACACCAATTAGTTATAGTTGCAAATAGTAAATTTTTAAACCTGTTACCTTTTGAAAAAATATTCAATAAAAAGTTTATTATTCAATCTAGGATACTACAGTAGGGTGTCTGTGGTATTTAACCTTTAAATACACAATTCATATATTTTTCAGCTGATCGGGTCTCTTCTAGAACCGATATAAGTATCAAGTCATTTAATAGAATTAGGTTCATGGAACCCTCTAAACGCCATAGAAACGCGAAGTCCAGGAACACAGCACATCATAGCTATATTATCTGTATAGATAAAAGGAGTTAGCTACAGTACAATTTTTTTTTTACTAATCAGTAGTGATATATTTGTGCGAAAAATATCCAACTGAGATACTACTCGACGTTACTGACCGGTAGTTAATTAGTCAGATTAAATTTTATTTTATTTTTGTAATCAATGAGCAGAGAGTCATAGCAATTTGAAATTCATACCAGCGAGATAAAAGACCTAAAGCTGAACAATTCGAGCGAATCGTCACGAAAATTGTCCTATCCGTTTAAAATGTAGGCCTATCATGGAAGGGAACGGGGAATTTTTCCACGAGATACGTGATTCTTTCTAGTCAATTTCTTCTGATGGCCTATCTGGTGCATTGCCCAAATTAAGATTGAAATACGTGATAGTTCAATATCGCACCTGCTTGAAAACCTCATTTTTTAGAGATTCGCATTTTTTTTTCGAAAGAAATTTCTCATGCAAAACTCTGTATGATCTCATTCTGATTCTGTTGTTTTTTTGTTATTATATTACTAAAAAACGTTAAAAAACAAAGAAAAAGCTATTAAAATCCCTGTTGTGTCTGAATTTAGTTGTTTTTTATTAATGAAATTTACAACTAAATAAAAATAAAAATACAATTAGTAAATGTGGCACAAAGAAATACTATGACGTGAAATACTTGTAGAAAAACTACCTATTGATATTTGTTACCACTTTGTTAGAGAAATTACTCTAGGATTCGAATAAAATTTCTACATTAGGAGATCATAATCTTTCTTTACATCTCCAAAGGTTATCATGTGTCGGAGAGGAAGCAAGGTTAGATAAGAGGAAGTTTATCATGCATGCGTTTATTATGCAACTGGTAATTTATATAATTTTTTATTTGTTATTATTTCTTAATGATATTTACAACTGTATTAAATAAATGCATCTAGTCAATTTGAACATATGGATATAATGAAATGAAAACACTTGCTGAGTAACTACCCAATGGTAGCACTCTAATGATATTTCTATATTAGAAGGTCCCGAGGCCATCTCCTTTTTAGACGCCTCGGAGGGTTATCAGGGATAGAAGGGGAAGCAAGGTTGGAAACAACAGGGTTCAGATGGTTCTGAAGTTTATTATGGAAGGATGGGAATCAGGATTGGGCCAAATCGTAAACATATGCAACATTTTTTTTTAAACAGTATTTATCGAGAGATGTTGCAATCTGTCACAAATAAAGATATTCATAATAGTGTTCAGAGAGCACATTCACGCTCAGCAACAAATAGAAATAAATACATTTAAAACAATAATTCTAAAAGCAAATGTATACAAACTAAACCAAACAAAAAGAAACTAAACTAACAAAAACAACTACCCACATACGCACACGCTTCTATACAATATCTAAAAAAAAAAAATAATAAAAAAAACATCATTAATCCAAGATCTCCGAGCCAAGCCTTTCCTCCCACTCGAGTAAGGAAAGGCAGTACTCTGGAAGATCTCAGCGCCTCTAAATCAGCCGCATCACTGGTTAAATGCAACATAAAGGTCGTTATGGATTATTAAATTAGTAAAAATAGATTATTGAGGATTTCGGATTGTAAGGATTGGATACGATAGAAATTGGATTGTTTAGTTGACCCCAAAGCTGAACACCGAAAATCCATATATAGGGTTTATTATAGTCTTGTATATTATCCTTTTGTAATTAATGGGAAGCTTAGAGCGTTTATCCAAGTAATGAAGTAGCCGGTAATGTCGAGCAGTTTCTTGTCCTTTCAGTATTGTTAGAGGATTCCAAATTTTTACAGGTGGAATTCGAGGTATCGGGTTTGTTCAACAAGGATAATTGGTTTATTATTAAAGGATAGAGTGGATTTATTTTAATTTATTTTGACACAATTCTTCTAGGTTTGTGATGTATGATTGATGAGTTTGGGATTACTGGTTATTATTAACTGATAAGGCACATTACTCATCGGCATGCGTAATGATGGCAGTGTTAGGATGGATTGGAACGTCAGCTGTGATAAGGATAGGAAAATAATATTAATCAATACTTATGAAACAAAGTATAGAGATTTTATTTTGAGACAAAATTTTCCTTACTAAAAAGGTTTGTAAATAAAAAAAAATATAAGTTTATATTATGAGCTAAAAAAGGATAAATAAAAATAATGATAAAAAAAAGTTTTAATAAATATAATTTTTTATCGGAATTTTTACTTGTTTGGCTGGCTTTACTAGCCTTTCGTCTCTAAAGAGATAATTATAGAGAATATAGGTTACTTACCCATTATTTGGCCATTATTAATAATTTATCCTACCATGCTAGCTCTGGTGAGAAGGGGTTAGGTTGGATATTTTTATAAAGCAGCAAAAAATGTTAAGAGATCTAATTACAGAAAAAAAATATCTACATAATTACTATTAAATGTAATCAGCAGAGAAATAGACAACAGAATAATGGCTGGTAACAGAGCTTACTATGCAAACCTAAAACTTCTCAAGTCTCCATTGTTGTCAAAAGCCACAAAAACAAAGCTGTATAAAACGCTCATTAGACCACAAGTCACTTATGGAGCGGAAACCTGGTGTTAATCGTTAGAGGATATACGTAAACTAAAAGTATTCGAAAGGAAAATAAGAAGGATTTACGTTGCTACAGTGTTAATGGTGATTGAAAATCAAAAGTAACTATGAAATCGAGGCTATATTAGAGAATCAAAACATTACTAACTATATCAAGGCAAGTAGACTTAGATGGGCAGGACATGCAGTCAGAATGGAGAATGAACGGGTGCAGAAAAAAATATTGGAAGCACACTTCAGTGGGAAGAGGATGACCGAGAAGCAGATGGAAGGATGGAGTGGAGAGACATGCGAAGAAGCTAGGAGTTCGCAATTGGAAGAGAGTAGCACAGGACAGAGAAAAGTGAAGAAAAATAACTCAGGAGGTCATGCTGGCCTGTAGCGCCAGGGAGTTAGTTACTATTAATACTATTTGCAATGCTAAAGAAATGAAATGGAAGGATAAAGAGGAAATTTAAACAACATTACTATGTACAATATAAAGATAAATAGGATACTTAAGATTATAGCAATGACAAAACAATATCTATTCTATACACAATAGTATAGCATGTCACATATAAACATCAATAAACCATAGTCAAGATCTAGGATATCAGAGCAAATGCACATGCTAAAAAATAGGAATTAATAATTAGTCACAGGAAACAAAAGAGAGAAGAGGGCCCTATTGGACTGAACCTCAGGGGGCTATTAACATCCTTGTAAACCACATCCCGATTTCTGATTTAAGTACATGGGGTAGGGTCATCAGTCCTAAGCCCGGTCGGTGTGAGTTGCCTCCAGTAGCCTGACGGGCCTCACATACCCGGGGGGGGGGAGACTCGTGCAGAATAGCTTCCCCTGGTGGATGGTCAACCAAATCGGGCGGTCACCCATCCAAGTACTAACCACGCTCGAAGTTGTTTAACTTACCTATTGCAAGCGCCTTAGCCTGTACGGCTAACCTGGCCCCCATGTGTATATATATATATATATATATATATATATATATATATATATATATATATATATATATATATATATATTATATATATATATATATATATATATATATATATATATATTGTATCCAATATATATAGGTATGTTTCAAATCGTGAGTAGTTTTCACAATACATCTGATTATTTTATAATAAAAACAATTAAATTATAGGTTTTACCTTTATTTCAAGAGGAAGAGTGTTATTTATGACATGTATATTTTGGTAATAATTTTCTGCGAAAAATAATTTATAAAAAAAAAATAAGTTTGACGTTAATTGCTAAGTTCTGACATATAGTAAATAGAAATCTGCGATCAATCGTTCGAGTATGGGGGAGGGGGGTTGAAGTGGGTGGGGGTAGCTGAGAGGTTAGAGCAATGGATTAGTAAGGTAAACATTATAGGATCGAATCCAAGCCCCTACTTCCCAATATGGACTGGTCACAGCCTCAACTTAGACTCAACCTTCAGCAGGGATAGCCTGATCTTATATAATATCACCTAAATATTCACAATAAAGTTTAAACCATAACTCATAAATCAGCTTATTATTAATTTTTTGAACGGTTATTTGAGTATTGCAAAATATCTCAATCTTTCGCAACCAATAATAGAGATTCATGGATCCCATTTATATCTTCAATTACAATAAAAGAACAATGCACATCGATTTTATTTTTTAATAAACAATTTTTTGAAAACGTTCCAAATTTTTTTTCTTGAAAATAAACTGCTTTCCACTAATCCTGTTTAAATCGCTGGTTGTTGAAAGTTGCATTGTCTGGGATATATGAATTACCTTCATTATTTTATCAATTCGATGAATGATTCAAGTAAACGGTATATAGACTTAGATATAATACAAAAATTAGCTATAAAAAAAACAAACCTCTTCATTATTTTTAATTATCCTTCTCTGTTTTTGGCAATGATAACTTCCGGCTTTGCACAGCTTTAGCACACACAACATGAAATTACAACACAAATTCAATTTTAATAAGCCACAGATATTAGGAACAGTATAAAAAAACAACAAGAAAAATTACTTGAAGCCATACACATCACAGAAAAAAATAGAACAACAGTAAATTACAAAACAGACACCAAACATTTGGGGACACATTATGCTGAAATATTAAATAAAATTAAAATATTGTGAAAATGAAATGCAGCTAGATAACGAACAATCATTTAACAAAAATAGTAAAAAAGTAAATAATCATATCCAACGGTCAGTAGTATCCCCCATTAGCCCTGGAGCCAGGGCCCAAAAATCGACCTGATCGCAGGCGAAGGTTTGATTGTAAATTAAGAAAGTGTATGTTATTCTGAGTAAAAAAAACCTTGTCTGCTGTTCCGGAGCCGCTGCTTTCAAAAATGGCGGCTGATTTAAAGAATGTTAGGCCAATAATTTGAGGATCGAAACGAGAAATCCATTCCGAAAAATGTGAGAAACGTTTTTATTTTTTTAGCTTTTATATATTTAAGTTTTGTTTAATTATAGTTAGTTTTGTTTAAAGTCTGTTACATGCAGTATAAGCCTCTTTTCCACCTCTCAACAGCAAAAGATTTTCGTAAACGATGTGCCGAAAGATACCGAATTTTATAAAGGAATGAGTCCCGATTCCAGATATATAATTGGCCAACAATAAAAATGTCAGTACTCGTACACGCAAAACTTGATGCTCTACAACATTGATTCTATGGGTTTCTCCTCTTAGGGAACTCATTTCCAAGTTACAGGGCTATTTATACTAATTTGTCTCAATTTTTGACAAATTTGGTAAAACTCAACGTTGGTTGACCGTGGTTTTATACCATACCGCGTTACCAAATTTTAAAATTTATGTACTCGTTTGACGTAAAATTTAACTTTCTTTAATTTATTAAAGAATACATTTTTCGCTTGGATGCATCGTTTAGAAGTTATAGATGAAAAACCCAAAAAATATCGAAAAAATCTGACTTTTTTGGCTGTAAAAAGTTTTCCCTTGGTGGCCTGAGTTAGCAATTTTGTTTTTTACATGTCTAAACCCATATATAAAAGTTAAAAAAATAAAAACTTTTCTCACATTTTTCGCAATGGATTTCTCGTTTCGATCCTCAAATTATTGGCCTAATATTCTTTAAATCAGCTGCCATTTTTTAAAGCAGCGGCTCCGGAACGGCTGACAAGTTTTTTTTTTACTCAGAATAACATACACTTTCATAATTTACAATCAAACCTTCGCCTGCGATCAGGTCGAATTTAGGGCCCTGGCTCCAGGGCTACATAGCAGACAGCCAATTATTGGCATTTAGGAATGTTTATTCTCTAGATATTATAACTGTAATTTATATATAATATAAATTTAAAACATGACAAAGGAGCACATCAGACTTAAGGAATTTACAAAATTTACGTAACAACGCAACTCTAACATGTTCGGTAACATGAATTATTTTTTAATTAACTGCTTTCTAGCCATGAATCGATAAGAAAATATGAGATTGTAAGTTCTGAAGATGGGAGTAAATTTTCCGAAACGTTAACATGTAAATTCAACAAATAAATCAATAGTTGTATATAAAAAGTTATCATTGCCAAAAATAGAGAATATCATACAGCTTTTCAGAAAAAAGATTAATTATCAAAAAGATCATTAACTTAATTTATTTTCCTGAGGAACAACCCTTTTAACATTCATGTACTTATTTATAAATAAAAATTGCGATGTTTACACTACTCATCTTGAAGCTCGACAAATATATTTTAACAAATATTAATTTTTCTTTTACATCCTTAATATCACCGATTTCTAACTCTGCTAAAATACTTAGGTATTTTTTTTTTTCCAAAAATAATTGTATTATACAGAATATACTCCTCAATTCTTTATTGAGAAATATTATATTAAGTCACATCCAAGTGCACTAGTAATAGTGATTGAGTAGCTCATTCACACTCAATGTAAAATAAAAAAATAAAAATAAAATAAACAGTAAAATAATAATACTAAAAGTAAATGTATATAAATAAATAAATGTGTACATCAAAATAATAACTTAAATGCACACATACTATTATACAATATTTAAAAATTACATTCACTCAGGAAAACACCCAGCCAAGCCTTTCGTCCAGTAGTGGAAGGAAAGGCAGAACTCTATGAGATCCCATCGCCTCTCACCCAGCCGCACTACTGGTATTAAATATAGAATATAAACATTTATACTATAGAAATACAATAAAATATAACGATAATATTTTTTAATAATATAAAATTATATCTCTCTAATAATAAAGGGGTAAATTTATTTATTATTTTATTTATATAAATAAAACAGTTTTTTAGTGACTCTCATATTTTATTTTCTAATCTGAACAAATTATAATGCTTGGATAAACACTTGATTTTTTTTCCTGCTTACACTATATTGAAAAAAATAATACAATCTCAACTACAGAATACATGTAGATTATAATTATATAATTTGAGTAACGAGAAATACAATTAAATGAAGATTTGTATAATTTGTAAAATTGGAGTTTTTCCACCGTCAGGTAGATAGGGGAACATCCCCTACTTACACATATCTCTTTTATAAGAATTGATCCCTATTGTATTATTTGACAATTGATGTTCTTAATTCTGATATTTACTTTTTCATGAAAATAGTTTTAATTATTTGGGGTAAATGAGCTATCTTAATTATGATATCCTATTGAATGGATTCTATTGATTGATTCGTCAAAGTGGTTGTTAAGTAATGATTATTTATACAAAAAAATATTTTTTTATACAAATAATAATTATTTAATTTATCTTATATATTTTTCTATTGGTAACATCCTAATTTATATTTATCGATTCATTTATTTGATAGACTCGATTATTAGGCATTTTAATTTTCATACAGCTCATACTCAGGCATCGAAAATATATTTTATGTTGTCTTTTTAATCCTTATATGAGCAATTTCTTTTTGTTGATCTGCAAAAATGCTTAAAATTTAAATTTTTTTTGCCTTCAAAATTTGATATTAGATATTCATTAGAGAACGCTTTAATTTTTTGGTTTGGTTAAATGTAATTTTTATGAAAATTGCATTCAATGTTACGGATAATGGTTCAGATATAAAGATGTTCTTACAGCAAAATGAGTAAAAAATACTTGTTATAGGAGGTATTTTCCGTATCTCTTACTGAGGATGTGACGATGGTTTAATGGGGATTTCCAATGATTTGTGGAGCCATAATATTGTCACTATGTGGTCAAGTTACCAGATATTCTGACAGGTACTCTCATACCTCATCAGATCTGGGATGCCATCACGTCATAACTACCCTGTGTCTCCTCTGGCGTTGTCGAGTTTAACTTATTATTCAATGGTTAGTGTTTTTAGTGTGTTTTAAGTCACATTTTCATCTTTCTTCATATAAACATATAACATAATTTTGGTATGTGGGTTTCAATTTTTTAATTAGTTTATTATTATAGTAATTATACTTATTTGAATATATATATATATATATATATATATATATATATATATATATATATATATATATATTTCCTGAATGAATGTTGTAAATATTGTATATAAGCATCCCTGCATTTAAGTTGTCATTTTGATTAGTTTAAGATTACTTTCTAAAACTTTTTTATTTTAACTTGTTATTTCTGTTTATATATATATATATATATATATATATATATATATATATATATATATATATATATATATATATATATATATATATATATTATATATAAATATAAATATATATAAAATAAATATATAAATGTATATATGTATATATAGTATGAGATAAAAAACTTATTTATATAGCACATTTGACTTATATTCTTAACAGTTAATTACATGAATTTCAAATGTTAAATTGAGTTGATAACAAACCATTTGTACACCATCCTCCAAATTTCTCACAGCTTTGTGTAACTTTGAACGAGCTATTTTCAAAATATAGATGTATCATGAGCAATATTTTTGCACTTCCGAAAGCAGAAATTCTTTCATGGTGTACTGGATGGAATTTTAAGAAATCGATACACATTTGATTATTTGTTTACTAATCCGAAACTAGTCCGAATTCGGGTTAACTTGAAAGTGCGATATTGGGTACATACACTTATATATATATGTTATATATATATATAGTATATTTTTGTGTGGTTTTATTTTATTTATTATACATAGATAATTAATGAGCTATTACTAATGTCATTTATTGTGACAAAATTTAACACTACTCAACAAAGAAAGTTTAAAAAAAATATTAAAATAAAGTAAATAAATAATAGGATTGTGTTAGATTAAATAAAAATATATTTTAAAAAAACAGAAGATTTTTTGTGCAGTACAAATGAACTAAATTACAAGGTTCAAGTCATAATTCAGTTGACTAGACTTCAATCGATGTTGGAATTAGACACTCCTATTGAAATTTTCAACTGTATAAATAATAAATACAAGAAGTAAATTTGAACAAGTAACATGACATGTACAACTTGAAGAGAAACTACCCATTGGTAGCACTCCAATTACATTTCTATATTAGAAGGTCCCGAGGCCATCTTCTGTTTAGACGCCTCGGAGGGTTATCAGGGATAGAAGAGGAAGCAAGGTTGAAAACAACAGGGTTCGGATGGTTCAGAAGTTTATTATGGAAGGATACGTATCTCGATTGAGCTAAATCATAAGCATGTGGTACATTAAGGCCGTTCTGGATGATTTTATTTGTGACAAAGTAGGGAGCATTGAGGATTTTATGAGGGATTTTGGAATGTAGGGATTGGATACGAGAGGAATTTGATGGTTTAGTAGAGCCCCAAAGCTCGATCCCGTAAGTCCAAATAGGCCTTATTATAGTAATATATATGAGTCTTTTGTAAATAGTTGGAAGTTTAGAGCGTTTGTCTAGTAAGTGCTGCAGTAGTCGAAAACGTCGGACGGTTTCTAGTCGTTTCAGTCTGGTATGGGGGTTCCAAGTGAGTCGTTTGTCCAGGTGGAGTCCTAGGTATCGGATTTGTTCAACAGGGATAAGTAGGCTATTGTTAAAGGATACTGTAGGACAGGAAGTCATAGGCTTACGACGAAGAGTGAAGGTAATTTGATGGGATTTATTGGAATTTATTTTAATCCTCCAGTTTTGACACCATTTTTCAAGACTTGTGATGTGTGATTGAAAAGTTTGGGACGCAATAGATGGATCGTTATTAACTGGTAGGGTACACGTGTCATCGGCATAAGTGGTGATGACAATGTTGGATTTTTTATTTTTTTTAATCTCAAAAAATATCTATTCTTCCATAACAATGCGACTCTTCTTTTGCTCCTACAACTACCATACTGAATTTAAGGACCATTCACAATGGTTTCTGATGCATTCAAATTATAATTATTTTGTTTGCTTAAAACTTGTTGCTTATTAGGGATAAACAGGAGATAAAAAACTTATTTATATAGCACATTTCACTTACATTCTTAACAGTTAATTACATTAATTTCAAATGTTAAATTGAGTTAATAACAAACCATTTGTACACCATCCTCCAAATTTCTCACAGCTTTGTGTAACTTTGAAAGAGCTATTTTCAAAATATAGATGTATCATGAGCAATATTTTTGCACTTCCGAAAGCAGAAATTCTTTCATGGTGTACTGGATGGAATTTTAAGAACACATCAAATACATATTCGATTATTTGTTTACTAATCCGAAACTAGTCCGAATTCGGGTTAACTTGAAAGTGCGATATCGGGTACATACACTTATTAAACAAAATATGTTTGCCCATATGTAAAAGGTGGTAGATGGAATTCGTAATTTTTTCACCAAGCTCCAACTTTTCTCCAATTTTGAGCTAAGCCGATAGGAACAGGGAGAGAACATGTTGGACAGACACTCAACCAAATCTGTTGGTTGGTTGGTTGTTTTAATGTTATAGGCGCAAAACATCCAGGTCATCATCGCCTTATCCATAAAAATATTATTATTAAAATATTTAGCTGGTAGGTTTAATGAAAAAAAATAATAGATAAAAAAATATACATATAAAAAATAAATAAAAGAGAAATAATAAAAATAAGGGGGGAAATTAAATAAAAGATAAAAATAAATAGACCTTATTATTATTGCTCT
The DNA here is from genome assembly GCA_928085145.1 of Nezara viridula. Classification (NCBI taxonomy): domain Eukaryota; kingdom Metazoa; phylum Arthropoda; class Insecta; order Hemiptera; family Pentatomidae; genus Nezara; species Nezara viridula. The sequence goes on from OV725078.1 coordinate 33,672,387, forward strand.
TTTATTAAATTTACTATTGTTAGAAATACTATTCTATTGTTGTCGTTTTCTAAGGCTAGTGATATATTTTGTGATATTTTTAAGTAATTTAATTTACGACTGTAAAACAGAAAATCTTGGAAAATGTGAGTTATAGACAGGACACTATTGCAATACTGGCATCAAGGTGGTGCAACTTTAGTGATGGAGGTGGGTCAGTCTTGAGTGAAGATCATAAACCATCCAAGAACAATTTCCTCCATAAGAATGCTGCGACTAGAAGAACTCCAAGAGGAGACTCCAAGAACTTCAAGCAAATTTGTTCCTTGATGTTGTTCTTTGATGCACTTTGCAAGACCAAGACCAAGGCCGCCTGACTGTTGCAAGACCAAGACCAGGACTGATAAAAAAAAAATCGATTTTTTAAATAAAAATTAAGGCAAAATAGTTTCTAATACTCGACAATCTTAGTTACTATATGTTAATAATTGGTATAACCAATATACTTATCCATTTAACTCCTCTAATTTTTCATTCGGCCTTAGTTAGGTTTCACCTATCTAAAAAATTACAGTAATATCTCTATAGTAATAAGCTAAAAAGTAACTACAAAACTGTTGCTAGACTCTTGCGCAATACCAAGACCATGACCAAGACTTAGTTTGCAAGACCAAGACTCGTCTCGGTCTCGCATTTGTGGAACATTACTTGATGTCTATGACGTAAAACTAGAGTGGAAATTTCTGATTCTGGTATTTTTTTTATTTTTGGTATTTGTATTTTTTTTTTACTCCCTCACTATTGCAGATCTTACTTATCTTCGATATTAAAGAAGCAAAATATTGCAATAACCGACAAAACATCAATAATTTTTCGATGTTACCCGGTTCTCTATTTAATAACTTAATGATTGTTCGAGCAAAATGGTATAAGGTAGAGTCTCCTTAGTCGACTCGATAATGATACAATACTTTTTCAGGTTGTAAAGATATGGGAACAATAAATACAAGAAGGAATGTTGGCAAGCGGAGGCGAATTCTGTCTTCTTTTGGCAACCTTTGTCCGTCGTAAAGTACTACTCACTACTTTGCTAGTGGTTTTCTTTTTATGCATAGAGTTTTCTCCAAGGGAACCTGGATAAACTCTCTTCTGGAGTATTTTTTCTATTTCTCAATAACCACGTTGCTTATAAATAAAAGTTTTAAACGATAAATCGATACAAATTTACTTAACTGTCGAATTTTGTTCATCTGAAGAACATTTTATTCTGTTTATTAGAGATAGGTATATTATAAAATAAAAATTTATTTTAAGTAATAATACAAAATAGATAAATATCAACTATGAATGAAATTGATAATTAACTGAAGGAGAAATCCATTTCGGAGAATGGAGAATAGAGTTCCAAAAAAAATCTAAAATATAAAGTCGTTGAAATAATTGTTGTAGTTAATAATATCTAATGTAATATTATTGAATAGAAAATACAAGTTTTCATAAACAATAAATTGCAATGAAAATACAGAAATTATGATGACGGATGACAACTTTAGCAAGAAAATATTGAACACAAAATATGGGCAAATAAAAGTGACCACAAAGTTTAAATACCTACTGGAGATAATATGTATCAACGGAACGGAAAGGGCATAATTAGAAGAAAGAATAGCCAAACTGGAAATACTGAACTTCGCTACTAGAAACATCTACACCAAGAAACATTTGTCCTCAAACGCGAAAATAAGGCACTAAAGTACAGTAGTAAGACCAGTGAAACTGTATCGTATGGATACAGTCAGCCTTCCGAGTATGGAGAAAGTCCTAAAGGTTGAGAGGAAAATTCTGAGGAGTATTCACGGACCCAAAATAACGCAAGAGGGTATAGGCGAAAATCTAATGAAGAAATATATAGGAGTTTGGAAGATCTGGAAACAGTCATCAGGACCAGGAGACTGAGTTTCTATGGGCATATGGTCACAATGAATGATGATAGATTAAACAAGAAAATTTTAGACAAAGACTGCAGCTATAAAAGTCTAAGAGGTCATGTAAAACAAATAAAAGAGGAACTAGGTAGGCTAAAAATCACGGATCACTGGCTGGATAGATAGATTTCTAATAAAAAACTAAAAGAGGTTGGGGTTCTTGTGGGGATGAGGGGGAGAAAATGTACTGAGGAAGAGCGAGAGGAACAGCGCAGGAGGATGAAAGAGTATTGGAGTGGAAGAAAGGTGGAAGGTGTGAAGAAGAACAAGAAATGATATTTGCGTGGTCCATGCTGGTCGATTCTTGTAAAAAAAAAAGAAATGGATTTCCATATAATTTTTTTCGGGGATTTAACAATTTTTTTTTATTTGAAAATTAATACATTCTGGCGCATTGTAGAGCGTTAATATTAGGACTACATTAAACATTCACACAATATATACATACAAATGATAACATAGGTAAAAAACGAAACAAAAAAAAACAAGAGGAAAGAAAAAAAAATAGAGAAAAGCTAAATGAAATTAAAATTAACAAAAATAAACAGTACAAAGAATTGTCACAATTTTCATTAATTCTTTTAAGTTTGTATTTATATTATTTTTGTTTTTCTGTTGGCTTTACAAACCTTGTAATTATATTACCACCTAAACAAGACTTCTTCATCTCTGCCTATTTTGGTCTATTTCTTTTCAGTTATCCATAACAGCTTTATCGACTCGATCTATCCATCTGGTGTTCGCGTATCGATGAGGTCTTTTGTCTACTACGGAGACTTAAATTTCGTTAAAAGTTGTATAAAATATGTTTTTCCTCGGCTCCTAGGGCACATTGGAACGAACGTCGGGACAAGTGTCCAATATTTTACGATGTATTCCACACCAACAAGAAGTGTGGTTGAAATCAGTGACCCACTGGCTATAGTCTCCCCTTGCCAATAGTAAAGTGTCTGACAAAGAGGAGTCCTGTTCTCTAACAAGTCAGTAAATAATTTTTATTTCAATTATTTTATTTAATTAATTACAAAAAAAGATTACTTACTATTTTTAACCTCAAACAATTTTAAACATATTGAGAGACAAAGCACCGGAACACTGTTCCAATCTTTCATATTTTTTTTTTAAGAAAAAGGAAGAAAAATGGCACGGCATGATGTCATAACAGTTGCATGACAGTATGTAGCACATATGAGTTGTCAATTGTATTGATTAATGATGTGTTGTAATTACAGATATGAATATGTTGCAGGAACACAAAAAGCTTATCTGGGTATAAAATTTAAAATAAAATAATACAAATTATAGAGAGCCTTTTATTGGTAAGAATCCTGATATTTAAACAATTGGGTTTGATATAAAAAAAAACTTTCTTCGACAAAATAAAGGAACGCCGGGACACGAATCCAACATTTTTCGATGACGTATCACCGAAAAAAAAATTAGCTGAAATCGTTGACCCCCACAGACTATAAAGTGACTGAAGGGTCAGTCGGTAAAATTTTGATGTAGAATAACTTGCAACTAAATATTTCATTTATTAACGCAAATACACGATAAATTCATCAAAATGACACGCACACAATTTTATTCATAAAATATAATTACAATAGGTTCAAAATGTTCTGATTTAACAGAAAGACAATTCATCAAAGCACAGTGTAATTTAATTTTTGAAATGTTACTGACTTCTTGTAATAAACGGAAGACATATTTGTTCTAAAGTAATTTAATAAAGGTACATATAAATAAGTAATAAATACGTACACAAAGATGTATCAAACAATTTTTTTTTTCTGTTGGCATTACATACCATGTAGATCTTTTGCCGCCTTAACAAGCCTGCTCCATCTCTGCCTGTCTTGGACTGTTACTTTCCATTTATCTGCACGCAGCTCTGTTGCATCTTTGTTTATTCTATCTATCCATCTGCTTTTTTGCCGTCCATGTGGTCTTTTAACTTCTATTGAGGCATTCATTGTTTCTCAGAGCCTTCTAGATGGATTGAAAGGAGCTACATGCCCAGCCCATCTTAACCGCTTTGTCATAGCATTGTACACCGTTAGTTTGAGATTTCTTGAAATTTGTCGAGATTTCAATACCTTTGAGAGGGAGAAGAAAGCTCTGTCTATTACTGTCCGTTGGTCATTCATTAGGGTTATTGTGGAGCCTAAGTATTAGATTTTTTCTACTCTCGGGAATGATTTTTATTCTATGCAGATCCAAGGATTTTATAATTCATTCCAACGTGGATCTCATCGTTTTTCTGTGATTTTGCTCTTTAATACCTTCTCCTGAGCTAAGTTGAACAACATCGGTGAATGTCCATCTCCCTGTCGTAAACTCGTTTGAACTTTGAAGGCTTAAGATACTTCTCCTTGTATTATTCTACATTTGGGGCCCTTTGTACACTCCTTTGTCAATGTAGCCAACTTACCGGAAATTGCCTGTTCAGCCATGATTTTCGAAAGACAGCTCCTGTCCATAGAATCATGGATGCTTTGAAATCGACGAATAAGGCAATAATATGAAAGTAAATGGAGGGTTTTGATGTTGAAAATACTTTTCAAAGCTTTCTTAAATGAAAGGAAAGCGGATAGATTATTAATGAAAATAAGCGTTTACGGATTCATAGATAAGACTATAAGATTAAGATTATTGATTAAAAGTGTTTTTATTTTTTCTATTCAAGGAATGTTTTCAGTTAGTTTCCGATAAAAAAGGCGCAGTCAAATTAGGCTGACCTAAGAAATTGTAATATAGGCAACAGCGGGCTGTTTACTTTACCACTATTTGGCAGTTAAAATGTTGAAGTAATCCGGCATTCTTAATGTTGGGTCAAACATAAGTGCGGTACATAAGTACAAAATTACCCTTCAACCTTATATCAAATCCGGTATTGTACTAAAAGTTATTGATACAGTTTAAACTAAAAAAAAAAATAAACCATTATAGCTTAAAATAAATAATACAATAAAAGTTCAGCGTCCTAATATGTCTTCGGACTCGTTCAGTCAAAAAAATATAATAAAGTAGAATTTTATTGCTTCTCTAGTTTTTAATTTTTATCTCACTTTAAAATTAAATATTAGATAAAATTCTTACATTGCTGAGTTATAAAAGTGGAAGAAAAAAAGAGATTTTTTTTGTTTTGTTTTTTTTGTTGGCAAAATCTGGAAAATACCGAGTGACAGTAATTTGAGGGAGAATAACAAGGGTCTATTACCCTAATCAGCGAGGCAGAAAACGAGCTGGCAGGTGGCATATGGTTAATGACCAATGTATCACTTTTTCAAGTCCTAATATGAACTTAACGCTGGGTGCTGACCTTATTATTTGAAGCATGGCCTGGATTCATGCTAAAAAAAAATTAAATAAATGGGATATTTTATTGAAAAGGACAAAAAAAAAACTAATATTTTCTAACAACTATTCCATTAATAAGGCTTAATTAGTTGTAAGATATATGAAAAAAAAACTTCATTATCAAGCTAGGCTACACAGCATTTTCATAAATTATATAAAATGATTTATCATTTTGCAGTATTATTAACACCACTACATTATATTACCTTCTCTATTATGTTTTTCGCATCTAATATTTATTCGTGATTTTTTTTTTTAACCATTTATTGATATTTACAACTTTATACACAAATACACCAAGTAAATCTGTAAAAAGAATATAAAGTGAAGAAGTCACCCATTGGTAACACTTCAAAGGCTAGATTTATTTACGCCTATTCATACCTTTTTCCCAGCCCGCTGGTGTTTCTCAAGGTAGTATCCTAGGTCCTATACTCTATACAGTTTATACAGCTGACATCCATACCTATCACTACACTGTCATCACCACATATGCCGATGACACATGTATCCTATCAGTAAATAATGACCCATCAATTGCATCCAGAATGCTTTAATCACACATTGATAAATCTTGAAGAATGGTGTCAAAACTGGAGAATTAAAATAAATCCCACCAAATTACCTTTACCATTAAACCAACGACTTCCTGTCCTACAGTTTCCTTTAAAAATACTCCACTTATTCCTGTTGAGCAAACCCGATACCTAGGACTCCACCTGGACAAACGACTAACTTCCTCATACTAGACTGAAACGACAAGAAACCGATCGACGTTTCCGAAGTAATCACTTAATAGTTAAGCACTTACTAGACAAACGCTCTAAACTTCCCATTAATTACAAAAGACTCATATACTTGACTATAATAAGACCTATTTGGACTTACGGAGTTGAGCTATGGGGCTCCACTAAACCATCGAATTCCTCTCGCATCCAATCCTTAGAACCCAAAATCCTTCGTAAAATCCTCAATGCTCTTTACTTTGTCACTAATAAAATCATCCATAAAGACCTTAATGTTCCTTATGTTTCAGATCTGGCCCAATCCAGATACCTATCCTTCCATAATAAAGTTCAGAATCATCCCAACCCTCTCATTTCTAACCTTGCTTCCTCTTCAATTCCTGATAACCTTCCGAGGCATCTGTAAAGAAGATGGCCCCGTGATCTACTAATGTAGTCATATCATTAGAGTGCTACCATTGGGTAGTTACTCAGCAAGTGTTTTCATGTCATTATATCCATTATGTCCAAATTCACTAGATGTATTTATTTAATACAGTTGTAAATTTCATTAAGAAATAAAAAAAAAAAAAGATTTATTTAGGTGACCCTTGAGCCATCTTCTTTTCATAAGCCTCGGATGGTTGTCAGCAATTGTATTGAATGAAAAGTTATGAACTAGAAGGCTAGGTAGACCAACAAGTTTGGAATTAATAGAGTAATATCTGATTCAGTTTTCAACACAGGTAATGTTAAAGTATCTATGGATAACTTTACTTGTGACATAATAAGGAGCATTAAGGATTTTATAGAGGAGTTTGGATTGCAAGGATTAGATACGGGACGAATTCGATAATTTTTGTGGAGCCCAAAGCACAATTTTTATAGCACGGAAAAACAAGAAATAAAAGCTTTGCAACAGTTTATAGTAGCCAATTTTGTAGAAAACACGGGTACTTTTAGGTAACTGTATACGTAATCACATAGTTTCTTTACACATCTTGAGGTGAATCTTAAAAATTTTCCCTATAAACCTCAACTTAATTAATACGGACTTAAAGCTCATTAGACTAGCAAATTTTTGTGAAAGTGGGGTAAATGTATTACCGTTGAAGAGTGATAAAACAAAATTACAAATAATTCATGACTTTTTTAAAATGGAAGTTAGCTGTATTAAGCTGCTCAAAAGTTCTCTTTAAGTAGTTTTAACAATAGCAAACTCTACCATCCTTTAAAGTGAATTTTGTCTAGTTTACTATGGAGTAGCGTTTTATTAATTAAATAAAATATTTTTTAAGTTATCGTTTCCTATTCAACAATAAACGCGACTCGCTTATTTTCCCAGAATGCACTTATTATAATTCAAGCCTAAATTGATTATCTCTAAAACCGGATATATCAGCAGTATTAAGAAACAACGAATCAAACATAAAAACAGTGAAACAATTTCTTAAAATACATAGGCTATTAAACAAAATATATAAATAAATATAATTTTTATTTTATTGTTCTGTCTTTTTTATATTTATTTTAATATATTACATTTTTTATATGTTTTTAAATATTTTTACGTTGATGACCCTAGGGTTTTACGCCTTAAAGCCTAAATAAACATAAACAAACGCTACTCGCTTAAATAAACACAAAACTTAAACTTCCTAATTTTCTGCTGGAAATCGGGCACTTAATTATTTAATTTTTTTTGTATATCTTGATGTCTGATATTAACCTTTTAAATATTTCCCTCTACTTACGGGACACCCTGTATAAAAGTTCGTTGGAAAACAAAAAGAATTTATTTTATTTTAATACGGATAAAAATGGGTTTTTAAGGCAGAATATAAGAGTCTATTATCATTAATAACTATGGCGGGCGGGTTTTATGAACAGTTTTAATAAAAACGCCAAGCGGGATTCTGACTCCACTACTCTCCGGTATGAATGAGCCAGTAGCTGAACAGTTGTTGATGCCATTTCAAGATGGCTTACCTGTCGGCGGCTAAGTTAGTCCCTATAGATCACAATGCAGTTACTCTAACGAAAACCCAATCAAGTTGCCAACTTCACCGCCCCCCAGCGATTGTTATTGCAACGCTTACCCCTATTGAAAGCAGGAATCGGGAGTAAAATTTCCTTCATCCAACACTCAGGCAGCTTATCCGTTCGACCGTTAAGGAAAAAACAGCTAAGAATCGAGAAGGTTTAATATAATAAAAAAAATAGACTTTGCTGTAATGTAGCAATAGACTTTGATAAAAAGGATAGAGTTAAAACTTTTTCTTTATTTACAAATTGCATAGTATATCCCATAGGTAGGAGTTCCCAGAAAGAGGTTTCATGTTCAAGTTACGCCATCAAAATTTTTGTGGGGGCATATTTATACGGTTTTTGAATTGTTAAGGGGGCAAATTTCTGAGGTGGTTATAAATTTTCGGACTAAGGGACAAGATGAAAAACATGGAGCATACCGCAGTAGAGAGAGAATCACTTTATTATCATAAAAGGGTGCTGCCCAATTACATTGGGTTGCTTTAAACACAGCATATTTATTAATCGCTACAGACAATTTTCCAAAACTAATATACAATTATATAGTATTAACAACATGTATGAACATAATATACAATTTTTTTTTTTTTGTAATTGAATGTAATCTACGATTTTTCTAATTCCATTTTTCTCCCATAGCTTACTCGATTTTTAAGAAGATTTGAGCAATAAAATATCTTGGGAAGAGGGGGAGGGAGGTCGATTTTTGCTCATTCAATCTTGGGGAGGAGGGAAAGATGAGAACCGCTGTCTGTAGGTGGGGAATCTTTTTATCATTAGAGGTCGCAGTAAGGTTAAGGCAGTGCTAATGGAAGCCGCAACAATATTTTTATACAATATTTAATTATTTAAACAATAATTAAATACTTCTTAGTTATTTATTTATTTTGACACGAATCGGCCAGCAAGGACCACGCGAATATCATTTCTTGTTCTTCTTCACACCTTTCTACCTTCCTTCCACTACAATACTCTTTCATCCTCCTGGACTGTTCCTCTCGCTCTCCCTTAGCCCATTTTTTCTCTCGTCTCTCTTTCCTCCCCACAAGAACACCAACCTCTTTTAGTTTTTTTCTCGAAAATCTCGCTATCCAAGCAGTTCATATCCGTAATTATTAGCCTCCCCATTTAATCTTTTATTTCTTTTACATATCCTCTCATACTTTTATAGCTGTAGACTTTGTAGATATTTATTGATTACTATAAATTATTGATTTAATGTAATATGAGCATGTGTGTAAGTAGGTTTGAATAGTTTAGTTTCTTTTTGTTTAGTTTAGTTTCTTTCAGTTTTTATACATTTACTTTTACCATTATTATTTTGCTGTTTATTTATTTTTAATTATTGTACTTAGTGTGAATGAGCTACTCTCTTATCATTATTACTATTATCCTTAGATGTGACAGATTATATTATATCTCAATAAAGAAATTTTTTTAAAGTTATAAAAAAAAAGTAATATAAATTGAAATATTTTTTTATTCAATCATTTCTATCAATATCAAAGTGTATTATTTCGACAGAATTTTGTTAATTCAAGAAAATTAATTTTCTTATACAATTCCTTTGGATTTGTCGAGCATATGATTTAAAAATATATATGTTTTCCACCAAAATACTACATGAGATTTGGTTAGATCTTCAAGAAATGGAAAGATCATAAAAAATAAATTTTGGAATTCTAAATTTTTAGTGTAAGCTTAAAATGATAAAAAAAAAATGACAAAATAAAGATCTTTAAAAAATGAATAATATTCAAAGAATCTTTAGGTTCGTTTGAGTTTGTGAATTAAACATAAAATCACCAATAATAACTGCTGATAAATATTTTTTTTTTAATTTAGGAATGTCCTCGCATATACATCTTCAAGATCAAATAAAAATCGCGAAGAAGATCCGAAAATACAAGTATAAAATATTTAATACTGTATATTATTATCACTTCAGGTCATGTAGTGAAACAGCAGTTTGTAGAGCTGTGAAGCGAAGTGTCTTCTAGGCTATAGATCGTCGGCATTTTGTCTTTCTAGACTTCATTCTCTTCCACGCTTCCATTCGTTTCTAACAAATGGCATCCTTCCCACCTACTCGCCACAAGTACCTATATCTTGTAAACCATATCCCAGACATATTGCTTAATTGAATATTTATTTTTAAGTCATACATTTTTTAAAGTTAATTTTAGAATAAATTCCTCCTTTTGTGTTAAATTTGAACAAGAAAAATCTGGTGTGTCCACTCACACGTCTTACCTACCTATTACTGAACAGTATTTATATCTTTAGATATGTCCATCAAGAAACAAAAAAAAAAAATGAATAAGATTTATTTTCCAGAAATTTGATAAAAGAAAAGATTTGAGTACGATTTCATTGATGAAATAAAGCAATGTAAACCGGCTTAAGATAGATCAGTGTAAAAATTTCAATACCCTTTAATATTGCTGATCAAAAAATTAAGACATAGCCTAATTTTGTCTAACAATAATTTCTGTTAAAAACAGCGGAAATAGTGAAGCTTGTGCGATGTGGGCAACAGATTTTCTTAATTTCACTCAGTTATCTTTTTTCTGTTATTCAACCCTTTCTGACACCAGAATATGAAACCATAATCTCACATTGGAAATTGAATACCTATAACTTCTTTAATAGTTGTCCGAAATGAACGATTTTTATATAGTTTTGTTAGGGATATCATTACCTTTAAATAAAATGGACTAAAAACTAAACGGTATTTTTTCGAACTCAGCAGTAAATAAAAAAAGAAGCAACAAAATTGGTTCACTAGTTCTCGAGAAAATCTTGACACAGACAGACAGACCAATGACTAAAATTGTGTTTTTCGAATTCAGGGGCTCTGAAACGTATAGATCCGTCGAAAACCGCATATCGGAAATGTGACCCGATCGCAATACTTTCCTTACCTAGTATAGAAAGTATTGCCGATTAATGTACTTTTTGTCGAAACCTCGGCAAAAAAAAAATATATCTTTATTTAATTTTGACTGAACACCCTAACTAACTTATTGTGATTAACTTAACGTTTCTAGCACTAATATTTACGTTTTTCATAAAAATAATTAAAGAAATCAGTAGGTTACTTTATTTTAAACGTAAATATTAGGATCAGGAATATTACGATTGTCACTGATAAATACGCATCAATTCGTATGACAGAAATCTGGAAGAAAAACATAATTTCATAACCACTTTACATAAAATATTCGAAAAATCATTATTTTAAATTTTTTATTTTATAAATAAAATGAGTTTTTACATTGATTACAATACACCCCATATCACATAAAACAAGAAATAAAAGCTTTCAACAGTTAATTATAGTAATTTTTTGCTTAAGACACGGGTACTTTTAGATGACTGGATAGAAAATCACACTATTTCTATACACATTTTGAGGCGAATCTCAATAAAACCCCATAAACCTCATCTTAATTAATATGAACTTACAGCTTATAAAACGGGGAAGTTTTTCTAAAAGTGGGGAAACGTAGGAACTTAGCTATGTTTGTTCGCTAAATAGTCCACATTTAATAGTTTTAACAATGACAAACTCTACTTTAGTTTAAAGTAAATTTTGTCTGGTTTACAGTGGAGCAATGTTTAATAAATTAAATAAATTTTTTTTTAAATTATTGCTTCCTATTCAATAAAAACGTTACACCGTTAAAAAACACAAATCTTAAATTTCCTGTTTTTCTACTAAAAATTTTGTAATTCTTTATATAACATTTTTTGTAGATCTTGGTGTCTACTATTACCCCTTCAAATATTTCCCTCTACTTACGGAAAACATTGTTTAAGTATAAATAAATTTAGATTCCAAATTTCACATGTTTCAATGTTCCCAAAGTTTATAAAGCCTGTCTCGAAACAGCAACTTTATACCATTGTTTTTTTTAAATTTATTCTACAACGTCTTAAAGGATTTGGTCTAAACTCATTAAACCAATCTTAAAATAAATGTTATTTAATATCTTTGGGTTTTATCCTCATTGAAAAATTTTCTTATGTTGAAAATAAATTCCGAGAAATAAGAGTAATTAGTACAAATGAATGAATACTGGAAGGGTAAAGATTTAAGAAAAATAATATCTAACATATGAAATGGGAAAAGGTAATGGAGAACAAACAAAGATAAAAAACTAATAAATTTTATAAATAGTATTAAATTATTTCTGCTTTTTTCATAATTGTTCTTATTTAGGGATTAGAGGTAATCAAAGCCTATCTAATCTCCATTTTAATTATTTCAATAATATATTATTATGAAAAAAGAACAAAATAAAACTGAAATTTAAATTTTGTTTAGTAAATCATTAGCTTTCTATGTATTTAAAATCAATTTTACGAAAATTACATAAACATAATTTCATTTCTTCTGACTTTCCTTGTTCCAATATCCTCCCCACATTAATATCCCGTCTATTCAATAAATTTCCATCCATCCAATTGCAAAATATTGTAAATAGGTGTTTCTGAGTATATGTTTATAAATTGTAAGTTCGTTTTTATTTATCATTATACGTTTCTTTAACTTGATTTTATTAATTTTAAAATTTGTTATAATTTATCATTATTTCTAACTGTTTATTTTGTCATTTTTAAAATCTAATTTATTTAATAAGGCTCTAAATTCCGAAATTCAGCTACCGTATTTTATGCAACCCTCCTAAATGCGTATGCTGATGACACGCGTGTGTTGTCTGTCAATAATAAACCAACCATTGCATCACAAACCCTGCAGTCACACATTTCAGCCATTGAAAAATGGTGTGCGAATTGGAGAATTAAAATTAATCCCAACAAATTACTTTTACCCTTCGCCGTGAACCTAAAACACCCTGTCCCACCGTATTATTTAACAATATTCCACTGATCCCTGTCGAACAGATCCGTTACCTAGGACTCCTTCTTGACAAACGCCTTACCTGCAGTCCTCATACTAGACTTAAAAGACAAGAAACTGCCAACAGATTCCGCCTACTACAACATTTACTTGGCAAACGCTCTAAGCTTCCAATATTCTACAAAAAACTCATTTAAACTACCTTCATCAGGCCCATTGGGACATACGTTATTGAGCTTTGGGGCTCTACAAAACCATCAAATCCTTCCCGTGTCCAATCCTTACAATCGAAAATCCTCCGTAATATCTCAAATGCTCCTTATTTTGTAGCAAATAAGATTATCCATAAAGACCTTAACATTCCTATTGTGGAAGATGAGGACCGAACTAGATATATCTTTTTTCATTCCAAACTTATTGGTCACCCCAATCCTCTAGTTTGTAACCTTTCATTCGACACAATTCCTGACAACCCTCCGAGGCGTCTGAAAAGAAGATGGCGAAGGGAACTTCTAAATTAATTTATCTTTGAAGTGTTACCAATAGCAAATTTACTGGTTGTATATATATTTACAGTTGTAAATTTCAATAAAATAATAATAAAAAAAAGTATTTTATGCAGTCTATGGATTCGTTTCAGAATAAACAAAGGATAGATAGATAGATAGATAGAAAAAAAAAACCTTATTCTGGGACTAAGTCCCTTCAGAATTACAATATTGTACAAAATAATAGAATATTACTGGCCTAAAAGTTTGAAACAAAAAATAAAATTGATAAAATAAAATAAAAAGTAAAGAAAACCTAAGGTGCACAAACTATATACAATACAGATAAAACTATGTACAGTGCATTTAAAACTATGAACAAAACAATTAAAACTATGAACGGATCATTTGAACTACGAACAAAACTATATATAAGGGTTGAACAACATAAACATACATTTTAAGAAATGAAGAACGAAAAAGAGATAGAATGAGTCCATTTCATAAAAAAAACTTTACTTGTATATATATATATATATATATATATATATATATATATATATATATATATAAATAAACAGTTAATTATAATTGAATAAAAACAAAAAGATGTATGTATTGTAATTCCTACGTCGATAATAGGAAATGCATGTACTATCTCTTACCGAGTATTATGATTATATGATTGCTATACAATACATATATAGTATTAATAGTTAGCTGGTATCTAACTGTTTTTGAAACAAGAATTGGAATAGGAGGTTTTTGAATGTGTATAGGGAAGGGGCATGTCGAATTTTGATCGGGAGGGAATTCCCAAAGTTGACAGAGCGGGCTATAAAGGAGTTTTGGAATGAGGCAGATCTATGAGAAGGGACGTATAGGTCAGAGGGCAGAGATCTTGTAGTGAGGGAATGGATTGAGGACTTAAATTGGAGAAGGTTGTAGGCATAAGAAGGACGATGATCGGTAATGATTTGATAAAGGAAAGTGCCTAGGAAATATTGTCTTCTTAAGGAAGGGAAGAGCCACCCTAACTCAGTGTAGTGGTGGAAGACACGGGAGCGTCTCGGGGTTCCAATTACAAATCTTACAAAGCTATTCATAAGTCTTTTGATTCTATCACGGAGTTCCACCGAGAGGCCATCGTACACCACACAACTGTAGTCAAAGTGGGGAAAGATGAGTGAGGAAACTAGGAGTCTACGGGTATTTTGGGGTAGAAGATGGCGGAAGTAATGGAATAATTTGAGGGTATAAATTGCACGGCGGGAGATATGGTGATTCCAGGAAAGGGTTTGATCTATGAAAAAGCCTAAATTTTTAACAAAGGGGTAGGTGATGGGGTGCTTGTTTAGATAGAGTGAGGGAAAGTTTGTGTGGGATCTAAGAAGGGGCTTGGAACCAATGAGAATGGCCTGAGTTTTGGCATCATTTAGCCTTAATCCATTTAAGTTTTATTTCTTAATTTAAGGGATATTATTACTATTATTATATTGTACAGTAATTGAACTGTGCGAAACTAATTTCACTTTCTGTTTTCTTTCCTAATTTTTTCGGACAGGTCCATAATTAATTAATTAAGATATATATGAAGCTATTCGCACTCTCACCTTTCATTACCAGCTCTATAATTAGCGATTATAACCAACAGATATATCTTTTTTTTTTTAACTAAGGATTTTTATTTTATAAGAAGAACGGTTTAGGTGAAGGGAAGTGGAAAAGGGACAGAAGAAGAGGGGGTGGCAATTGGCTTTGTATCGATATATCTTAACCCCTCAGTTTCTCATTGGAACAAATAAAAATTGTAAGGGCGGTTTTCCCTCTTCAGGGCACCGGCTCACAAGAGGAAAATAAATATCCGACAATTCACGGACCTCAATAACGCTTTTCTAGTTTTTCCGATGGAAACTAGAAATTCCTTGCCCATCTACAGATGTTTCCGTTAAATGGGAAATGGATATTTGCTCTTAAGACGTTATATCATTATTGAACTCGTTATAGAAATATATATATATATATATATATATATATATATATATATATATATATATATTTATATATATATATATATATATATATATATATATATATATATATATATATATATATATATATATATATATATATTTCAGAAATGACATTAAATGTTTTATTATCTCTACTTTTTTCAATAAGTTAGCAGACGATTTACAAATATCATTATTAAAGATGAAACGTAATTTACAGATTTACTATATCCAGTTAAAAAAAAATTGTTATTTCTGTTTATATATATATATATATATATATATATATATATATATATATATATATATATATATATATATATATATACACATATAGAAGTAAATGGAGTTTCGAAATCCTCATTCCTTGAGCCTCTAACATACAGCTGAATAGTTAAAATGCCAACGTTTTGCCAATCCACATCACCAGGACAGAACAAAAGCATAATAAATATGTCAAAAGAAAAACCAATTTTACTTGGAACATCTCACAAAAATAAGCACAGAATAAAAACCGGAAGTTGCATAAACGCAATAGTGGAAGGTTATATTATATATACATATTTTTTTTTTTATTATTTGAAAATTAATACATTCTGCAACATTGGAGGGCAATATTATACTAGCTATCTTTTTTGAGAATTCCTTACCATCCTCCTCCATACGGAAAATCATATCTTTCATTTTTCGTCAAACACCTATTATCTATCCATCTCCTCATATGTGTTGGCAGCCTCATTTTACTGTTATTTTATAGCTATCTATATATTATCTATGCAGCTTATCAGTACAAATATTTAAACATACCGATATGTATTTATCTATAGTTTTATTAATTTATTTATGCTTATCCTTTATTATAACTCCAAGGATTTAGTTCTCTGTAATTTAATTCATTCTTGTCATTTTACGCCAGACACGTCTATTGTTATTCTTAGGGGACCAAATTTCCTAGAATAAAATTTAATTTTCTACTTCTTCTTCTTAGAAAAAGAAATAAAAAAAATTAATTTAGTGTTTTAGCATTTATTATAAATTTCATTTGTTTTTTTTAGTTTCGTTAATGCATTTTACATAAATTATAGATAGGAAACACACGTAAGCAGAAAATACAGTAAATTATGGTTAAGGATATAATATGAGGATCATAAAAAGACAAATCGAATTAAGTGCGATCAAGATAGGATATCCCATATCAACAGTCAAATAAAGGCTAACGGAAAAGAAATTCAGCGTTTAAAAACTATTTGTCCAAGAGACAGATTGTTGTACCACTCAATAAAAGAAAAGAAAAAAAAACTATTGTACCACTAGCTTCCAATAACAGTGATGCGGCTGGATGAGAAGCACTGGGATCTCTTGGATTGTGCTTTGCCTTCCACAAGTGGAGATGAAAGCTTGGTTCGGGGTTTCCTTGCCATAAGTAAATATTTTACGTAGGTATGATTGTTTTAAAAAAGACTTATTTAATTCAATAATTTTATTTCCGAAGTGCATAATTTTGTTTTATTTTTATCTTATGAGTATTTATTATTATTATCTTTGTAGTAGTATATTGAAGTATGTCTGTTTTTTTTTTTTTAATTTCTTATCTTTAATTTATTTTATTTTTATTAATTCTATATACTTTTTATTAATTATTTAGTTGTTTTTTCACTTTTATTTATTTTTTGTTTTCTGTATATATAGTGCAAATGTAGTCTTATCTCACTGTAACTATTATACACATAAGAGAATGTCATATTAATCAATAAATAAAATTTTATCAACTTTGTTATTTATTAATATTATTTTATATCTATATTTTTTTATATATAAGTATTGAATGAAAACAATGTTAAAACCCTAATACTCACTGCCCTTCAATATGACAGGTTCTATTGTTATCCAATTATCTTATAAATATATAATTGAAATTATATATATATACACACAATAAGTATGCATTGGGAGGCAGAGGGTAGAAGAAGGAGAGGAAGACCCCTAGTCAGATGGAAGGATAGAGTGGTAGATTGTGTGGCTGGGAAAGGACTGTCGGAACAGGATACCATAGACCGGCAGTGATGGAGGGAGAGACTTGCCAAAGCAGGAGTTTAGTTGAGGAAAACTTCATATTAAAGAAATATTCAAGGAATATATATATATATATATATATATATATATATATATATATATATATATATATATATATATATATATATATAAAGAGATTATTATGCTGTATACTGTCTTATATATATATGTACTATTTCGATCTAATGAGTCTTCTTCAATCTGTTGATGTGAGAAATTCTCTTTTCGTGTAATTATTTGAGAGTGTTGTTGTTTTTCATTCTTCCAGCTATATTCTAGCTGTGTAATACCGTCCGCCTTCAGGATAGAAGACAACTTTTGGCTCGAATAGATTGTTGTTTTAGATAATCCATTTAAGATACATCAACGTTTTGTTCACGATTTGTTTTATCTGGAGAAATCCTAGACGTATCAACAATAATTTGTTCCCTTCTTTTCTTATCAAATCAACGAAATTCGTATTCTAAGTGGATTGAATTCTATAGGTTTCGATCTGCTTATTATTTCAATGAGTTCAGGTGATGCTGAAGTCGCTAAAAAACGACATATATTTTTAACGCATTTCATCATTGTCTTATTTAGTATTAAATAAAAAACGTAATTATTAAATAATTTAAATTCACTCCAAACAGATGCTGATATATTTTTGTATGCAGCTTTGCGCAATGGGAGATATATCGGTATCATTTGTTCATTATGCGGTCTACCATGCGCCACCCTAATCAAATACAGTTTTTCCAAACGTTTCCCACCCATCGTGATTTACGTCTATAATAAAATTCGATATAATAGTCTCGGGTGAAATGTTTTTCATAACTCGGATTCAGATCAGTATTCGGTAGTAAAATAAAATTCGACCCGGCTAGAAATCGATGCATATCTCATGTTTTTATAGTCAGCATATTCAAGCTGTTTTCTATGGCGATGCACTCAGTGTAATATCTATACAGGGTATCTAATACAAATTAGCCCGAATATTTCTAAAGGCCAAAGGATGATCAAATCAGAAAAATGCCGATAAAAAATGCACTGAGGGGAGAGCGGGACTAAAACTCCGATTTTTTAAACAACCTAAAATATTATTTAGAAAATGACCTGTTAACAAAATGTATGCTAGCTTATAATTTGTTCATTTATTCTTCATTAAAAATCCGAAAGAATTTCGAGTGTAATACTTACGGATATATTTATATTAAATTAAGTATACAGGAAAACAAAAAGTAACAATTATTAGTTATCAACATAGATGGTGAAAAAAATAAAGATTCGAATATTTAATAATTTCTTTAAAAACTTATCAACAATTCCTTAAGGGTTAAAAAAAAATTAGGAAGCGAAAGATATAATTTTCCTTTGGTGTTTTAATATCTAATATTAATCTCATGATGCCGCTTTGCAATTTTCAGCTGATGTAGCTAATCAGTGTTATATAATTAGGATCATATAACAAAGTTTATATTATAATTTTTTTTTTTTTTTTACAGCCTTTTCATACAAGTCTTACAACTTGTAGGCCTCCCCTAATTAAGGGGATATTATGGTCTAACTTCCTGTGGAGACCAGCCGTAGTGGGAAGTATATTATAATAGGATATTAAATTAGTATTATAAAAATGTCAGTACGTATATGAATTTAGTTTAACTATAAGACTTATATTTATCTCTTTTCATTTTGGAGCTCTCTCACTCCGAACAACTTACCCCGTTAACGTTTTGCCCCGCTCTTGAATCACATTTAGTGAGGTCATTAGTGTATACTTTTATTTATTTCTGTTACAAATACCATCTTGTATGCTATAATAGTAAATGGACATTTTCATGTCCTCATAGTATGTCATCAGTTTACTACAAGAGTTAACTCCAAATCTCCTACAAGAGTATGGCAAAATTATAGATCTAGGTCTCCTGGCAATTGTGTGGCAACAAGAATGTCAATTCATGAGTGATTTGTCTTTAAGACCATGGGGATAAATATGCCCAGGAATAGTAGGGGGGATGAAGGAAGTCTGGGGGGGCCTTTAGTATTTATATGAGGTCCGTGTGAAGGAAGCCTTTTGCTTAAACCTGTTATAGTTCTCTATGTTCTGGTAATGGGTCTTGTTGTGTCCAGTCAGTGCCTTTTAGATGACTATTTCTAAGCTATCAGAGATAGTTTTAACCTTTGGGTTAGGGGAATTGTCAATATATGATTCACTAATCAGGACAGTTAATACACTCAATTGTTTAAATTAATATTATTATTATTTGTTGCGATCCATTGTGCCTATTGTTCGACACGATACGTATTGTATACTTCCTAAAAAATCTCCAAGTTTGTGGCTACTTCTGAATGGATCTCATTTATAGTCATTCAAAAAGTTAAGAAAGATCCCGAAAAATTTATTTCAATATCATCAAAACTTGCCGTTAGAATTAATTTTAGAATCTTTTAGTTGGAAGGGGAGGGAGAGGGCGTGAGAGAGGGTGTGTGTGTGAGAGAGAGAGAGAGAGAGAGAGAGAGAGAGAGAGAGAGAGAGAGAGAGAGAGAGAGAGAGAGAGAGAGAGAGAGAGAATAAATAAATTAATCTTTATTGCTTTTAACTAATACAACATATATTTGACTAATATATACATATATTTGACTAATATATACATATATTTGAAAATTTATAGAAATATTAAATATATATATATATATATATATATATATATATATATATATATATATATATATATATATATATATATATATATAGAGGAGATTCTTTTGTGTTTTTCTTGCATTGCGATTAAAAGCAAGGCTTGAAACGAGAAAATAACATTATTTTTAAAAAGTTTCGGTATCATTGGATTTTTTACTGCCAATAGTTTTTCATTTCTTTCGGATTAGACTAAGAAAATTAATAAATTCACTTTATAAACCGTCTTATGAATTATTCTTATATACAAAGCAATTAAATATTTACCGCTGCTTAGTCTACACCACAAGAATATAAGACGCGGGAATCCCAATGCTCCGCAATACCTGGCACCAACATTGCCTTCTTGAGATCGAATGTAATTCCATCTTCTCATTATCACCTGGGCCTAGCTACGTGGAGCGTCAATGACGGTTTTGCTTCGCTAACCTATTTAGCGGGAACCTCAACTTCCACCCTCATCCAATATGGGATTTATAATGTTATTGAAACATCTCCGTTTTCACATCAACCAATTTCGAATGCGGTCTAAATAACTTCTGCTGCTTGGAGAATATTTTCAGGCTTCAAATATATATGAATAACTATTTATGATTTTGGGTTTAACGAAATCGAAAAAACCCAAAAAAATAAGGACGCCCCAATAGATTTCCTTGAATGAAATCTATGAAACCCTAGATATTGATATCTCTATAGGATTGTCTGCAAAACAATGCAGGATTTCATGTTTTCTTTATATTAACCCTCTGCATCGCAAACTGTATTCGTTTGAGAGATTATTCTTTTGTATGAATATAAACATTTAATGAACAAATATGCTTCTATCTTCTGTAGTATTTCAATATTCCGAAATAATTCAGTCTTTGTTTAGATTTCAAAGTTTTGGTCGAAGAAAATCCAAGAAAAACTGTTCCAAGTTTTGATAATCTGACTCGTAGATTGCAAATGCGTTGTTTGAATGTTTAAAATGTTCCGAATATCAAAGGTTAAATTTAAAATTTTGAAAAAAAAATCGCAAGATAACAAAAATATATGTATTATTAATTAAATATGAAAACATCGCAAGATAATTATTTTTCTAAACATGGTGATACATTGATTTTGTTACTTAAGAAAACACCTGATCTCGCAAAAGTACCAGGATTCTGTAAACGACATTGTATCCACTCACTCACACCTAGCAAGTATTAAATACATGAATAGAGTTTCTGTGACTTCCTATAATGAAAAATAAAATGGGTGTAAAGAAATTTTTCTGTGAAATAAAAATTTTTGATTTTTTTCCAAGGGCCATTTTCCATATGGGAGTTTATTATTATGCACCCCTAAGTAGATTTTTCCAAAATACTATCGATTTTATATGTCTAGTTTTTGAAAATGATATCCAATTTAAGATTACGCCACTGCGTTTAGACTTATTGAATCTCTTATAGAAGATCTGGATTTAATTCTTGTAGTCAACCCATATATTTATAGTATTATAGTACATTTGATGATAGATGGTAGTTTGGATTAAAAAATGCCAATGTTAAAAAATTAAATTAAAAAAATATCGCTATATTTAGAAGAATATCTTCATAAAATACTGAGAATATTATATGATTATTCAACTTCAATTTAACTTGCACGGAAAGAGAAATTCCTAGAGCGATGGAAAGCACTTTTTTCTCGTTGTACAGGAATTTACTGACATATAAAATACACAAAATTAAAAAAAATAATAATTCTATTCATATACTTACGGCTTTTTCAACGCAGGCCTATATTCCTGAAACATAAATAAAACTTTCATTAAAACGATAAAGTAACAACAAAAAAATAATGTAAAGAAGTACCATATGTTTATGTCAATTATGGCAACTGTACCAATAACAGATAGTTTTGAAATCATTTACAGACAAGCTTTATAGGCCCAAAATAAAGAGTAAACTTGAAGCTAGGACACTTAAGAGGGTGATACCTGAACCTGAAGTGATATTACGCCACAATAGCCTAGTGGAAGTTCATTTTTTAATGGAGTAAGGCTGTGTAGTTGTTTAAGGCATATTTAGTCTGTAGTACAAACTCCTTTTTATCAAAGTATTAACATCTGGCTAAAACTCAGTATTTTAACTTCATCTCATCATTACCTACAAATAGTTTATTTACTGAAATTCTCGGAATTTAGACGTTTCCAATATGGAGGTCTTCAAAATTTATCTATTTTATTATGTATTAAAAATTCGCAAATACCCACTTGCTTTCCACTTTGAACATAAGATAACATGAGCACATATTCGAGAAAAAAAGTGGCTTTAAAAAATAATGAGGCGTTTGGCGGGACATACGCCCCCAAATTGTCAAAATAACGAGGTTATATAGGCCAAACTGATCAATATTTTTGATTGCTACATTTTTTCTCGACTTTGGCTCAAGTTATCTTACCATTAAAGTGGAAAGCTAAGAACTCGTAAATACCCATTTCCAATCAACTTTAATTGTAAGATAACTTGAGCAAATAGTCAAGAAAAAAGGTGGCCTTCAAAAATATTGTGTAGGTCACGCCCCAATTCCGAGAATTTTCGTAAATAAAATATCTGTAGGTTACGTTGAGATGAAGTTATTTACGAAATTTCATGTTAATAATTTTATAAAAAAAAGGGGCCTGTGCCCGGTAATATGAAGGTCTATTAAATGTAATTACACAAACAATAATACTTTAAGAGATATTTTTCGCCATAAAACATCGTTACATTTTACCATTTTAGGGGGAGGAGAGACATCCCAGATCATGGAAAACAATAAATAAAAGCTTTACAACAATTAATTTTAGTTATTTTAGCTGAAAACAGAGGTACTTTTACTTTACAGGATAATGAATATCATTGTTTTTTGAAAACTTAAGCTAAATCTAGATTTTCTTCATAATAAACCTCAACTTAATTAATACGAACCTACGCTTATTAAACGAAGAAGGTTTTGTAAAATTGGTGTAACAGTAGTATAGTTTCATGATGATAAACAAAAAAATCACAATCAATTTATGATTTTTCTAAAACAGAACATAGCTTAGTATAGCTGCTCAAAAGTCTTCTGTAAATAGTTTTAACAATGATAAAATCTATGTTCATTTAAAGTAAGACTCATCTTGTTTATAATGAAGAAATTATTAATTACCTAAATTAAGTATTTCTTTAGTTATTGCTAACGACCAATTAAAAAAAAATAGCTAACTTAAAAACCACAAAAGTTGGATTTCCTACTTTTCTGTTGAAAATTGGCCCATTATTAATTTGAACTTTTTTGTAGCTATTGAGGTCATCTATCACTCCTATAAACATTTTCCACTACTTATGGCCGTCCTGTATATTTTACAAATAAATTTCTGAAATAAATATGTTCTATTGATAATAGGTGATAAAAACATTCTCCACTTACTACTCCAGACTCAAAATATATCATAGAGATTACAGAAAAATTTATATTTCTGATTTTAAAAAGTATTAATCAAAGGTTGTTATTATTTTTTATTTTATTTTTTTATTCATTAATATTTACAACTGTATCATAAAAAAAAAATATAACTAGTAAATGTGCACACAGTAATAATACAATCACATGAAAACGCTTGTTGAGAAACTACCCATTGGTAGCACTCTAATAATATATTTACATAAGTAGATCACGAGGCCATCTTCTTTTCAGTCGCCTCAGAGGGATTGTTATTATTAATTGTAAAAATTGTGTTCGAAAATAATGATTAGAATATGATTTTCATCACTTATTGTCAAAAATAAAAATCGTTCTCAATAAAAATTATCAAATGATTTAAAAAAAAAAAATGATATTTTGATTTTTCATTTATCAATTTTTAACCTTGGGTTTAAATATATAAATGATAGTACGGGAAAATTTTCCAAAGCATTTATAAGAATGAATTTGTTTTTATTTATTATGAATGTGTTTTTATTTTTTCATTTAATGTTGTCTCATGTTTGATTTATTCAGTTATTCCAAGTTTTCTTTTCTTTTCTTTTTTTATAATCTTGTTTTTATTTAATTGTATATATATAGTACGTTCATTCATCCTAAATACTCAATGTCCTTAATTGAGGCAAAATGTATATATTTTTTCCTCAATAATATATTATTATTAATGAAAGCATTTGTAAATAACTGTGTTTTAAAAAGAAAAAAATCAGACTTGAAAAAGGATCGATGAATAAAACGTTGTCATTCCAAATAAAAAAAGATATATTAACAATAAAAACAGTACTGGTGCACAAATGGATTTATGAATTATAAACACCGAAATAAAGAGAAATTAAACGTTAAATAATATATATTAAGGGCGTTATGAGGGTCCTTCCGTATATGTATATATATATATACATATATATATAAGTTAAGCGTCGTCGGACTTAGAAAACAAAAAAAAAGAAGGAAAAGGGAAAAGATGTAACATACACGACTTCTGAAATAACACTGCTTTATTCGTTCCATAAGCCTCCTTATATACACTTAGCCTGTTTATTTACATTACCAGATAGTATTAAGGCTGATCCCGCCAGTCTCCGGTCTTTATCTCCCCCCCACCAGTTTACGAACAGGATTTTCGGAAACTTAAATGTTGCTAGATCGGAGCCCACGGTGATCAGCCTTAACACTTTACAATTGGTTTTACAGTATATCCTTAAAAGAAAATAAAATAGTTCCACTCAACTGGAAAAATATTAAATACAGAAGAAATAATTAAAAACACTGAAACTAAACACAGCACTTTAGAACTCCTACCACTTGAGAACTCCTAACAACAACAAAAAAAAAACACAATTTCCTCTATACATGAAATAATACAACAAAAAAAACAAAAAAAAATCTTTTACAACTTGTTTTGTTTTGACAGCCACAAAAAAAACATATTCCTCTGTTTTATCTACAGCGGTGAGGGTACTACGAATCCATAGGTCTATGTCCCGACTCTATCATTGGGAGCTTTAATTGTTCGATATGAACGGTTCTCCTCTTTCTGGGCTCATTCACGCTCTCAATAGTTACCAGGTTATGCTCCCTAATAACAACCACTCTGAATGGACCCTCGTACCGTAGCAATTGTTTCCCTCTGTTGGTTCCCAATTTCCGGTAAACTATTGTTCCTATTTTTAGTTCCCCCATTTGGTCGCGAACTTGTACATTCTGCCTTTCCACCCGCTTCTGCTTTTCCCGCTTAATTCTCGCCGTTATCTTTCCCCATGTTTTCTCTACCTCTACCCTATTGCTGAGAATTTGATCCACTAACGGTTCGGTAAGCGTAGTTTCCCCATAATCCCGCCTTGGCCTGCGCATCCCGAATAGAACTTCCATGGGTGAAAACCCCGTTACGGAGTGGATCGAGTGGTTATAGGCTGTTACCGCTTTCCTCATTGCCACATCCGGCTCCAACCCTTTTTCACCCTGATATACACGGACGTGGTCGCTTAACGTACTGTGCAGCCGTTCAATACCGCCTCTACCTTTAGGATGTCCTGGGGTGTTATAATGCCACGCAATTTCCAATCGCTTCACCTCCTCCCTAATCGCGGCATTGTCGAACTCCCTACCACCGTCCGAAGTAATCCTCTCGGGGACCCCATAGAACTGCACCCAGGTTTGTAGGGCTTCCGCAACTGCATTGGCTGACTTCTCCATCACTTGGTATGCCATCGCCACCTTGCTGAATATGTCGATTACCGTGACCCACTTAAACCCTTTCCAGGTAAACGTGTCAATCTGAAGGTCCTGTAGCGGCATATTCCCTGTAGGTGTCTCCTCCTGAACTCCTCTGGGGGGGTGTCGATCGTATTTTGTGCGCATGCATATCTCGCATTTCCCAATGACTTCCTGGATGGACCTCTTCATGCCCCACCAGAAATACTTCCGACGCAATGCCTGCAGCGTCTCATTAACGCCTCGGTGATTGGTTTTCCCCTGGTGATATGCTACTGTGATTGCTTGCTGCTGCTCTTCGTCCTGTACCGTCTCCACAGCATACTTACACCGGATGAATGTCCTGTCCACGCCTATTCGCTCGGACCTCCACATTCGCTTGATCTTATCCCATACCGTATTGTTTCCTACGTATAGGTAGTGCGTTTTACCCGCTTCCGAGGCATCCCTCAGTGCCGTACAGATTTGTTCTTCGCTGACCCCGGGCTGCGACCAAATGACGCGGATCCTACTTCTCCCGTACCTTCTGAAATCGATCTTCATGATTCCGGTTGTTCGTGTCTTCCAAATCACCTGACGGTGTTTGTCGTTCACGATCTCCTCTATTTCTTCCATCTCCGCTGCCCTTTCCTCCGCTGAGCTCTCCTCTTCTGGGGAATCTCCCCTGTCCTCAATCCCTGCGGTGTCATTTGCCCCTTCGCCATCGGGAGTCCATTCCCTCAAGAATTGGCGCACGTCCTGCGATGGTCCTCCCCTGTCCTCTTCAACCGCGTTGATCATGATGGCCCTCGAGAGCCAGTCTGCCACCACGTTTTCCTTTCCCGGCTTATACACCACCTCTATGTTGTATTGGCTTAGGATCTCCTTCCATCTTGTGACCCTAGCTGAGGTTTCCTTGAGTTTTCCTACCCACTGGAGGGGTTTGTGGTCGGTATGGACTCGAAATTTTCTCCCGAATACGTATGGCCTGAAATGGTCGATAGCCCATACTATCGCGAGTAGCTCCCTCTCCAAAGCGCTGTACCTTGATTCCGCACCCGTAAGCCGACGGCTCGCGTATGCTATCGGTCGTTCACCCTCACTCCCCCCCTGGGACAAAACGGCCCCTAGCGCGTATTCACTCGCATCAGTGGTTATATTAAAAAGCTTCTCGAAATCCGGAAACGCTAACACCGGCTCCGTCAGCAACCTATTCATACATTTTCGAATGTTATTCTCCATCTCTGGTGTCACCACAATCTTCGCGCCTTTCTTCAACAAATTGTTAATGGGTACCAAATACTCTGCCATCTCGGGTACGAATCTCCGGTAATAATTCAGCGTCCCGAGAAGCCTACGAATCCCCTTGACGTCCCGTGGTACCGCCATCCGCGTGATTGCTTCCACCTTTGCCGCATCCGGTCTGACCCCCTCGCTAGAGATAGTGTGGCCTAAAAAATTGATCCGCGTTTGTCCCAGCAGAGACTTCTCGCTTGACAATTTCAGCCCGAATTGCCGGAGCCTTTCGAATACTGCCCTCAGATGCTCCACGTGCTCGGTTTCCGTTCTGCTAAAAATCAGCAGGTCATCCATGTATACCTGGCATACCGAGTCATCGATGCCCCTCAAAAATTCGTCCATCAGACGCTGAAACGTTATGGGCGCATTCTTCAGACCAAACGGCATCCTGGTGAATTCATAATGCCCCCTTTCAAATGTGAACGCTGTTTTGTGTTGGTCTTCCGGGTGCATCCGTATTTGGTGGTATCCCGCCTTGAGGTCCAGCGTGCTAAAGACCACGGCCCCACTCAACCTATCGAGTATATCCTCGAATCTCGGGATCGGGTACTTCTCGTCTACCGTGTTATCGTTCAATTTACGATAGTCTACTACCACCCTGTATTTTTCCTTATTATCCCCCGGCGCTGCCTTCTTTTTCACCGCCCACAGGGGACTATTGAATGGTGAGGTGCTATCAACTATGATTCCCTGTTCTTTTAGACTATCTAGCTCCTCCCGAATATGCTGTCTCAACGCCTGCGGGTATCTTCTCTCTTTCACGTAAGTTACCCTCTCCTGTTTCAGTGGGATTTCGTGCACCGTCCTCCCTGTTACTCCTAATACCTCACCTTCCCTGAAGAAGATATCCCTAAACTCCTCTTGTAGCAACTTCCTCCAGTCCTCCACTCTGTCCACCGCTCCTATCCGCACCCTTCTTTCTCTCGCGACCCCTATACATCCGAACTTCCTCTTTCCTAACCTAACGCTCCAGACTCCTCTACGGTTTCTAATGCTCGCCCCTACCTGACCTAACAAATCGCACCCTACTATGACTTGGTATTCCCGAGTCATGTTCTCTACCACATGCACCGTTAGCTCACCCTCTTTCCCTGTCCACCGATCAAGCCCAATTGTCGCCTCACCCTCTACACTACAGGGACCACCCAGAGTGATCAGCTGGCAGTCACATTTCTGTATCCGGAGTACCCTCTCGCTCCCGCACCCTTTTCCTAACGCCCTTCGAGTCATAATAGTGCTCGAGCTACCCGTGTCCACAAGACACTTTACTCCCCCGTCTACTTCGATAATTGGCAACCAGCATGGCTTACCTCGGATGTTGTTGCATATTGCTGTGCGGTCGCCTCTCTGCCGACACACTCCTCAGATGTCGTCCCGCTTCCTCCTTTCTGCCGCCGCTCGTCGCTGCTCACTCCGTTGGCTGCGCCTACCTCCTTCACCTCCGCTGCTGCCTGGTTCGTCCGTCTCCGTTCCCGACGCTCCTGACTCCTCGGTTGCCTCCTCCGAAGATCCGTCCCGCTGATGTACCCTGGCTCGTCTTTCATCCTCTGCACATTCACCTCCATGGGTTCGTCCTGAGGTCTCTCCCTCCTGTGAAATATGTATGGGCACTGCCTTGCTATGTGCCCTTCCGTCCCGCACTCGAAGCATCTGGTGCGCGGACATTGCGCTACTAAATGTCCCGGCTTCCCACACCCGTGACATTTTCTCTCTTCCCTCCGGGGCCCATTCCTCGGCCTCGACGACTGTCCCGATCTTCTTTCCCTCGTCGGGGCTTTTTCTCCACTCGGCTGCCTGGTGTCCCTCTTCTTCCAACCTGTCGGGGCTGTCCATGGTCGTCTATCCGTCACCCGGGTCCAACCCGGTTCTTCCACATCCATCCGTGTCTCCTCCTCTCTGGCACTTAGGTCGATCATCTCCTGGGCGCATTCGAGGAACGATCGCTCTCTGGGCAGTCCGTCCCTCTTCCCCGTTTCTTTAGCCAGCTGGACTTTCAATATTGTCGACAGAAACTCCATCCTGGCTTCGACCTCTCCCACGCTCATTGTTTCCCGCATCTTCTCGGTTATGCGATTGTACTTCGCCACGAGTACTCCCGCATATTGCCCCCTTGACTGTCGTTGGGCCCGCCGCTCCCTAAACATTTGGAATATGTCCTCTTCCGGTGTCCACCTACCTCCTCCAAAAGCCTTCTTCAGCCGCTCCTTAATCACCGGCCACGGAGTCTCCTCGTCCGCTTGGATCTGGTTCAGGACGTTCCTCCTTACTCGGCACACAAGAGCTGCTTTTAGTTCTTCAGCGTCCCCTAGGTTCACCAGGTCCTCCGCCACCTTCACCTCGATTCTTGACATAAGACGATCTCCGCCTTTCAAGAAATGGTTGAGCTCGCCTACCTCGCCTCCGAATCGTTCCAGGTCCGCAATGGCCCTCCGTAAGTCCTGCGTGGTTGTTGCTCTTATTTTCATCCATTCCAAGGCATTGGCGTGTGCTTCTGCCAACGTGTCCCTTGGTAATGGAGGGATCTCCTGGATCTGAGGGATCTGTGCTACCTGAGGGACTTGAGGTATCTGAGGTACCTGAGGCGCGATCTGGGGTACCTGATTGATCTGTGGAATATCCTGAGGTTGAGGAATTTCCGGTACGCTTAGTACTCCCGGTCTAATCAATCCTTCTGTCGGCATTTCACCTTTTCCTTAAACACCAAAAAAAAAAAATATCTACTTAAAAAAAAATTACTTCCCTGACGTTGTCCCGGGTTTCGGCACCAGTTAAGCGTCGTCGGACTTAGAAAACAAAAAAAAAGAAGGAAAAGGGAAAAGATGTAACATACACGACTTCTGAAATAACACTGCTTTATTCGTTCCATAAGCCTCCTTATATACACTTAGCCTGTTTATTTACATTACCAGATAGTATTAAGGCTGATACCGCCAGTCTCCGGTCTTTATCTTATATATATATATATATATATATATATATATATATATATTTATAATAATATCTTTAAATTCTATGCACTGAGATGACAAAGAAACGGCTTATTAACAAACTTTAGATATGATAATCTCCTCTCGTGGATTACCCGGGCGTTCACGGTTCAGATCCACGGTACAACGAGTAGAGCCGAATGGGATGAAGCAAACTCCAATATATTTCGGTGAAAGTTAGGCGGGCTGCGTGATAGGGTCCCTGAATAGGAATACGCTTGGGATGCCATAGCGGCAGTTTTTGATATGCCCACTCCCTTAGATTCCAAAGCACCCACAACCATCCCTTTATGGAAAGAATGTACGGATCTCGCCCGAAGGATTTGTTTTATGAAGAAATTTCATAAGCGAATAGTAGGTTATTCATTACTTTCTATCAAGGAACCATGAATTAAAAAATTTTATAAGTTTATAAATCAATCATTTGACTGATGGCAGTTAACACGATCATTGCTAGTTTCTCAAGGGAATCTTTTTTCTATTACAAAAAACTTGACTTAAAGTATCCAACTACTCATAAACTCTTAGTTTTAAATCAATAAGGGATATTTTAATTTTTTTTTATTGATGATATTTACAACTGTATTACAAGTAAAAATACATTCAGTAAATGTGAACAAAATAATATAATAGCATTAAATCACTTATTGAGAAAGTACCCACTGGTAGCACTCTAAAAATGTATTTAAAAAAGGAGATATCGAGGCCATCTTTTTTTCAGACGCCTCGGAGTGTTCTCAGGGATCGAAAAGGAAGCAAGATTATAAACGAGAGGGTTAGGAATGTCCTGAAGTTTGTTATGGAAGGATAGGTATCTAGATTGGGCCAGGTCAGAAAGATAAGGAACATTAAGGTCGCTATGGATGATTTTGTTTGTGACAAAGTAAGGAGCATTGAGGATTTTACAAAGGATTTTGGATTGGATGCGAGAGAAATTCGATGGTTTAGTGGAGCCCCATAGCTCAACTCCGTAAGTCCAAATAGGCCTTATTATAGTCAAGTATATGAGTCTTTTGTAATTAATGAGAAGTTTAGAGCGTTTGTCTAGTAAGTGCTGAAGTAATCGGAAACGTCGAGCGGTTTCTTGTCGTTTCAGTCTAGTATGAGGATTCCAAGTTAGTCGTTTGTCCAGGTGGAGTCCTAGGTATCGGATTTGCTCAACAGGGATAAGTGGAGTATTGTTAAAGGAAACTGTGGGACAGGCAGTCGTTGGTTTACGACGAAAAGTGAAGGTAATTTGATGGGATTTATTGGACTTTATTTTAATTCTCCAGTTTTGACACCATTCTTCAAGATTTATGATGTGTGATTGAAGCATTTGGGATGCAATTGATGGGTCATTATTTACTGATAGGATACATGTGCCTTCGGCATGTGTGGTGATGACAGTGTTGGGATAGGTAGGGATGTCAGCTGTATAAAGTTTATAGAGGATAGGACCTAGGAACTTGAGGAACACCAGCGGACTGGGAAAAAAGCTATGAATATGCGTGTTTTGAATTGAATATGAAGAAATTGCTCAAAAACTATTCAAATTAAATACTTAATAGTCGACCGTTGTATTTTAGAGGAAGGAGATGGTATGGGGTGGCGGTCATAAATAGACTAAAAAAGTGGCAAACCTATTTTATTTTAAGCCAATGTTTACTCGACTTTGCTGGTCTTGTTCAGGGAGGTGTGTTCAGCAAGGAGTTTTAGTTACAACTGGAGTTGTAACTAAAACTCCTAGTTATATTTATTCTATTTTTGACCGCCACCTCGGACCATTTCCTTCCTCTAAAAACTATTCAAAATAATTAAATCTCAAGTACACCATCGGAAAGCAGACAAAATTTTCTTTACGTATTCAGAGTTTAAATTTACTAAGGTCAATGATAAAATTTACTTTCAGAAGGTCTAATATGACCGGGGTACTGCTGCTGTTATAGTACCCATCTAAGAGCAGTATATCTCTTTATTGTAATTTTCGTATTAGACCTCCTCGAGGTGCCTTTTATCACCGAACTTAACCAATTCAAATACTGTATATTTAAAAAAAAAAGTTTTGTCTACATTGCGACGGAGTGCTTAGAATTTATATTGAATAGTTTCTTAGCAATTTCTTCTTATTGAATAAAAAAACGTGACCACTTTGAGGAAGATACGAAATTGGTCTCAACTCCTCTTCCATTCGGAATCGACTCATGCATCAAATGAAATTTTATTTTGTCAATTTTATCTAGAATTTTTCCCAGAGCTTGGCTATGACGAATTGAGACACCCTGCTGTCAAAATAATATTTCAATTTAAAACAGTTAATTGCGATACAAATATTGTTTGTATAAAATATAGATTAAAAGCTTAAACGCATTTATTTATTTATTTTATTTTAAATGATATTTACAACTGTTGATATTTACAACTGTAAACGTATTTAAAAGGTTGAAGAGAATTTATATTATAGAAAATATATGAAAGCTAAAAATAAATGCTTATTAACTTTGGATATTTATTTATCAATATCATCTACCATTAAATATGAAAATTTTTTTTTTTTTTTTTTGTTTATTGATAAATATTACAATCTGTCTCAATAAAGGACATTTATAATAGAGTTCTGAGAGCACATTCACACCATAATGAAAAAAATAGAGTTAATATTAATATATACATATACATATATGTATATATATATACTGTAACCAAGATTAACGAAACATTGAACAAAAAAAAACTCTTCTCTCTTTTGTTTCGTGTGGCTAATTATAATTTTTTTTTTAGCATGTGAATGTGCTCTTATATCTTATATCTTGACTATCGTTTCTTGATGTTTATATGTGACATGCCATACTATTGTATATAGCATAAGTATATTTTTTATTTTTTTTCTTATCTTAAGTATCTTCCTATTTATCTTTAATTGTATATAGTAATTATATTTAAATTCTCTCTGTTTCCTTTTATTTTATTTCTTTTGCTTGTACATAGCATTATTCTGTAAATATTCTGTTTTGCTGCTTTATAAAAATATCCAACCTAACCCCTTCTCACCTGAGGTAATAAACCCCTTCTCATGGTAGGATAAATGATTAATCATGGCCAAATAATGGGTAAGTAACTTATATTCTCTATAATTATCACTTTGGAGATGAAAGGCTAGTAAAGCCAGGCGCCCAACAAGTAAAGATTATAATAAAAAATTATATTTATTAAAAATTATTTTATTATCTTTTTATTTCTTCTTCTTTTGGTCATAATACAAAGTCATATATAAATAGACCTCAACATTGCTGTTTAAAATCATATATTACATTTATTAATCATTATAATGTATATTATTTTATAATAATAATCTGTATTAGTTGTAGATTATAGATTAGATTATCTATACTAATTATTATAATTATATATATATATTCTTTATATCATATTATCATAAATAATCCATATTATTTATATTATATTATTAATTTCATAACAAAATCTTGACTCTAAACTTATATATAAATAATCTATATTAAAAGTGAATAGTGACGACAGCTATATTACTTAATTATTCGGTCTGTGTGCCTTCAATAATTACGAACACAATAACGCATTGCCAAACTTCATTGCGGGTCTGTTGTACTTGAATAATGAAGGGGCTAGAAGCTGTTAAAAGCTCTAGCTGGTTGAACTAAAATTATTACCTCTTTCTGAATGTTTTATATCAGCACGGTAATAGAATATAAAGGAATCAACTTAATACATATAAAAATAGTAGTATATAATTGAAATTATTATCTGAAATTTAAATATGAACCTAAAATTTCGAAACTATACCATAAATTTTTTACTCTTAAATATTCCTTTTTTAAATTTTTTTTTAATAATTTTTTTTTTCAGTCCATTAAGATCTTTGACCATCCTGATTCCCGATTTAAGTACATAGGGGTAGAGTCATCAGTCATACTCCCGGTCGGTGTGAGTTGCCTCCAGTAGGCTGACGGGCCTCACATAACCGGGGGGGAGGGTAAATATTCCTTAGACCCCATCAATACTTAAGGAAACTCTTCTCACTCTAACTGTAGTACGTTCACTCTTTTAGTTAATCTAGTTAACACAGTTATTATTCAAAATGAGTTATTCATTTTTCAAAATGAGTGATTTATTTATTATTTATTTTATTTTTTAAACCAGTAATTTCAAATCCAATTTTGTTAAGAAAAATATATTAAAAAAAATAAATTTCATGAATTTATATATATATATATATATTTTTTTTTTTTTTTTTTTTTTTTCCCTACGTGGTAACCCCACACAAGGATCGTTTATTTGATTTTCCTTCATGCTCCATTTCCTTCATATATATATATATATATATATATATATATATATATATATATATATATATATAATATATATATATATATATATATATATATATATATATATATATATATATATAAGCATCATTTAATTAGCAACGTGTTTGGCGTAATTAATCATAAATAAATATATATATATATATATATATATATATATTTATGATTAATTACTCCATACACGTTGCTATTTAAATGATGCTGATTCAGAGGGTGATTGTAAGAATCTGTGGGGTTAACATTTTAAATAGACTCGTGATTATATTTTATTTTTTATATTTGACAATTTTTTTGAATTTATTATAGACTGAATCGTTGTAACATCTGTGCTGTTTTTTTTAATTCTTCCATTTGGCCATGAAACGAGCTTTTCTCGCTACATTGTGCTTATCAATACTTCAAGGCTTGGATTGAAATGGAAAGGCGTGAAACCATATCCTTATCTCAAGTGTGTTATAACTTCAAAGGTTTCAGATATTTCCTTTTATCAGAATTCTACCTTTGGTATCGTATATGTAAGCTCTCAATTTTATTGATTTACCGGAGATACCGAGCTTATTATCTTTTATGACATTAATAAGTTGTTTTGAACTACCTAATAATAGTGATTTCCAATTTGCCTTATTGCAGTAACATGGTTCCAACTTGTACTCTGATAACATAATTCCAATTTAATGACCTATTAGTTAACAAACGTTTCACAAACAATATTTTATGATAAAGGAAAAAAAAACTCCGTCCTTCAGAATAAATATGTATAACTAATAATTTATTTATTCTCTCCTGACTTCGTCTCTTTAGATCCAATTTAACAAATAACCACTCTCAATTTGTAGTGTTGTCCTTTATTATTTTTATTTTTCCGTTTCAAGGATACTTTGTCATCCTCCTAAGTAACTATATTTATATAAATAATACATTATAGGTTCTATTCTAAAACAGTCTTTTACAATTTGAAAATCAATATTTTAAATTTTTACTTAACATAATTCAATCATTGGTTACTGAATATAAAAACTAAAACGGTACATATATTCATATGTATTTATTTATTGAGAAACATAACATTATGTCCTTTATTTAATTCTAAATGTATACACTTTTGTTTTTTATTATTGTCGCATTATAATTTTAAGCCTCTTAATATTGTGTATAGGAGAGGTGTATAAATAGTAATAAAGAGAGAGAAATGAGAGAAAGAGAAATTAATGTTAAAAAAAAGGAAAAAAAATCATGAATAATGAAAGGAAAAAAATATATATATATATATTTATTATACTCATATAAACTAACCACTTCTGTATATTTATATATAAGTTTATTTATTGTCCTACGGATTAACGAGTATGCTGTGTGTATAGCAACCCAATATAATTGGTCAGCAAGCTTTTATATTTTATATGAAAAGTATTTCTCTGTATCGCTATTTTGTTGCATATTATAATACATTTGATGGGATATCTTGGCATGTACGACTTTCCTGAGATTATGAAAATTACCTAATGAAATATTTCGCAATCGTTGTAAAAAAAAAAGTCCTTTTTATTATTTAATGAACTAATATTTCAGGATACATATACTACTGTCATTAAAGCATCTTTTTTTTAATTCGAATCGATTCGGAAAACATATTAATTAAAATTAAGGTGAATTGGAATTTCAAATAGCATCCATTTTTACATCGTATATTTTATTATTCATAATTTCAGGTTGACGTACGGTGATGCTACTAGGATAAAAGCTCTGGGATCTCTTTAAGCCTAGCTTTGCCTTTCACATGAGAACGGCAAAGCATGGTTCAGGGTTCCCCAGGATGAATGTAAATATTATTTATATGAATGAATGTGTGTCAAGTATTTTTCTCTTTTTGGTATCCTTTTATTTTTATTTTTACAAGTATTTTGTATTTTTGTTATTTTTTTATTGTACATATTTCTACTTACACGTTTTCTTTTTTTTTCTCAATGTTGAATATAACAGTACGAATGTGAACATAGATTCTTAATACCCAATGCCCTTGATTGAGGCAGATTGAATTATTATTCTTTCAATAAAAGTTTAAAGTTGTTCTTATATTATCTAAACTATATAAGCTGGTTGACCAATAAATCCAGAAGGGAAAAATGTGACATTATATTACGTTGTAACTGATCCGGTATAACAGCTGCAGTCCTCCCCCCTTATACTCTCCCCCCCCCCCAACTCAACCCCTTCAGCTATGAAAGTAGGACTAAACTTGGCTCCATAGCGTCCGGCCGGGAACTAAAGATAAGAAACTTTACCAACTTGTATAATTGTGCTCCTCTTTCAACTATCCGTTAGTTTTTTCTTTTCTTTTTTTTTCCTTTCTGCCTCCTAGTTGAGCTGCAACAGAATACATTAAACGAACTATATATCTTTTACGCCAAGAAAAGTTGTTTCCCTTCTGTTGGACCAAGACGATGGAATTCCCCTTGGAAGGAAGTTTCCTTTGTCACCCTGGTCAAAGGAAAAGGAGATGGTCATTGTCCAGGAAGGCTGGGTTCCAAGTCATTTTAGAGCAGGCCAAAAATAGTCTGTGTCGTCAAACGGCCAATAAACCTTACGGCCAGCTCCATTGGCTTTGCGGTTAACGCTGTGACAACTGACTGGAATGGAACGAAATGAGTTTTATTTCATTAAATACAACAAATTAATTCTTTTGTTTTATTTAAACTCTTAAAATAATCTGAAAAATTTCAGAATTTAGTAAATTATTATTGGAAGCATGTTGATACTATTCACCATATTAAGGGCATTGGTATCATATAATTATAGCCCTATGTGTGGATCCTCCCTATTTATATATAAACGGAAAAATGAAATAATACAAGAACAAAAATATGTAAATAATAATAGAAAAGTTAAATAACTTAAATATGTATAAAGAATTAACTATATCTAAAAACTAAAGAAATATAAAAATATATAAAAAAATAAGGAAATATAAAAATTAAATGAATATAAAAACTAAATAAATATATAAAATAAATAAATGTAAAAATTAAACAAATTTTAAAAATAAATAAATATAAAAATTTAAAAAAAGGAAAAAATAAAAAATAAATAAATATACAAATTTAATAAAAGTAAAAAATAAATATAAAAATTAAATAAACAAAAAAAAATATAAATGTAAAAATTAAATAATTACAAAAATTAAATAAATATAATAACTAAATAAATATATAAAAAAAATAAATATAAAAATTAAAGAAATATAGAAATAAATAAATATATAAAATAAATAAAT
Organism: Nezara viridula; assembly: GCA_928085145.1. Taxonomy (NCBI): domain Eukaryota; kingdom Metazoa; phylum Arthropoda; class Insecta; order Hemiptera; family Pentatomidae; genus Nezara; species Nezara viridula. The sequence goes on from OV725078.1 coordinate 33,710,169, forward strand.
GTAAAAATTAAAAAAAAAAATTAAAAAGAAATAAATAATTTAAAAAGAGAAATAAATATAAAAATTTAAAAATAGGAAAAAATAACTAAATAAATGTAAACATTAAATAAACAAAAATATAAAAATTAAATAATTATAAAAACTAAATAAATATATAAAATAAATAAATGTAAAAATTAAAGAAATATAAAAAATAAATAAATATATAAATTAAAAAATGAAAAATAGATAAATAAAAAAATTAAACTAATATAAAAAATAAATAAATATATAAATTTAAAAAAAGGAAACAAAATAAATATAAAAATTAAATAAACACAAAAAATAAATGTGAATATTAAATAATTATGAAAATTAAATAAATATAAAAATTAAATAAATATAGAAATAAATAAATATAAAAATTAATAATAATAAAAACACTCATATTGATCACAACATTCCTACTTTATTTCATATTTTACACCGACTTTTCAGCCCTTAGGACATTTTCAAGGGATGAAACCTTTAACAAATAAAAAATTTATCGCAGCTTAATGATACTTTTCTATCAATTATTATCATTTTATACTTATAACCACATATCTATTTAAAAAAAAAATTAATTGGACTGAATCGTCCTTGTCGTCCTATCCTATCAGTAAAATACTAAACCTCCATCTGCTAGGTTATGTTTATGTTTATTTTAAACTTCTTCATACTTCTAAATAAAATTCTTAAAGATTAAAAATTCCATTATTATATTATCTGTATGCATTATGAAACTAGTCCACAATATTATATTATAAATAAATACACTTTATCCACAGCCTTATTATCCATATTATAGATTGTAAATATTTTTCTAAAAACAACTATAATTTCTATCTGTATTTTCAAAAAAAATCATATGTACACTATAATACACCAATTTTTATATTATTAATTTAACACAAATTATTTTTAAAAATCTTTAATTTCAATATACTTATAATTTAATTTTGTTTATTCCAGATACATATCCTTCCATAATAAACTTCAGAATCATCCCAACCCTCTCGTTTCTAACCTTGCTTCCTCTTCAATTCCTGATAAACCTCCGAGGTTTCTGAAAAGAAGATGACCCCGTGATCTCCTAATGTAGTCATATCATTAGAGTGCTACCATAGGGTAGTTACTCAGCAAGTGTATTCATGTCACTATTATGTCCAAATTTACTTGATGTATTTATGTAATACAGTTGTAAATGTCATGAGAAATAAAAAAAAAAATTTGTTTATTATTTCCGCATAGTTTTGATTGATTTTCCTTGTGTCTGATTTGAATATAACAGTTTAATCTATATTTTATGTAATGTACAAAGCCTCTAAAATCTTTCTTCTGGCTGTGTTATTTTCTTTTTGTAGAATTTGAACTTTTTCAAAATCAAAATTATGCATCTAGTAGGACTGTTGTGATCAATATGAGTGTTTTTATTATCGTAATAATGTGAAGTCCTAACCTACAAGTATAAATATATATATATATATATATATTTATAAAAATTAAATAAATATAAAAATTAAATGGTTATAAAAATTAAATAAAGTATGAAAACAAATATTTTAAAATATTTAATAATGAATCTGTAAAAATTGGAATTTAAAGCAAGGATTGATCAATGTTAGACACTTTATATCTGAGCGACGCAGGTTGGGCTATAGGCATTAATATATTAATATATTAAGGAGGGTAAGATCTACCTCATATTAATAAAAAATGAACATTGATGCAACGAATTTTTTGTCAAAATCGTTTGTGTAATTTTCCAGAAAATCGTAAAAATAGCTACCATAAATATAAAGTCAAATAGATAGAAACGTAATACACCACTTCCATTACGTCAATCAATTATAGTGAAACGGTAGATGCATCATTTTAGATATATATCCAACTAAAATGCGTATTTTCAGAGTCGGATGGCATTTTGTTTTTGAAATGCTCTATTGGAAAGCCCCGACTGATGCAAGCTATTTATTTAATAAGGCTTGGTTATTTTGGATACAGGAAGCATTAAAAAAATATAGGAGTTTGTCGAATGGTTTCATCGACCATAGATAATTAGGACTCCGTTAATATTTTTATATTGCCTACGTTTCAACCCATCCGAGTTGGTCGTAACCAGGAAATTTTTTCTGCAAATAAGGCGTTCACGTACGACTTGAATTTAAACACATTTTGTAAAATTGAACATGAAACGTTAGAACGTATATTTCGTTGAAAATAAGAATTTATAATTTCTCACGATCACAAAATTTCCCCTTATGACATATTTCTTATATATGCAAGTGAAAATAATAATAAAAAAAAGTATTTGCACGGTTCTAGCAACGTGCACAATATTACTCAAACGAAAGTCGCGTAGCGATGGGAACATTTGCGTTTGAAATTGTGAGATCTTTCACAATATCATGATATGATTATATGATCTTATCAGATATGATTAGATTTAAAAAACGCAAATTTGTGGAACGTAACGTTATTATTAGCCTGTTTAAATTATTTTTCAATCATATACTTCTCTTCTCGTTAACCAAATGTCATACGAAAATCGTCCACCTTCTAGACATTGGAATAATCATTACAACCGCATTTTTTGATGTGAACTCATATTGCATAATGTTACAGTTAGGTTGTCTCCAAATGGAGGAAATGGGAGATGCCTTAACCTAAATCAAGCCGACCTCATTTGTTTTACAACCGCAAGGGGGAGAGGGGAGGGGGGAGGTTGCAAGTTGTGGGTATACTGAAGACATGGGTCCATACGTTAGAGAAGGTTACATCTTGCAACTAGTGGTACGAGTCTGTCCTAATATCTAATTCAGGATGCATCGCACACATATCTTGTAACATTCCTTTTTTATTTTATTTATTTAATGAAATTTACAACTGTATAAACAATACAACTAGTAAAAATGCACACATTAGAAATCATGACATGAACAGACTTGAAGAGATACTGCCCAGTGGTAGCACTCGTTATTTAATTCTAGGTGAGAAGATCACGAGGCCATCTTCTTTTCAGACTCCTAGGGGGATTATCAGAAATCGAGGAAGAAGAACGGCTGGAAACAAGTGGATTCGGATGGGACTGGAGTGTATCATGAAAGAATAGGTATCTGGCTCGGGCTAAATCAGCGGCATATGGGACATTATGGTCTTTATGAATGGTTTTCTTTGTGACAAAATATGGGGCATTATGAATTTTACGAAGGATATTGGATTGTAAGGATTGGATACGATAGGAATTCGATGGTTTGGCAGAGCCCCAAAGCTCAACTCCGTTTATCCATATAGGTCTTATAGTTAAGTAGATGAGTCTTTTGTAATTAATTGAAAATTTAGAGCGTTTGTCTAGTAAGTGTTGGAGCAGTCGGAAAGGTAAAATTCATATTAATTTTACAATAAAGTTGGGGTATGAAAAGAAATGCCCCAGAAAATATGACGTTAAATAATCTGTATGCCAGTTTTAAATCAATTTGAAAAAAAAAATGAAATAAACGAAAAGCCTAACATCTTTTTGTTATTATTTAATTATTTTGAGATTATTTAATCTAGTAAGGATTTACGCGTCATGAATAGTTACACTAAAATGGTTTAATGAAGTAATCTAAGTAAGTTTTACTCTGAAGGGTTCAAGACCCATCCAAGTTGATGGGCACCCAAACATTTATTGATGGACACTTGGACTTTGGGCTGTTATTGTAAAATCGTTTTGATGGAAGATAAAATGAGATTATAAAGTAATATCATATCAGCTATTAATCTCATCTGGATATACTGACATCAGGTCAGCCATATATATATATATATATGTGTGAGGTCTCGGTGAGGCCTAGAAGGTTAAAGCTCACAGGAATACGCACTAGCCCAAGGTCTATAAAACTACCAGGTTCGCTCACTCAGAAGGAAAATGGTGGCGATATTTGACGTGACCACTAGACCGATATTACCACACCAGCCCTTGTTTCTGGACGTTTTACGATTATTATTTACCTTTCTACATGAAATAAACACTTTAACGTATAACATATAATATAACGTTTAACCTATTAATTTATTAATATTAAAAGTTTTTAAAAAGTAAGAGAAAGGTTCATTTGCTACTTTGTTTATTCTCAAGCAATTTTTTTTTTTTTTATTATTTCTTTATGACATTTACAACTGTATTACATAGATACATCTAGTAAATTAGAACATAATGTATATAATGACATAAAAAAACACTTGCTGAGTAACTACCCAATGGTAGCATTCTAATGGTATGTTTACATTAGGAGATCACGGAGCCATCTTCTTTTCAGACGCCTCGGTGGGTTATCAGGAATCGAAGAGGAAGCAAGGTTAGAAACGCGAGGGTTGGGATGATTCTGAAGTTTATTATGGAAGGATAGGTATCTGGATTTGGCCAGATCTGAAACATAAGGAACATTAAGATCTTTATGGATAATTTTATTAGTGACAAAGTAAGGAGCATTGAGGATTTTACGAAGGATTTTGGATTGTAAGAATTGGATGCGAGAGGAATTCGATGGTTTAGTGGAGCCCCATAGCTCAACTCCGTAAGTCCAAATAGGTCTTATTATAGTCAAATATATAAGTCTTTTGTAATTAATGGGAAGTTTAGAGCGTTCGTCTAGTAAGTGCTGAAGTAATCGGAAACGTCGAGCGGTTTCTTGTCGTTTCAGTCTAGTATGAGGATTCCAAGTTAGTCGTTTGTCCAGGTGGAGTCCTAGGTATCGGATTTGCTCAACAGGGATAAGTGGAGTATTGTTAAAGGAAACTGTAGGACAGGAAGTCATTGGTTTACGACAAAGGGTAATGGTAATTTGGTGGGATTTATTGGAGTTTATTTTAATTCTCCAGTTTTGACACCATTCTTCTAGATTTATGATGTGTGATTGAAGCATTTGGGATGCAATTGCTGGGTCATTGTTTACTGATAGGATACATGTGTCATCGGCATATGTGGTGATGACAGTGTTGGGACAGGTAGGGATGTCAGCTGTATAAACTGTATAGAGGATAGGACCTAGGATACTACCTTGAGGAACACCAGCAGACTGGGAAAAAAGGGATGAATAGGCGTTATTGTGATTTACTTTAAAGTATCTATCAGTAAGGTAGGAACGGATAATGAGGAAGTATGTAGGTGGTAGGAATTTTCGGAGTTTGTACAGCAGTCCCGAGTGCCAAACTCTATCAAACGACTGTTCAACGTCGAGAAAGACTCCCGTACAGTACATTCCGCGCTCCAATTCTCAAGCAAATAAAATGTAATTTAAGAAGTTCATTTTGTACGTTTTTTTATTCATAAATACTGGATACCACAATATATTTTTTATTATTTAGAATAAATATAAAGCATAGTGTAAAATAATAGAACTATTTAAAAAAAAAAAAAAAAAGTATTTGAAGTCAAAATTAAAGAAGCGATTTCTTTCTATGAATATGACATTTTTATACGTAGTGAGTTTCTGTTCACTTTTTTTTTCGTTTTTGCTCTTAGGTTTTCTTAATTGGTGTAATATTCTTTGGGTATTTAAAATTTTAATTATTATAAATGCCCGTAGTTGAAACAAAGGATTTACTAGCTCTTCTTCAATTAGATGGATTAGTATGCTGTATCAGCAACTCAACACAGTTGAGAAGCATTCCGATTTTATTGTAGGTCTATTATTTACCTTTTTACATCAAATCATCTTCTTTTCTATGAAAACGGTTAGCCAATTTTTTTACAATATCGTTCTTTTATGATAATCTATTTTATATTTTATTGTTGCAAGATGCAACTACACAACTTGTACCTGATATTCCATAAAAGTCATTAATAGTTATGTTATTATAAAAAAAAATGCAAGAAATATTAATAAAAACAAAGGAATTCTCTGTAACAGATAATTAAAAAAATAGGAGAAATACCCGTTACAATATTATTATAGAGATGGGCAGTTGACTATAAAAATTATAAGGATGAAAAGAAATTATCAGAATTTGCAGAAAAAATTTGTTTATTTTTTAAATAATTAAAAAAATTAATTAACAACAAAGTTTTAATTTTTTTTTAAATTGTTTATTTAAAGAAATTTTGGCAACTTTTCCCATCCTTATAATATAATTATGATATCGTTATATTATCATTCGAAACTTCTTGATGGGGAATAATTCGTTATAAAAAACTAAATTATTGTATTGTATTTATAGATATTATTTATTCTATACATCATTTATTAGATATTATGCGCAGTATACTTATGTATGTACAAAGTATAGGTATATTTATTGTTTCATCATTATTTTAAAAAAATGTATATATATATATATATATATATATATATATATATATATATATATATATATATATATATATATATTTATTGTTATGAAATCTTATATCATGAATGTTACACTTTCTTTGTCAATGCAAAAAAAACAAAAAAAAAACAATTAATAAATATTATTTAATGTTATATTTAAATGTTTAACCCGATATGATTTATGTAACATTTAAACTTCTGTTTATTCTTTTTATTCAAACGTTTCGATTCCTGTATTTTAACATAAATAATAGGATCCTCATATCCCAATAGTACCGCCACAAGGTGTAAGGTAAATATATATATATATATGTGTGTGTGTGAGTGTTCCTAGTTATTAACTATAAATATTACAATAACATTAATCCATGTTCATAACGTTCTGACCTGTGAATACCAATAAACAACATAACCGGGTAGATATATACTTCCGGTAATATGGAATTGTTGAGTATTAATTAAGTATTACAGAAAAAAAAAATTAAAATATGCACACAATTTAAATCTTATAACTTCTTTAAAAGTACGTTCTTTGAAAGTAGCCCTTTAAATCCCCTTGGAGATCAAGCGTATATTAATTTCGGGAATATAAGATATTACATAAAGGAAGGGTATTGTTAACTTGAAAATCTCATTTTAAAAATCATTGGGATTGATTTATATTAAATTATGTATGATGAAAAAATGTATCCTTCCACAACATATTCTTACATTACCATAGACGAGTTCGTTTACCAGGGGGCTTTCATGAATCTTAAATAGAAAACAAAAAGATGAACGAGAGATAAATAAAAATCGATAGTAAGCTTATGTAAATACCAACACGTAGATTTCATACATATAATTTACAGAGAATCGTTACAAACACTGACAAATACAAAGTGTCCTGTCAACAAATATCCCAAAATATATTGAAACAGAGGTTCTATATGTGGAACAACACAATCAAAGTCATCAATGTTATCTGTGACATGGGATAGTGACCGAGTGATTTTGGGGGAAAAAAAATCATTGAGATGGTCGAGTGGTCAAGAAGATAAGTGAATCGACTCATTACTGGCTCCAAAAATGACAGTTTTGGCACGAGGAGGGCAGCGCGCGCGATATATGGCTCATGTGTCGTTGGCAAAGCGCCATTCCCATAGCCGACACTCTTTGGTAACTTCGCACACTGGCTTTCGGATATATATGGTATCGTTCAAAGAATCGATTATAATTTTGATACTATTGCAACCGGCGGGGGGGGGGAGAGGAGGCTAATTGGTATAAGATTTTAGATGTATCTAATTTTTTTTAAGGGGTGTATGTAAGTACACAGCGTGTCCTGTAAGTTTTTTTTTTTATTGAGTATTAATACATACTTCCACTCATTGGTACTAGGGCTATAGTATTCATTCACGCAATATGTACATAAGAAAGGAAAATAAATAAAAATAATCAAGTAAGAAGAGAAAGTTATAGTTGCTAATGAGCTTGCGGATACGGCAGCCAAACAGGCACTCGCGCTCCCAGACCAAGGTACTCCTATCCTGAATGAGTTTTCCTCTCAAAAAGGAAATATTGGATAGTTGGCAATCTATGTGGAACGGAAGCCCACCTAGCAAATTAAAATTTGTTAAAAAATCAGTATAGCCCTGGATCACATCAAACCGCTCTAATCGTAGAGAGGAAGTCGCCGTGACCAGGTTAAGAATAGGACACACGAACCTAACTCATGTACATCTCATCACTAAGCAGCCACCGCCAAATTGTAAGCATTGCAATAGCCTTCACACAGTCAATCATATTTTCCAAGAATGCACTTTTTATACTTCAAGCCTAAATCGATTTTCTCTAAAACCGGATATATCAGCAGTATAAAAGCAGCAACGAATCAAAATAAAAACAGTGATAAAATTTCTTAAAATCCATAGGCTATCAAATAAAATATAAAAATAAATATAATTTTTATTCTATTGTTCTTACTTTTTTTTATATTTATTTTAATATACTTCATTTTTATATGATTTTAAATATATTTTTCATTTATTACTCTATCTATTAATAATTATTAATTCTCCTCTAAAGAGTTTACAAATATAACGGACTCACAGGCCTTGATGACCTTGGGGTTTTACGCCTTAAAGCCTAAATAAACAAACAAACAAGAAGAGAAAGAAAAAAAACGATAAGTAAAATAACAGATTAGCCAAATGATAACAAAATAAATAAAACACATTCACACCTTTGTACAATATTTACATTGGCCCAGGGGACTCCGAATCAAGCTTTGTCCCCCAATTGTGGAAACCAAAGCAGAACTCCAGGAGATCCCAGTGTTTCTCTCCCATCCGCGTTACTGGAATAGTAAGCCAGTGGAGACTGATGGAGGGCACTAGAGCAACTTACGCTCAGGGCATGAGTGAAGAATCTGGCTAGTGCCAGTACTCCCATATATACATTTTTACAGAAGGTGGCGGAGCCACTGCCGTTTTAAACTCCCAGGAGGATTGTAGGGATGACTGGAGATAGATAGAGACTGTGCTACAGGATTAGGATGATGAGTGAGATTCTGATGAAATTTGGAAAATTTGTCAGGTCAAGTACAAATGGGATATTACGGTCATTGTGTAGGGTTTTATTGGTTACATAAAAGGGAGCATCGACTATTGTTCGAAGAATTTTAGACTGAGAGGATTGAATGCGTTTGATGTTAGAAAGTTTTGCTGTCCCCCACAGTTCGAGTCCGTAGGTCCAGATAGGTTTTAGGATTGTCCTGTAGATTAATAGTTTGTTCTCAATTGAAAGTTGAGATCGTCCTGTAAGTAGAGAGAAATATTAGGTTGATAGTAGACATCAAGATCTACAAAGAATTTTATATAAATAATTGACCAATTCCCAGAAGATAACTAAGAAATTTAAGATTTGGGTTTTTTTAAGCGAGTCACGTTTTTCGTTCAATATAAATCTATAACCTAAAACATATTTAATTTAAGTAATAAAACATTGCTCCTTAATAAACTTGATAAAATTATGTATAGCAATTATGTAAATTTCTATCCAGTCACCTAAAAGTACCCGAGTTTTCAGCAAAAATGACTATAATTAACTGTGGCAAAGCTTTTATTTTTTGTTTTTCCATGATATGATATGTATTTTAATAAATATATTTGCATAAAACACATTTTATTTGTAATAGATAAATAATTTTAAAATAATGATCTTTCAAATAAAGTAGTTATGGAATTGTGCTTTTCTCTCTAATGTCTGTCATAAGATTGATCTGTATTTAGCAGTGACAAACTTAACGTTTTTACTAAAATTTACGTTTAAAATTAATAAATATTCTGATAGCTTTCTTATATAATATAATCTGATCTTATAATAATCAAAATTAAGGCTCAATCATTGGATTTGATATATAATTTACAATGATACGTTTTAGAGTGGTCGGAAAAGGCACAAAAACGGCAAAAACTCTGGGAAACTTTTAATTAAGGCACGTCGGGTCAACTGAATTAATATAGACTAAAAAAACTTTGGTAAGACTTTGGTATTAATAAATTGTGTTAATATAAAAGTGTATAAGGAAGGAGTTGGTCCGGGGTGGCAGTAATAAATAGACTAAATAGTGGCAAAACTATTTTATTAAAAGCCAACGTTTCGACCCGACTATGCAGGTCTTCTTCAGGGAGTTTTGTTCAGTAAGGAATTTCACTCAGAAATTTGGCTTTTAATAAAACGGTTTTGTCACTATTTAGTTTATTTATGACCGCCACCCCGGATTATCTCCTCCCTTAATAATACAACTGTCAACTATTAAATATTCAATAAAAATATATGACTATTATTATGAAATATACACAATTGTGAACAACTAATTGCATTTTTTATTTATTAAAACGAAACATCGTCATATAAAAACATCATTATATATTAAACCGATATATCGTTTAATAAAAACTTTGATTTTTACTAAAGTGATAAATCGTTTAGTACAAAATTGATTTTTTACTGAACTGAAATATCACTTAATCGAATACAAGAGTTTAAATGAATAAAACTTAAAAAAACAACAACGATGACAAATGAAAGTATTAATACACTTGAATATAAAGAAATTATGCTACATTTTTAAGACTTTTTTTTATTTTATTTTTTTATGTTATTGAAATTTACAACTGTATTACATGGATAATACAATAAGCAAATGTGACATTGGTAACATGACATGTACAACATGAAGAGAAACTAACCATTGGTAGAACTCAAATTAAAGTTCTATATTAGAAGGTCCCGAGGCCATCTTCTTTTCAGACGCCTCGGAGGGTTATCAGCAATCGAAGAGGAAGCAAGGTTAGAAACAAGAGGATTCGGATGATTATAAAGTTTATTATGGAAGGATAGGTATCTGGATTTGGCCAAATCGGAAACATATGGAACATTGAGGTCTTTATGGATGATTTTATTTGTGACAAAGTAAGGAGCGTTGAGGATTTTACGATGGATTTTGGATTGTAAGGATTGGATACGAGAGGAATTCGATGATTTAGTGGAGCCCCAAAGCTCAATTCCGTAAGTCCAAATAGGTCTTATTATGGTTATGTATATGAGTCGTTTTTAATTTATTGAAAGCTTAGAGCGTTTATCTAGTAAGTGCTGCAGTAGTCGAAAACGTCGGGCGGTTTCTAGTCGTTTCAGTCTGGTATGGGGGTCCAAATTTTTAACACTAAGATCTATTTCTTATTCTCTAAATTTACTAAAAGTTTTTTTTCTTTTATATCATATGATAGATTTTCAATATATATATATATATATATATATATATTATATATATATATATATATATATATATATATATATATATATATATATATATATATATATATATAGAGAGAGAGAGAGAGAGAGAGAGAGAGAGAGACAGAGAGGGACAGAGGCATATATGCATATATACCTACGTAAGGATGAGATGACCTTGTATTCAGTAGATAGGCAGAGTATTTATATTTATTAAAACAACAACAACTGCAGCTGCATAGAATTTTCGTTTCAGGTTTATCATTGCATTTTATTTATTTATACTTGTTTGATTACAAATTGGTTTAGGTTCAGGACAGGAATTATAAAGAAATATATGTAAATAAAAAACAAATTAAGTAAATTATATCACCAAACGTATTTTACAATGTTACAATAGTTTCATCTCATACTCAATACAACATGCATAAAGTATGATCCCAATTTAAATAATTATTAGGGAGTGCTTGGTTGAAAACCCCACGTCATAGAGAACAGAGAGACATCGGCTTGAATTAACTTTTTTTTTTTTATATGACATCAAAAGCTAGATAAACTATTTTATTGGTACTTTTTGAAGGGTATTAAAATATTTTGAGTTCACAGAATATACATTTTTCACTATTTTTATTTCATAGTTCAATTGAAAACTAAAGAATTTGGATAATTTGTAGATTTTGTAAAATCGCTAGATTCAAGCTGGTGGTTGATAATTGTTTATTGAAATTTTATCAAGATGTTATTGTCTTTCTGCTTAAGTATAAAAAATATAATAATTTCTAAAATTTACTTCGAATATTTTTGACTTCTTGACTAACAAGAATAAGAGTTTTTAAATAAATAATTCAAAAAGCCTGCGATTTAAAAAAAAAAAGCTCTGAATAGTTGACTTTTTTTGTACTTTTTAGGATCCATTGTTAAAGAAAAAAATCGTAATAGTATTAACCACCATGATCCGCCAATTGGAGATTAAAAAATATCAACTTTTTTTTGTCTATATGAATGTCGGGACAATTTCCAGGTATGTACTAATCTCCCCTATAACTGGAAATGTTCTCAAATTTAGTTTTAACAATTGTATTGAGCGAAAATAAAATAAGGTTCTGTAGTTATTTGTTCTGAAAAATACCTTAAACCAAAATAAGAAAAAATATATTCATTAAATATTAAATCATCGTTTCAATTTTTTATTTTGTCTTTTAATATAAGAAATAAACATCTGTATTATCATTTTAACTGTATTTAACCTTCGTTTATTTTAGCTATAATCTAAATAAAATAAACAAACACAACACCGTTAAATGAACTAAAGTTTAAGATTAAATAAGAGGTAAAGTAAATAGGTACCCGTATAAGACCGCTTCAGAGGGAAAAATTGTTTTACTTATTTTACTAATATTATTTTATGTTAATAATAAAATATAATACTTTGAATTTCTAACCCTTATTCTTTTTAACGTAATTAAAATTTCATGAAGGTAAATTTAATCTGTGTGTATTTATTTGAACTTTAATGACTTACCTCGCGCGGGCTCATTACCGCGTATGGGGAGCGTCCCACGGGTGGCGGATGTGGGGATGGTCGGTGGAAATTCCTTGGAAGTTCCTCCCGGCTAAGTCCGATGGACTCGCTGACCAACAATGAGAGGGGCCCTCCAGACTTGCTGGAGGGAGGGGACCTCCAGACTTGGTGGAGGTAGGGGCCCACCAGACTTGCTGGAGGGAGGGGACCTCCAGACTTGGTGGAGGTAGGGGCCCACCAGACTTGCTGGAGGTTGTGACGTAGGATTGAACGCCCTACTCACATACCTTTAGTTCACCAAACACTACAAAAAGTCATGGATCTCCCTAAGGTAAAACGCTCATTATCCGGAGGTAAACTAGTCCCCCGTTCGGGTCTCCGGGTGGGGACTGCTTTAGGGGATTCATGGTGCAAGTTGAAATATAGGGATTCAAATATTGGTACGTGGAACGTAAGGAGTTTAAACACAGCAGGGGGGCTAAAATCGGTCGCGAATGAGGTAAATGGGTACAATTTAGATGTCGTGGCTCTGCAAGAGGTTCGCTGGCCAGGAGAGGGCTCGATGAGGGAAGGAAAGTACACTATTTGGTACGGAGGAAGCAGGAATCATTGTTTAGGTACCGGGTTTCTAATTAGGAGTAGATTACTATCCGCTTTGAGGGACGTACAATTCTTTAGTGATAGAATTTCGGTAGCTATATTTCAGGGAAGTTGGTTTAAAATCGCATTAATAAACATACATTGTCCGACCGAAGACAGTGACGATGAAGTCAAAAGTGAATTTTACGATAAACTCGAATGGGTTTATGATAAACTACCGCGAAACTACATGAAAATAATTGTAGGTGACGCAAACGCAAAGGTAGGAAGGGAAGAAGTTTATATTCCGACGATTGGTAAAGAAAGTTTGCACGAATATAGTAATGATAATGGGATACGTCTGATAAACTTTGCCATCTCGAAAAACCTGATAATTAAAAGTACGACGTTTAAACATAAGGATATTCATAAATATACTTGGACATCACCGGATTCGCAAACACGAAATCAAATCGATCATGTTTTGATACAAGACAGCTGGCAAAGCAGTATAATTAATGTACGGTCTTATCGCGGAGCAGAATGTTGGTCGGACCATGAATTAGTGATCGCGAAACTTCGACAAAAACTTAATATAAAAAAGAGAAAAGAAAACCGTTTCGATCTTGAGAATTTTAATTTGGAAAAATTTAAAAATCCATCAATTAGAAACCAATTCGAGCTAGATGTTAAGAATAGGATTGAAGCTTTAGAGCTTCCTGACGAGGACCACAAGGATATTGACAAGTTATGGGTAGAGATCAGGGATAATATTAAAGCGGTCGGTAACTCGTGTCTAGGAAAAAAGGAAAATAAGAATAACAAACCGTGGTTTGATGAAGATTGCTTAACCATGTGTGAAAAAAGAAAAGCCGCTAAATTAAAAGCTCTAAATAATCCTAGCGAAGACAATCTGGAATACTTCCGAATCTCAAAGAACGAAACGACAAAATTGCTCAAAAATAAAAAAAGGGAGTATCTTAAAAATAAAATAATTGAAATAGAAACTAATAGAATCGAAAATAACGTAAGAGACATGTACAAAGGTATAAACAGATCACGTAAATATGTAGGGCCCGTAACGTCTGGAATTAGGGATGATAATAACAATATTCTGACCGATCCGGTTGACATATTGAATAAGTTTAAGGACCACTTTGACAATATTTTAAATACGGGAAATTATGATCTGTGTCCTCCTTCTGAGTACCAGAGTGCTGAACCGTTAATAGAAGGACCAAGTAAAGAGGAAGTTGAAGTAGCTATCGGAAAATTAAAATCATATAAAGCAGCGGGAATCGATAATATTCCTACTGAAATAATTAAGGCATGCGGGGAAGCTGGAGTTTCTAAAATACATCGGTTGGTTAAAAAGATCTGGGTGAACGAGAAATTACCTGAAGAATGGAAAGAATCTATTCTTATTCCGATTCAGAAAAAGGGTCCGAGGACGGATTGTAATAACTATCGAGGAATTTCACTCCTTCCGGTATGTTATAAAATATTCACTTTAATCTTAACCAGTCGAATCACGGAATACGCCGAGGAAATTATCGGAGACTACCAATGCGGATTTAGACGGAATCGTTCGACTATTGATCAAATATTTTCTTTACGGCAAATATTAGAGTATAAAGGTATTGTTCACCAGCTGTATATAGATTTTAAAAAGGCTTACGATTCTATTGACCGCCAGAAACTGTATAATATTCTAATCGAGCAGGAGATTCCTAAAAAACTAGTAAATCTAGTCAGGATGTGCTTGATGGAGACACTCAATATAGTTAGAATCGGTAATAATTTGTCCGAAAAATTTGAGGTTTGTTCGGGCTTAAAACAGGGGGATTCTCTTTCGCCTGTCCTGTTCAATTTGACATTAGAACATGCCATTAGGGAGGTAATGCGAACCGAGAAAGGGTTGGATCTGGGTGGGACAACATCCGTGCTGGGCTATGCTGATGATCTGGTACTGTTAAGCGAAGATGTTGAAACTATAAAACTAAATACGACAACGTTAATGAAAGTCAGTAAAGAACTAGGACTCGAAATAAACGTGGATAAAACAAAATATATGGTTAGCTGCAAAAATGGCGATACAACTGGTGATATCGATATAGATGGTAATATGTTTGAACAGGTAGATAAATTTAGGTATCTAGGTTCTACGATAACTAGAAAAAACGAAATTGAAGAAGAGATTAAGGTTAGACTGAAGTCGGGAAATGCTTGTTATTTTTCTGTGACAAAACTACTTAGTTCGCGCCTCTTGTCCCGAAACTTAAAAATTAGAATCTATAAAACAATTATCTTACCTACAGTCCTTTATGGATGCGAAACTTGGCCGCTTACATTAAGGGATGAGCAGCGTCTTAAGGTTTTGGAAAATAAAGTATTGCGTAGAATATTCGGACCGAAGAAGGATGAGTTAACTGGAGAGTTCAGACGGTTACTCAACGCCGAATTGCGTGAGCTGTATCCGAGTAATATAATTGAGGTAATTTCATCGCGGCGAATCAAATGGGCTTGTAAAGTTGTTGGGCTTAGTAACGAGAGAATTCCTAAAAGGTTAATATTTGCTATGCCGAATGGTAAGCGTCCGAGGGGTAGACCGAAGCGAAGGTGGGAAGATTGCATTAAAGCCGATCTGAAGGGACTGGGTTTGGACGGCGAACGGTGGAAGGAGGTGTGTAACAAGCGATTGGTGGTGTCGGCATCGAACCTTCGGGTTCGCTAAGCCTTATTATTATTATTATTATTATTATTAATGACTTAATCTATATCAGTTATTCTAAATATAATCTATAAAATTAATGAAAAGTATGTGTATTTTTATCATTATTGGATAATAAGTAAGGAAGCATCGATGGTGTTAAAAATATGGTTATTGATGGTGTTTAAAATTTTATTGTAGTAAAAAGTTTATTATTCCATAAGAATCATTGTAAAATGAATATTTATAATTGGTAAAAGATACATTTTTGACTAGTCTTTTTAGTTATTATATATAAATACATTATAATTATATTTTGTATCTTATTGTGTTTTTAAAATTTTGCAAAAATTATACGTAGTAATATAGACAGTATTTATAAAATTAAACGTTTCAAGAGGACTTTATAGTTTTCGAAGTTAATTAAATGTCAAATTTAAAAATTCCCAGGTTTAAACAAAGAAATCGGATTCTTTTTAATGTTTTTCGTGTGAATTTTTCCTTGACGTCATATGAGTTTGTTTGTTGTGGTTTTAAGGCGTAAAACACCAAGATCATCAGCATATTGTTTACATTTGGATTAAATTTTTAAACAATTTTAAATTTTATTTAACAAATTGTTTGATTTTATGAAATCTAACACTAACTTTATTATGACTTGGTCGTCGCTTAGAATATTTTATATTGAAGGTGTAAGTCCTAGTCTATTTAGATTTGATATGCAAAAAGAACATTCCTATAACATGTGGCTGACTACAAGTGTACAACTGCAGTGCATTTTAGTGGTGGCTAATTGCTAATGAGATATGAGCGTCATATAAGTCTTGGCCTTGAAAACCTTGGTATTAAGTATCAAGTTAATCCGACTTCATTTACAGGTTATAAGCCCATGTCCACGAAAACGATTCTTTCTACCACAATGCAAAGTAAAAAAAATCTGGTACGCGCAACACACAACTTTTACTTACCACTCTACTTTGAATGGAAATTATTTTCTGGCAATGATGGGCTATTATAAAACTTTTTGAAGTGCATTTTAAACGGAGCTAAAGCTTAAAGCTTACAGATAACAAGTCATTAGGACCATTAAAATTGTAAAAAGTCTATTTATTATATCGACGGTAGGCAATAAAAATGTAGTTACTCCATCTGGTTTTATAAACCACAGAATGACTAACTCCAATTTCAACATTTTTGAGTAATGTCATTTTAGTGATATGTTTAGTTGAAAAAGTTATCTATGCAGACAGTGAATAAGTTGATTCCGGAGGTGGTGATTTCAGTGTTGAAATATAGAACTGAGAATAAAGGTATAAATTTAGGTACTTATTTCTTATGAAAGATGTTCTTAGGAAAGGTAAATTATTAAATATCTGTACAAAAAATGTTTTTTTAGTCTCAACAATTAAAAAAGTATATTTAAATTTATCAGGGAAAAAAACTAGAGACCATATATTTCCTCCTAATTGTCCGATTTTAATGATTTTTTTTTACGAAATTCCATAAACTTTTAAAAAAATATATACAATATCCACAAAAAAGTGTATACTTTTTGAGTTATTCGGAATTTAATTTTACCATCCCTCGTAACTTTTTTTCCAGCTTCTTTTCGTTGAAGTATGTAATATAGATAAATTTAAAGGGTTTCGAGAAAATGACTTTAACTTTGACCGAAGTTTCATTGAAATCGGTACATTCGTTTAGGCGCTACAGTCTATAGCAACGCAGGTTTTTATTTCTTTTCTCCTTTATTAACTTATCGAATTCTTTCAAAAGTTATATGTATCATCTTAACTCTGAATAATGCGAAATGGTTAACTTTTTAAAATAAACAATATTAAAGGTACATTAGAGGAAGACATATATGAACATTGGGTATATAGGCCCTGTAAAGTGACATCAACGGGGATAAAACCTAAATGATATTAAAGACCACTTAATTATACAATGATACAGTTTGATCAAAATCGTTAGAGCCGTTTTTGAGAAAATTGTAAAAATGTGTTTCAGCGTTTATATAAAGTGGCACTTCCGGTAAGCCGGTTTTAACGAAAAAGTTGCTGTCACATTCGGCCCATATACAAGCCTTAAATACTGAATATCAGTTTCGTACCACTTCTCGTTTATGGGCTAGACTGTTAACACATACCATTTTGCGACACTTGGTTATTTGGACTTAGTGGACCTCAAAACATGTATTTCCGTTGAAAACTGAGATTCGAAAATTTTCACGATCGCAATACTTACCCTTACTATACATTAAATATATACGTAAGTGAAAGTAAAAAAAAAAATAGTTGAAAAATTATGTGTTTAGAAAATTAAAAAAAATATATTATTCTTTATTTTATTTTTTTGTAGCTACATTAGAGATATTCTATCTCATAGCATTAGAGTGAAACTATAATGTAATTTATAATAAGGTAGCCGACTGAAGCCAACTGGCAGGTCCAATATTTGCCTAATTTCTCAAGGCAAATATTGTGCTACATCGCCCCTACTCAGAACAAATAATCAGCTTTCCTCGCGGATTAATATAAGTGGGTTAGTCCCACCGTCCCGGGGAAAGATACCCTCCCCCCTGGAATCCATCAATATATGCAGATTTATTGGGTCGTACTTTTTTTTTTTTTCTGTCAAAACAATCTCTGCTTAAAATAGCTTATTAATATACAACGAAAAGATTATATTAAAATATTTAAAATTATAATATAGGCAATGTAAAAACGACATGAATGGTTATATTTCATTATCAGTAGTTCAGCATAAATTATGTTTAGAAATACAGGCAATTAATAACTAAATAATTAAACATCGGTAGTTATTAACTTTAACGTATTTAAATTATGTATGGATATGCTAAGATAAACGAAGTGTACTTTTAAATAAAGAGCCTTATGATGTAAATATTTTATTTTGATTTAATACACATTTAATATCACCTCAAACATCCAATCATTATCCTTCAAGACCATCTTTCTCTTTCACAGTTTCAGGAATAAATTTTTATTTTTATTTTTCAGTAGGGTATATATTAATAATAATACTTTTTTAATTCAGGGATGAGTCCCTTCAGAAAAATACAAAAATACAGAAATCTAGGCTTAGGAGCCTCAGAAATACATAAATAATAATTACAAAGTAAATAAACAGTCATAAGAAAAAAAATCTGTTACTTTCTGACTTAAATCAATTAATAAAAATATCAATAAAAAATAATAAAACATAAGTATAAATAATTAAGAATGATCTAATAGTTTATACACATATTTACAGTAATACCTATTTACCATTTTATGGGGACTGGGTGTATAATAAATGATTGAATAGGCAGGATGTAAAGGTAGGGTGGGTATTGAAGCGACGGATGTTGGAAGGGATGGAGTTCCACAGGGATGAGGATCGGATAATGAACGATCTGTCGAAAGCAGCGGTTCGGTGGACCGTAGTATATAATAGGGTGTATAAAAAAATGACCATTAAATATTTGTTAATATTAATATTAATATTAAATATTAAAGTTTTTCAAAAAAATATTTGTATTATTATTTCTTTGATATAAAATACAATCAATACTCAAAGTATAGTCCATTATTATCTACCGTCATTACAAATATTTACAGCTTGAAATATTTACAGCCCTTTGAAATCTTGAATTTGATAAAATGGTCATTTTATTTTTATACACCATATTAGATTTGAAGACCTAGATCGGGTACTGCGGGAATGAATCGACGACTTAAATTGAAGGAGTTAAGAGATGTATGAAGGACGGCGGAATTTGATGACTTGAAAGAGGAAGGATGCCAGGAAATACTTTTATAATTATATATAGGTGCGTATGTTTTTTATTTTTTATTAATTTAGTTATATTTAAGTTATTTTATTTAATTTATTGTATGTACTTTTTCATTATTATTTAGCTGTTATTTTGCTTCTGTTTATTTTTTTTTTGTACAAATAGTATGAGTGTGATCTTACTTCCCTATAACTATTGTCCTAGTGATAAAATGTTAAATTATTCAATAAATTCTCTTTTTTAGTATTTAACTTAAATATATATAATATCTATACGTTATAAAAATATGTATAAACCTGACTTTAAATGAATATTTACTAATGCTTCCTACATTAATAGAACAGACTATACATTCGCGTTTCCACTACCTTGGGAAAGTACAGCATAATCAAATACGTTATAACATATGCCTTTATAAAAACAGAATCAACTTAAAGTTTTAATTTTTTTTTTAAATAATTTAGATGATGTTATAAAGAGAATATTTCAATATCTTTCTTAACCAGATTCTATCTTTTTAGTAGTGGTGGTTTTTGAGAAAAACTAAAACGAAAATCACCACGATGGAGAAAAGGTACACAAGGTAAATGTACATAAAATTCCTATGTAATTATTAATTACATTAGATAAATGATGTTTTTTATGGTTAAAATTAAATACAAATTGTTATGCGCCTAATAATCACTTATTTCATTTATGAAGTCGATCAGGCTATATTTGTGTTAAAACCCAACAACAATAAAAATCTTAAAATGATCGCTTCATGACTATTTATCACCTATGATATGGGGATCTGTCAACTAACATCCTTAATTTATAAAGGTTACTTAATTTTATAACATAATGTTAATTAATTAGTTGCTTCATAGTTTATTAGTTATAAATTTATTACAGTAATGGTAATTATTATTTAAAGTAGTTTATGTTTAGAAAATTATATAAACGTAAAACTAAAGAGCATGTTTTAAATAATAAACTTCATTTAAAATAATGATCAAGGCAGTGAAAAAGGTAAATAGGAATTTTATGAGATAAAAAAAATAAAAATACCATTTTAGAATTAAATTTAAATATTGTATATAATTATCTACCTTATACATTTTGGATATGAGTGATACAAATTGTAAATATATGCACAAACTCACAGTGAATTTATTCTTTCCTTTTTGTGCTAAGCAATCTCTGGCCCCTTCATTTGTGAGGTCCTTAAGCCCGCAATGGGTTTAGGTAATGAGCAACTGTATTTGTTATTTCTGAAGGCTAACTAAATTCATTCAGTATTGGAAGCCAGCATGAGTATAACTAGTCCCTATTATATGTAAAAGATTTTGGTGACCCTGTAATATTTTATTTTACATATACAAAGCGGGAAGGACCGGAACGAAGACACCATACATGTTATTCCCAGAATTATTTTTCCCTTTTTATGGTTACAAATTGGCAATAATAATAATTATAATCATAGGAATTGGCAATAAGGCGCAATGTATAAATATAGATATTTAAATAAATAAAAAATAAACTTTTTAAAAAGTTTCATTTTGACAGTGTCAGTGAAAAATAGTTGTCAAAATAAAATTTTAATAAATGTCGATGTTTACAACAAAAGTATTACTCTTATGTATTGAAGTTCTTAGAAAAAAAAGTTACATTAAATGAGAACTAATATAAATAATAATAATAATAAATATTATCTGGTCATATATTCCAGTTATAATATCAGTTTAAATGAATTGCTTGATTCTAATGAGTAACTTATAATAATAATTTTTCAGATTGATTTTAAGGCGATATGATTCGCTTCAACTGAAATTTTAAGTAAAAGTTTATTGAGAATTAAATTTTAGTAAAATCTTTAAATGAACAAATGCAAGAGAAAAATTTCTAGTTCGGAAATAACAAAAAAAAAATCTTACAGAAAATTATTAAAATTTCATTTTAAGCCCTGATTTGGCTACATCAAAAGTATACTCAAGATTAATGATATTTAAAAAAACGGCGTACATATAGTATTTAATAAAGCTTTGTATCATTAGATTAAACTAATTTAATATAACTTAATATTAAACTTATTTAAACATCAAAAGTTTCCACGAATCAACAGGTATTCGGAGGATAAATGGTTCCTTTAGTTTACCTTCGTTTAATCATAAGTTTAATCACCTTTAACCTTCAAGACCAGAATACACCAGCGTAGTTTTTTGGTGGTCAAATCTCTCAAAGTGTCCGAATGTGGTGGTAATCGCAGGAATTCGTTTATCAAATCCTTATCGTCCTTCTACCTTCTTACCTCCCCCTAAATATTAAATATTCTATCTATTTATGTTGTGATAATTTTTTTTAAGACTTATCGATTCCAAAGTAATAAATTTATATTAGAGCTGAATAGGCGGCTGCTATTTTTAAACTCCTTTTTGTCCGTTTGGAGATCAAATATTGCCACTTGGGAAAATTCTAAAATATGAAAATAAACAAATTATTTCCACGTATATACTCATGAATAGCCTAAAGAAGATTCCTGGAACAAATAGAGAATGATAAACGCCGTAAACATACCCCCCCCCCTTCTCACACAACCTCTCTCTTATGGAGCTACACGTGATGAGCATCTCAGTCGACTTAGGCAACCAAGAATCCACCCAAGTCTCGGTATTAGAGACAAAGGAAAGCGGTT
This sequence comes from Nezara viridula, assembly GCA_928085145.1. Classification (NCBI taxonomy): domain Eukaryota; kingdom Metazoa; phylum Arthropoda; class Insecta; order Hemiptera; family Pentatomidae; genus Nezara; species Nezara viridula. The sequence goes on from OV725078.1 coordinate 33,732,567, forward strand.
TTCATGACGTCTTGGCCACAGTTGGAAGTAATTTCCATTGAAGGGAGAGGTCTTGTGCTCACAGATTAATTAGTTGGTTTCAGATAGCTTAGTGGAAGCAGTTTGCTTTCCTCACAGCTACGATATCAGTATTTTAGGGAATATATTTATGTTAATATAAAGATGGTCAAAACAAAAAAAAAAAAAAAAAACTACCTTGTGGGCTTAAGACCGCACGTTATAAGTGAAAACATAAACAAGGTGGGATCAATATAATGAAATTTTTTTTTTACATCCGTAATTTTTTTTATTGAGTATTAATACAGTCTGCCACACTGAAGGGCATCGGTACTAGGGCTATACTATTATTTCACACAATATGTATATAAGAAAGCAAAATAAATAAAAATAACCAAGTAAGAAGAGAAAAAAAAGAAGGTACATCCGTAAAATAGTAACATTTACAATATACACAATTATAATTGTTATTTTTTGTCATTTACGCACCCAGGTCGATGTGCTATCCTAACATCTCGAGAATTTTTTTTTTTTTTTCGAAAAGGAAATATTGGTCAGCTGGCAGTCCATGTGGAACGAGAAGCTCACCAAGCAAATTAAAAGTTACTAAAATATCAGTAAATCCCTGGTCCACATCAAACCGTTCCAATCACAGAGAAGAGTTGGCCGTGAATCGGTGAAGAATATTTATATCTTGCCATTAAACAGCCGCCTCCAACATGCCAATACTGCAATAGCCTTTTAGTGACAATAATATTTTTCAGGAATGCCCTTATTACGCCTCAAGCTTATATATATATATATATATATATATATATATATATATATATGTATATATATATATATATATATATATATATATATATATATATGTATATATATATATATATATATATATATATATATATATATATATATATAATATTTTTTTTCAACAGTCCTAAGGGAGATACTTATTTTCTGAGGTATATAAGTAACATTTGATAAAAGTATTTTATCTCCCAACAATTATTCTTTATTTTATTCTGACGTTTCGGGAACTACTTTCATATCCCATCTTCAGGCTAGAAATTAGAACATCATTATTATTTATATTTTTACTTTCACTTACGCATATATGTAATATATAGTAAGGGTAAGTATTGCGATCTAGACAATTTTTGAATCTGAGTTTTCAACAGAAATAGACGTTTTGAGGTACCCTGAGTCGAAATGACCAAGTCCCGAAAAATGGTTTGTGTGTTTGTATGTTAGCAGTCTAGCTCAAAAACGAAAAGTCCTACGAAACTGATATTACGTATTTAAGATAGTATATGCCTTAGATGTGACGGCAATTTTTTCCTTAAAATCGGCTAACCGGAAGTGCCACTTTATATCGACGCTGAAACACATTTTCACAATTTTCTCAAAAACGGCTCTAACGATTTTGATTAAACTCGGTGTATCATTGTATAATTAAGTGGTATTTAATATCAATTAGATCTTATCCCCATTGATGTCACTTTACAAGGCTTAAATGCCCAATGTACATATACGTCTTCCTCTAAAGTACCTTTAATATGGTTTATTTTAAAAAGTAAATCATTTCACATTATTGAAAGTAATGAAAAAATGCTAAATGTAATTTTTGAAAGAATTTTATAAGTTAATAAAGGAGAAAAATAAATAAAAATGCAGAAAATCCTGCGTTCCTACAGACTGTAGCGCCTAAGCGAATGTACCGATTTCAATGAAACTTCGCTAAAGCCATTTTCTCGGCAACCTTTAAGTTTATCTATATATCATACTTCAACGAAAAGAAGCTGGAAAAAAGTTACGAGGGATGGTAAAATTATATTCCGAATTACTCAAAAAGTGTACACTTTTTTGGGGATATTGTATATAGTTTTTTAAAAGTTTATGGAATTTCTTAAAAACACAAAAAAAAATCGTTAAAATCGGACAATTAGGAAGAGAGATATGGTCTCTAGTTTTTTTTTACCAGAAGAGACGAAAATTTAGATAAATTTAAAATATATATTTTTTAATTTTTTAATAAAAAAACCTTTTTTCTACAGATATTTAATAAAGTATCTTTCTTAAGAACGTCTTTGATAAGAAATAAGTACCTAAATTTATACCTTTACTCTCAGTTCTATATTTCAACGCTGCAATCACCACCTCAGGAACCAACTTACAAATATTCTGCATAGATAACTTTTTCAACTAAAAATATCACTAAAATGACATCGCTTAAAAATGTTGAAATTGGAGTTAGTCATTCTGTAGTTTATAAAAGCAAAGAAAGTTGTGTGGTTTATAAAAGCAGATGGAGTGACTAGACTTTTATTGCCTGTCGTTGATATATTAAATAGACATTTTGTAATTATAATGGTCTAAATGACTTGTTATCTGTAAACTTTAAGCTTTAGTTCCGTTTAAAATGCACTTTAAATGAAATTTATAATAGCCCAGCATTGCCAGAAAATAATTTCTATTCATAGTAGATCGGTAAGTGAAATTTTTGTGTTGCGCGCACCAGATTTTTTTACTATCAATACAATATTTTTTATATAATTCCTAACAACATTAAAAAAATTGCCAATCTTATCAGAAACTCATCCTAATATCCTATTATTTTTTATAAGATTTGTCATGATTATTTTTTTTTATTTTTAGATTGTCATCGTTCAAGCCTAAAATACAATAATTTTATGTTTTTATTTTTTTTTATTATTACTATTTTTATGTATCTAGCAAGTTTCCATTGTGAACTATTCTAGGGAGAGCCTATTCATATACAGAACCAAATCTTGAGCAAAGGGTCAAACCCCAAAGCATTTTTATTTATTATTATATATTTAATTTGTTAATCACATAAGCATAATGGCTCTCTATTTTAGCTGCATCAGTTTTATAGTTTATTGCTAATGACTATATGTTTAATGATAAATATGGATTCCATTATTTTTTCATGTGCACTATTTGTTTATTTATATAATATTTGCGGTTGTGCTTAATTGAATGTATGTCTATTTGTAACGCTATGATGGGCTAGAGCTGTTTTATTGTCTATTTTACTATTTTTTGAATCATTAAAATGCTCCTAGAGGATTCCACAAAATAACTCAAGGTAATGAATTCATTTTAGAAATCGGATACATACATAAAAATAGAAATATTAAAACAAATAAAAACATAAAATCATTGCATTTTAGGAATGAATGATGGCAATATAAAAAAAAAATAATTATGACAAATCTTATAAAAGAGGATATTAGGATGAGTTATGGTAAGATTGGCAATTTCTGTTAATGTTGTTAGAAGTTATGTAAAAAATATTGTATTGATAGTATAAGAATAAAAATAACAATAATATTCTAATGTATAGTCTGAAGATGGTATATGAACGTAGATCCCAAAACGTCATAATACAATAAAAAAATAATTGTTGAGAAAAAAAATACTGTTATCAAATCTTACAGGAATAAATCATAAATTTTTGTATTATTATATCATTTATTGTTATTTTTTACTATTTATTTATTCATTTTTCTTCCCTCTTCTAAGGAGTTTCTGAACTCCAGAGAATAAAAATAAATGACTAACAGGCGTTGATGACCCTAGGATTTTACAAATTAAAGTCCAAACAAACAAGCAAACTGTTTTTGCTCAATACTCACAAACTAATAACATTTACAATATATACAATTATAATTGTATACAAATTACTCAGGTAAACATTGTTTACATTAATGTGACTAATCGTCATTATCACGATTGTAAAATACAATTTTTGAATAACAAATGAGCTTTTATATTCAAAATATAATTTTTAATAACGACGCTTTGTAAATATTGTAAATAAGTATGATCATGTTTTTATATTTTATTCAATGTTGTCTCATATTTTATTTCTTCTGTTTTACTAAGTTTTTTTTGTCTTTTCTTTTGTTACAATTTATTTTATTTTATTATGATTTGTTTTTATTAATTGTATATATGTTATGAATGAGTCTTTTACATCTAAAATACTAATGCCCTTAATTGAGGCAAAGTATATTTTTCGCTTAATAAAAAAAAAACTTGTTAAATAAGTACACTCAATACTAAGAGGTTGAAACGTTGAATGTTTTCGTCTCTAACAGTATGAAGATCCGATTTTTAGTCTCAGTGGTATTTTAAACTCTAATATCGAGCTTCAATTCAAGAAAACTTCTATGATTGTCAATATATTTATTATTTTAAATTAACATATACGAGTTCTATAGTTGATCAAATTTAGTTTATAATAATATTATAATTATCTAAAATAAATAATATTAGTAAACCTTAGTTGTTTATCAATAAATTCGCATAAATATAGGGTAAACTAAGCGATGTATTAAATTTAATAGTAGAACACGATCTCAGGAGATTCTGTTAAATAACTGTTAGCAGAGTACTACAAATGTTTAGTTTCTCTGGAAATGTTTATCAAGATATTACATCATAGCTCATATGTATAATGTATCTTATGAATTTCCTTGTTTCAATACAGTTGTTCGATGTAATGAATTAAAAAATAAATAAATATCATAAAAATATGAAGATATAGTTGAATGTTATACTTGTACACATTTACTTGATGCATTTATATTGTAATACAGTTGTAAATATCTTGAATAAATAGTTGACAAAAAAAAAAAAAAAAATATATATATATATATATATATATTTTTTTTTTTTATTTATATGATATTTACAACTGTATACAAAAAATACATCTGGTAAATTCGCACATGGATATAATGACATGAAACACATGTTGAGAAACTACCCATTGGTAGCACTCTAATAATATGTCTATATTAGAAGATCACGTTGACATCTTTTTTTCAGACGCCTCGGAGGGTTATTAGGAATTGAATAGGAAGCAAGGTTAGAAAAAAGAGAGTTGGGATGGTTATGAAGTTTATTATGGAAGGACAGATATCTGGATTGGGTTAGACAAAGTTAAACAAAGTTAGACGTTTGTCCAGAAGGAGTCCTAGGTAAAAAATATATTAATTTTATTTTTTAAACAATATTTTTAGATATCATTAACATTTTATTTAAATGTCTCTTTTAACTTATCTCTTTCTGATGTTTAATATTTAATTTTAATGTTTTTTGTCAACTTTTCTTCTAGTAGTTTTTAATATTTAAACTGTACTCTGCAACTTCGATTCCATTAATTTTTATTTTTTAAATAGGTATTTTTATCTTTTCTTTTTAAAATCATTAACTTTATTTTAATTGTCTTTGTTAACTTATCTCCTTTTAATCCTTAACTTTGAATTTTAATAACTTTAATTGAATTGTACTATCATATTCATCTGAAACTATTCATAACTTTCTAAACTTTACATTGCATTTGTTAGCTGTAGTTTTGTTATGTATGTAACAGTTCACCAAATCGTTATATAGAGAAAAAATTACTCAAGTGGTCGAAGAGCCCAAAAAATGTATAAATAAATATTACAATCGTAATAACTGATTAAATCATATGCATTTGAAAAAACCTGAAACAGTTCCGAATAAGTTAGAAAAAAGTAACTGGCAACACTTAAAAATTATACTAAGATGGCCAGTATAGTATTGTAAGGCCCTTCATTGTATTCTAGAAACTAGCCGCGTTGGAGAAAGGGCAGGAATATAAGTAAGTCGTCACGTAAACATGAGGGACGGGGCGAATCCTAACGAAGGAAAGGGCGTCTTTATACTTGGCCCAAAGGGAGGCATCATCCTCAATAAGCCCTTTCCCTTTAATTTTCAAGAAAAGTGTATGCTTTTTCCTCCTCATATTCATTTTCCCATAACCTTTTCCAGGTAGGAAAAATCTTTTAATGTAGATTAAGATAGCTTAAATACTTAAATGTTGAAATAATATTTCATTTTATCCTTGTAACCGAAATTAGGCAATCGAAACATAAAAATGTCTAAAAGAAATTAGTTTTATTCCGTCCTATTTTTTAAAATTAAAATAATAGGACAGAATAGAACTAAAATAAAAAAAAAAAAATTCATATTGAAAGTTATCCAATATAAGTTCGAAACAACGCCAAGACCCAGGGATAGAAATTAAATTTTATTTTTTTATTTTATATCAGGTTCGGTATGACTGGAATTTTTACACATGAGAATCAAGTAATTAATTTTAAAAACTATAAAATAAATATTACAACTCTAATCTGAGTCCAATTAACGTTTTTTCTCATTTAATATACCTTTATTTAGAAACCTAAATAAACAAAAGTTAAACTTTTACCATAAGATTAGAATTTTTATAACAAAAACTTTCCTAAGAACTTTGTTTTCAATACTTTTTTTTACTAAAATGGTTAAAAGAAACTGCTGAAATGAAATTTTGTAAAAAAGTTACAAAAACATTTGACCCCCTGCCAAGAAAGAACAAATAAAAGATTGAAAAGAAAGGAAAAATAAATGGTATCTAAAAATTATGCATAGATACGAAAGTAAAATTATTTTATTTAATTTTACATATCAATAAACATTTAGGTGCCACAATAATCTTATTTTAATTCTGAAGGTTTTATTTATTTAATAGCATTAACAATTCTGTGGGTTTTATTGATGAAGGTTTTCTAAAATAAGTATTACTTTTTTTAGAAAATCATGCGTATTTTAGAAAATACCACAACATTTGAAACACATAATAATAAAGAGCAAGGTTTTAGAAAGATTTCTGTAAAAAAAAAAATGTTAGAAAATTGAAATCGATTTTAAGATTTTCCATCTAAATTATGACACAAATGTAACACACTATATGAAGAAATGACAAAATATACTTCTATCTTTATTGATTATTATTTCTATGTATTTCTTACGTAAAAAGCCAGTAGGTCATTAATTTCTATATTTATTTTACTATGTTTACCACGAATAAAAATGATTAATTGTTGAAGTGACTATATCCAGTTTTCCTACGGAAATATCTCCTACGTGTCTTTCTTTTTCGAACATTTAAAAACCAAAAACCCTTGATATGTTTAATTTCTTGATTTGTTTATTCTTTGCTCCTCTGTCCATTCGTTTAACACGATATCCCATTACACAAAAGTGTTTATTCCTTCTCATAGAAGTGTTTCCTACATAAAATTCTTTCTCTTACCCCTGCCTTGTTTTGGAATTCCATACCTACTTCCATATACAAATATTCATCCTTAACCTAATTTAAACACAATTCATTTTTCCATATCCTCAGCAATAAATCTTTCGAATGTATGTAAGAATAATATCTTCGTTTTTAAAGATATCAGCCTCATTTTAATCTTATTTTCGAGATACCTCTATATTTTATATATTGTTTATATTCTCTAAAAGAATAAAAATCTTCATTTACAAGAGGATATTGCATGAGAAGCCGGATGGCAAAAGAAGTGGATTGCGCCCTCGAATCAGATAGCTGGAGGATGTGGAGGACGATCTGAGGCGCCTAGGCGTTCGAAGATCGAGAGAAATAGCTCAAGACCGTAGAGATTAGTTGGCTGTAGTGGAGGATGCCCGGCTTCTTGCAGAACCGTAGCCCCCATTTTTTTTTTATTATTAAAATTTAAACCTGTTTTAAATGATAAATGCAACAAGTAAATATGAAACAAGTAACATGACATGTACAACGTGAAGAGAAACAACCCATTGGTAGCACTCCAATTATACTTCTATAGAAGGTCCCGAGGTCATCTTATTTTCAGAAGTCTTGGAGGGTTATCAGGAATAGAAGATGAAGCAGGGTTGGAAACAAGGGGGTTCGGACGGTTCAGAAGTTTTTTATGGAAGGATAGGTATCTGGATTGATCTAAATTGGAAATATATGGTACATTAAGGTCGTGATGAATGATTTTATTTGTGACAAAGTAGAGAGCATTGAGAATTTTACGAAGGATTTTGGATTGTAGGGATTGGATTCGAGAGAAATTTTATGGTTTAGTAGAGCCCCAAAACTCGATCTCGTAGGTACAAATAGGCCTTATTATAGTAATATATATATGAGTCGTTTGTAAATAGTTGGAAGTTTAGAGCGTTTGTCAGACCTAGGTATCGGATTTGTAGCGTCATTTTAATAATAATAGTAATAAATATATTTTAACAAGCTCATTTACTTCTATTTATAATTCAAATGTTAATTTCATGCCTTTCTTTCATTTTAGTTTCAAGACTCAATGACAATGTAATTTAAATAATATTCAGAATGTGGTCCACTTCTTGTACCAGATAAATGGTACCAAATCGTTCATTATAATTATTACTAGGGAACTGAATGTTCCAGAATAAAATTTACTTGACTCTCGTTCTTACGAAATTGTTCACAAGAGATCCTGAATGTTACTGTCCATCGTCGCGGGCTCAATATAAACGCAATTACCGATCTGCAGAGGGTCTAAGTGCTTGGGGGAACGGGTGCTATGGGCTGGAATAGACCTCCCACATGTTAGGACAATATCCCACCGGAAATTCCAGGAATGCATTTATCCTTTGAATGCAGCTCGTACTATTTCCGCCAACCTCCCTCCCCCTCCCTCGATAGCCCTCCTTAGCGAGTATTTATTTTTTAGGGCTTAGGCTCCACTGATTAGGCTCTGCGTAATCACACAATTGCGTAATCAAGGGACCGGCACTCACAAATGTTTAACCCCATTATGCTTCGATATTATATTTACTGTATTGAAAATATATTGTAACATTCAGGGTTTGAAATCGATAATAAAAAATGTACTACTTCACTAGCCGGCCGGATTGAAACCTCACTTCTTATCTATGTTATCTAACGTCACGTCACATAACCTCCCTCTTCTTATCCCGCCAAACCTATCAGTTATTACATTGTTTAGTTTTCAGTTATTCCCTTATTACGTTCGCTTATTAAATTCTTTATTTTTGGCCAGTTTGTGTTTATTTTTCATATTTTTTTTAAAGTTTATTTTCGTCAAATTATGAATCTTGTTACATTCTGGGATTTACCGTATTCAGAAGAACAGGCTATTGAATATTTTCAAAACGTTGGGATTCTTGCAGACGTGAAATTGTGTGAACGAGGTCATGAAATGAAGTTGACCAGGAACGCCAAATGGAGATGCTGTCGTAGCACTTGTGACATAAAACTTCAATAAACTTCATATTTATGCGAATTGTTTTGGCGGCGGGTTCACAAAGAAGATGACCCGTTCCTCGATATTTTAAATTGCATAAAACTATTTTCTCTACCAAAATAAATAAGACGAAGTGAAAATAAATTGTACATATGTCGTTTACAGTGTTGATATTTTTTCCTTTATATGTTTTTATATAATAAACATATGTTTTTAAGTGTTTTTTTATTATTTCATTAATATGTGTTGTAAAATATTTTTTTTTTGTTATTCATTTGTTTTTGTTTCTGTTTACACTTTCTATAATACGAATATAATACAATAATATGAAGATAGGAATTACGAGAAGGCTTATCACTGCCTTATCGGAATTATCAGTGTTCAGGTTATAAACATTGGCAGATAGCAGTCAGTCCTGGCCTGCAAGTGAAAAAGTACCTAAAAAAAAATAAAAATCGTTTGATGGTTTTATTTTCTATCATGTCAAAAAAAAAATTATAATTAACAATCATATTTTTTAAAAATTAAAATATAATTTTTTTGTAATCTCAATGATACATTTTGAGTCTTGAATATTAGGTGGAAAATATTGTCCTTAACTATCCGAAACGGAACATATTTATTTCCGATTTTTATTTGTTGAAATTTTGGCTTACAAAAAAAAAAAAAAATGCAGCTACCGCTTGTGCAATTAAAGCAATATCAGAAATATAATATTAAAATATGTATACATCAATAATGTACACATATACATCAATATTTAATTTAATTGTTGTGTAAAAAGTGATTTTTATATTCTGATCAAAATTTAATCTATATTATTTATGTAAAACCGCTCCACTCAGTTAGTGATCATTATTTTTAATCGAATGAATAAACATCAAAGATCGAGTCAAATTTTGATTTATAAATGAGGAATGATTTCTAAATTAAAAAAAAATCAAATATAATAATTATTACATGATTTTGTACAGAAAATAATTATCCATTTCAAACTTCTAATTTTGAATCGAAGAGGAATCAAAGTTAGAAACAAGAGGATTCGGATGGTTATGAAGTTTATTATGGAAGGATAAGTGTATCTGGATTGGGAAAAATCGGAAACATATGGAATATCAAGGTCTTTATGGATTATTTTATTTGTGACAAAGTATGGAGCATTGAGGACTTTACGAAGGATTTTTGATTGTATACGAGATAAATTTGATGGTTTAGCTCAACTCCATAAATTCAAATAGGTGTTATTATAGTAAAATAATTCTAAATGGAATGTTTGAAACGGCAACAAAAATTCACAAACGAAATTTAAGTAAGAATCGGAGAGGAAGAAGCAACTAATGCTAGGTGCTGTTAAACCTGGATGATGTTGAATATTTAATAAACATTTCAGGGAGAGCTAATTGGATTGCCCCAACTCTTCCCGTTTATTATTTCAGTAGCGCTGATTTGATCGAATTTTCTAGCGTTAGCTTAGAAAATTTTTCAAAGCAAACAACGTAATCCAGAAGAAAAAAAAAATACTATTAAGATATCGCGAAAATTCCAAGAGGAAGCCTCTAAAAAATTTTCAGCCATATAAGCCAGTACAACTTCCTCATATTTTTTGTAGATTATACAAGGAAAACAAATTAATTGTATACTTCGACGATCTGCTTGTTGTAATGGTTTTATCCTTCGTCATAAACCTTCGAATTTCTGCTGGTGTTCCTCAAGATAGCATCGTAGGTCCTATCATATACACAGTTTTTATAGCTTGTCAAAGTTGACAAAATGGTTAAAAAAGATAGAATTTGAAAAAAAACAGGTGTTGGGAGTAGATTTCTTTATGATGAGAAGTTATAGAGTTCCAGAGTTGTAAGATATACTGAAAACAAACTTAGATGGTTTTGTTGTTTTTTATTTAAGTTGTTCCTGTTATAAATAAATTGACTAATTATTGATATGTTATCAATTATTCAATACCACATGCAAAATAGAAATAGTCAGTAAGGAAGAACTCACTCCTCCTCCACTGGGTAAGTCCTTCTTAATTATAATTATACAATTATAACTTCATCATTCAATTTACGTTTAAATAAACGTCATGAGCTAACATCCTAACGTATGCATATGACACACGTATTTTGTCAGTTAATAATGTAGCATCAACTGGATCCCAAACTCTTTAATCACACATTAAAACATTGAGGGATGGTGCCAAAACTGAACAGTAAACATAAATTCAAAAAAATCCTATCAAATAACCTTTGCTCTTTTTCGTAAACCTATGGCGTATTGCTCTATCGTATACTTTTATGAACACAAAGTTATCCCTGTTGAACCGATTCAATACCTAGGACTCCACCTGAACAAACTTCTTAATTGGAATCCTCATACAAGACTGAAACGACTAGAGCTTATTAGACGTTTCCGACTACATCAACACTTACTAATCAAACGCTACTTACTAGTCTTACTAAACTTATAATTAACCATAAAATTTTCATTTACTCGACTATAATAAGGCTTATTTCGGGTTATGGAGTTGGGTTTTGGGGCATCACTAAACCATAAAATTACACTCATATACAATTCAGGCAATCCAAAATCTTCATTGCTTCTTACTTTGTCACAAAAAAAATTATCAATAATGCTCATAATGTTCCATATCTTGCAGATTTAGCCCAATCCAGATTCTTATATTTCCGAAAAAATTGCTGGCCTATCAAAACCCGCTAGATTCTAAGCTATCATTATCTTTAATTCCCGACAATACTAGACGTCTGAAAAGAACATGACCTCAGAACCTTCTGATATAAAACTGTAATTGGAGTGCTACCAATGATTAAATTATCTAAAAGTATGTATATGTTATTATTGTAATGCATACTTACTTGTATTTTAGTAGATAAAGTTGTAGACTTGAATAAATAAAAATTTACAAGATAATTTGTACATTCTCTTGTTTAAATCTTCTTAGTCTTTCGAACAATAGTCAATGCTCCTTTCTATGTAACCAACGAAACCCTACAACATGACCTCAACATCCCATTTGTCCTAGACCTTATCCCAGAAAAATTCTTCATATTTGATGAGAACCTTACCTATCATCCTAATCCCCTTGCACAATCCCTATCAAGCACTGCCCATCCCTATAATCCTGCAAGAAGGTTGAAACGGCAGTGGCCTCGCTACCTTTTGTAGATTGTATATATTGGAGTTCTGGCAACGGCCAGATTCTTCGCTCAAGACATGAGTGTATGTGGCTAAAGTGCTCTCGATCAATCTCCGCTGGCTTTAGTACCAGTGATGCGGTTGAGAGAGTATCGCAGGGTTTTCCTGGAGTTCCCTCGACTGATTGTAAATAGTGTATATAGGTATGCATGTGTTTTTTGCTTAGTTTTATTTTTTTTATTTTTTAGGTTATTTTATTTTATCACTTATTGTGTATGCTTTTGATTATTATTTTGCTTCTATTTATTTCATATTTTTGTACATATAGCGTGAATGTTATCCTTCATCACTATAAAGGACAGATTGTTGTAATAGTCAATAAAGAAATTTATAAAAGAAACTTCATATTTGAGTTACAGTGGCTGATTGTATTATTATTCAATAAAATATAATAAAAAAGAATATTTGAGTTAAGATGTATTACATAACATATTTGAGGTTCTTTTATATCTCAGATCATATCTGTCGATCAATATCAGGTCATAACCCCAAAAACTCAAAAAGGCTCGAATCTTTCTAATGCATATTATTAATTAGCGGAAACAGAAAGTGGTGGGAACGGATCTATGCCCCCCGAGGGGAAACATAGCCACGTCACAAGATGCCAATGCATAACTCAAAAGAGTTCATAAGTAAAGAAAAAAGATGATTCGTCAATTTACATTAAAAGGAACAAGTTTTGAATCCGTCGAAACTAAAAGAGAAAGCGGTAGACATCTCCGAATGGAACTGATAGAACAAGGCTTTTAGCTTTATTTCAAACGATGAAATATGTGCATGAAGCATTCCAGGGATAAAGAAGGGGTGTGTATAAAAGGTAATAATAAATAAATTTGTATGAGATCGAAATAAAATGTTTAAAGCGCCAGTCTCATTATTTAATAGCCATAACCTCGTATTTCCTGAACTCATACCAGTGCAATTTAGTCAGATAGATGCCAGTTTTTTTTTTGTTTAAATAACAGTTATAGTAAATTGTACCATTATATGAAATGTTCATATTGCTATGTATTGAACATTGCAAATGTGGTTTTAAAAATTATTATGAAAATTTGAATAAAACCGACTTCTGGCACTAAAAACGGCGTCATGGGTGGAGAGCAGGTAAATTAAGGACAAGGGGCTCTAGGAAAGGTCTCTACTCAGAGTAAAAACTAGTAACGAGCTAAGTAACTGGTTCCTTTTAGGGTGTTACCAGTTATTGTGGAGTAATAGGGTGAAGTTAAGAACCAATGAGAGCCATCCTTGCCCCACCCTGAATATTTGTATATAATACGCCGAGAAGTAAGAAAAGAGGTCTTATGTGGATTTTCGGCCTGGAGGATAGGTCAGATGTTTTCTTCCGGCTTGGGGACTGAAGCCTTGGCCCTACATAGACCACACAGATGGGCGTCTTGGAGAAGTTTTTGGACCTGACCTTGAAAAGATGACCTCGGATCAGTGGATGCAGCAATGAAATCTACCAACCACACCACTTACCATATACAAGAGATAAGTGTTATTCCCAACAATAAATTTACCAATATTAGAATATTTCATGGCAATATAATTTTCAAAACAGTGTATCTGAAATCATGCCGTCACAGTTAATTATTAAAATCATTGAATAACGCATTTTCTTCTTGTAAATATAATTTGTATATATTCTCTATTAAATATATAAATAAAATTAGGTTTTGAGTAAAAGTTATTTTAATTTTGCCAACTATTTATGCCATGATGATCACAGGTAATGTTGGTAATTAGAAAGCATGATAAACATAAACCAGCCTTTGAGAAAATAAATCTAATCAATTATACATGGACTAAATATATTATAAATCCAAATTTATTTTAACTAATTTTTTATTAAACATTTTTGAGTGATTATCATCAATAATTATCCAGTGGCATCCTGAATAAATTTTAAACACCCCAAAAGGTAACATTTCAATATCGTATTGAAAATACTAACCTTACCATCATTTAACTCTGAAATAATAATTCTAAAACAATTCATACCAAATACGCATAACTTAATATTTTTATTTAAGAAAACCATAGATAATATTAAGAAAGTTCATGAAGCTGAAAAGAAAATGCAAAATGAGTCCTCTCAGCGCTAATGTTCACAACTTTTTGTCAACGATGAAAAATTCCAGGTCGGTACGGATAATGAAATCATCAAGAGAGGCAAGCTTTTTACGAGATGATCCAAAAAAAAAAGAAAAAGAAAAAAGAGTGATATTTCCGTACGAGGTAAATAAATAAAACAGGCCTTTACATAAGGGAAAGTGCGGTTGACAACATCTACTCAAAATGTTCTCCTTGGCGTTGAATACAAAAGCAGTCCCATTCAGCCATTCCTCCGGAGCTGTTCCCTAAAGGGCGTAGCACTTTTGGTTTCAATTCAGAATCAAGACAAAATTTCTTTAAAAAAAAAAATGTCCTGAAAACATTCCATAAACTTAATGAAGTGCGTATTTTAACAACGTAAAAAAAAAAAAAATGCATTGAGGACTACCTTGTGAGTGTTATGTTGCTGATCCTTATTATGACACATTTTTCAGGATAGGAAAGAGTGCATTCGTTAAACCAGAAAAAAGAGACAGTTGAAAGAATATAATTCAGTGTTAAACAACAGTTTAATCAAACCATTAATAATGTTAAGTACGGCAGTGGCCCAGAGATCTCTTGTAAACATGCTTCTGGAGTCCTGGCAATGGCCAGCTTCTCCACTCATGTCCCGAGCGTCTGTGGCTCTAGTGCCCTCTTTCAATCTCCACTGGCTTCTAATACTAGTGATGCGGCAGGAAAAGTGGCACTGGGATCTCCTGGAGTCTTGCTTTGCCTTCCACATGTGGAGGAAAAAGCCTGGCTCGGAGATTCCTGGGCGAATGTATATATTGTATATAGGTATGATTGTGATTAGAAGTTTCTATTTTATGTTATTGTTGACTTTTTTTTCTGTTATTTACTTTCTTTATCAGTATTATTTATTTACTTTTTATATTTATATTTATTTCTCTATTATTTGGATATATTGTTTGAATGAGAACTCTTAGCCCTAATACTTATAGCAGCAGTGGCTAATTGTATTATTATTCAATAAATAGATTTAAAAAAATAATGTTAAGTAATAAAAATTCCATATAATACGATATATAGTAATAATCTTTTATTTATTCTGGGACGAATCCCTTTAGAATAATTAACAAGGACAGAAATGTGGGCTTTTGAGCCTCAGATATATATACATGTATTTAGAAAGTTACTATAGATATATGAGAATAAGAAAAAAGTAAAGTTATCTTATAGATTAAATCGATTAACAAAAAAAATGAAAGAACAATGAGATGAAAATAAACTAATGATATATATACATATTTACACAGGTTTCGATTTACAATTTTAGAGGGACTGGATGGAAAGTAAGTGATTGAATAGGCGGGATTTAAAAGTAGGGAAAGTATTTTAACGAAAGATGTCGGGAGGGATTTAGTTCCATTTTGACGAGGATCGAATAATAAAATATTTATTGAAAGCAGCGGTTCGGTGGGCCATTATATATAAACTGAAGAACTGGAAAGAGTATTGCGGGAGTGGACAGAAGATTTAAATTGAAGGAGCTCGGAGATGTATGAAGGACGGCGGGAGTGAATGACTTGGAAGAGGAAGGATGCCAGGAAATACTTAAGGCGGTAGGAGGGATAAAGCCATTTCAACTCTTCATAGAAACAGGAAACAGGGGATTCCCTTGGGATCCCGAAGATGAATCGTACAAAGCAATTTATCAAACGTTTTAGTTATTTTAGTTAGTTAGTTAGTATATATAACCACAGAACACCATAAAATCGAATTGAAATTAGCTACTGCTTTAATAAACCACGTAAAAAATCATAAACATGAAGTAGATTTTGACAATATTAAAATACTCCAGAAATCGTCTTTTTTTTTTATTCATGATAATTAATAGGAATATCTATAATGCCTTTGATAACTATATTAAAAAAAATACATCGAGCGAATTTGTACAAATGGATATAATGATATGAAATTGCTTGTTTAGAAACTACTCACTGGCATAACTCTAATAATATCTACATTAGGAGATCACGGGACCATCTTATTTTCAGACGCCTCGTAGGGTTATCAGGAACTGAAGAGGAAGCAAGGTAAGAAACGGCCAGGGATAGTTCTGAAGTTTATTATGGAAGGATAGGTTTCTGGATTGGACCAGATCTGAAACATAATGAATATTAAAGTCATTGTGGATGATTTTCTTTGTAACAAAGTAAGAAGCATTGAGGATTTTACGAAGGATTTTGGATTGTAAGGATTGGATAACAGAGGAATTTGATGTTTTTGTGGACCCTCGTAGCTCAACTTCGTAAGTCCAAATAAGCCTTATTATAGCCATGTATATGAGCCTTTTGTAATTAATTGGAAGTTAATAGCGTTTGTCTAGTCAGTGCTGAAGTAGCCGGAAACGTTTAGTGGGTTTTTGTCGTTTCAGTCTGGTTTGAGGATTCCAATTTAGACGTTTGTTCAAGTGGAGTCCAATGTATCTTTTTTGTTGAACAGGGATAAGTGGGGTATTGTTAAGGGATACTTTAGGGCAGAAAGTCATAAGTTTACGATGAAGGTTATAGGTAATTTGACGGGATTTATTGGAATTTATTATATTTGGGAGTTTCAGATGCAATTTATGGGTCGTTATTAACTTATAGGACACATGAGTCATCGGTTGTTGACGTTGTTTAAAGTGTTGAGATTCCAGCTGTATAAACTGTATAAAGGACAGGACCTAGGATACTACCTTGAAGAACACCAGCAAACTGGTTACTCCATAAATCTAATACCCGGTCTAACATCAAAACTTTAAAATACATATGTATTGCAATAAAAAAAAAATGCTAAGTTGAAAACGGGAAGCGGTTAATATTCCACAACACTATTCACAGATAATAGCTAATCATAAACCTTTAAATAATACGGAATAAAATAAGATGTTAGATAACTTTAGTTGCTAACTAGTTCCGTGATATAGACGGTGTCAGACGAAGTTGAGTCATTTTTTCTGATAATTAAGTAAATGAATTTTATTTTATTTAATTAATCACCTATTTTGACCTGGAATCATTTTAGATGAAATATGAGACGAAGAACGAACGATTTCCAATCCGTTATATTTCAAATATAAAATAAGTATGGAAAAAGGTACGACATGATTTGCCAACAGCTGCATGGGAATTAGAAAATATCTAACATATATGAATAATGTTATTGAATTTTTGTTTATAATAATTTTATTGAGTATTAATACAGTCTGCCACACTGAAGGGCATTGGTACTAGAGCTATAGTATTCATTAAAACAATATGTACATAAGAAAGAAAAATAAATATAAATAACCAAGGTAAAAATAAATAAATATAAATAAAAATATTGATAAATAAAAAGATAAAGTAATATGAAAGATAAATAAAACACATTCACACATATGTACAATATTTATATTGGCCCAGGGGAGTCTGAATCAAGCTTTGTTCCCCAAATGTGGAAGCCAAAGCAGAACTCCAGGAGATCCCAGTTCTTCTACCAGCTGCGTCACTGTTATTGAAAGCCAGTGGAAACTGATGAAGGACTCTAGAACAACAGACGCTCAGGATTTGAATGAAGAATCTGGCCAGTGCCAGTACTCCAATATATACATATTTACCAAAGGTCGCGGAGCCACCGCCGTTTTAACCTCCGAGGAGGATTGTAGGGATGACCTGTTGAAATTTTGAGATGAATGTGGTTCAGGGGCACAGGGAAAGCTGAGTATTAGATGCAAAATAAAATAATACAGATTATAGAAAGACTCAGTGGTAAAAATCCTGATCTTCGAGAAGTTTATTTAATTATCCTAGGACTACGTGACTTTTCTTTCTTTCAAAACATAAATTAGGTTAGTACGGTGGAGGTACAAACATATTTATAAGTCCAATATAACTTCGGAATAATAACGGATATAACTTTTTTTATAAAGGAAGGAGGTGGTCCGGGGTTGCGGTCATAAATAGGCTAAATAGTGGTAAAACTATTTTATTGAAAGCCAACGTTTCGACCCGACTTTGCAGGTCTTCATCAGGGCTAGAACGGACAAGATACAAAAAGATAGAGAATTTTGGCAATTACATAATATTTAGACATAATTTATAAACAATGTGAATAAGTTTATTAAAATTATAAACAGTAAGTACAATAAAATATGGACTAAGTAAGCTGAGTAACAAGATCCTAAATAAATAGATGCTAACAATTGTTGTAGTGTAATATATAATAAAATGAAAATGTGAATATACTTCTACAAAATCTACAGGAGAGAAATAAAATTAGAGACTTACAGGTGTGTTCATCTAGGAGTTTCACTTAGAACTGGAAAGGCAGCGGTAAGGATAGCAGGTATAGGGGAAGTTAACATGTGTTAACTAAGTAAACTTTGAAAAACCCAGGATATTACAGTATCTAGAAATTTTGAAGATATTCATGGATACAATGGAAAAATACTATATCTATGAAATATTAAATGATAAATATATAAATATACATATAAAATAGAGTTGAAATATGTGAGAGGTATTTGATGATTCTAGATCAGAGTACAATGTGAATAAACCCAATACTGGCAAAAGTAAAATATAAATAAAGAAATAACCTCATTGACATACATACATTGCAGAGCTAACTTAAAAGTATAGAGAGGGAGAAAAATTAATACTTATAATTATATTTGGTTGTAACTGAACTGCCTTTCCAGTTCTAAGTGAAACTCCTAAAACTGTAAGTCTCTAATTTTATTTCTCTCCTGTAGATTTTGTAGAAGTATATTCACATTTTCATTTTATTATATATTACACTACAAAAATTGTTAGCATCTATTTACTTTAGTTTAGGATCTTGTTACTCAGCTTACTTAGTCCATATTTTATTGCACTTACCGTTTATAATTTTAATAAGCTTCTTCACATTGTTTATAAATTATGTCTAAATATTATGTAATTGCCACAATTCTCTATCTTTTTGTATCTTGTCCGTTTTAGCCCTGATGAAGACCTGCAAAGTCAGGTCGAAACGTTGGCTTTCAATAAAATAGTTTTGCCACTATTTATCCTATTTATGACAGCAACCCCGAACCATCTCCTTCCTTTATAATGCAACGGTCAACTACTAAATATTCAACTTTTTTTATAGTGTTTAATTTAATTAAAAACATTGCTAAAAATAAATATTAATGTCACGATGTATTACGAATAAATTATTATGTGTGTAGGTGTTTTACCGTGAGAAGGAAACGGTATTTTAGGAGTAAAACAAGGCATATAGAATTACTCACGTAAATATAAATATACGATTGTTTTTCCACCTTTAACCTTTACACCTTCCGATCCTGAACATTTGTATTTACGTCAGCGATTCTATATGACATTTTTACTCCTAAAATTGTTTCCCCTTCTTTTTATATTTATTTTTATCCCTGACGAAGATCTAATATGTGTATCGGAATGTTTGAACTAAAAAATAATTAGTAGTTATTTAATATTTCTCCTGACCAACTTCGAACCATCTCCTTGTCATAATTTTACAAATCGCCATCGGGTCCTGCTTTGGCTTCTAAATAAATGTTTTTTTTTTTTAAATTATCGTTCATTTACATATTTTTACGATGTATTATGTTATTAGAATGATGGCATACTTTTGGATTCAATTATATTGCACATGTTAAAATAATGGTGCCGTCGATATTTATTATAAAAATATAATGAAAAAGGTATAACATTTTAAAATATAAAAAAATGACAAAAAATTATGCATCCTAAAACTGAATAAATAATTTATTGTTGTGAAGTGGTTGTTACTGTTTATTTTTTAAATAATTTATTTATTCATTAGTAACCGAACAGGACTCTTCCGAGTTCAGGTGTGTATAGTCCGTTTGTGTGTTTGTACCATTTAGTAATTTCTTATCATAGTTTCCTATTTATTGTATACATGATTGGTTTTTCGGAAAAAGCTCAAAAAATCTTTGAGATGTAAGCTTGGTTCGGAGTACTCTAGACTGAATGTAAACATTTTTGATAGTTATGAATATTTATGAAAATCAAGATGGCAGTTTATTGTTACTTATCTTGGTTGTTGACTTCTGCGGCTGTATTTAATATATTTATTCTTTATTGTGATATATTATATACAATTTATTTGCGTTTTTACTTATTTTCATCATTTGTGGAGTTCATACATTACTTAATTCTTATTGTAAACTTTTTTAAATATTGTTTTTTATTATTTTACTACACAACCTTAGTGTGTGTAGTAATAAATAAAATACATATTACCCTAAACATTCATTAATATTAGCTCTTAAGTATGGGAACTGGTATTATTCTTTAAATAAATAAATTTAAAAAAAAAATTATCTAACAGTTGAATTCTGGCAGAGAGCTGGTACATTTTATATAAGCATAAGCGGATTCTTAAATTTTTAAAATGTTGGAAAATTTATTGTTTTTGATTGTTGAAGAACTATTATAATTACTTTTTTTTTTTTAAGAAGAAAAATGTTATATGTTTCTATATTTCTATATATGAATTTTTTTATATTCCGAACCATAAAAACATCTAAAAATATTGTTTAAGTTGTACTATGTGATATAAATGAAAAACAAAACTACAAATATAATGGATTTGGCAGGATAAAATTTAAAAACTCGGATATTAATTTTAGAAATCCTTCCTAAACCAATAAATCGAACGGCCTGAGGATAAAATCTTAAATCCCTTCTGATGGAGTGTGGTATTACCTAGAGAAGAGCGAAGACTGAAGATCGTTTCAACAAATTGGTTAACGAAAGGTTATATGGAAGTGTCATTTTTATTTATTTTTTTAGCCAAGAAGAAAATCAAGAAATTTTAGATCATTATGTTATAACTTTAACATAAATGAACGTTATTGTATTTAACCTGTATGTTACTTCCTACCTTAACTATATATTTATATATATATATATATATATATATATATATTATATATATATATATATATATATATATATATATATATATATATATATATATATATATATGGCTTGATATATAAACAATATTTTGATATATGAAAATATAAAGACGGCCATTTCATATGATATGATAATAATTGACTAAAATAGAAAAAAAAAAAGGACAAATGTTCAAACACCTTTCCAGAAAAAAAAGAGTAGTTCTATTTGCAAAGTACGTAGCAGTAAACCTAAAAGATTTTAGGAAAATTAATATCTAACATAAAAACTCGTAGAAGTTAATAGTGTGTTGCGAAAACCTCATAAAGTTAATCAGACGAGTGTGAAAAGAACATGTGATGATTAATTATTTTAAATGGATACGTAGCACCATCTATAACTTTTACTTTTGCTTCCTATTCCTTTAAAAAACATAAATTACTTATAAAAAACAGAACTCTAATTTTCTTTTTTTGTACGGAAAATTGGCCCATTATTAATATGAACATTTTTGTAGCCTTTGAGATCTACTATATTCCCCCTACTTGATGGACTCCCTATACTTAGTCCTGTCATAAATATTGTTTACAAGGAAATATATACAGATTTAAAGAGACAAATTAATTTTTTCAAAAACTTTATTAGTAAATAAAATTTTAGTTTAAAAAAGTTTAGAGCGTTTGTCTAGTAAGTTCTGAAGTAATCGGAAAAGTCGAGCGATTTCTAGTCGTTTCAGTCTAGTATGAGGATTCCAAGCTAGACGTATGTCCAGGTGGAGTCCTAGGTATTGTACTTTTTTTGACAAAAAAAGTGGAAAATACGACAAACACATAGTCTTGTTTTATTGTAGCCATTAGAGCATAAAATAAGCTGTAGGCCAGATATCAACTTTACGAATGTGCTAGCTAAAATCCTAGTCGCACTTGCAATCATTAATCGTTCATGAATTCAAAAGTGTCTAATCCTGGAACATTCACCTTATACACTAACTATTATATTAATAATTTATATATTTATTTATTAAATAGCTAAATTAACCTAAGTTTAAGCTGCACAGTGGGGCGATTAGGGGAAAATTCGTGACATCGGATAATTTTTTTTTTAAATTTAACTATTCAATAAAACAGTGAAAAATATATATACTGCCAACTAAAAATATTTTAGGGAACTCCACGAACTCCATAAGGTATCAATAAAACAGTTTATCTAGTTTTCGGAGTTTGAGAAAAATAAGTAGATTTGGCCCATGTAGCTAGAATTCTTTTACTCCTACCGCTATTCGCTGCACGCCTTCAGTTCTCCAAACACAGTTACGCATTACCAAACAGCATTGCGGTTCTCTTGGCAGCATGAACTTCATAGTTATGAAGGGACCGATGTTGCAATAAGTACAATACTAATATCCGGAAATAAATTTACTGTTATTTTATATAAACAGAAAGTTGGTATCACATATAATTGAATTAATAACCATTAGCTCACTCAATATTAATTAATTTTTCTAGGTCAGCTTATAACAATAAGCCATATAAAAACAACTAAAGATCTCCTATATCTGCAATATCAGACATAAAAAAGTCTGGTGCGGTGGGCGCATCACACAACTTTCACTTACCACTCTTTTCTTAGCAGAAATAAGTATTTTCAGAAAGACGAGAAGTGAAAGTATATACAAACCTTAAATATGCAATTTCAGTTCATAAGACTTTTCGTTTTTGAGCTAGTCTGTTTACATACATACACAGATCATTTTTTTAAATATTTATTAAAGTTTATGTTTAATTTGTAAATTTCCTTAAAAACATGTGATTTACGTTAAACAGTATCAGTTTTTTAAAATTATTATATATAATTTTTTCGAAGCTCTCCGTTATCTTCTACAACTTTCTATATTAGATATTGTTTCTTTCTTAAATTTTCCGTTATCCAACGAAATATTATAAGTATACCTTCTGACTTGTATTTCCGGAGATTCATTTTCGACCTATAAAACCATTTTTGTTTTTTTTCTCATTTAATCAATTATTAAATTCTTTCAAAAGTTATGTTTAGCATTTTTTCGTAACTTTTAATAATGCGAGATAGTTTATTGTTTAAAATAAACCATATTAAAGGTACTTTACAGGAAGACGCATATGACATCATCTGGAATAAGACCTCAATGATATTAAATACCACTAAATTATGCAATGATACACTGAGTTCAATTAAAATCTTTTGAGCCATTTTTGAGAAAATTTTAAAAATGTGTTTCAGCGTTAATATAAAGTGGCACTTCCGGTTAGCTGATTTTAAGGAAAAAGTTGCCAGGACATCTAAGGCATATATATATATCTTAAATAAGTAATATCAGTTTCGTAAAACTTTTCGGTTTCGAGATAGAGTGTTCACATACACACAGACCATTTTTCGGGACTTGGTTATTTTGACACTGGGGACCTCAAAACTTCTATTTCCGTTGAAAACTGAGATTCAAAAATTTTCACGATCGCAATACTTTGCTTTACTATATATCTCATATATAGGTAAGTAAAAGTAAAAATATATATACATAAAAAGAAAAAGCAACACCTGCAGAGAAGAGAAAAGAGAAAAAGTAACTGAAGAAAAAGGATCAATTTCTAATGTAAAAATATAAACAGTAGGCTAACCTAATATAAACTAAGAATAAAAATTATAGCATATTTACAGTAATTTAAATAATAATAATAAGTAAACAATAAAAAAATTAAAAAAAGTATTACTATCACTAGCACAAATATTGTCACATTGACACTTATCAATACATTCACTTTTTATTGATGCGGTGACTACAAAATAATTTTATAAATATATATTGCTAGAAAAACGCTCAATCCTTTCACTTAATAAAAAAATACATAAATATACAATTATGATAAGGGCTATTTGGAAGTAAAGAATTGAGCTTTGGGGCTCCACTGAACCATCAAATTCCTCCACTATCCAATTCAAAATCCTTCGTGAAATCCTAAATGCTTCTTACTTTGTCAGAAATAAAATAATCCATAAAGACCTTAATGTTCCATATGTTTCCGATTTGGCCCAATCCTGGTGCTTTTCTTCCATAAGAAACTTCAGAATAATCAAAACCGTCTCGTTTTTTACTTTCCATCCTCTTCTAACCCTGATAAACCTCCGAGGCGTCTGAAAAGAAAATGGCCTCACGATCTCTTTATTTAGACCTATTATTAGAGTGCTACCAGTGGGTAGTTTCACAACAAGCATATTCATGTGAGTGTATTCCTGTGTACACATTTACTTGATGTATCTATATTGTAATACAGTTATAAATATTTTAAATCAATAGTTTAAAAAAGTATATGTTCTTGAAATTAAAAGTAATTCCCAAATAGTCAATGGACGGCGAAAGTGTTATAATTGAAGGGGTGTACCCAGGAGCTTTTATCAGCGAGGCTCTATCTGTTTCTTGAACTGTTGCCAGTACATTCACCTGATAATGTGATAAATCAATTATCAGAGGCCACTAATGTTCACCAAAGCCGGTGTTAATTTATCTTGGATATTTATGGTTATAACTAAGTCCAGCTCCGGTTTATAACTAAAGCAGCACTTAGCTGTGATGAGCTAACTTTGTCTTGAAGGCATTCTTGCTTAGAACTTCATAAATTTATTATTTTCAAGTAATTGGTATTTTTAATATAATTATATAAGAATATCAGGAAAAAGTTGTATTTTTTCTAAAATTATTTTTTGAAAGTAAGCATGATTAATTAATGAAGTCTTAAAGTTTAAACACCTATATTTATTCTAAAGCGCTCACGCTCAATCGATAACTGGTTTTAGCATCACTAACGCGGTTGAGAGAGTAGCGCAGGGACATCTTTTTTTTTTTAATAAATATTTAACTTATATTTATTGAATAATAATACAATCAGCCACAATTGGAGAGCTATAAGTATTAAGGCTATAAGATCTCATTTATACAATATATACAAATAATAGAGAAATATCTATGCATATAAAAAAGTAAATGAATAAGAGAAAATAAACAAGTAAAATGAAATAAAAACTTCTAAACAAATTCATGCCTATATACAATATATACATTCGCCCAGGAATCTCCGAGCCAGGCTTTTCCCTCCAACTATATAAGGAAAAGCAGGACTCCAGGAGATCCCAGTACCACTTTTTCAGCGGCATCACTAGTATTAATAGCCAGTGCAGGGATCTGTTGGAATCCTGCTTTTCCTTCTATAGTTGGAGGGAAAAGCCTAGATTATGGATCCCTGCCTGGTTTTATATATTGTATAAAGGTATAACTGTTTTTTTGTTTTTTATTTACTTATCTTTAGGTGATTTTATTTTTTATTTACATAGTTTTTGATTATTATTTTACTTTTGTTAATTTTATGTTTCCTGTATATATGGCGTGAATGTGTTCATATCTCACTATAATTATTTTCCACGTGACAGATTATTATATTTCTAAATAAATAAATAAAAGAATATATATATTTATTCTAGCTAGGATGTACAAAAAAAATAAAATAAAAATCATCTTGCGCTGTCAGGATTGAGAAATATGGACGATTAATTTGGATTTGTTTAAATTTCTTATTAAGTTAAAAAAATATAAGAATACGTGATAAATATTATATTAAGATATGCATAAAGATTCGTAAAAAAAAAATAATAAAGGCCGCAAGTTCCTATAAATACATAATTATCATCAGAATGTTTTTAATTTTTGAAGTGAAATGGTTAATTGTTTCAAATAAAAACAATTAAAGGTACTTTAGATGAAGCTAATAATGAAACTAAGCCCTGTTAAAGAACATCAATGACAACAAAACCTACATAATATTAAAAAATGCCTAATTTTACACCGACACAATGAATTTAATAAAAATGTTGGAGCCGTGTTTGAGAAAATAGTTAAAATTTGTTTCATCGATGATATAAAATGCCACTTCCGGTTAGCCGATTTTGAAGAAAAAGTTGCTGTAACATCTCAGGTATATACAAACCTTAAATATGCAATTTCACTTTCATACGACTTTTCATTCTTGAGATAGACCAGTCACATACATACAGACACACACACATAGATCATTTTGCGGTACTTGGTTATTTGGACTCAAGAAACCTCAAAACATGTATTTCCGTTGCAGAGAATACTCAGATTCGTAAGTTTTAACAATCGCAATACCGCCCCTAACTGTATATTTCATATAAAGGTAAGTGAAAGTAAAAATACATAAAAAGAAAAAGCAAAACCTGGAGAGAAGACAAAACAGCAAAAGTAAGTGAAGGAAAATGATCGATTTTTGATGTTAAAATATAAACAGTAGGTTAACCTAATATAAACTAACAATAAAAATTATAGCATATTTACAGTAACTTTAATATTAAATATTCAGGGCGCAGTCTTTTAAAAAAATAATAATATTTTTTTGTTTATGCCGACGTTTCAACCCAAACATATGGGTCATCTTCAGAGCTGAAAATGTTTTCAAAATACAATTAGAGATATAATATTAAACCATCGATAATGGTAAATAATAAACTATAGTGATTGATGTTACATGAATCTTAACTAATATTGCAATACACATGTTAAAAATGAAATTCGTAAATAGTTATACAAACTAAAAATTAAAACCTAATGTATATGATCCATTTATACAAATATGTAATCTTTTCTCTAACTAACCGTGGTTTGAGCACTGAGGGTGTTCAAGTACTGACAGAAATGTTACCTCCCTTGACTATGTTTACCTTTTTTGCAATCTTTTGCTATCCCCCCTCCCCTGACCTTTTCACTTACCTACAAAATGTGTCAGTACTTGAACACCTTGCTCAAACCACAGTTAGTTAGAGAAAAGATTACGTATTTGTATAAATGGATCATATACATTAGTTTTTAATTTTTAGTTTGTATAACTATTTACAAATTTCATTTTTAATATGTGTATTGAAATATTAGTTAAGATTTTTGTACCATTAATCACTATAGTTTATTATTTATTTATCGTATAATATTACATCTCTGATTGTATTTTAAAAAATTTTCAACCCTGAAGATGCCCAACATGTTAGGGTTGAAACGTTGGCATAAATACAAAATTAATTTTTTTTTTTTTAAAAAGACTGCGTCCTGAATATTTATTACTCCTATTATGGAAGTGATAGTAAACTTGTTTTCTATTGCTTACATATTATTATTATTTAAATTACTGTAAATATGCTATAATTTTTAGTGTTAGTTTATATTAGACTAGCATACTATTACTGTTTTAAAATCAGAAATTAATCCTTTTTCTTCACTTACTTTTGCTGTTTTGTCTATTAAATATTATTATATTTCCATTTACTTACAGAACACCCTGTATAATTCGATACATTCACTTTTTCTTGATGCGGGCACTACAAAATAATTTTATCGTTCAAAAATTAGGTAGCTACATGTTTCGCAAAAACTGAAGAGGGGGCTCAGGTTGTTAGAAGGCGCCTCCGGAAGACGGCAACATGGAGAGGAAATTCGTACTTACAGAGCCTTGAATTTCCGGACGGGGTCGTTTACACCTCCAAGCATCCATAAGGAGCACAAACTGCCGTTATGAAACTGCTCCGAACGGGGAATGCCCAATTTCTTCGACTCAAGGAAATTCCTAGCACCTGCCGCAACTGAATCAATTCCCTCTCAGAATTCTAATACTTTAGGGGAATCCGAGGCGAAATGGTTACCTTATACTATCAGCTCTAGCCACTACAATAACGTATATAAAAACTACGATGAAACAATTTTTTTTTCTCATACATGTGAGAAATATTTGTTGTAATTATTCTTATAATTACATAATTATTATTTATCATATACATTTCTGTATATACGTTGCGAATATAATCATCTCACTATAATCATTGCATATGTGATAGAATGTTATATTACTCAATAAATATAAATAAAAAAATATTGTTCAATTATATAAACAAAAAATTAAAAACTAAGAATATCACTAATAAGACATAAAAGTCCAAAAAAAAAAAAAAAAAATATATATATATATATATATATATAATTAAGACATATTATAATAAACTGGAAAACAAATTCAACTAAATAGCTTAAATATATTAACTAGTGTATAAAGGTATGCATGTGTTTTTTGCTTAGTTTTAAATTTCTTATTTAAAAATTATATCTTTAGGTTATTTTATTTTATTTATTTTATATACTTTTTGATTATTACTTATTGTTATTTTGCTTTTCTTTATATTATATTTCATTACATATAGTGTGAATGTAATCCTACCCCGCTATAACTAATGTCCAAGGGACAGATTGTTGCAATACTCAATAAATGAATAATAATAAATGTATATATATATATATATATATATATATATATATATATACATATATCAACGATTTTTAAAAATTGTATTAGTTAAAATTAATACATTCTTAATACATTAGGGAGCATTAATATTAGGACTACATTTAACATTCAAACAATATGTACATACAAATGATAACTAAAATAGAGATAATAAAGAAAAAGAATTGTAGAAAATAAAATAAGAAAATTAACATATATATGTACAAAAAAAAATGAAATAATAGATAGAAAATAAATTAAATTAAAATGGATAAAATACATTCACTTCTATATCCAATTATACTAACGAAAAAAATTAAAAACGAAGAAATATATAACAAAAACCAACAAAATCAATATTGAATCAATCCGTATCCGTACATATATTATTACAGTAAGGCTCGAAATCGGTTTTGTACCAAATATAAGCTCCTATCATGCTCAAATACCACGAATGGGGTACCGTTGGATTCAGAATTTCACGGGGGGTTAGCGAATCGTATTCTCCACTTTTGTTTTTATTTCTAAAATAAATAAAGTCGATACAAATATTTTGCTAGGCTTCAATACTGGAACGGTGGTAGGTCTGTAGATCGATACGGGACAAATTGGATCTTAAAGATTTTGATGCGTACAGCAAGACCCGGATAGTTCCTCCGGAACTAACGGATCCTGCGTTTTTAAGCCAAAAAAACGTACTATTTTCGAGATAACGCAAGGCATAGGGTTCGCATCCACACAACCTTACATTAATTGTAGTACTGTCATTGAATACATGTCTCATTTCGTCGACTTGAGGTCTCTATGATCGAGAGAGGGGGAGTTTATATTATTCATCGATGGTGTTTTTGATCGGCAAGCCATATCATCGTTAATTTTTCACGAAATCTCAAGATTGAGCCACCAATTTCGAAGGCTTCCTTCTCCTTCAGGCTGGCAAAATAGTCCAATCACCCAGAAAATTCAGGCAAACAAGTTATGAAAGAAAATAAACTTTATTTGCGAATAACTGAAAAATTACACACTTTTCCCTTGGTTATTCCCATGATTATATAAAACATTACTAAATTCCCTACAAAAGGAAAAAAAAAATCATCGCAATCGGACAATTTTTATCAAATATACAGCTAACTGAAATTTGTATACATGTTGGTTCCAAACAAAAATGAAGATTTAAATTAATTTTTGTCTGCTTTGTGGATTATATTTATCGATAAAGTAACATTTGATGTCTTAATCTTTTGATAAGTTGCATTTTCTTATTAATTTGGTTTTTGATATGCTGTGCGAATTTTTTCGCACGGGCCTACTAGTTACTAATAATACATAAAAGTCCAACAAAAAAATAATATAATTAAGACCTATTAATAAAAACTAGAAAAAAAGTTAACTCAATAGCTTAAATATATTAACGATATTTTATTAGTTGAAAATGAATACATTCTATCACATTGGAGGGCATTAATATATTATGGCTACAGTAAACATTCACACAATATATAAATACAAATGATGAATAAAATATGGATAATAAAGAAAAAGGATTGTAGAAAATAAAATAAGAAAATTAACATACTTAGATACAAAAAAAAAAATAATAGATAGAAACTAAATTAAATTAAAATAGATAAAACACATCCACTCCTATATACAATAATATTAACGAAAAAATTAAAAAAGTAAAAAAATAAATACTGAAAGTATGACTAAAAATCCATAAAAGTTTCAAAATTTATAATTAAGAACATGCGTATATTAAGCTACAACAATAGTACTTTTCAAGGGCACTCAGTGTTCTTATAGATAGTGTCTTCAAGGAATATATAAGCTTTTATGCTTTAACATTTTTTATTCTACTTCAAACCACCAATTTTTATCTTTATTCAAAGAAATTCACAAAAGAAATTATATGTAACAAACAAGTAGATAAAAAACTGAATTTTTTATTGTACTTCAAACAACGTTTCGAGCTGATTGGCTGTTTCTCAAGTCATCAAAAAAGATTTTATCTACTAGAATATATTTCTATATTATGATTTCATCGAAAAACCGTTTGTAGTACACTAAGTACAAAAATAACTATATTCCTCATCTCCTTGTTTGCGCATTTATTGATGCTTGTCATTCCCGAAAACTCGGTACTACCTCCTCCCTCTACTGTTTAACACTGACATTAATTTTGATGACTTGAGAATAAGCTAATCAGCTTGAAACGTCGTTTGAAGTAGGATACAAAAATTTAAAGTATAAGGGCTTATATATTCCTTCAATACACCATGTATAATATAATTAAGACATTTTATTAAAACAAAAAAAAATTATAACTCACAACAAGCATTTTATAATAGTACAGAATATTATAAATCTATGTCGGAAATTTATGAGTTGAAGAAGTGGACACTTTAAAAGCTTTATTACATCCCGACTGCAATTACTCAAGCGACATTAAATTTAAGCTAAAGTTGTTATTTATGTATTTTTATCTCTGCCTTTCAACATTAATTATTAGTGTATAAATTTATTTTAAGATGAATTAGTTATGATGGTTTTTTTTTTTTGTTGTTTATGAATTTCTTTATTTTATTTCACTTCAAGTTTCATCTCTATTTATTTATTACAGCTTTTTATATTTTTTTTTTGTTATGATCTTTTTTAAATTTATTTATTTTACTTCATTTCAAGTTTCATTTCTCTTGATTAATTATAGTTTTAATCTTTTTCTTTGTTATGGTTTATTTGTTATGAATTTCTTTATTTTATTTTACTTCAAGTTTCATTTCTCTTGATTAATTTTATTTTATTTCAGTATATATAATTTATAAATGTGGCTCGCTGTATTATTTCTGAGGGGAGGTTACAATAAGTGGGTCCTCGATTTCAACCAATTTTTTTTTCAGTGATACTATGTCGAACATGGAATTGAAGTCTTAGATTTAATATTGACACTTACATATCTATATATTGCTTATTAAAACAATAAAATAAAATTAGAACGAGAAACTAGATAAAAAGTCTATTAAATTGCTTAAACGCTCCCTCGCTCCAACTCAATTTCAGTACAAGTGACGCGATTGAGAGAGTAGCGCAGGGATCTCATGGAGTCTTGCTTATTCCTCTATAGTTGAAGTAACAAGCCTAGCTGAGTTTCTTTGTCTGATTGTAAATAGTGTATAGAGGTATGTGTCGTTTTTTTGTTTTTATTTATTGTATATACTTTATGTTTATTATTTAGTTGTTATTTTGCTTCTGTTTATTTTCTACTTTTTATATAAATATAATGCCAGTATAGCCTTACTTCACTATAGCCCTTCTTCATTTGACAGGCTGTTATATTACTTAAAAAACATAAAAAGACAAAAAATTGCTTACATATGTTAAAAAATCAAGAAAATCAATATTGAAAGTATTACTAAAAATACATAAAAGTTAAATTTATAATAAATATCTATTAATAAAAACTATAAAGAAAGTCTCGTCACTTTTCTATGAAAATAAACCCCCATAGCGTTACAATAATAACTGACTCTCTAAGTTCTCTAAAAGGAATGAATAATTTAAACCAGAAACATCCAACCATCTTAAAAATTCATAAATATTTAAATATGCTAGAAACTCTAGGAAAATCGGTATACTTTATTTAAGTGCCAAGCCACGTGAGAATAGTTGGAAATGAGCTCGCTGATGTTGCAGCTAAACAAGCTCTTACCCTTCTTTCAAAAAAGAAATCACTCATAGCTGGTGTCAGTCTATGTGGAATGAGAGTCCGCCAAACAAATTAAAAAAGAACAAACTATAAAGTCATGGTCTACATCAAATCGTTATATCCGCAGAGAAGAGGTTGTTTTAACCAGACTGAGAATAGGCCACACCAACCTTACCCATTCACACCTTATTAGAAAACATCAACCACTACTGCAATAATCCACACATACATTATTACAGTAAGGCTCGAAATCGGTTTTGTACCAAATATAAGCTCCTGTCAAGCTCAAATACCATGAATGGGGTACACTTAGAGTCAGAATTTCACGGGGGGTTAGCTTCGTATTCTCCACTTTTGTTTTTCATTCTAAAATAAATAAAGTCGATACAAACATGTTGCTGGGCTTCAATACAGGAACGGTGGTAGGTCTGTAGATCGATACGGGACAAATTGGACCTTGAAGATTTTGATGATGCGTACAGCAAGACCCAGATAGTTCCTCCAGAACTATCGGAGCCTACGTTTTTAAGCCCAAAACGTACTATTTTCGAGATAACGCAGCAAAAAATAAATAATTCAAAATTAAATTAAATTAATCATTAAGACCTATAAAAACTATCAATAGTTTGGTCAATAAGAAAAAAAATAAACGCAGCTTAGTTCTTAAACATTTGAAAAATTTAATTTAATGTAACTGATCTTTCTGTGGTATTGAATTTAAAAATACTCTGTCATACATGTTATCACTAAGGCGGCTTCCCTTGTGCCAATTTTTCATTCAATTTAATGTAGAAATATGTATTAAAGTGCGAATATATTTAGAAACAGGTTTCACATCAAGCCGCCCTAATCGTAGAGAGGAAGTCGCCGTGACCAGATTAAGAATAGGACACACGAACCTACCCATGTACATCTCATCACTAAACAGCCACCACCAAATTTTCAGCACTGCAATATCCCTCTCACAGTCAACCATATTTTCCAAGAATGCACTTATTATACTTAAAGTCTAAATCGATTATCTCTAAAACCGGATATATCACCATTATTAAGCAACAACGAAGCAAACTTAAAAACAGTGATAAAATTTCTTAAAATCCGTAGGCTATTAAATAAAATATAAAAATAAATATAATTTTTATTTTATTGTTCTTTCTTTTTTTTTTTCTTTTAATATATTTAATTTTTTATATATTTTTTAAATATCTTTTTTATTTATTACTCCATTTATTATTAATTATTAATTATCCTCTAAAGAGTTTACAAATATAACCGACGCACAGGCGTGGATGACCATATGGTTTTACGCCTTAAAGAATAAATAAACAAATATTTAGAAATGGCACTATTTTATCTCATTTTTGTTTTACTTTTATTTTATTTTTTAATATTTTATTTCAAAAATGCACAAAATTTATGTGTAATTGTCGGTGAAATCAGGATATCTGCATCATGAGCATCTATCATCAGATGAGGTGGAGGAATACCTATTAGGGGAATAACACAAGAGAAGATACATTTGTAGGACAAGACAAGAAGATGAGGAAACTGCGCCCTCCAGGTAGCTTCCACTTCGATCCCGAGCAGAAGAGAGATCGCTCCCGAGGGACACAGTGAATTTCCAGTTGGTCCAAGTCTTCTTCATCCGGAGCCTCCAGGGACTGCAGGGGCTTTCTGTTTCTCGGTTCTT
Source organism: Nezara viridula (assembly GCA_928085145.1). Taxonomy (NCBI): domain Eukaryota; kingdom Metazoa; phylum Arthropoda; class Insecta; order Hemiptera; family Pentatomidae; genus Nezara; species Nezara viridula. Next base: position 33,766,661 of record OV725078.1, read on the forward strand.
ACATAATCTTGCAAAATATCTTGAAAATGTGATGATAACATCAAACAGACCTCGTATATCGAGTTGGTGGGCAGAGATCAGTTGATATGATAGAATATAATGAAATAGAAAAATCTGTTTTAAGTTAAATAAATTTTGTAATGAGTTAAATATTAAATCAATAAAAAAAATTCCATCTTTTACTTAAAAGGTTTAAATCATAATTGTATAACAAAAAAAAAACCAAAAACCAACGTCTTTTCTTACCTTTTTTAAAAAAAAAGTATTGGAATCTATATCTGAGATGTAGATTTATATATATATATATATATATATATTATATATATATATATATATATATATATATATAATATATATATATATATATATATATATATATATATATATATATATATATATATATATTTAAACGTAACCATTTAATTGGGAATAAGGTCACTTATTAATTATTTAATAAACTACTAAATGGTCATTTCCTCTGTGTTTATTGACGTTTCGATTCCGGTATTTTTCTTTTTATCAATGGGTTAACAATGGGATCCTCTTCAAAGTTAGAACAACAAATAACTCAATCGGTACATAATTATTCTTCTATATGTTTCTAATAAAAATTATGTAAACCTACTTTTAGAAAATAGAGCTTCGATACCTGAGGACACACCGACAGTCTCAGCACTGTCCACCAGCAGATATATTAAGATACTTGATCGTTAATCGTCTGCCCACCCCGGTCCTGAGCCCGAAGACAAATTATTACACAATAAACAATGAAAATTACATCTATGATTTATATATATATACATTTATATATATACTTTCATAGTATATACATACATGATATATACATATATATATATATATATATATATATACATATATATGTATGTATATAGTGAGGAGAGTGCTCAGGATTATTAGAAATAGTAGAGTAATCTCCTAGATAGGGCGTAATATACGCACAAAAAGAACAACACCTATTTGTTTATGTTATTATCTATGTTTTTATTATATACACGTATATTAAATTGAGTTTCTACATGTTTTTCTTTCTCAACTCTATTGTGATTGTATAAATGAACTAGCTTTACTCGGCCACGCGCTGCTGTGCACATATGAGTAGATTAATAGCAAAGGACATCTGCCATTTTTAAAAAGTTGGGAAACAAATTGGTCTGTAAAATGGCTTCAATTTAAACTAATTCTAATGATTTTTTTTTCATAATCATCTGACTGAATACGCCGCCGCCATTCATAATCATCAGAACAGTCTGAGTTGAACTTATAAAACTAAAATAAAAAATTAATATAAAGAACGTATAATAGTATTGACCTACATAAGGAGAATCATATAACTTCTTCAAATGATAATTTCAATTACTGTAGTAATTATACAATTTTCGATTAATCAATAAAAATTAAAATAAAGATGTTTGCCTACCTTCGGTAGTGATGAAGCAAAAGGAAATGGACTTTTCTGAAGAGAAAGCAGTAAATGTTTAAAACTCTATAACTCTGCAACGAATCGCAGGGCATGTATTGCAATTCAAAAATCTTTCATATAAATGTGGGTATTATCAGTCAAAAATTCTGTACTTTTTTAGTTATCGTCAAATAAAATATTGAATCCATCGAAACATTTTTAAGCTTGTTTTCGGGAAAGTATATTATACACATAAATTAAAAGGGTTTCAAGAGGAAGACTTTAGCCAAGTTTTGTTAAAATCGGTAAAGCCGGTGCTACAGTTTATAGCGACACATTTTTTTGTGGCTTTGAACAGAAAAACATTTACATTTTTTTTTTTTTTACATATATAAAATTATCGTAAGACAGAACTACTATGTTAGAAACCTTCCCAGGAGTGTACGGAACAACTTCCCAAAGTTTCATGGCAATCGGATGAGTGCTTTAGTAATGCACTAAGGACAAACATACAGACAGACAGACATACATTCATTTATATATATATATATAGATACAATTGAATTTATTTCATGATAGTACTGTCACACATACTTTCCAATTTTGTATGCGGGCGATTTACTCCCCTCAAAAATTAATTCTCGGGAGTTTATATTATGTATAAAAAGTAGGAGTGATAATTAACATAATCAATATAATTATTATAAAATAAACAATATAATATTAATATGGAAAAGTAAATTTATATATATGTTTAAATGAATGTCCTCATAATACATTCGTCGTTTTCAGAAATTGAAGAAAAGATCAATTTTTGTTCTATAGGTTCAACTCAAACTGTTTCTGATGACTTCGTTTAAAAATATTGAAGTTTAATTATGAATTATGAAAATATATCATTAGAATTGATGTAAATTGAAGCTATATTACAAACATTGACTTTTTCTTGAATTTTTACGGATAGACGTCCGTCTTAGATATGTGACAATTCATATATTAGTTTTAGTTTTTTTTTTTTTTTTTTTTCGCATAAGTATATTTGAAAATATATTAACAAAGAAATTTAATTTTGAAAGGTTTGACGCCATGAGATTAATTCACCATTCTTCGATGATTCAAATTTGCCGCGGAAAATGTGATAAAACATAAAAATGGAAGAGTGTACATGAAATCCTGGGATAAGTTGATACATATAATTGTCTTAGAGTATTAATCAAAATTTCATTAATAGGAACTTAGGGCTTAATAAAATGCTTGTTTACCTATTTCTAGGCCTAAGGTATGCCATCTAGTCAACTATTCCTATTTCCTTAATTCGTTTTAGTAAACATATTCCATTAAGGTTAATAGTTATTGATTTTGATTTTGTTTATGTTCTTAGGTTTGTTTATGTTTATTTTCGTCCCCTATCTATTTTTATTTGGGGATAGGGGGAGTGCATCATCGACCTCCTCAAAGTCTGCGCCTATGATGGCACATGTTTTGTCAAAATAAGATAAACCCGTAACTTCTTTTATAGGAACTTGAACAGAAAAATTATTTTCTCATTTAATTTGAATAATTACTACAAATTTTAATTTATTCAAGTTAGCTTATTTTTTTTATTGTTAGCTTATTTTTTTATTTTTTTTTTTTTAATTTATAAATATGGTGTGAATGCGCTCTCAGAACTTTATTATAAATGTCCTTTATTGAGACAGATTGTAATATTTATCAATAAACAAAAACAAAAAAAAAAAATTATTCAAAATTGGATTTCCCGAATAATGAACAAATTTTTCTATATAAAATACAACGGTAAATCTAAACCTAATATCGAGTACATGTATAACTAGGATAAGATATATACTGTTTACTCCATTGAATAGCTTCATTGAAAAATTTATATAATTTTAATTTTTCAGAATTATTTTCTTTTAACTAACAATTCATATTTAGCTGAGCTAATGATTCTCAACTTTTCTGAAGATGCGGTGATTCCGTTAATGGAAGGGCCTGATTTCTGCAAGGGACAATTTAAAAATAAGTTGTATCTATTTTTCATAACGGCCCTCAGGATGCTCTTAAAGTATAAAAATAAACTTTAAAACAAAACAATCTCGGATTAGCAAATGAAAAAAAGGAAACTTCTTGAAATGGGAAAGTTTTCCTGTTGCCTATGGAGAGAGAAAATAAACCTCAGTGTCCTATAACTGCTGAGAGCCGATGGCGTATTCCGCCTGATGTTCTGGTAATATTCCTTATTATTGAACACCGTTATTGGTAGGCTGTAGAATCCAATCTAGATAATTAAAAAAAAAATCTGGTGCAGTGCACTTACCATATAATAAATACGTTTTTCGACAGTTTTTATGAATTGATGAAGAAATGGATTGAAATAAATGTCGTGGATGATTATATTTGACATTGAATGAAACCAGTCTAAGTTCGAAAAATTCAACTCACTATTTAAAGCCAACAGATTCTATGAATATGAATGGATAGATTTAGCACACTATTTAAAAACAAGATATGAAACCAATAGAAGCTCCAGAGATTTGACTCACAATCGTTGATGAATTGCCAGAGTTAAAATAACGCCCAAAATACTAAATTGCAAACTAACTAGATGTATTTAGTTTAATTTGATTAAGGCATTTTTGAAAAAAAGAAATAATAAAAGAGACAGAAACGGAAACAGATTTGTCCATAAAAGTAAAGCATTAATAGGATTTTCGAAATCAATTCGAATAAATATTCAAATGTTTACTTTTAAAAGAAAAAGAAACTTCTTCTATGTTCAACATGGAATTCGGTCGCGATTCATCTGAGCATCTTGTATGTCCATCGTACATCTAATAGAAAATAGTTGACTTTCATTTAATAATGTAGCATTCAGTGATCTTTACATTATTACCACTTGTAGATTATAAAAAAAACATGTATTGGAATATTTAGAAAATAATGCAGGATTTTAGTTTAAACAGAAAAAAAGAAAGATATACAATTGTTTTGTTTAATTAAAATTGCCTCCACTACTAGCAATACATTTATGCAAACATGTTGGCAAATTTTCCATTCCTTCGGAATAGAATTTTCCATTTTTAGAATTGACAAACCCCAAAAAAACATTCTCTAGTTCCCTTTGTACATTAAAGTTTTTGTAACAGAAGTAATGGTCCAGGTGTATAAAAAAATAACAATCCGTAGTCGAGAGGTTCGGAGAGTAAGGCGGATGTGGCAGGATTTCATATCGAAGCTCCAACAGTTTTTGTGACGACACACGTGAGACATGTGCCCGGGCGTTATCAAAACCGGTCCCTGGCTTCGTTATAGCTAATTTATGATGCATTGCATTAATTTGATTACAATACGATTTGGCATTGATAGTTTCTTCAGAATTAAAGAATGTGTGGTAGTGCATCAAACCAAATAAAGCCGACCAAACAGTAAACATCACCTTTTTTTGATGAGTTGGGGAAAATTGGAAAATATTCTGCTACTTCTCATTTGTCAAGACGCTGTCCAGAACGTCTTCTGTTATCTCAAAGTATCCACTTTTCATCATAAGTAACAATTCTGGACAGAATATGGTCTTTTTTTGTTTCAGCAAAGGAGTGTAGCACAAACACCATACTGTTGGTTTATTTGGAAGTCGTTAAATGTGTGTGGAACCCAACTTTCAAGGTTTTTTATGCCTTGAGGAGGCCATCGACGGCCGATTGGTAAGGATAAGTTTGCATGCATGTTCTCGTACAGTTGATTTGGAATTTTTTTCCACCAACGCCCGCAGATCATCATTATCAAGAGACGAAGTCCTTCCACGACCTTGTTTGTCTTCTATGCTGAAGACCAACATTTTTTGAACCACCGTTGTACATTAATGCTAGTCTCGCCCCAGACTTCAATGATCTTCCTGGCCGTCTGAGCCTCATTCCAACCGAGTTTAAATTCCGTATAACAAAATTTTACGAAAATGACGGGTTGGCATCTTAGTAAAGACTGAATTATTTCTGAGCAGCTAAATGCTACACAGGTAAACATACATTATCGTTTGGAAGAGCATTAATAAGTGAAGGAATTTGTACAAATGGATACTCTATTAAAGGTAAACGGGTATAATATAAAGGGGTATTTTAAAGAAATTTCTGCATTTTGCATTATTTTTCGGACAAACCAATATTTACAATTTAATTAAATAGTATATTAAAGTTTCCACAGTATTTATACAATTTATTATGGTATATGATACAATTTACTCAAAATTGAAAGTCAATTTCCTTTAAACACCGGCATCTAACTTTATACTTTCTTTAACGTTTATTAATACTGATGGTATTATGGTATAACTATTTTGGTAACACACGACATTTCTTTATAAAAATAAATAAAAAATTGCTAGACTAATATTGTATTCTTTACAAGAAACCTAGAGTTCTATATATAAGAACATCGGTAGTGAGATAACTAACGCTTGTGGGGTTGTCATAGATTCCGCCCAACATTGTTATCCAAGGGCTAGGCTAGAGGCAAAACGTAAATCCTCTTCAGGGTGTCTTTGAGCCCTCTGGCATTTCCTTCAGAGGGAGGTATCACCATTGGATGGCATATATCCCGATCATCTGGGTATGGCCTATTTTTCTGAGCCCGCACACAGAGAAGAATATTACAGTTCGACAAAAAGAAACATGTGCTCAACATATTTGCAGAATCCACAGAAAATGAGAGCGAATGATGTTCCAAAGTAGATGAACCAATAGAGAAGAAAGGAAAAAAATATAAAACAATTATAGTTAGCACAGGTAACAAGAGTGTTATTTTACCTATTTTTAAAACCTAGATACATTTTTTAAAACCTTAATGTTAAACTGACGTAAATAAAAAAAAATCTTTTGATATTTATTTATTTTTGGATCTCATGTTTAAAACAAATCAGCATTTTTTAATATTTATTTAATCAACAATAGTAGAATAGCATGAACCATATTAGCAATCCAAAACGAACCACTTGTTTATAAAAGTTTCGAAGAATAAAGAATCAGTTTTATATTAATGTCGGTCTCTTTTATGTTTTTTAATTTTTCATGAATATTTTAATATATATATAATGTGAATAAACTCTTTTATCACTTTCTGTCCTTAGTTTTGACACAATGTAATATAACGTAAATGTAGAGATGGTTGACCGTTGATATAATATGAGAAGGAGTTACTCGAGGGTGCAGTGAAATAAATAAAAAATTAAAATATATTAATTATTTTAATTTTTGCCGACGTTTCGACCCACTTTGCATGTCGTCTTCAGGACTACAAAAGATACAAAACATGTTGAAAATAAAAAATAAATATAAGTATATATAAAATAAGAAGAAGTTTTCAGATACAGAAATAAAATATGGTATCAGAGATATAGTGGGTAACAATGTAGTTGAATATTAAGAATTATATATGTAGAAGATACAAATAAATGGAAAATGAGTAATAAATTATATTATTATATTATTATATTATATTATATATTATATTATATTATAAAATATCTTTTATCGCAATCTGTTTACTTTTAACTTACATGCTTTATTCTCCTTTATTTTTATTTTTATTCCTACTTATTTTCCATTTATTTGTATCTTCTACATATATAATTCTTAATATTCAACTACATTGTCACCCACTATATCTCTGATACCATATTTTATTTCTGTATCTGACAACTTCTTCTTATTTTATATATACTTATATTTATTTTCAACATGTTTTGTATCTTTTGTAGCCCTGAAGACGACCTGAAAAGTGGGTCGAAACGTCGGCAAAAAAATAAAATAATTAATATTTTTTAATTTTTTATTTATTTGACCGCACCCTCGACTAACTCCTTCTCATATATTTTATTTTGTTTTCTATTGTTTATTTTTTATTGATATTCATTTGTTTATAACAAGTAAATTATAAAGAAATCAATAGTTTTATATCCGTACAATTTTATTTCATTTTCCCAAATTTAAGTAATACTAATTTGAAATGTATTTTTGTAATACCACGTGTTTAAATATTTTTAAAATTGTACTAATAATGAACTAAAAGGTTATAATTTTTTTTAAGTACCAATAATAAAAGTACCTGGAGTATGGTTTTACTGTAAAAGGGCCTACTAATTTATGCAATTGTTAATTTTGGATTTTAATTCATGTTGCTTCCATATTCATTTCCTTTAATATCGCGCGGAAATTCATGCTCTAGGCTTTAGAATATATTAACATCACAAACTTCATAATAATTCATCATAATCATTCATAATGGTAAAAACCAATGATTAATGGTACACTTAAGAACCTTTTATGTCAGTAAAAATGTGATAAAACCACCATAAACTGTTAATGATTTATTTTAACATAGGGAGAGTACATCGCTTTAACGTTCTTTGTGTTTTTTTTTTCTTCCCCACGGTATTAGAAAATTTATTGCAATAACAAAAAGAATATAAATATTTATGCGAATTTTAATAATGTTATGTAAATTGCATTCAGGTAGTACGGAGGATAGTGTGCACGCAAACTGATAACACAACTTCGTTCTCGGAACAAAGTTGATAAGCCTGGAATAAAAATTAGAAACCTTTAGTAATAATAAAAATTCTAATGAGCACAATTTTTTTTGGTATTTAAAACCTCTTTTATGAAACATGGGGATAAAAAAAATTATTAAGATCTATATGAAATGAAATGAAAAAAATCTTTATTATTTCGAGAAAAAGTCCATTATGGATAAAATTAGAATAGGATTACTTATAAGCCGAAACTTGTATATATTAAATATAAATATTTTCTTATAGCTTGTTTGTTGAAAAATATTACAATCTGTCTCTACAAGATAGGCGTGGCTGAGGATCCTATCTGTAAATTGTGTCATCAAAGAACAATGGATGCAGACCATCTAAACGCATGTCCTGGTTTGAGGGACATAAGAGAAAAAATATTTTCAAATATATATATCAGAAAGTCTAAATTATACTGGGGAGCAAGATGTCGGATGGCCAAATGAACAACGACTGGCATAAGAAAAAAAAAAAAAAAGAACAACAACAATCTGTCTCGATTATAAGAACATTTATAATAGCGTTCAGAGAGAAAATTTATTCAATATATTTCAATATTCCTGATAATACTAAGAAATAGGAACAAAATAAAACATCATAAGGAGGAAACAATATATAAATAAATAGGCAAAAAAAAGTATTTTAAAAGGTTAAATAAACATCTTGGACACAGGAAAACTTACATACTCTATTTATAATATGCCAGAAGAAAGTAGAAGTCAGAAGGACAAGATTAGATGGTTCAGGACTGAATAAAATAGTTAAATTGTAGGTTCTATAGTAAGCAGGATAGGCGAGTTCTGAAACTTGTTATAGGAAGGACTAAAGGAAATAAGAATTTACATATTGTTTTCTACACCATTCTTCTATCATTATTTGTCACACACTCCCTTTTTAAATTCCTTTTAAATTGTCAGTTTTTAAATTAAATATTAATTACCAAGCATTAATTGATTCGTATTGTATTCATCATATAACGTAATATCAATTGAAATTTTTTTAATCATTTTTATAATTAATAGTATTATCACTATCATGACATTAGATGGAATTGATGTAGCTTCCTTCTAAATTTGAAGATACAGTAATAATTTGTTAAAAAAATTTTTTGCTGAAAACATGGGTACTTAAAGCAGAAAAAAAAATCACCAATTATCATAAGGAGAATAAATATTGAAACATTTAACCCTCAGTTCTCATCACGGACATTATAGGATAAAATAATTGAACAAAGGTTTCGTAAATAAATAATTGTGAAAAATGACAATCATTAAACGGCCTTTATCGTGGCATAATATTGTTCGTTTAATCAGACTTTGATATTGTCACGTTAAAAATTGATTGAGACCTAGCGCTACTGAATTAGCAAAGGGCCACTTAATTTTTTCTAAGAGGGGTTCAATGTCTTAGGATTTTTCTTTTAGTGTGGTATAAATGAGAGTCAGATAAGCCTGAATAACTGATCATTAAACTATAGTTTATTAGCATTTAATACTTTAAAAAAAATTATTTAATAATAATACAATCATGCCCGAGGGCTATAAGTTTTAGTTCTAAAGGCATTCATTCATACAATATATACATATAAGAAAAAGAAACAGAAATAATTAGGAACAAATTAAAAAAAATAATAAAATAAATAGATAAAATAAAGCAAAAATAATATATATATATATATATATATATATATATATATATATATATATATATATATATATATATATATATATATATATATATATATATAAATTGGCATTGGTTTAAAATCATTAGATATCAAAGAGTAAGTTAAATTTGACTATGTCTTTTTTCCAAGGAATAAGATTCCTATGCTTTGAATCACTTCTATTTTTTTGCAATTAGACTTGTATTATTCCTCATTACATTAATTACACTCTGACCTACCCGATAGAGTGGAATATTTCTAGAGCTTCTTGAAGAAGAATAGGTATTGATAGAGTAATGTGGTGTTATTTGGGTCCATATGATCATGCCGAACTGCAGAAAAACAACGCAAACTGCTAACTGCTTTCAACACAATCGAAAGTAGGTCAATATCCATTTGGGAAATGATTACTCGAATCAGTTCAGTGTCTAAAAAAATTATTGGAAATTTATGAATTTATTAGAGGCTAAAAGTGATGAATAAACCAGAAAGAACATCGATGCATTTCGATACGCCTTACATTCCACTTTGTGTCCCTATTGAATATTTGTTTCAGTAATAATAGTCGAATATGGTATGAGAAACTAAATCACATGAACTTATTACTGTGAAAAGTGTGTGGATGAACATCGGTATTTAATTATTATTATTATTTTTTTTTTATAAATAAGTAATACGATGTCTCTCACTTAAAGACAACTAGTACCAATGATATACGAGCTGTGACTATTAAATAACAGGACTGATGGCGTAGCTTCACCGGATTCAAAGCTTGTTCCTTTTAATACAGATTGATGAATCATGGTTTTTACTTATGATCCTTTAATGAACCGCCAATCTATGCAAAAAACATTTTTGATTGTTTTTTTTTTTTTTTTTGGTATTCATATGATTTTGCATCTTTACCGGATTCCCGAAGATTCAAACTGTTAATCAGCATTAATACATTCACGTTCTTTCTGAAGGAGGAAACGATACGATCCTGAAGCAGCGGGCGGATGAAGACATGTAGCACTGTTTTAGAAGATTCGTATGGGTGTTGTGACGAATGAAGTCTATACTGAAGGTGATTATAAGTAAATAAGTATAAAATAAATGTTTTAAAGCCTCCATGATTACAGACAGGAGACAAAGTACATTAAAATAATAATTTGAATAGAAAGATAAAATAAATATTAGGAATTTCGTTCTTACAACATTTTTTTGATATTCTTTCATTTGTTTAAAAATTTTGTAGACCATACCTGCTGATTTTATTAACTTTTTTAAAATTTCATAATTCGTATACAATTTGTTTTTTTTGTTTCGCTCCTTTAATGAATGATAACAAGTATATCAATATTATATTATTATTTTTTTATAAATAAACAACATTTACTAAACATTTTAGTTTTCACTCGCAAAAAAAATCACTGGGGTAAAGTGTTTAGGGACTGTTGAGGATGAATAGGACATCCTCTTTCTCACAAAGGGGAGAAGTGAATTCAAAAGATGTCCTAGAATAGCATTTCAGTCTTCAGTGACGTCTGGACCCCTGTACCTTCAGCAAGTGGATCAATCTCAATGAAAAGACATGAATGTTAAATTTGAAAAATAATACATCTCCCCCCTCCCCTCCCCTCCCACCTACAAACTCTAAATAAATTGAACAAACAAAACTGAATAAATTATCATTATTTAAATATTTGGTTAGTTGATTTTTTCTGTAGTAAAGGCGTAGCATTTTTTTATCAATGTCGTTAATTATATATATATATATATATATATATATATATATTTTTTTTTTTTTTTTTTTTTTGTTTCGGTTGGCTCTACAGACCTTGTAGATCTTTGGCCGCCTGAACCAGCCTTCTCCAATTCTGCCTACCTTGGACTACTGCTTTCCAGTTTGCAGCATGAAGCACAGCAGTATATTTGTTTATCTTATCTATCCATATGGTTTTGGTCTTCCACGTGATCTCTTGCCTACTACTCTGGCATTTACTATTGTGTAAAGGCGTCCTGATGAATTGCTTCAAGCTACATGTCCCGTCCATCCTTGCCTTCATATCATGAGATATATATATTGAATGACTAGTTATATATATATATATAGAGAGATAAAAACTGTCCCGCAAGTAAAACGATCTGAAATACTTTTTTATCTAAAAAATTAGAGAACATCCCAAAAATATTTTATGAATGAAATTCCTAATAGCTCTAATAATTAATTTATCTTAATAATTTGATTACTTTATTAAGTTTTAATATTTTATCATAATAATTAATTCATTCGCTTATTTTCGTTTACTTTGCTCCTGTCAGTAAACATGAAAGCAAGTTAATTAATATGCACAACGAACGAGTTGTGGCTAATTATTAACAAGATTGATGCTGAAAAATATTATATCTTGACTTTATACGTATATAATAATTACAACTTAATTAAAACGATATAAATTAATTGATTTAAATAATTAAACCAATGCCCACCCCTCTTCTATTTCACAACGCTCATGTGAATCTTCCGTTGTCTAAAATTCTTCTTCAGTGAGCTACTTCAGCGTGCCGCTTTCTCTTTCAGCCAGAACGTGAATGTATTAATGCTGATTTATAATTTGATCTTCAGGAACTCAATTGAGTTGCACAATGCTAAGATTAACGAAGATAAAAATCATGAATTTTAATTTTCTTTTTCGAACTTGTTTGGCTCTCGGTGAGGTTGCTTTAATGCAATGTATGAATTGGAGCTTCGTTTAAGGACCACTAGTAAAAAACATGATTTGCCAATCTGCATTAAAACCATCGAATAACAAACAACATAATCTTGAGCGACGCTATCAGTCTTGTTATTTAATAGCCACAGTTCGTACAGCTTTGGTACCTATTGTATTTAAGTTAGACACATTGTATTACTTATTTGTGAAAAAAATAAAAGCAGATGATTTAAATGAGGAAGACGCTTTGTTTTTGGAGTTAATGGCTTACGGTTTTTTTTTAAACTTATATAAAAAATAATTTATTAATAATGCATTTAGATCACGTTGGTGTATAACCGATGTTCATGCTTTTCACAGTAATTAGTTCCTGTGGTTTAGTTTCTCATACCATATTCAAGTATCATTACTGAAACAAATAACCAATAGAGGAACGAAGTGGAATGTAAGACGTATCTAAATGTTAGCATCGATGTTATTTCTGGTTTATTCAGCACTTTTAGTCCGTTATAAATGGAGGAATTTCCAATAATTTCTATAGACACTGGAAAAATTCGAGTAATCCTTTCCCAAATGGATATTGATCTACCTTCGTTTGCCTTGAAAGCAGTTAGCAGTTTGCGTTGTTTTTCTGCAAACCAGCATTTTAGAATGGACCCAAATAACATCATAATCCTCTATCAGGACCTATTCATCTTCCGAAAGCTCAAGAAATATTCCACTCCATGGGGTAGGTCAGAGTGTAATTACATGTAATGAGGAATAATACAAGTCTAATTACAAAAAAATAGAAGTGATTCAAAGCATAGGAATCTTATTCCTTGGAAAAAAGACACAGTCAAATTTAACTTACCCTTTGATATCTAGTGATTTTATACCAATGCCAATTTATATATATATATATATATATATATATATATATATATATATATATATTTTTTTTTTTTTTTTTTTTAATTTACCCTTTGATAACTAGTGATTTGATACCATTCATACGTATAAAGTTGTATACATATATACTTTTATTTTTAAAATTCATATATTATTTAACTTTTATCATTATACTTTCTCTATTACTACTTACTATAATTATTTCATATATAGTATAAACTATTTTATATGTAGTAGAAACTATTACAGTTCAAGATGTCATGTTTATTTTCTATTTTGAAAAAATTAAACTAAAAATTGATTAAAACATATATTTTAATTGATTATATATGTATATAAAAAGAACTAGTGTGTCCACTCAAATGACTTTCCTACCTATTTGAGAAAAGTTTTTATATCTTTACATATGTCTATCAATAAACAAATAAAAATTAATTAGATTTATTTTTCTGAAAATTTATCGAAGAAAAGATTTGAGTACGATTTATTTCATAAACTAAAGCAATGTAAACCGACTTAAGGTAGATCAGTGTAAACATTTTAATACCCTCTAATATTGCTGTTAAAAAACTTTTTGCCGTAGCCTAATTTTGTCGAACAATAATTTCTGTTAAAAGCAGGCAACATATATTCTTACTTTCACTTAGTTATCTTTGTTCTCTCTTTCATCCCTTTCTGACACCGAGTTATGTACCCGTAATCTTACATTGAAAATTTAAAGCTGTAACTTAGCTAATAGTTGTCCGTAATGAACGATTTCAGACAGACAGGCAGACAGACAAATGGTTAAAAATGTGTTTTTCGGACTCAAGGGGCTCTGAAACGTACTGAACCTTGGAAAACCGCATATCGGAAATTTGACCAGATCGCAATACTTTTTTTACCTAGTATAAGTATGAAAGTAATGAATCAAAACATGTGCAGAATATAAAATACGCTGTATCATAGCTAATACCGGTTTGATTCCGATGATTTTTTTTTTCGTTTGTTTTGTAGGTAATTTAATTACCTTTGGAAAATGTTATAAATTTTACCTTAGAATACATATTTAGCGAGTTAGGCCCCAAAACATTTTTCTTTTTCAAATCACTTTTTTTGATGTTTTTTTTCGGGAATCTCATAGAAAATTTAATTCTGAGAAGAAAGAAAATCTATTAATTTTTTGGGGAAAATACCTTCTAAAGAAAGATATGATGGAAAATAAATAAATAAAAGTGCAAATTTACGATTTGCAGAAAACCTGCTTTCCTAGAATAAGCTTCTTTTTTTTTTCAATAAAGACGTTAATTCTTATTGTTTTGCCTTGAATTCTCTCTGATTCTTCCTTCAGCTCTTCTGGCTTTGATGTGAATTCTAGTAATTGTTATTATTATAAATTTATTATTTTTAAAATTTATTTATATGATATTTACAACTGTATACAAAAAATACATCTGGTAAATTCGCACATGGATATAATGACATGAAACACATGTTGAGAAACTACCCATTGATAGCACTCTATTATTATAAATTAAAAAGTAAAAAAGTAAAAAGGAATTGTTATTATTATAAATTAAAAAGAAATAATAATAATGTCTAGGATTGGATCTAGTCTATTGTCAAAAATAAAAATCTGAATATCAAATATCCGGAATTGATATTTGATGGGAAAGTCTGTACTACCCACACTGGGACGTGCTAACCCTGCTGTTGGACATTGGGACAAAAACAAAAGTTGAAATTTGGACGTTTCACTGCATTTATGACAAACTAGCATCCTTTCTCTGTCATGCTCAGAAATTTTTAATTTAATTATCGAATTAATAATGCTCTGGTGTAACATCATAAGAGAAGAAATGAAAACTAGTTTTTTTTTATATTTAGAGCTAGTTTGCCAATATTTTTTGTTCAAACCCAACGGTATGTTCTGCGCAGAAAGAGCTACTTCTGATGAATCCTAAGACAACTGAAACATCGTTTTTTATAAATAAACATAGTTGTTACTACGTTTCAAACTAATTCAAGCAATTTCGGTCCATTTCGCAAATCACCCGAAATCGCGTAAAAAACAAGATAGACCCTATTGTTAAAAAAGGTTTGAACTTCCAAAAACAGTTTTCATACCTTACTCCAACCTAACACACCGGAAGTTATTGAGGATTTAAAACGTGGAAATGTTTAATTTAGAGTGACTATCACTACATTTTATTTATTTAGTTTTTCTTACTTGCGTACTCGAGTTACCATCGATTCAGTTTTTGTCTAAGTAACATCTAATTGTCTATACTGACCAAATTATGAACATATCACGAATTTAATACATAAGTTTTAAAAAATAAAAAAATATTATTTATATAACTATAATGTAATATATTTATTTATATTTTAGTATATATAGTTATGAAATAGGTAATAAATTATAAAATTTAATATTTACAATGGGAAATACAATACTTGAAATTTAAATAATCTATTAATATCTATCGCGAATATTTTTACAATATTAATCAAATCAATCAGGTGTGTGGAACAGGTAAGAACAAATATTTCTATTAGAGAATATAATGCGTTTTTTTAGAATATTTTTTTTTAGTGCTAAACAGCATAAAAATTACAACATATTTGAAGGCTTTAAAATCATAAATTTACGGTATATTTCTAAAGCTTTCTATGAATTATTAGAAATTTCATTTTCAATGCTGCATTTTAATTTTTATATTTTTTTTTTTCGTCACACATTCTTTTAACTTATGAATTTACCACAAGGTTTTGATCGAATTTCGGTATATTAATATAATATATTCAACTAAATAGATGATTTTTACACGTTTTAGGTGATGATTACAGGATTTCAAATATTTTGGGGTATTATTGCACGTTATTTTTATTTTTATTTTTTTGCAGATTTTTATAACATATGAGGTTCGGAAGTTATATTTATTCATTCAATATAGTCCCCTACTCTATCCAATCGTTCCGTACGAATCTTCCATTGTCTGACACAGTGATAGAAGTCTTCTTTTTACAGCTCCTTGAGGACGCATGCCGCTTTCTCTTCTACAGTTCCAACAGATTTAAATCTTGTTCCTTTTAACGCAGATTGAAGATAGTTGTCAGTCCCCACTAGCGGATCCAGGATTTAATTTTGGGGGGATGGAGCTTAAGCCCAAAACCTTTTTTTTTCATAATTACTTCTAAAAAAAAGAAAGAAACTAACTACCTATATGAAATGGTGTTTAAGTGATTCCTAAAGTCCTTTTAAATGTAATTAAATGAACAATATTTTTTTTCCATAAAACATGGTTACATTTTACCATTTTGAGGGGAGGGACTTCAGCCCCAAAGACCCCTCCCGTAGATCCGCCCGTGGCAGTCCCCACATCATGGCTAATGAATGATGAAATACGGAAAAAAAAATCTTGAATGGAAGGTTGAAATAATTAGTAATTGTAATGAGATTAGTGATTATTCGAATATCTAAAATTAAACACATACCAAAAAAACAAGACAAATAAATACCGGGATTTAACTGCCTGTCACTTAGCCATAAGCTGATAGAAGAAAAAGAAGACGTGGACCCGGTCAACCCCTTATTAAGGGAAGGGCGAGTAAATATTTTTCCTTGGACCCTACTTTAAGTCCCACCCTATTTTAGCCTAATCCTCCCCTGGGAGGGTACTAAAGCGACCATAAACCAAAAATAAGGAGCCCCTTTCCGCCGCATCCTTTCCGGACCAAGGGGCACCCAATTCCAGTATCTCGCCAGCGTCTTTATCTTGAATAATTAGCCTTTATGACTGAATCTCTTACAAAAGGGGTTTAAAAGAGTATCATCGACTAACAAAAAAGAGATCGGATGACTACGATTTGAGATTCCTTCATTCAACTCGGAAACTAGAAACCTCAACTAAATCAGGACAATGACTTCGGTCACCTTTTTTATAAATAAACAACAGAGATATAAATATTAGAATTCGATGATAAAGGGGGAAGAGTGGGAACTCCTTGTTAACAGTTGAGACAAAGGTAACGAGAAATCCTTGAAATCAACTTAAGCAAAACTTTCTTCTGAAATAATCGAGAAGTTAAATCAAAGGAAATCAGTTCGAGTATTGTTCTTGTTCCGTCAACAAACAGCCAAATGGCACGAATAAAAGTTCATAAATAAATATTCTCTGCGTAAATGAATATTATATTGTGCGAGCATTGAGGAAAATAAATCAACAGTTCATTAATCAAAAAGTTTCCAAAAATACAATAAAAACTTTTTTATTTAGATATTATATTTTTTTTAAGATTCCAAAATCAAATCCTTGAGTCTCCCAAATAGACAAAGTGAAAAAGAACAATAAGAGATATACGGGTTATGGCAATATTTATTGACGCTACGTTTAATTATCATAAGTAAAAAACTACGATTCGTCAATTCGCGTTAAAAGGAACAAGATTTGAGTCTGTTGAATCTGTGAAAGAAAAAAGCGACAAGTGTTCTGAAGGAGCTGACCGAAGAAGACATCCATCACTGTACCAGAAAATGGAAGATTCGCATGGATCGTTGTAAGGATAGAGATATGTTATATATTGAAGGTAATAAGTAATAATATGTATGACAGTTTCGTTATTTTATAGGTAAATCTAGTTTCGAACCATTCCCCAAAATGATTTGTATAGCGATTAGACTATTACATAGATTAGGCTTGCTGATACGCACAGCTAGCGGGGATTAACATTCCTTTGGTTTCTCAAGTTCAGTATATTGCACTAACACCCTCAGAACAGTACACTTTATATTGACTCTGATACTCGGACATCTAAGTAAATACGCTAAGGTCTCTTACCCAGGGAATACCCATTGGCCACTGGATATATAGTGGCCCTCGTTGTCCCGAGGTAGCAGGGATTTCTTTACTGAGGTAATCGCCCGTAAAGAAGCAAAATATATTCAAAGTACTAAATATGGCGTCGGAACAAATGGACTCCATAGACAGGAAAACTTTCCAATAAATGAAGTAATTCAGTAGTGACCTTAAGGTTTGGCAGCGTTGGATTTTGGCCCATGTACTCTAGTTATGGTCCAAGGAGGAAGATACAGAGGAGGAGAGGTACCGTTTTTTACTTTGCAGACCATGGATGGTACGTCAACATATAAGCCGTATAATGTACACAGTGTTAAGATGTATCTAAGTGATGATTTTTTTTTTAAAGTTGGTGTATTTTTTATACTTTTTTCTGGCTTAGGTCTGAATTTTTATAATCTTATATGTTCCCGTCCTGATTGACGAAACTATAACTCTGTTATTTACTGGTACACGAGAATCTTAAGGCTTTCGAATAATCCAATCATATCCAGTAATGTATTGTCTCATTATCATTTTTAACTACTTCTATCAAGATATTAATATATTTAATTAAATTATAGCTTTATAAAAGCGGGAATCGTGAATAATCTTTTTAAGGAAGAAATAATCGAAAATGACAACAGTAAAATGTTGATCACTTCGTTGGATCCATTCGTTCATTGAAAAAATCTTTAGCAAACACAGGAAATACAAATTAGAATGCAACAAAATTATTGGTTACTCAGGTTACAGGGGAAAGGGTTTGAATTCACCAAAACAAATCTCAATAAATTAAGCAATAACGATATTTAAATAACAATTATCTGGTACTAGAAATGCTACTAGACTGAACAAATGAGGGTTAGCCCTGCGGGAAATCGGAACTGATAGCAAATGGGCCAAATATCGCCGAGCTCCTAATTCAGGGAACAAAGGGAAGAAAGTTGGGCAAGACATTGCAGGGGATAGAGTCTAACTTCTCCGAGGGAGACTGTGCTCAATGGTAAAAACAATTGGGAGGTCCTTTGTAGAACAATAACCGAGCAACTTTGAACGTAACTATATGCCAGGTATCAAAGATGGGTGGCTGGGTACCTCATCGTTTGGTTCTGAATTGGGATCCAGGTTTCGCTCCAAGGAAAGGCTAATAGATAAACTGTTTTATCGCCAATGGAGTAACTTGCCAAGCTGTATTGTCAACACTTTAGGAAGATTATAAATTTACTAATTCATTGTCCATATGGTAGGGAAGAAAAGGTTAAATTGTTTAAAGCAATCAACTATCACTTAAATATATATATTTTGTTACACATTTCTCAAATAAAATAAATTCAAAATTATAACAGTAAAGTAACAAGTAGGGATTTATATATTTTAGGCTAATGTTATAACCTACAACATACTCATTACAATTTGGTCTGGAAAATCCTGACAAGAGACATTATCCAATTTAGGCTGCAGCAGATTATTGATTCTATTAGGTGTGAATCAACTCTGGGGTCGGGAGACCCCAATGGATATACATTCAACCTTCAGTAAGTGTGTAACGTAATTGGGACGGGGTATAAACAACACCGGTGGTTGAACGTGAATGCTGACCACCCTACCTCCTGTATAAACTTTGGTCAATAAACACTACTTCCTAATCAAGTACCGAATACATGACCATTTATGCGTAGCACTGGTATATGTTCGTATCTATATATATATATATATATATATATATTTACAACTTTTCTTTCATCGACCTTTGAGTATTAAATTCAAACTTCACTATTTTATTGGGAATAAGGTCACTTAATTGTTATTTAATAAACTAATTAATGTTCATTTCTTCTGTTTATTGACGTTTCGATCCCGGTATTTTCTTTTTATTAGTCAACCATGGGATCCTCTTCAAAGCTAGAATTTAAAAAAATAGAGCTTCGATCAGGCCAGGGACACACCGACAGCCTCAGCACCCTATACTTGTGGAATATGTAATGGATGATTTAGTAGAGGAGATACTTTCTACAATTCCTATAAAGGTGCAATTTATAAAAAAATACGTTGATGATACCATATTAAATGTCCCCGCTACAAATATAAATAATATTTTAACATATTTCAATGTGGATCCATACATAAAATTTACAATGGAAATTGAAGAAGACAATGCCATCACATTTTTGGATACAAAAATTTACCGCTCTGGGAGTGAGATAAGAGTATCGTGGCATGAAAGGAAAAATCATGGATGTCGAGTTTTAAATTTTAAATCATGCCACGATTTAAGTATTAAAATTAATACGGCAAAAAACTTATTTCATAGAGCTATTGTTCTAAGTTCAGTTTCTTTTCAAGAAGAAAATATACAAAGAATAAAAGAAATATTGAAAGGCAATAGTTACCCAAACAGCGTAATTGAAAAGTGTCTGCGAGGAGCGTATGACTGTTTGTCGCGCCGTCAAAACAAACATAGCAATCCAAAAAAATATTTTTCCATGGAATTCATAAAACCACTATCATTTAAAATAAAAAGAATTTTTCGGGACCACAATGTAAGTATATCGTATATATACAAAAATAGCCTGAAAAAATCCCTTTTCTCTCAACTGAAAGATAGGACCAGCCGAGAAAAATTAGCCAATGTTGTTTATGAGTTAAAATGCTCAGATTGTGATGGAAAGTATGTCGGACAAACCTCACAGTACTTATCTAGGCGGGTTTATGCACATAAATATAGCATAGAAACCAAAAAAGAAGATACGGCATTAGCTATACATGCTATTAAAAATAATCATAAAATAGAGTTAGATAAAGTCAAAATACTAGATACAGAAAATAATCAGCAAAAACGGTTGATTCTAGAGATGATGCACATTGGAAGGACCAAAAACACAATAAATACTCGGAATGATTTGGCCAAATTGAATTGTGCATATAGTAACATTTTAAAATTTGCATAATCCAGATGAGAGATTTCGTTTTATTTTGGTTGGAAAAAAGGGAAAATACAATTATAGAATGGGAACTATAGTAACTATAGTAGTAATTTAAATGGTTTCAATATTGTTGGATGAGTTTATAATGTTGACATTTGATTTTATGAGATGACTAATGTACATATATTTTAATTAGTTGATGGATGTTTATTTATGTTTTTAGCAGTTTTAAATAATTAGATATTTATTTGTATTGTTAATGATTTTAAAGTCAGTTCCAAGATGTACATGTGTGTAAGTGAGTGTGTGTGTGTGTATGTGTGTATATATGTGTGTGTGTGTGTGTGTGTGTGTGTGTGTGTGTGTGTGTGTGTGTGTTTGTTTGTGGGTGTGTGTACGTGTGTGTGTGTGTGCATATGTATTTATATATGAGTGTTGTATGTATGTATAAGTATATATTTAATGTTAATTAATTTGCGTAAGTTAAATTGTTGTACGACTAGGAGATGTTATACAAGCTGTTTTTATTATTCATAGATATGTTTTATTGATGCTGGTACATTGGTCATAGAAGCATCTTTCAATTGTTTTATATAAAATAGATGCGATTTTTCATTGTTTATTGTGTAATAATTTGTCTTCGGGCTCAGGACCGGGGAGGTCAGACGCTTAGCGATCCAGTAGCTTAATATATGTGCTAGTGGACGGTGCTGAGGCTGTCGGTGTGTCCCTGGCCTGATCGAAGCTCTATTTTTTTAAATTCTAGCTTTGAAGAGGATCCCATGGTTGACTAATAAAAAGAAAATACCGGGATCGAAACGTCAATAAACAGAAGAAATGAACATTAATTAGTTTATTAAATAACAATTAAGTGACCTTATTCCCAATAAAATAGTGAAGTTTGTATATATATATATATATATATATATATATATATATATATATATATATACTCTTAACAAAAACGTTTCAAAAATATCAAGTACTGATATTAAACAACCAAATTCCAATAAATTTGAATCTAAATATTATTAAAATAAATAAAAGAAGATTTTATTGTTTTTTAACGCATATTTTTTCTGCTAGCATTACAGTTCCTATAGATCTCGTTCCACATTAACCAGCCTTTTACGCCTCTCCATATATTTTTCCGCCTTTATATCTGATTACAGATTTGTCGAAACTTTGTTGATTTGCTCTACCCATCTGGCCTCTCTCGTGTGGCTCTGGCCTACGATTGATTGTTGCATTCATTGTTGTGTAGAGGCTTCCTGATAGATTGCTTCCAACTACATGACCCCGCTAGTCTTAATTTCTTCTTTCATTCCATTAGATATTGATTGACCAGTTATTTAAGCAGCTTTTTATTGGTACTTCTCCTCCATGTATTAGTGCTAAGACTCCAGATCGCCCCATTTATCATGCGGAGACTTTCGTAACACTTATTGGTGCCATGTTGAACATGGTCAACATTTTTTCTTGTTATTGCTTTATTAGAGTACGGAATAACGTTTAAAAACCATTTCTCTCTAACTATGTTGAAGTTTTAAAATAAATTATATTCATTTAGTTATTCAAATCATATAAAATAATATTGGAAATATTAAACTATTAAAACATGTATGTATATCATATTTTATTTTGGACCAAACTGACTCCTATCAAGCCTTTCCCTTATCTTAGTTTCTTGAAAAAAAAATAATAATAAAAAAATTAACAAAGAAACGCTAAGCTCAGCTTCTGAGTAGAAATGAGCACAAGAGGCAGCTGACCTTGAAAATTTCATCTTCTTTGGAGGTTAGAATAGAAACTAGGTGAGAATTCGTTAGTATATAATATCAAGTAAATAATTTTTAAAAGGTTAGAAACATGGGATAAAAAGAAACAGTAATGAATAGTTTGCAATTGGGCGTCATGGAGTGATGTTCAGTTTGCTTTTCTCTTCTGTCCTCATGTTGCATAAATTGGCGAAACGTTAACGGTTTTTTTTTATTGTTTTCCTGCGTTTCGCAATCATTAAGCTGTGTGTGGTTGGATTGTTTTCCGATTATAACCTAACATTTATATTATGTTTCTTGGTATATTTTTTACAGGTTTATGTCCATTGTCCAATTCCCATCTTCTGCAAATCGTCTTCCACCTCACCGATCTCTCCAAGTCTGGGCATTCCTCTCCTTCTTTTGCCTCCTGGTTTCCCACCATATAATAGTATTTTTTGGTATGTATCTTCACACATCTGCTATGTTCCTGGCCTCGCGTTTCCACGGCCAGTAGGTGGTTCCAGGAACCGCATTTATTTGTATTTATATCGGTTCCAGAAGGGAACCGATCTACAGAAAAATATATTAATTAGGTATTTAAATGTTAGATACCACAGACCCCCTACGGTAGTATCCTAGATTGAACCATATAATTTTTATTGGATTTCTTTTTTAGATGTGTCGTGTTTTTAAATTTACTATTTGTTCTATATCTAATTGGTGGCATCCAGGGTAGATGGTAAAAGTACTAAGATGGTTTACTAACTAATATATTTACAAATTCAAATAACCAAAAACATATATACAATGATATTAGGATAATCCTACGAGAGGAGAATGCTTGATGTTTGATTAAAGTTACATGTATTCTATTGATTCTATTAATTAACGATTTATGGTTGCCAACACAAGTTTACATCGCTATTATTAATGAGGGTTATTACCTAGCTGGTTCTTCATCATCTTTGAGTCTCCTTCCATGTCGCTCTCCTCAGCCTCCGTCTTCCTCCCAGTGTTCAACCGGCTTAGCTTGACCCCCAGCTATCAGTCCATATCTTGCTCTCTCCGCCTCTCCTGATCAAGTCCTCCTCGCTTCCTTCCCAGCTTGAAGTCTCCTCAGCTGAGTCCCAAAAGCTGAGTCTTAGTCCTGGTCCTCTATTTCCCACCTTTCTTCATCCCCCTCTCTTTTTGTACTTTTTCCTGATTGGCTGAATATTTCTAGCCTAAGGGATGACCACGCCCTCTCCCCCAGGCCTTTCGGTATTCCACTAACCAGGTATATTTTACGTATTTCTGGAAGGTGTTAATAGTAATTCGGATCCTGATTAAACACTCAGGCGTGAGACTGTTGTCGGTCTTGGTCGGTGGTTCTTAAGGGGTTTTATTACCACTTACAAAAGGTTGCCCTCGTGGGTCGTTACCCTAGCTCAGGTACCCAACCGCCAGATGTGAGCACTTATGATATTTCTTTATTTATACATTTAAAATAATTAAGTAAACACCACAGGTGGTCTTTAGAATACATAGCACATCCTTTCTACGTTCCCAAGCCATCTTATATGGCTTGATTTAACAGAAGTGACTATGTCTGGTTCTTAAAACAGTTCTTTGAGTTCTCAGTTATTTTTTTATTTTCCATTGGCCATTCATACATATTGGCCCAAAGATTTCACGAAGGACTATCCTCTCCTAGATCTGGGGGATCTTCTCGCATTCCTGGGTCAGGACCCACGTTTCACCTGGGTAAGTGACAATTGGTCTCATTATAGTTTTATAAATCAGTAACTTTGTGCTCCGTGATAGGTTTCGAAAACGCAATGTTTTCTGTAATGCATAAAGACCTCCTGCGATTTTTAGTTGAATTTCTGCAGTGATGTCATTTTTGCCCGTCACTATTTGAAACTACCAGCTTTCTTAATAGTGTATTGGAGCAGTTGCATGCTATCCTTTCCTGATGGTGCGACTTTGGATATTGACGATAATACCACGTCATCAGCATAAGCCAAGTGTTGTGTAAGTCTATAATAGATTGTTTTTCCTGCGTTTGTCTATATTTCTCTAGCCACTTGCTCCAATGCAATATTAAAGTGAGGATCTCCTTAGCGTAAACCATTCACTACCTCAAATTCTTCTGACAGTATTCATCGCACTCAATCCTACGAGCTTTTCTGGAACTTCAAGTGCCTTTATTACTTTGAGCAGTTCATTTCTATATATAATAAATATATAAAATAAATAAATTAAAGAAACTTTATGCTTTTGGGGAGTGGGGTAGCTCAGGGTACTGAGCTTGCAATGCTAAAGGTCCCAGGTTCGAACCCCGGCTCATGACAGAAAATTTATTTATCTGTTTCATTGGCCGTAGGGCGAACCTGGGTCGGGAGACCCTCCTGGGGCCCTCTCAGCCTCTATAAATTGGGTACCCTTAATTAAATAATTAGTTAATGGGGGAAAACCTGGCGGTTGAGCATGATCTCGGTCAAATCACCTCCTAACACAACCGTTGACCTAGAAATAGTACTTTCCCTAAATAGTACTGAACCCAAGACTCTTCATGGGTTGTAGTGGTATAGGTTTTTTTTTTTTTTTTTTTTAAAGGAACTTGCAGTATATTTTAAAATTTAATTCGAATGGAATATAAAATATATCACGGTTACTTATTCATTAGGTTTAATAGAAGGCGAAATTAAACGATTTCTAAGGGAAAATCATCAAGAAGAAGATTGATGCCGACAAGCAACATCTTTTCTTTATTCAAAAACTTAGAATATTATTCATAGC
This sequence comes from Nezara viridula, assembly GCA_928085145.1. NCBI lineage: Eukaryota > Metazoa > Arthropoda > Insecta > Hemiptera > Pentatomidae > Nezara > Nezara viridula. Next base: position 33,792,193 of record OV725078.1, read on the forward strand.
TGCTAATTTAATTTTTTTTTTTTGTGTAAATTTTGTCATATAACCAAATTTCACTAATTTTTCAAAGTAATCACTGATAGTTAAAATAGGAAGAAACCAGGCGGATGTGTGGAAGGCCACGTGTGTTTCACAAACAAATAAACCACCCTGTTTACATTATGAATTGTGTTGTCAAACTCTATGGATTATACAATTTTCAGTACCAGGCTTAACTGCTATTTAGTATTAATAATCTCTCGAAAGCCTCTAACAATAAATAACTTCGTTTCAAAAGAATAATATAATTTTTTTTCTTTCATTTAATAAGTAATTTTATTTTTTATTAAATTCATACATGTTAACCTTTCGGGGGATACATTCTTTATCTTCATAACTACATAATATCATTATGTCAACATAAATTATACCGCCTTAATAATTATTTTCCTCTCGTTGCCTCACATTATAAATTAAATTGTCAAAACTGCCCTAAAATCTACATTGAAGAAACATCCAAACACTTAGGGACCAGAATTTCACAACACTTTTCACAACACTAACCGTAAAAGTACAAAAAAAAAAATCAACAAAAGAGTAGCGCAGGGTTCTCCTGGAGTTCTCTTGCCTGATTGTATATAGGTATGCATGTGTTTTTTTTTTGTTTTAATTATCTTTTTTTAGGTTATTTCATTTTATTTATTGTATATACATTTGATTATTATGTATTGTTATTTTGCTTCTATTTATTTTATATTTTTTGTACATATAGTGTGAATGCTATCCTACCTCACTATAACTAATGTCCATGTGACAGATCGTTGTAATACTCAATAAATAATTTATTGATTTGTTACACAAATATAGTTCTAAACATATATATTTACGGGACACTCTGTATACGGATTTGTGAATTTACGAGTATTTATGTGTGGATATGCATCTACGCATTTAATTTCGGTATTTGAATTTATTTACAAACGCTTTGTTTTCTAGTTGTGTTGAATTTTATAATTCAATCATGTCATTATTATTATATGAAGCCAGAATAATGTATATTTAATTTTATGGATATGTTATTCTAAAAGGACCAGGCGTACTGGAATAAAGTTCACATTCATTTTTTGATATCTCCAAAATATACATACTCGGTTTGAATTTTATTTTTTATTTCTATTCACGATATCCTGGAACTCACCATTCGTCGGGAGAGAAGTTGGCCATTAAGGCTGCAAGCCGGGAGGCGAACTTGCCGGCTACAAAGCAGCCATTAGAGCAGCCTGAAGAGCAGAAACTTTTCATATTCTCCGGTTGCATTAATATTTCTGTGCAGGATCCCCTCGCAAATTAACTCCACAGTTTGCCACCGTTTCCATTTTCACCCTTCTCCAACTTTTCTCTGGTGGCGGAATAATTAATGCCAATGGCTTCTTCGGCTCAAGTGATAAAAAAAAAAAAGAAGAAGACAAAATGCGCAGTACTGAGCTAGAGGAACGAACTTTCAGTTGTTTTCCTTCTCGGAATAGAGGAACATTTCGTTTTCTTGGATATTGCAAGTTCGTACTCCTGAATATTTACAAGTCGTCAAAGAATCGGATACTTTTATCCTACTGTGAGGCATCATAGACATAGATATCACAAACTTAGGTATCACAAACATCCCTCAGATGGGCAACCTTCAAGGGATAGAATAGGGAAGACGGAGATTTCAAGTTTGTTCCCGAGGACAAGGTAAAGAGCCGCAACATCCAATGTACAATAGAACCCACCCCTCTTGAGCAAATGTGATCCTGAAAAAGGTTGAGATGGCTACTTTCCAGACCTAATACAAAGAATGAAGCTATTTGATGTTATAGGCAACACAGTTATTCTTTTGATAACCTTCCTTATATTCTATAATATTATACTTTCATTCTCACTGATTTTTGTTTCTAAAGTTATAATATAGCGATTATCTTTCCACTATTATTTGCCTATAGTTCAATCTAATTATTAATTACACTTGGTTTTCAATTATTATTTATTAATTAACTTTTCGGGGAATTGTGTCCCATTGTTTAATTATACAATTAGTATATTATAGGCTCTGTCTTGAACCAGTCATTTCTAATTTTAGAACCAATAAAATTTTAATTATATATATTTTTAAATATTTTATTTTGATTATTATGACTAAAATGTCCTTGTAAATTAACTTATCCATTTTATCTGATTTTCCATTTCGTATTTTTGACCGTTTCGCTAAATTAACTTTTCACTATTATTTGCCTAAAGGTTAATCTAATTATTAATCACATTTCGTTTTTGATTATTATTTTTAAATGAAAGTTTCGACGAATCTTTAACTCCCCCCTCCTCTGATAAATAATAATATTAAAAACAATCTGATTATTTATTAGGTTGACCTATATCCAAATAAAAGTGATAAGATAGTTCAGAAAAAAATTCAAAACTGAAAAGTGGAAAATAAATATTTAATGAATTGTTTATTTAAGTGTTTTAACTTAAAATTCAAAATAAAAAATCTGTTTTGTCCACTCACACGACTTTCCTACCTATTTTAGAAAAGTTTTTATATCTTTACGAATGTCCATCAAGAAACAAAAAAAAAATTGAATTAGATTTATTTGCCTGAAAGTTGATTAAAGAAAGGTTTGAGTACGATTTATTTGATAAACTAAAGCAATGCAAAACTGGCTTAAGGTAGACCAGTGTAAAAATCTCAATACCCTCTAATATTGCTGATAAAACACTTTTTGCCATAGCCTAATTTTGTTAAACAACAATTTCTGTTAAAAATAGAGGAAATAGTGAAGCTTTTGGAATGCGGGCAACAGATTTTCTTACTTTCACTTAGTAATCTTTTTTCTCTTATTCACCCCATTCTGACACGAGAGCATGAACCCGTAATCTTATATTGGAAATTGAATAGCTCTAACTTCGTTAATGGTGGTTAGAAATGAACGATATATATATATTTTGTAAAGAATTTCATTGCTCTTCAAAAACTAAGAATGTAACGGAAAGTTTCATCAAAATCGTTAGAGCCGTTTTTGAGCTACAGTCTATAAAAAAACATGATTTTCATTTATTAGGCAGCCGCCCAATAGCTAAAAATGTGTTTTCGGACTCAAGGGGCTCTGAAACGTATATACGGATATATATCCGGAGAAATCGTCCCGATCGCGATACTTTCCTGCAATAGTATAGCCAGGAGAGTAATAAATTAAAACGTGTGTAGAAAATAGAATAAGCTGTATCATCGCTAATACTGGTTCGATTCTGATGATTTTTTTTTTGTTGGTAATTTAATTATCTTTCAAAAGTTTTATTATTAATTTTACTATAGAATATTTACTTATCGAGTTAGGCCCTAAAACATTTTTCTTGTCTTTATAACATTTTTTCCTGAATTTTCTCGGGAATTTATTTCATGTACGAAACTGAAAGAACAATTATTGGGACATTATAGGAAAGTTGCAACAAAATCGTTAGAGCCGTTTTCGTGCTAGTCTATAGAAAAACATGTTGTTCATTAATTGCGCAGCAGCTATTGAGCATGGAGCACCCAATTTGTGTCACAGGCATCAGTAATCAAAATCCTACAAAATTAAAACAAGAAGCAACAAAATCGGTTCACTAGAAAATCTTGTCACAGACAGACAGACAGACCAATGGCCAAAAATGTGTTTTTCGAACTCAGTGGGTTCTGAAACGTATAGACCCGTCGAAAACTGCATATCTGAAATTTGACCCGATCGTAAAACCTTTCTTAACTAGTACAGGTAGGAAAGTAAAAACAATTCACAAATAGGGTGAGTTTTCGATTAATCGATTCCTACCCATTATTTCAATAACTAACTTAACTCCAGTAATTTTAATCAATCACCAAAAATTTGATATTAATTTTAATTTTGCAACAGGAGGGCATTCCTGTCAGATACGTAACATCTTTTTTTTTTTTTTAAATATAAAATGAGAGTAAATCCACCCGTATTTTTATCCTCTCTTTTTGCCGCCACCTAACAAGGGAAAAAAACTCTGTTTGGCGACTAAAGTATTCGCGCGCCTATCTCATGAAATTTATTTTTAGATATTTTAGACTTATATAAATTAAAATATTACTTATATTGATTTTATAAGCGTTTTTGGTTAATATAGAATTGAAATGTAAGGTAATTTAGGTTTATCAGATAATGAATTGACCGGATAAATATGTTCGTTATTCAAAAAGAGACAAGACTTGTTTCAAATGTGCCATAAAGATTGGTTTTAAATTTAAAATAATGTATAAATCTTTTCTTCATGAGTCCTAAGGGAGGTCTTCAACTATATAAGTTAAATGAATAAAGTTACGTAACAGTTTTCTATCCCAAAAAAATTAGCTTTTTTTATGTCCTCGAAGTACAGCAAGTAATTAGTTACTTCTATATTATTTTGATTTCAAAAAAATTATTTAATGGTCAATAATAAGTAATATAGTCAGTAAAAAAGTTTTGACATAACATGCCAGCAGCAGTCGTGTTGAGCACGTTACGAAATAAATATTAAATGAGTGATCCAGTGAACAATGGAACCCTCATGGCTACAAGTCTGAAGATGGGATAATAAAGTGATCCCGAATTTTTTTGGGAGAGAAAACTGTTACTCAACTTTATTCATATACCTTGTATACATTTTCATTTTAAAGCTAAAACATTTTTAACAAGATTTTTTTATATTTACGTTTCGCCTCTAAAATGCCATTTAAAAGAATTATTAAAAAACAACAACATTGGTCATAAAATAATTAGCTGTATAAAAAAAGACCGTTTGTTCAAATTCAAGATTTAAAAAGACTGTATATATTTTAATCCTATTTAATGCTTACCAATACTTAATAATCCCTTTAGATCATTCTCTAAGGTTGTTTAATCCTATTCGACTTCTTCAAAAAAAGCTATTTAGCTATTTGTTTCAAAGAAGAAACATGACAGAGTTCTACAAAATTACCATAATTTTAAGGTATTATTGGTAATAAAATTTCGCATCCGTTGAAGCAATTCGTGAAATTATTAAATATGAAGGGGAAAATTTCTGCGCACTGCGGGACCTCGGTTTCAAAAGCAGTGGAGATACGACGTTGGAAAGGAAGAAGAGCTCAAGGCGACCATTAATGGATATTGATGAGGTTCTGGAGGAAGCTGTTGAGTCAAATCCGTCAACAAGTACTCGCGAACTTGCCAGTTATTGTGGTGTGTCGAAAGATGATGTTAGTCACCATTTGCTCTCCATGGGGAAGGTGAAAAAGAGCAGTAGACTGGTCTCAAGAACTTACTCCTCAGCAATCAGCTAAGAGAAGAAATTTGTGAAAATTTATTTAAAAACCCCTGCCTAGTCAAGACCTCGCACCATCGGAATACAACTTTTTAGATCCATGGTCCATTTTCTTCAAGAGGAAAAAGTTGATAATTTTGCGGAAGTTTAAATTGCGGTCCAAGGGTTCTTTGACAGTCATTTCAAAGAATGTTATCAGCGTGGTATTAATCAAATGGCTAGCTTATGACTAATGATGGTAGATAACAATGTATTATACTTTGTGTATTAATTGTATTTTATAACAAAGAAATAATAATACAAATATTTGGTTGAAAAACGGTAATTTTTTTTTACACCCCATTAATTGTTAATGTATATATAGTACTCTAAGGCAAAGGCAGTAATTGTTTAATTATTCATGTAATCTTATTTGTTGTTTTTTGTTCCTTTCAAGATCCAAAAATAGCCTTCTTTCTCTCCTCATTTTATCAAAAAACATATTTCCATTTTTTCTCGTCCATATTTTCTATTGCTATAGCATATTAAAAATATTATGAAGATGTGTATAAGAAGGAATGACTTTAAATCATAGTGTGTATTTTGTTAAATGAGGAGGGAGAGAAAGGCTACTTGTGGATGTTTGGAACCAAAAAAAAGTTAATTAAACAATTGCTTCCCTTTGTGTAGTACACTATATATATATATATATATATATATATATATATATATATAATTTGTAAATAATGATTTTATGAATAATGTTTTTTTAGTTATGGGATATTGTTTTTAAAATGGCTTTTTAAAGACTAAACGTAAAAACAAAAATTCTTGTTAAAAAGGTGTTTTAATTATAAAATACAAATTCGTAGACTTAAAAGTTTTATATAATCTTAATAATATATTTATTAGATATAATAATTATATAAAAGGTTGTTTATCAGAGTGTCATGTAAGTATAGAGATTTTTTTATAGTACCGATATCAGACCTCAAGAGCTATATAAATGTTCACATCAGAGATAATAGTTGTTTATAAAACCATATTTTTCTCCCAAATTTCTGTAATAGAAATTTATCCGTAATAATAAGTGACAAACGATATGTTACTATCCCTAAAATTTATGTTTTCATGAACATAATCTAAGCAATCTGTATTCTTGTTTATTTTAAACGTTTATTAAAATAAGAAACATTAATTTTTCACTTATGAATATAGATCAATTCAAGGGACATAGATATGGGAGAAAAGTGCAGTTTCATAACTACTATACTTGAAAAATATTTTTAAAATCATTATTTTGAAATTTGTCTTTTTTATAAATAAAAAGTGTATTTTGGCAATTGTTTTTATTACAACACATCCCAGATCACGGAAAACAATCAATAAAAACCTTTCAACAGTTCATTTTTGTTGAAAACACTTGCATTCTTCGGTGACAGGTTAAAAATGACAGCATCTTTTAAACAATATGAGATGAATCACAATTTTTGCCGTTTAAACCTAGGTATATGTATTATAGTTAGATAATGATAAACAAAAAATCGTGCATAGTGTATGATTTTTTAAAAACTGAACTTAGCTTAGTTTTTGCAGCTCAAAGTTTATAAGAACTTTTTTGTATCTCTTGAAGTCTGCTATCACCCCTATAAAAATTTACCTATCTACTTACAGGACACTCTGTATAGATAAATATTCTGGTGAAGTATGCGCATATGGAATACTAAAAGTATTAAATACATCAACATAATTAATCGACTGTAGTTAAGGATCTATAATTAACTTTTGTTTTCATTTATTCGTTTGCCTTTGCTAGTTGAAAACAAACACAATGCATAGCAAACACGTATTCATACAAAGGTATACATTAGCATTGCTATCCTCATCCGATTCGTCGTTATGAGTTTCGAATAAACTGGTCATTATTTCTTCCAGCTAATAACAATCAAGTTTGTATTCATTTCAAAACATTGGACTTCCACGTACCTAATTGGACCTTTGTCCAACTAGATCGGTCATATTCTTGAATTATCGACGATTAACAAACAAACCTACACAAGTGTGCTAATCAAATATCAACTTTGATCCGTCCAGTTCACAAAAAAAAAAAAAAAAAAAAAAAAAACTCCTGAAAGCTGGAATACAAACAGGATTGTTTGTAATCGTGGTATCCAACCTCCAATACCCTATAATAATAACTATATTTTTTCTATATAATATATAATTTATAATGTAAGCCCAACAATAATTAATTGCAAATATTATATCCTATTGTTCAAGGCATTCATTATTTCCAGACCGATTTAGTGAGTCATCATACATGGATGTTTCTACAATAAATACAATTTTTAACTACTGTCGAATTGAGGATATATCCTATACTATATATACTCTCATGCAAAAGATAACTTTAAATATGCATGATGTTCACAATTAAGAACTATAATGTTTCTAGTCAAAAGTTAAATCTTTGTAGAATAAATAAATAATAATAATATACTAAACAATAACTTAATTAATTAATTAATTAATTAAAATTAAAAATAAATGCTAAATAATTATTAAGGTTATTACTGAGTGATTGTGATTTTATTCGTTTTAATAAAAGCACTCTTTTTTGTTCTCATATTTGTTGGTAAACTTTTTTTTTTTTTTTTGTTTCTTAATGATATTTACAACTGTATTAAAGAAATGCATTTCGTAAATTTGAACATATGGATATAATGAAGGGAAAACACTTGTTGAGAAACTACTCAATAGTAGCACTCTAATGATATGTCTATATTAGGAGATCACGGGGCCATCTTATTTTCATAAGCCTCGGAGGGTAATCAGGAAGTGAAGAGGAAGCAAGGCTAGAAACGAGAGAGTTGGGATGATTCTGAAGTTTATTATGGAAGGATAGGTATCTGGATTGGGCCAGATCTGAAACAGAAGAAACATTAATATCATTATGGATAGTTTTATTTGTAACAAAGTAGGGAGATTTGAGGATTTAATGAAGGATTTTGGATTGTAAGGATTGGATACGAGAGGAATTCGGTGGTTTAGTAAAACTCCATAGTTAAACTCCGCAAGTCCAAATTGGCCTTATTATAGTCATGTTAAAAAGTAACTAAGTATTATTTTTTTTAATAAATTATTAAATGAATTATACCCAAAATGAATAAAACTAATTGTATAAACCGATGTTTGTATTCGATTTTTCTCAATTTTAATCCAGAAATATTCTGTTGGACAATGGAAATACATCCCATTGAACCAGAAGTTTGGAATATTATCGTGAGAATGAGAGGTTTCTTCCCTCCTCCCCCCTAACTCTCAAGATATTTTATTGCTCATATTTTCTTAAAAACAGATCAAGCGAAGGTAGAATTAAAAAAATCATACAATATTATGTTTGCTGCGGTCTATTCCATGTCTTCTCCTTGTCCCTAAGTATGGAACTTTTCATTCTGAAAATTCACAACCCTGTCAAAATGTGACCCCCCTCAAAAAATTTGATTTTTTGAGGGGGGAGCTCCCTTACCTTCAATGCAGCCTGGATATGGGGCTGTGATGATATTCGCCGGCACCTACTCAAGAGGACGGGCTCTACTCCATATTGTTGAAGGTAATCTCATTGTAGTTCATTATGCCTAAGAACTTATATAGCATTAACCAAACCAGTGACTTAATTATCACAGATTTCCATCTTCTTGACGACAATACGCGACTTTTAAACATAGAATGCTTAATTTTTTAAAAAACTTTTTATTGAAAATTAATACATTTTGCCACACTTAAGGGCACTACTACAACACTAAGGGGGACTACTACAGCTGAATGAGGTACATTCATACCATATATACAATACAATAAAAATAAAAACAAATAAATAAATAATAAAAATATATCCATATGACAAAGCCAAAAACTATGTAACTTGAGTTGGAATTAAAATACAGAAGTTAATAGCAAAAATAAATGAATTATAAATAAAAAAACATTCAGACTTAATTAAAACATTTGCAATCATCCGAGGGAGCTCCGAGTCCAGCATTTTCCTCAATATGTGAAGGACAAGGCGAGACTCTAAAAGATCCCAGGGCTCTTCTCTCAGCAGTGTCACCGGCATTAGAGTCCAATACTAAATAAGGTCTAAAGCCACAGTCTCTCATGACTTAAGAGGAGAAGCTGGCCATTGCCTGAATTCCAGTGACGCCTTTACAAAAGATCTTAAGGCCACTTCCGTTCCAACCCTCGAGGAGGAATGTAGGGATGACTAGAGCTGGATATAGACTGTGCTAAGGGGTTAGAATGATAGATTAGGTTAAGGTGGAAATTTGCGAATTGGGATGGAATTACGGGATGGAACGTGGAATAACGAGGACTTTAGACTGGAAGGATTGGATGCGTTTGATGTTCGAAAATTTATTTGTTCTCCACAGTTCAAGTCCGTAGGTCGGGATGGGTTTCAGAATGGCATTGTATATTAATAGTTTGTTTTCAATTAATAGATTAGATTTTCTGTTACGTAGTCAATCCAGAATAAAATTTAAAAACCTTTAATATTATTGTATTAAAAAAAAAAACCTTTTATTAAATATCCCAAGGTTAAATATAATCATATTCGTATTAGTTTTTAATGTTTTTTTATAATGGAAATAAAAAAATAATTTTAAGAAAAATAAATCATACATAACTAACAATATTCCTATTCATTTTTGAGCAGTTTATATAAACACGATAGACTATTCAATCGATTTTATTGCATAGATCAGTGTTTCAGTTTATGGTATAATATTGTAGTTCCTATGCTGAAAGTTGTTGCTCTTATACAATAACTGAAATGAAACAGGAATTGAAATTTTTTTAAAAATTATTTTTGAAAATAGCTAATTCATCGTAACATTTAAATATATGATGTCTAAATTCATAACCCATACCATACGTCGTTCGTATTATTATATATTTTTTTTATAGTCAAATATGTTTATCTGTTATTATTGTCCCTGTGTCATTTCACTGATTTTATCAATTTTAAATTCGTAATAAGAACAAACATTTAATTGATCAAATGTAAATCATATATTTAATTCTACTATACTATATCCTTCTCTTGTTTTCTTCATTGATTTTTGCTTATTTTATTAGTTGAATTATTATTTTTGCATTTTAATTAATTTTGCTAATTCATTTTATTAATGAGGAAATGATTCCACTTTGGTTCCATGATTTTCCTTATTAACATATGCACTTTCCTTATTGCCTCACTGAGAATAGATAGCTCCAGTTTATTATTATAATATATGTATACATTATTAGCTAAGAGACCATGTGGGAAGCCTATAATATTGTATTTCCTATGCTGAAAGATATTTCACTTATAAAATAACTGAAATAAAACTGGTAATTGAATTTTTTTTTAAATTTATGTTTGAAAATAGCTTATTCATCGTAGCATTTAAATATATGATGTATAAATTCATAACTCATACCATACGTCGTTCGTATTATTATATAGGTTTTTTATAGTCACATATGTTTTATCTGTTATTATTTTTCCTGTGTTATTTCATCAATTTTACCAATTTTCAATTCGCAATAAGAACAAAAATTTAACTGATCATATGTATTTCATTAATTTAATTGCATTATCTACTATCCTATGTCCTTCCCTTGTTTTCTTTCTTGGTTTTTGGTTCGTTACTTGAATTATTATTTTTGTATTTTCATTAATTTCGCTAATTCATTTTGTTAATGAGGAAATGATTCCACTTTGGTTCCATGATTTTCCGTATTTATTCATGCACTTTCCTCTTTGCCTCACTGAGAATAGATAGCTCCAGATTATTATTATTATAGTATATATATATATATATATATATATATATATATATATATATATATATATATATTATCAGGCAAGAGACCATGTGGAAGGGCCAAAAACCAGATAGTCAGATAGTATCATATATATATATATATATATATATATATATATATATATATTATATATATATATATATATATATATATATATATATATATATATATATATATACCCTAAGATAGGGTAACTTTGGGACAGAGGGTAAAATTTAGTTTGTGGTTAATCCGTGGTGGATACACTGTGTTGGTTCAGTCTGCAAAAAAATATTTTGTGCGCTACTACCTTGCGACAGTTTGAGAACCCTAGTTTACCACACTCGTTGTGCAGTTATGTTCTAATTATTTCCATTGTTTTTTTTTTAATTCTTGTTTTCATGAGACTTTCACTTGCACCTCAATAGTATGTGCCTACACAAAGCACGCGTATCTATTATGGAATCGCCACAAACTATACGAAATCACCACAATTAGTTTACCAAGGCTTCACAACCATTGTACATTCCTGATTTTTAAGTAAATAATTTCATAAAAGTAAATAGTTTTTTATATGCCTAGTTTATATTTTATAAACCATTTTCAACTATTTTTTCTTTAAATGGGTGAATGTGATCTCAGAACACTATTATAAATGTCCTTCAGATTTTAATATTTTTCAATAAATAAGTTTAAAAAAAAAAGTGAAGTGAGCAGTAAATTAAAAAAAAAAAGTGGAAACTTCACACAATTTACTTATTGATTTTTTTTTTTTAACTGTTGTGTTTATTTGTCAATAATTTTTTTATTCTTAACAAATTGATTATTTTCGCAATACTTTTCTTAATTTTTTCTAAAATAGTTGACTTATATTTTTTTAACTTTGGTCTAAACGATTTTCAGGCACTAGGAAGTAATTATTATATCTCCATTTTTCTCTTGATATCCAATATTATAAAGGACAATGTCCAAATAAGCTTTTTAAATTAAACACATTATTATAAGTGGAAAATCCACCAGATCCATGCTGCCGGTTATGTCAATGTCAACTGAGCTAAACCGGTCAGTAATGATTGAACGTGTACGGGTCTTCATGATCAAAACGATCCCAAGCTATCTATGTCTATCTATAATGTATGTCATTCTTGTGACTTTCATTTACGAATGATTTTGTAAGGGTCACTATACTATAATGTAGTACATAAATTAAGATAAAAACTACTTTTCTCAAAGATCTGAGAAAAATTTTTATAATAACAAAATGTATTTGTATTAAGAAGAATAATATAAAATGCTATCTAAGTCATTCCCTTTCTTTATTATTTGGGAGGATCAGAAATCACAATTGGCCCGTTCTGAGTTGGCGAGGGGCCGAACTACGTGACTCACAGACTGATAGATCTCCCATTGATTCTGTTTTGAAGAATTTATATGATGTAACTAAGGATCTGTTCAAATCATACTTTTTTTTTTATCCACTCTTAACAATTTTTTCATGTTTTTTTAGAAAGATATTTCAATATTTTATATCCATATCAACATAATCTCTTTATTAACATAATTATCCTACTTCTCAACGGCAATTCCTTCTGGATATTTTCCTTTTCTAAGTCTTCAGAACCAAAAATCCTCCCTACATCCTAGAACTCCTTACACTACGTCACTCTATTAATACCAGATCCCAACATATAGATCTATATATCATCTCCCATAGAACCACTTCATTCAGGAAATCCTTCGTCATTCGTGCTACCAACTTTTGGAACTCCTTACCTGTCTCCATACGTCAAACCACGTCCACAATTTCCTTCAACCGACTTAATACACATTTAAACTTCCGCAAGGTTTGTAATTACAATAATCTCCAATATTTAATTAGTAATAGCCATTTCATTTTTATAAATTTACTTTTTCTTAGTATTGTTTGTATATAGTTGTATTTGTCTAAGTGTTTTTTTATATAGTTGTATTTTTCTTAGTATTTTTTGTATGTAGTTGTATTTTTGTATATAATTGTATTTTTCTTAGTATTTTTGTAGATTTATAGATAGATAGATAGAAAAAAAACCTTATTCTGGGACTAAGTCCCTTTAGAATAACAAAATTGTACAAAAGAATAGAATACTACTGGCCTAAAAGTTTGAAACTACCGATATATATGTGTGTAGTTGTATTTCTTGTATACAATTGATATATTTGCATTATATATACGTGTCATACTAATGTATATATTTTTTTGAACTCCGCTATTATTCTAAGGGGACTTAAGTCCCACAATAAAATTACTTTTAATTTTATTTTTATTTCATTTTTATATTACAGAAAAGTGAATAGGAAATTTTTATAGACAAATTTTATCGCATTCTAAATGAATCATAATTTATTAAATTAATAAAATTAATAAAATAATTTATAATTATAACGAATTATAATTGATTCAAACTGTAACTGTAGTCACCATTTATTAACTTGTTAAGTGTAGAGAATGCTAACTAAGTTTCAAGAATTTTTAAATATGGTTATGTATATATGAATCAATCAGGCGGTGGCTAATTATCTATTCTGTAACAGGGTTTTATCTGTCTTTATAAATATTTTTTTTTAAAATAATATTAACAAATATTTCACGTCAGTTTCCTCAGACCGCTTTTAGTTGTGTATTGTTTTTTTCTGTATTTATTATAAAAGATTCTGCTATTATAACAATAGATGCTCTGGGCCTCCTCTCTCCACTGCCTAGTGCCACAACCTGCGACGCGACACCGAATTCTCTGGCACCACGGCTCCTGTACTGCGACTATGTCACAGCGCCGGGCCATCTCTATCAATTCTCCATCCACTATGTGTCTTCGGCCCAAGTTGATCTGGGCCAATCTTGGCTTATCCATACTTGGTTTTCTGGACTTGCACTTTTATCTTCTGGAGGTGTACGTGGGAAATCCCTGCTCTCGGCAGGATGTTTTGAGTCCTCATGTCTCTCTGCCATTCTGCAGTTCTTTCATTCGGGAGGGAGGGAGGGGAGAGATTATTCTTCATATTGGGGCATTCCGCCACATTATGTCCCTCTTTCCCACACCATTTGCACGCGATTGGTTTTTAGCACTTGGCTATCATGTGTCCATAGGCCAAGCATGTTAGGCAATTGGGGACATCTAGATAATCACTGACATCTAGTTTATCTCCAATGGTTCAAATTTTAGATCAGTTATAACTTTATATGTCGATTCTTTTGGAAAAAAAATAATTGTAATAATATTCGTTACTTTTTTCTTCAAATGAATTGACATATAAAGTTATAACTGATCTAACATTTGAAACATTGAAGATAAACTAGTAAAGTATTATATATTCTCAAAGACAATTTAATTATCAAAAACTTTCTTTCTCATGTCTTAGCCGTAAAAAGAAGCGATCAAAACTTAGCTAGTTAAATACATTAAAAAACATGTAAAAAAAATTGTTCCACATTAGCGATAGCTGAAGACGGATATCTCGGAAACTAAGCGAGATAGCGAAAAAAGGTATATGTTTAATCATATTGCTAATTTTATATGCTTCAATTTTGTATAGAACGTCTTTTTCGATGCAATGGATATTTTTCCTGACATAAGTGAAAACTTGAAAAACTGCAATAAACACGAGGCAAACATTTTTGTTTCCAAAATTAGTCATAGTTGACGACATATGTCTCCGAAAATAAGCGATATAGTGAAAACGGTATGTAATTAATCATATCGAAAATTTCATTAGCTTTAATTTTATACAGAACGTCTGTATAGATGCGATAGATTGTTTTCCAGACATAACTACTAGGCGCCCCCCTCCCCTCACATCTGGTTCACCACCTAGGAGTGGGCACTTTTAGTATGTTTACCTCCTTACTAGTCCAAACAATGTCACAAAATCAGAAATCGTGTCGCCGCCATTTCCTTCTATAACCATTCATTGACTTGACTATTATGTGAACACACCGGACGTCGTGTCGATTAGACCAGAAGCGTATTACAGGAAGAGTGGCAACAAATTTCCCAATATCACATCCAAAATCTTAAACGAAACATGCATTGTCGTTTTTAGGCTGTATTAAAGGTCAAAGGGGGTAGTATTCGATACTAATGATGGATTTTTCTAAATTAAATGGAAATGTAATGAACTTGAATTTTCGTCCGAAATGAGTTTTCATGTTTTGTTTGTTATCTTGTTCTCCTTTATTTTATATAGTGTTTAAAAAGGTCAATTTAAAATTTTCCATAGATGTACTTGGATATGTAAATAATTACACAATAAATGTTTATTGTGTAACTCTTTATTAATTTAAATCTATTAACCCTTTAAAAAATAATCATCAAATTAGAGCTTAAGAGACCTTTTGAAGGGTCAAAACTCGATTATTACTATTTATATGCATATATATATATATATATATATATATATATATATATATATATATATATATATATATATATATATATATAGAGAGAGAGAGAGAGAGAGAGAGAGAGAGAGAGACATTTCATATAACTTTTTTTAGAACAATGCAGGTATTGTTTTTTGCTGTGTATATTATAAGAGATTCTTTCTTTGAGATGTGTTCCATTTTTACTAATCTTTAATACACTACTCACTATGTTTTTTTTCAATCGACTCCTTCGTATATAGATTACTGTCATCTTTTTTATTTTTTATTGTAGAATCATATATATTTATTTAAACTTTTTTTAAGTAACTGATGCAAAAATCTTTCATTATTAAAGCAATGACATTTCTTATAAAATGATGTACTTAAAACCCGGATTCCATTTATTTTAATTTATTCTTATCCATAGAAATAAATATTAAAGTCACATATGTCTTTTAATATGAATCACCGGATTGAATTAGCCATGATTAAAGTTAATTAATTATAAAATGAAAGGGAGGAGGGGGGGAGGGGGTAGTTAGGTCCACCATGAAAGGGCTTTCCATGCCAACTTCAGGCTCAGAAAGGGCTATCTGGACAAATCACAGCAAACATCAAAGCGAAGAGGCTTTCGAGAAGTAGTGAATGTTCTGAAACCGCGGGTTATGGACAAAGAAAGGGTACGTGTTATCATATGTGTATTAGTCTCAAAATAATATATTTTTAAGATTATTTTTTCTACATTTATGTCTAAATTTTTACGACAATACCACAGAAAACGTTTGTGAATCATAAATTTAATGGACATATGAAATATTTGTTTATGAAATTTTATTTTTTGATTATTAGTAAATACAATTTAAACAAATATGTATCAGATAACGTATGAGATTTGCTTTATTATTTTCCTACGTGCAATTCACTGGAATTTGCTAGTCTTACTGATTCATCATGTATAAATGTAAATTCTATATAATTTTAAGAAAATATGATACAAACTCAAATATTCTGTATGTCAGAAAAATTTACAAGACATTCCATAAATCAAACAATCTATCAGAATATCTGAAGTAATAATGAGTAAAAGTATTTTATTTTAATTAAACCGAAATTAAAAAAAAAAATAAGAAAAATTGTTTTCAGTTCTCGTTTTTATTAATTTTTTTAAAATCACGATATTGCAATTCATTAACAACTGTCCCATGAATAAATTTTAATTCATTGGATATTTTTTTATTTATTTAGGATCACATAGTTAATACCTATGTTTTAGTTGCAAAGAAAACTAAAGATATTATAATGTTAACCCCTTTCGAGTGGCACACACTTGTAGGACTTAACGCTATAAATTCATGTACGTGGTATTATCGTAATAATATGTATTAATTTGCGGCATATCCCTTTTTTTGGGGGGGCTGTTTATCATTATAGTCAGAGTTTTGATTAGACAGTGATAAAAAAAGACCACCATTTTTTTTTTCTTTACGTTTACATTACCAACCGTGGTATTTTTTATTGAATATGGAACATGTATAGAAATTATAATTTTAATATTGCTTTAATTTATTTCTTTTTTTTTCTGTTGGCATTACAGAACATGGAGATCTTTTGCCGCCTTAACAAGCTTGCTCCATCTCTGCCTGTCTTGGGCTATTTCTTTCCCTTTATCTGCATGCAGCTCTATAGTATCTTAATTGATTCTATCCTTCCATCTGCATTTTAGCCTTCTACATGGCCTTTTTCCTTATATTGAAGCAATGATTGTTAAGTTCAGACTCCCACATGAATTGCTACGAGCTATATGCCCTGCCCATCTTAACCTCTGTGTCTTCCATAAAACTAAAATAAGTAATGAATGATAATAATAATAATGTAATTTCCCATTTCGATTAAATAAATACTATATGTACAGAAAAATAAATATTACAACTAAAAAATATTAGTTTGAATACAAATCATTCCAGTAATTCATGAATATAAAGAAAAATAAATGTCCAGTTAACGTTGATATGCTGACCACTCATGCACATCTATAGGTATGATCAAA
Source organism: Nezara viridula (assembly GCA_928085145.1). NCBI lineage: Eukaryota > Metazoa > Arthropoda > Insecta > Hemiptera > Pentatomidae > Nezara > Nezara viridula. The sequence goes on from OV725078.1 coordinate 33,809,757, forward strand.
CTACATAATATTACAAATCCCAATGATATATTTATAACCTCCGTGCCTTTGTATCATGGGATATTGATTGAACAGTTTCTGTAAGCAGTTCCTTATTGGTCTTTTTATTCCATGTGTTAGTACTCTGACCCCAGATCGCTCCGGTTATCGTGCGAAAGATTCTTCTCTCAAATCATTCAACAATTTTTTCTAGGGTGCTGGTTAGTGTCCAGGTCTCACAGCCATATATGAGAACTGGCTTTATCATAGCATTGTACACCCTTAATTTGAGATTTCTTGAGATTATTCAGGATTTCAGTACCTTTGAAACGGAGAAGAAAGCTCTGTTTGTGCTTAATATACGTGGGTCTATTTCTGACTGTTGGTCTTCATTGAGGTTATTGTGGAGCCACGGTATTTAAATTTTTGTACTATCGGGAATGATTTTCCTCCGTTACATTAAGTTTTATAGTTTTTATATTTTCTGTATATACGGTGTAAACGTGTTCATGTATCACTATAAACTATTTTCCACGTGACAGATTGTTATAATTCTAAATAAAAAAATAAATTTTTTTAGTGTTTGACTAATTAAGTGAAGTTGACAAGGGCAATTCAGTCCACATTGATTTTAATTGTATAAAGTAGGTTCTTTCCATTGAAAATGGCATAAGGGCTGAAACGTTGATGTAAAAAGACAAATAAAGTGGGACTACTGAAATAAAAAATGTATGGTTTCTTATTATTATCAAGTTGAAGTCCTAACCTACTAGTTGAATACATATGTTGAATCTCATATATTATTTTATTTTTATCATTATTCTATCTTAATTATTATTAAGAAATAATAATAATAATTATTATTATTTTATACATTTGTTTACTGTTTGTTAGTTCATTCTTGGTTTTATTTATTATTATCATTTATTTTATTATTTTTAAATCATTTTTTATTGTATCAATGGCGACTTATTTATAGTACTAATACCAATTGCCCTTGTGTATGGCAAAAAGTATTATTATTCAATAAATAGAGTACAAATATAAAAAGACTTATTTTTTATGTATCCTAAGATTTATATATTCTATAGGTCAGCTAAATACACAAAACTTTCTATACAAAAAAACGAGAGTATTATTTGAAGAAACATTTTTTTTTTAAATATTTTTAAAATATCTTAATTGGTTTTTATTTATTTTTTACAAACTATTAAATAAAATGCTAATGTTGTAATTCGTTGGCAAAAGTCACACCGTTAAAATTCAAATCATTTTGTTATTTTTATATCATTAATTTATCTCATTATTAATTTATGATTAGAAAGTTGCATACAAGGATTTTAGTGATTCGCAAATAAAACTGAAAATCTTTTAATGTCATCTCTTTTCATCAGCTATCATATTCTTGTAAGGTTTAACATTACTAGATTTTGCACAAGGTTTTGGTAGAATATTAATTAGTCAAGTTTAGACGAATGGGTTACGGGAGTTTTTGTAGAATATCTCATATGCGGGAAACATTTTTATTATTAGAGGCAACGTTTTGGTAAGGTAGTAATAAAAGAGACCGCAATATGTTTTATTATTTCGCCGCCGGTATTTTTATTGGTAAAGGAATATGTATAAAAAATTTAATTTTCATATTGCCCAAAACTATAAAATTTAATATCAACTAATACGAGAGTTAGGATTTATAAAGCCGTTTAGAAACTCGCTGAGTATTATTATTTTTCTGTATTATTTATTTTTATTTATTGTAAATAGAGTGTGAATGTGCCCCCTGAACACTATTGTAAATGTCCTTATTGTGACAAATTGCAATATTTCTCAATAACTTTTTAAAAAAAAGTATAGTATGAAGCAATTGCTGTCACCTCTTTATTTAAATTTACTTAGATCACGTACGTCCTGTATGTTTCATACATGGGTAATGAATGTGAAAAATATCTTACAGTACGTTACCGTAAATACAGTACCTTCGTGGAAACTGAAAAACAACTCTATATGATGCATATATTTTGTTTTGAGTCAGCTCTGCTGGGGGTCACTTTAGAAATCAATTGTCCCCTCTCCCCCCCCCCATAGTCGTTCTGGGGATCGTGCTCACCATCTCTAAAACATAGACAATAGATCTCGACGAATTGGCAATAAACTACAGAGATGGGTTCGATTGCCTTTCTTACTGTTTCCCCAAGCACTGGCCAGTTTGGATTTTCCATCATTTATCTATATTCCATTGAGGATTACGAATATTCCCATCATTAGAATTGTTTTCCCAGTGGACCGACGGAGCAGAAATACTTACGATATTACGATATAACGAAGATTATACCTACACGTTAGTCCGATGTTTGATAGTTCCTTAAGAATAAAATATCTTGTTGTTCTGTTTTGAAAAATGTTAATCTAACAAGGGGAGGTGACAATCAGTTAGAAATTTCAAACCTTTATTTTTATTATTGATTCTGAATAGACAAATATAAGAAACATTTTTTAAAAAACAAGAAGTGTTCGTTCCAATAGGCCTTAGTAGTCAATAAAAAAAAAATAATAATAATATTTTGAAGGAAATGGATGTTTTATATATTCCTTCGAGCTTTTTATTTCATTTCTTTTAACATGTTTTGAATTATTATATTTTAGTAATGCATACAGTTATTTTTTTTTTGTATTTCTGCTATTCAACTGTTCAATATAACCTCTTTCCTTCAGTATGTATTTATTTCGTCATAGCTTCGTATACATATTTATTTTCATATTGGATTTAATACTTGTACAAGTGCGCCCTTCCCCCTCAGAAAATTAATGAATTCGTCACTGTGGCTAAATATATATGTATATATATATATATATATATATATATATATATATATATATATATATATATATATATATATATATATTTTCTTTCTGATATTGTTATTCAGACTTGTTATGTTTTATTTACTTATAAACTTGTAAAATAAACCTTTTTAAAAAAGTCTTCCCTTTTACATTGAAGATAATTTGTATGTGTATATATACACACACACATATACACTGTCTAAGGGTACATCTCTCATAAATTGTTAATATTATTAAATTTAAAATAAAACAATATCTATAAAAAAAATCTGGTGTGTCCACTCACACGACTTTCCTACCTATTTCAGAAGTTTTTATATCTTTACATATGTCCATCAAGAAACAAAAACAAATTGAATTAGATTTATTTTCCTGAAAATTGTTCAAAGAAAAGTTTTGAGTACGATTTATTCGATAAACTAAAGCACTGCAAACCGGTGTAAGGTAGATCAGTGTAAAAATTTCAATACCCTCTTATATTGCTGTTTCTGTTAAAAGTAGAGGAAATAGTGAAGCTTGTGTGATGCGGGCTACAGATTTTCTGACTTTCACTTAGTTATCTTTTTTCTCTCATTCTTTTTTTCTCACCCCTTTCTGACACCAAGATATGAACCCATAATCTTACGTTGGAAATTGAATAGCAGTAACTTCGTTAATAGTTGTCCGAAACGAACGATGTTTATACAGTTTTGTAGGGAATTTCAATACCTTTTAAAAAACGCAGGCTAAGAATGTAAAAGAAAGTTTCATCAAAATCGTTAGAGCCGTTTTGCTCTACAGTCTATAAAAAACATGTTTTTCATTTATTGCGCAGCAGATATTGCGCAAAGAGTATCCAATTTATTCGTTTGTTTATTTAGGCTTTAAGGTGTAAAACCCTAAGGTCATCAACGCCTGTGAGTCGGTTATATTTTTAAACTCTTTAGAGGAGATATAGAAAAAAAAATATTGAACAATCAAAAATTGATAATAGATAGATCGAGTAATAAATGAAAAGGATATTCAACAACCTATAAAAAATTAAATATAATAAAATAAATATAAAAAAAAGAACAATAAAATAAAAATTATATTTATTTTTATATTTTATTTAATAGTCTATGGATTTTAAGAAATTTTATCACTGTTTTTATGTCTGATTTGTTGTTGCTTAATACTGCTGATATATCCTTTTTTCTAGATAATCGATTTAAGCTTGAAGTATAAGTGCATTCTTGGAAAATATGGTTGTTTGTGAGAGGGCTATTGCAGTGTTGACAATTTGGTGGAGGCTGCTTAGTGATGAGATGTACATGGGTTAGGTTCGTGTGTCCTATTCTCAACCTGGTCACGGCTACCTCCTCTCTACGATTAGGGCGGTTTGATGTGGGTGGGGCTTCTCATCCAATTTGTGTCACAGGCATCAGTATTCAAAACCATGTAAAATAAAAAAGAAGAAACAAAATCGGTTCAGTAGTTCCTCAGAAAATCTTGGCACAGACAGACCAATGGCTGAAAATGTGTTTTTCGGACTCAGGGGGCTCTGACACGTATAGATCCGTCAAAAACCGCATATCAGAAATTTGACCCGATTGCAATACTTTCCTTATAAAGTATAGCTAGGAAAGTAAAAAAACTCCTAGACAACTATAATAAATCCTGTTTGAAATATTTATACAAAAAATTAAATCATTTTTGTTAACGCCCGAATTAACGTATTTTATTTTCTTTTCATTTATTTTTTTTCTCACCAATGATCCCTTTTTAATGTGAATAAATGTTTATTTTATTTTTTTTAATAGGCCGAGGGATGTATAAGTGTATTTTTTGTATATTATTTATATGCTTGAATATTATTCGCGATGTATTATCGCAGTTGTATATACACACCAGCCCGGTAGTAATACCCTTTCTTAGGGATTAAGACATCAAAATACTGCTGAGGGGTAGTCTAGAGCTGTCTTTCGTTCAGAGTGGACGTCTACCCCCACCAATTTCACTTCACCAAGCTCCAGGCCCTCTAGTCTCCTTCACCTCACCAGCGCCATTTTCGAAGATCAGCTGTTGGGCGAAACTGAGTAATCGATACATATCGATACCACCCCACCATCGATTGCTCGACAGCTGGACATCGAAAGGTAACCAGATGGAACCTCCAACCTGGCTCGTATTTTGTTTTCTATTCTCACCAAGACATTGAACATTTAGTTGGTTTTCGGTTCTCCCAATAAATTTGTTTTATTCTTTTGGACAATCATTTTTCTCTCTTTTTTATTTATGATTTTAGAAATTGATTTCTTTTGCTTTGTTAATAATTGTTAATTTGGGCTTATGTTCACTGAGCATTATATTTTGTGTTTTATTCATTTCAGTGAACTTCATATCAATCTTTATTTGGTTTTATCTATTGTATATATTTTATATCTCTTTTTTTTATTCAATACATTTGTAAGAATTCAAAAGGGTATTTTTTATTTTCCATTTTTATGTATTGAAATATTTTTATTTTTTAATATTTTCTTGTGCATGCACATTTTTTTATGTTTTTACAGGTCTCATTTTATTCACTAATTCTTTTTTTCTCCTTTCCCAAAATTTAATTTTTCCCGAATTTTCTCACCTTTGAGGAACCTCACCGGGGAAAGACTTGTACTTCGATTTTGAAGTACCCCTGGCCCCAACAATTTTCATTATTTAAACATATATCTTAAGTTAAAAGTACACAAAAGGAATGGGAAGAATGTTAAGGAAAGGAGATAAGTTAATTAAATTTTCATCCCGGGGTCTTGCACACTCCTACGCAGTACATAAGTGCTAATATAGATGGCTACATCCTTCTCCCTAAGGCCCTACACCAATCATTAGTTTGATAAGAACTCATGTTGAATAATATTTTCAATTGTAAAATAAAACTTTTATTATTTCCAGATCTACAGTGGTTCGGATAAGTTTCGAACGAACCAATTTTTTATAAAAAATAGAAATTTTTCAATCCAAAATGGTTTTTATCTCCTTAATTGTAAACTGTCTTAACCTTGACATTTTAGTTTTCATATATTTTTAAATTAGCATTATTTTCAGATAAGAACAAGACAAGATACCAACCCGGTAGGATAACATTTTTGTATTCTCTGAATAATGCTAACTTATTGTTTAAATTTCAATACTTTGTTATTAACAATATACAAAAATATTGTTAACAATTTTAGATTTTATATTAATTTGATAATTAAAACTGTTTTAACTGTCTGACTTTTACCGAATATGATTTTTAATTTATGCTTATGCTGTTTAATTTATGCTTGAGTGTAGTAATGTCTGTTATGCAGTATAAAAAGGAATTTCTATTTCCATAAGGATAATAATGTTTGTTATTTTGTGATAGACTCCATTTGTATAGGGTTCTTCCCTCAAAACAACAAACAACACTAAATTTTTCGACAATATGTTTTTTTTCCCATTTTCGTCTCTCTGACATGGCGCCCCGTTAAGATAAAATTTTGAATGATAAGCCATTACACAGATGATGAAATACTGAACAATTCCCTTGCTTACAATATTTATGTCCGATTTGTAGTTGTTCGAATATTTTATTCTTTATGCAAAAAAACTTCAATTTGACTCCAGCCGACTTTACCCGAGCGTTACACATCGGAGATATGATGGCTCAATCTAATTCGCTCTCCATAAAAGTGCAAAAGAAGTTTTTACTTATAAAAAGTATTATATTTGTAATACAGTTATATTATAATTACGACAATGAAACGATTTGTACTGACTGAAGGTGTAAAGCGGCTTTAAATATTTTTTTTTTTTTAAAGGAACAAAATTTAAGATATTTATTTGTATATGTATTGCTCAATCGTACATTGAACAAACATTAAATATAAATATAGGATTATTAATATTTCTATATAAATACAATTTGCTAATTTTTTTTTTACAAAATTTAATAAGGCGTTAAGATATTGTTTTCACCGTTCGAATATAACTATTGAATAACAACATAGATTGATTTTAAACCATTATAAGGGCCGAAACGAAAATTCTAGAGCTACTGTGACGTCATTAAAGAAAGGCTGTATGCGCCGCAATCAGCCCTAAAATAGGGGCTGTTCCACGACTGATCAAAGGGCCCAAGTCAGATAGAAAGGACCTTAATGGACTATGATCTGGTTCAGTATTCATACAGCGGCCCTCGTCCAAATCCCCGTTTCCTGTAGGGAGGGGATTATTCTGTTATGTAGGGCCTCTCCTCTGTCAAACTATATAGGGCTAAACAGTCCCTAGGATCACCTCCAATTTATGGTGAGCGTGTCCTTTGTATATGGAAGCCTTTCTCACTATAGCAACTTATATCAGATTCAAGAACTGCCCACTTAGGGTATATCATCCTTTAAAGTAAAGGTTTCGGCGGTTATTTCGTCTGTAAGTTGTGTGCAAAATATTGAGACTGGCTTACAACTTCAATTGGATATAACATTGAAAAAAAAAATATCGGTATAAAACATTTATTCTAAAATAAATAATGGATGATTAAATAATATGCTGATTCAGGATTACGTATTTTTTAATTATTATTTTATAAGAGTAATTAATCTGTAAGAAAAATAAATAAATATATAAAATGATGTTTAAGGCCAGTTTATTTGTTTTAAACATAACCATTCAATTGGGAATAATGTCACTTATTAATTATACAATAACTACTAAATGTTCATTTCCTCTGTGTTTATTGACATTTCGATCCCGGTATTTTCCTTTTTTCGGTATTTTTTTTTAAGTTAACAATAGTATCCTCTTTAAAGTTTTAAAAATAGAGCTTCGATACCTCAGGCCAGGGGAACACCGACAGTCTCAGCACCGTCCACCAGCACATATATTAAGCTACTATATATTTAGTAGTTTATTGAATAATTAATAAGTGACCTTATTCCCAATTAAATAGTTATGTTTAATTATATATATATATATATATATATATATATATATATATATATATATATATATATATATATATATATATATATGTGGAGGTTTGGAGGTTTAGATGGGCAGGGCACGTGGCTCGGAGTAATCATTCCATAAGAGACATCTACATAATAAGGAATGCCTTAATATTATCCAAATTCAACGTTGGTAAAGTTGATGGAAAGGTTTATTACTGCAATCCAATCCACATCAATAGCTTATGGTTTTCAAATCATTTAGGCTAGAAATTGAAAAGAACTTAGCCAATATTTTTAGTTTATATATTCATTTTTTATTTGTTTAGGGATGTCGGGTTTGTGTCAAATTATGTAGCACGTAAAGCTCTATATTATAGATAATTTTCGTGTAGAGCTTAGGAGCTCGGAAGTTATCACAATTTTTGTCGTTTGTGACAAATACATTAGATTTAACTGTGTATTGATTGCTATACTGTTATGTTCTTTATTCTTTTCCACTGACTGTATACGCTTAATTAAACATGATTTAACATTTTCTTTTTTTTTAAGGTTGAGTCTTTTTGCTTACTTTTTTTAAGAGCTCAATATATTTTTCGTTGTAGTTTCACCTCTGTTTATTTGTTTTGAGCATATTGTTAATAACTTATTTTTTTTTAATTTGTCTTTTGGGCAGAGGTTTTCGTTTTTAATTATTAGGGGACATTTTCCATAACAATGTTTTTCCTAACCATATTATTCTTATCCTGTCATATTTATTTTATACTATCCTGATCATAGCTTCAGGATAACTCCTCAGATCTATACGAAAATTATCTGTAATATTGTGCTTTACATGCTACACAATTTGAAACAAACCCGACATCCACAAACAAATTAAAAGCGAATATATAAAATAAAAATATTAGCGAAGTTCTTCTTAATTTCTAGCTTAAAATACATAAAACCGTAAGCTATTGATGTTGGTTATACATCTTTCCAACAACTTTACCAACGTTGAATTTGGAGAATATTAAGGCATTCCTAATTACGTATAGGCCTGCTCATTAATAAATAACCTGAGCATTGCCATAACAACGAGTATGAATGTTGTCTACCTTTAGTGCCTTATTTTAATAAATACATTAAATATTTTAATAAATTATATTAAATCGGCCTTTCTCACTAAATAACTTCTGGACAGTTTAGAATGGATTATTTGTAGACTTGCAGTAATACAATAACGAAATGTTATCCTCTTGAACAATGAAGAATCAGGTATATATTTTTCAACCCCGTTCCATAAATGGATTCAGTAAAAATCCGATTCCTCTAACAGATAAAAGTGCATGTCCCAGCAGGGGTTCCCATCCCCTCTAAGGTCGATTGTCGATGATTCAACCCCTCACCTTAAGAAATCTTCTTTCTTTCCTTAGAAACTGTCCAAGAAAAAGTAGAATTATAAAAATTGTAGTTAATACACAATTATTGTTGGTTTTCTAGTTGCTCGAAAGTTTCTTCTAATAGAAATCCTACAGGAATATGGTTCCCTCTCAAACTCATTAGTCCGTCAAAATTCGCCTCTCTGAGAATTAAATACACCATACAAATTTTTCCCATCAAAAATTGTATTACGCAATACCACCCATATTAGACACCCCTATGTTTCGTCTTCTCCCTCATATGATACAGTGCTTTAGGTACCTTTTTTAACAGCTAATGACGAAAGCTTGAACGAGATTACATCAAATCTGTTAGCTCGAATACATTATTCCATACATCCATTTTCTTCAAAAATGGCGTCCTTCAGCTTAAACAATCTGTTCACCATATTCAATGAAATGAAAGAGAATTCAGGTGGTATAGTGAACATTGTGATAAAAAATAATAAGACGAAATAAACAAATAATATCAGAATTTGATAGTGGTTTATTTGAACAGCAATATCTCAGTTGATAAATCTCAAAAATTTTAAAGTTGGTTAAGATGAGGAGATCAATTGAAGAGGTTAGCAACGAGCACAACGTGAATCAAAGTTTAAGTTTGTGCGCCAAGTGTCAAAGTTTTCAGAGTTAAGGCTGGATGTGTCTCAAGGAGAGTGCTTGACTCCGAAAAGGTATGTCTTACTATCAAATAAAAAAAAATAAAAAAATTGTTTCAAAGAACTAGAACTTAGGCCCGAGAAAAGACTATATATATATATATATTATATATCCCATCTCATAGTACAAAAACCTCTGAACGTTCCTTCTTAGCCCGCTCTGTTGCCTTCTGGAATTCCTTGCCACATAACATCCGTCATGCCTCTTCCCTGTCAACATTCAAATACCTCCTTTTCCAATTTCTTTTTACATCCCAAACCGGCGATTCGCAACCATACATTTTAGTTTATGAATTGAATTTCTGAGAAGTAAATGGTGGTGCCTACTGTTTAAGTTTTAACATAAACATCAATGATCCTTCGTTACCTAGTTTGACTACTATTTTTACTATTTATTTGTTTTTCTCTTCGCTTCAGGTAATGCTTTAGGGTATATATGTCTTATATATACGTATTATATTTTTTATATATTTTCATTTTATTTTTCTCTATTTTCCATCTCAACTATAATCACGCTTAAGAATATTTTTTGTTTATCTGATAACATATTATTTTATAGTGATAGTTTATTAATTTAGCCTACTTTGTATATTTTTACATCTAAACCAATGCCTTTCTCTTATTACTTTTGTTATCTTATTATAGTATTGTTTTATTTATCTAGTTTTATTTACTCAGGTTATACATTTTGTCTCCCTGTTTACCAATATGAGTATGTGTGTATATATAGTTCTTATTTTTTCCATTACACTAGAAGTAATCCTGAGTTTTATTTTTATTTCTCTTAGTGTTTGCATATTATTATATAAATCACTGTAGATATTATTACATTTTGTATTAAGTTATTTTTTTTTTTAGTTATCCAATTGTTTATAAATTGTGTAGTTATGTATATATAAATATGTAATTTTTTTTAACACAATAATAAGCAATTTTGAGAAGATCTTATGTTCACTTAATTTTTTGTGTTTAATTTTTAGTGATTACATACTATTTTTAAATAATGTATATACTGTTAGAATTTTTATAAGTTAGTTTTTGGCCACATCTGTACTTTCTTTTGTATTAATTCTTCATTGTTATTCTAAAGGAACTTAGTCCCAGAATAACGTTCAATTTCCTATTCTATTCTATATATATTTAAAGGCTTATTTGGTACAACGGTCCTAACATGAGTTAAGAAGATTGCCAGAGAACGGAGGACCCAAAAATTGCCGAAGATTGATCATTAATGAGATGTGAACGTAAAATACTGCTTATTTTTTTAAACATATTCCTTTTGTTATCACTTTTTGTTGATGTAAGATAAACTTGGATTCTAGGTTAATAAACATTTAATTAGTTAAAGTAAATATCCTCAAGAATATCCACTATCTTGTTGTAAAATTATTTTTTTTTAAATGTAGCAGTAAAAAATATGAAAATTTTATTAAAAATTAAGATAAAGTTTTCTTTTTCTTTAACTATAATCAAAATAAAAATTTAGTTTAAAAACTGTTTATTAATAGGTGATTTAAAAAGAAAGATGAAAAATGTGGGTAAAGGTTTTAAAAACGAAGAAAAATATATAAAATTAAGTTAGGAGTTTAGGGGTTTAGAATTAAATTGTATTTACATACGCTTCATACAAAAACTCTAAGTTGCTTTAAAAATATAAAACAATTACTACCATTTCAAATAGGTTTAGTATGAAAACCTCAAATTTAATGTTATTTAAACCTCAGCTGGTTGAAGACTGCATGTGTATGAAGTTTCATATTGCTATAAATAAAGATTAAACAAAAAATATGGTTGTAGAGAGAATGAATACTTTGTTAGTACACAGAAGTCAGGGTATAGAAATAGAACCAGCTATACCTATGAACCTATTCCTAGGAAGAGGTGGTGCTCAAACATTCTCTGGCAGATGCCTCGCAAGGAATACCATTGCACTCCAAGGAATGAGGTTAATCCTGCAGCTAAGTTGGTTCCTGGAACATCCAGTTTCAACTTACAGGAGGTTAGTTGAACCCTCCTCCTCCTCTGTTTAACCTCAAACCAATAATTTTGGCCGATGGTAGGATTGTTGGCAGAATAACGATATTTTTTTATGGAAATATATCAATATTTATGTTCGATTGTTTTAATATTGATATTAGAATCTAAATATCGAACAATGATCTACAATATATATAATACGGTAGTATAGAACCAGCTACCAGGAGCGATGGACTTTAATGTAAGAGATATCAAGCAAAAGAGAACTGCAGAGATAAGTGAACAATTCTAAAAGTTACTTAAATTTTCCTTCTTTTTTTTTTTAAATATTTTTATTTAAATTCACAACTCTATTAGATGAAAATACAACAAGTAAATTTGAATTGGTAATATGACATGTACAACATGAAGAGAAAATACCCATTGGTAATACTACAATTACAGTCCTATATTAGAAGGTCTCAATCTTCTTCTCAGACGCATTGGAGGATTGTCAGGAATCAAAGAGGATGCAAGATTTGAAGGAAACAAGTGGGTTTGAAAGGGCCTGAAGTTTATGACGGAAGGATGGATATCTGGAGTTAAAGGCCAGAAACACATGGAACATTACTGCCATTATATTTGGCCAATTATTATTGTAAGAGTACAATATTGAAAGAAAATTTACTCACAGACATAGAGAGTTTTCAAAGATTGTTTTTAAGGACAGAAAAAGTAAAGCTTTGTATTTTACACCTCTGAAAACTAATAAATACATTTTTTTTATTCATTCACAGCTTGTTTGATTATGTTATTGTGTAATTAGGAAACACTGCTCCTTAAGTATTTATTTTATTGCAACTTTTTTTTAATATAAGATATATAACATAGCAATCCTTTTGCTGGGAGTAAAAAAACATCGAATATCAAGGTCTACCAGTTATAGCTATGGAACTTACCTGTCAAAGCACACAGCCTGAAGTTTGGTTTATAAATATTACACTCTGCTACCTGAGAACAATAATTAAAAGAATCTTATACATTCTAAATATGATAAACGAATTACAATTACATTCAATATATTGTTGAAAAATAATACAATCTGCCACTGGGTATTATTGCTCTATGTTTACACTTATACATTTTATATACAATTTAAAATATAAATTGAGAAAAAAATATAAAATAAGAAGAAAACATGTAAATAAAATTATATACATTAAAAGAAAAAACAAAAACACCGTGTAAAAAGGAAAAAAAAAGTACATTTAAAGAATAGAAAAAAAACAATCAATATACCAATAATCAATATCAATATTTAACCAGTGACGCAGCTGGGGAGAAGCACTGGGATCTCCTGGAGTCCTGCTTTGGCTTCCACATTTGGGGTACAAAGCACGACTCAGAGTCCCCTGGGCGAATTTGAATATAGTATATTGGTGTGAATGTGTTTTATGTATTTAGAATTCATTCAGTTTCTCTCAATTTTTTTTTTTTTTACATATGTATGTTAATTTTCTTATTTTACTTTCTACAACTCTTTTTCTTTTATATATATATATATATATATATATATATATATATATATATATATTAGTTTTCATTATCTGTATGTATATATTGTGTGAATGTTTAATGTAGCCCTAATATTAATGCCCTCCAATGCGGTAGAATGTATTAATTTTCAAATAAAAAAAACTAATACTATTATATGTAATATTTTAAAAAAAAATTAGTTTAGTCAAAATACCCTGAGGGAGAAAAATGACAAATTCTGCATCTTGTGTCCTGAGGAAGGCAAAGATGGCACAGGAGCTGCTATTGTTTCAAGTGAGCTCAATTCTGATCCGGATGGAATTAGAATTTATGTATAGTTTTTATTCTATAATATTCATAGTTAATTTGTAGAGTTTTCATGTGGTTGTATTATTAACTCGTGCACATTTACTGGATGTATTTTTAATTTATACATTTGTAAATCTCATGAATGAATACAAATAAAGAGTGTCAGGTTAAAATCGATGTTTTATAAAAAAACGTATGAACAAAATTTTAAATAAAAAAAATAAACAAGTATATAGAATAAACATCATATTTTATTAACACTTTATTGAAGGTTTATCTAATAAATTAAAACAAAATATGTGGAATAATTCATCTAATCTTAGTTCAAACCAGTCGTTAAAAAATCTGTATATTGTTATATATATTATTTAAAAACGAATTTTATATTTATAATGAAACAGCATAGTCTTTTTTTGTTTGTTTCAATCATTTTTTTAAAGCATGTATTATGGATTTAAAAGAAAAAGAAATTTATTTTAGTGTTTTCAATTAATAACTTTCTTTTATGGTCAGAAAATGATCACTAAACTAAATGCCTTTCTTTTCATGTCAGAAAATATAGCATTAGTTACACAAATAAATAGTTTTAAAAAAAACATGTACAATGAGCAAGTTAAGTTTGTTGGCTTTAGAATACCGCAGGAAAGCAAACCTCAAACGAAGGGTATTCGCCTCCACACTTCTTGGAAAGTAGAGGTACATCCAAGAGATATTAACCCTCAGACGCTTAACGTGAAAACCACAAAAGAAGCTTAGTTACCGGCTTTGTCGGAGAAAGAAATACAAAAAGGTTGTTCACCTTCGATATCTGTCTATAGGAAAACTAAAGATAAAATGTTTTTCTTTGTTTCGTTTCTATAAAAGTTTCAACCTCTAGGGTAAGTATCACCTTGCGTCACAGATTAAATTCTAAATTTCTTAATATAATTTGGTCTGTTTTAGGAAGCCAAAAAGCTAATCATCCATATGCGAATAATCAATTAGAGCGGAATAAATATTGTTAGGGGTATTGAAAAGAGTTCTTTCAGTTTCATATCCTATACATTCTGTCATAAGAAGATTCACCGTCAGCGGACATCCGCAGGTCTGGCATTCAGTTTTAGGTTCGCGGGCCATCAGGTAACCGTAAAACAAGCGTGTGTGGCCTATAGCATTTTTTTTTATATTTATCGAATAATAATACAATCAGCCACTGTTGGAGGTCTATAAGTATTAGGGCTAAAAGTTCTCATTCATACAATATATATACAAATAATAGTATAAATATAAATATATTTTTTTTTTAAATTTCTTTATGACATTTACAACTGTATTACATAAATACATCAAGTAAATTTGGACATAATTGATATAATGACATGAATACACTTGCTGAGTAACTACCCAAGGGTAGCACTCTAATGATATGACTATATTAGGAGATCACGGGGCCATCTTCTTTTCAGACGCCTCGGAGGGTTATCAGGAATTGAAGAGGAAGCAAGGTTAGAAACGAGAGGGTTGGGATGATTCTGAAGTTTATTATGGAAGGATAGGTATCTGGATTGGGCCAGATCTGAAACATAAGGAACATTAAGATCTTTATGGATAATTTTATTAGTGACAAAGTAAGGAGCATTGAGGATTTTACGAAGGATTTTGGATTGTAAGGATTGGATGCGAGAGGAATTCGATGGTTTAGTGGAGCCCCATAGCTCAACTCCGTAAGTCCAAATAGGTCTTATTATAGTCAAGTATATAAGTCTTTTGTAATTTATGGGAAGTTTAGAGCGTTTGTCTAGTAAGTGCTGAAGTAATCGGAAACGTCGAGCGGTTTCTTGTCGTTTCAGTCTAGTATGAGGATTCCAAGTTAGTCGTTTGTCCAGGTGGAGTCCTAGGTATCGGATTTGCTCAACAGGGATAAGTGGAGTATTGTTAAAGGAAACTGTAGGACAGGAAGTCGTTGGTTTACGACGAAGGGTAAAGGTAATTTGGTGGGATTTATTGGAGTTTATTTTAATTCTCCAGTTTTGACACCATTCTTCTAGATTTATGATGTGTGATTGAAGCATTTGGGATGCAATTGCTGGGTCATTGTTTACTGATAGGATACATGTGTCATCGGCATATGTGGTGATGACAGTGTTGGGACAGGTAGGGATGTCAGCTGTATAAACTGTATAGAGGATAGGACCTAGGATACTACCTTGAGGAACACCAGCAGACTGGGAAAAAAGGGATGAATAGGCGTTATTGTGATTTACTTTAAAGTATCTATCAGTAAGGTAGGAACGGATAATGAGGAAGTATGTAGGTGGTAGGAATTTTCGGAGTTTGTACAGCAGTCCCGGGTGCCAAACTCTATCAAACGCCTGTTCAACGTCGAGAAAGACTCCCGTACAGTACATTCCGCGCTCCAATGCAGAGGAGACTACGTCTACCACACGATGACATTGCTGTATAGTGGAATGGGAAGTTCGGAAACCAAATTGGTGATCTGGGATTATGTGTTTAGAATTTAGGATAGGGTACAGGCGTTTTAAGATGAGTTTTTCTAGGATTTTGCCCATGATGGGTAAAAGAGAGATAGGACGGTAAGAGGATGGGTATTCTGGTGGTTTTTTGGGTTTGTGGATCATTTTAACAATAGATCGTTTCCAAAGATCAGGAAAATATGTAGAACGGAGTACAGCATTATATATATAAATAAGGAATAGGATGGCTTTTCGAGGAAGAAGTTTTAGGATCTGGGATGTAATTAGGTCATGTCCAGGAGCTTTACGGGAAGGTAATTTTTGAATGATGTTGGATATTTCTATGGGATGAAATGCTTTGGGTGGCAGAGACATTTGGAGAGGAATATCCAGTTCTGCTTCAATACAATTGATGTGAGTTGAATTAAGGATATCGGGATGTGGATTAAAAGTTTGGAAAAGATGTTGTCCAAATAGTTGGGCTTTTTCTTCGTCGGATTTGGACCAGGTTTGGGAATCAGTAAGTAGTGGGTGATTAAAGTCTTGAAACTTAAGAAGTTTTTTGGTGGTCATCCATAATGATTTGTCAGTGGTTGTAAGTTTTTCAGTAAAATTTAATAAATTTTGAATTTTGTATTTTCTAATTTCTGATTTCAGTTTGTTGGTCAGTTGTGTGTAATGCGATTTATCTGTTGGGTATCTAGTCCTATGCCACTTCGATCTTGCTCTGCGTTTTTCCTGTAATAAGATGCGAATATGCTGTGGCAAGTTAGTATTTTGTGGGAAGTTAATCTTATTGATAAAGGTGTTATTATTTATACTGTCTGTTATTGATGATGTCAGTTTTTCTATGGCACCGTTAATGTCTTCTTTTGTTTTTAGCGGGATTTTGAGGTCTAGTTTGTTTTCCAAATCATCACGAAATTTGTCCCAGTTTACTCGTCCAGTGATCAGTTTAGGAAGTGATGGTTTAGGAGCAAAGTCAGAATGTAGTGAAAGCAGAACTGGACTATGGTCTGAAGAAAGGTCATCCAGGGATTTGATTATAGTTTGGGAGGAGGAAATCTGGGAGGTGATAAATATGTCCAGGATATCGGGACGTTTTTTGAGGGATGTTGGAAAATAAGTAGGATTCATGGGCGAGAGGATAGAATAATTGTTGGAAGAAGAAACTTGTGAAAGGGTATTACCACGGGAGTTGGATGATCGACAACCCCATCGTTGGTGTTTAGCATTGTAGTCTCCTCCAGCAATAAAGCGCGATCCGAGGGATTGTAAAAAGGATTCAAGTAGGCTGTACGAGAGGGAATTGCCAGGAGGACAGTATACAGCTGAAAGTGTTAGATGGAAAGGACGAGTTGAGAGGATTACAGAAGTTGACTGAATGGCATCTGTTGGAATAGAAGGAATAAGGGAATGGGGTAAAGATTTGTGGATAAGGATGCAAGAACCGGCGTGGGCAGTGTTGTCTGGGTGGTCAGATCTATAGGTGATGTAGTCACGTATGTAGAAATGTGTCCGTTGGGTGAAGTGAGTTTCTGTTAATAGGGCAATGTCAATATAATTGTCATGGAGAAATATGTCTAGTTCGTCACGGTGGTTTTGCAGTCCATTAGCGTTCCATAAGAGAATAGCTAGGGACTTTGAGTTCATCGAGGGAAGCTAAGCGGGATTTCAGAAAGGAGTCTGGTTAGAAGGGTTATGAGCGGTTTGATAGTCTGTTGAAGATCTATCAGGAATGATGATAAGATAGTGTTGATGTCGAATGGTGTTTGGCTGGGAAGTGGGTTTGGATCAGGAGGTTGTGATGGGTAGGTTATGCGACTAGGAATGTTGGGTGGGGGATGGGCCCGTCGTGGGGTACGAGGAGGAGGAGGATCTAAATTCTGTTGGACTTGTGGAGGGGGGTTCATCCTGGGATTAGGAACGAATGAAGCTGGATGTGGATGCTCTGGCGGGAGTTTGACTCTTAAGGGTAAATGATGAGGAGGGATTTGCTGGCGAGGAGGTTGAGGCTGAGTATTAGGGATTTTGGGCTTGGATTGGAAGGCCTGAGGCGCCTGACGTTGAGGTTGCTTCTTACTGGTGGAAGACTGGGAGTGAGAATTTCTGAGATTCTGGTGTGGTGAGTCCTTAGCTGTAGAGATGGATGGTTGTTGTTGGATGACGAGGGAAGGTGAAGTCGGCAATGCTGGGAAAATATCCTGATTTTCAATTTCAGGTGGTTCAGTGTAAGTTTTCTGAGCAGATCCAAGATTTTTCACCGCTGAGTTTCGTGATCTTTGTTTGTAAAGATTTTTATATACTTCACATCCTCTGTAGCTCGCAGGATGGGCTTCACCACAAAGGGCACACATCGCAGGCTCATCTCTTGGCTTCTGGCAAGTGTCTGAAGCGTGTAGGCCGGCACATTTAACGCACCTGACTTCGTGATAACAATAGGCCTTTGTATGGCCCAAGTTTTGACACTTAGTGCATTGTACAATTAGAGGCTTCTGTTTCGGTTCCTCAAAACGGACAATTGAGTAAACCAATCGTTGAACCTGGAATATTTCAACATTGGTTTTTGCTGGTTCCAGGTCTATAAAAAATAATGGTAGCGGATATCTTTCTCTAGGATGTAGTACAGGTGCTATGTGCCTGACATTATGACCGATTTCTTCGAGGCCCGATTTGATAGCAGATATGGGTGTGGTTGAATGTAGTCCTCTCAGGACCACTCGATACGCCTTTTCTTGTTTTAATTGGTAACAGTGGAAGTCGTAGTTATTGGTTGTTAAGAAATTGATTAGTTTTTTATAATTGTCTCTTGAATTAGTATTAATTTTGATGTCGTTCACTCTCGAGTAACATCGAAAATTTGGCTGTCCGATCAAATCTGCAATTTGTTGACCAAACGACATAAAGTTCATAATTTTTGAAACAAATATTGGCGGCGGCTCAGGATCAGAAAAATCTTGAAGCTGCGGAGTCTTGTGAGATAGGTTGTTTTCTTGAATTGAATTTTTGCTTTCTGATGTTTTTGGTGCAGTTGGCTCTGATTGAGTGGCATTAGATTTGCTCCTAGTTCTCGGTGGAGATTTATCTTGTTCTGGTTGCTTATTTGATTTATTTTTCTTTTTTTTTTTTTATTAGGTGAGTTTTGTCCCGATCCGGGAACTGAGTTTCGGAGACGCTTTTGGAGTGTACGCCTTTTCAAATATTGCGAGTCGGTCTCGCTAATTTCCGAAAAGGGTGTCTCATCCTCCGTGTCTTCACATGATGTGTTCTTATCCAAATCCATCATGATAAGTGTTAGAGAAAATTAAGAAAAAGAAAAAAAAATATGTATATATATATATATATATATATATATATATATATATATAAACCTAAATATTAAAATTAAAATTTATGAGATAACTTCTTAAACACTAAGCTATTTACAAAATTATCTACATAAATATATACAGATATAAAATAAAATATAAAATAATTCATTTCCAAAAAATAAATAATCAAAGAAAAAAATGAAATAAAAGAGTCTCTGGAAAGAAAAAAAAAAAATATATAAAGAAAAAAAAAATGAAGTTAAATGTCTTGGATTCGAACTGAGAATAACACTGAAGAATGTTATTGTACACAGTGCCGAGCCTTGGCTTGAACTTATCGCAGATAAGGTAAAACCCGCAAGGGAATTACTAGCCACATGGGCTAACCAAACGAGCACTAATTTATAACTGTTTCATTGTTAATAAATAGTCACTCACCTGATCATATGTGAATATATAAAACTATTAATATAGTCACTGTTGAAAAAGTCTTAGAGCAGTATTTTAAATAATAAGCACATTAGATCGTATCAAAGGCAGAGCGACGTGTAACTTGAATTGCACTAGCGGCCATGACACTTGCTACTGTAATATAAATATAAAAAGTAAATAAATAATACTGATGAAAAAAGTAATTAAAAAAAGAAAAAAATTAACAAATAAAATAAAAACTTCTAAACACATTCATACCTATATAAAATATATATATTAGCCCAGGAATCTCGGAGCCAGGCTTTTCTCCCACTTGTGGAAGGCAAAGCAAGACTCCAGGAGATCCCAGTGCTACTTTTCCAGCCGCATCACTAGTATTAGCAGCCGGTGGAGACTTAAAGGGGGCACTGGAGCCAAAGACGCTCAGGACATGAGTGGAGAAGCTGGCCATTGCCAGGATTCCAAAGGCCTATCCAAAGCTCCTTTCTTCGCCTACTACGGAATGAAGGTTTTCATGAAGAGGCTTTACTTTTAACTTCTCTCTAATTTATTTTCGGAGACAGCTGACCATTTTTGTTCGCATTTTAATTCTATTCTTTGTTCATGACGTTATTCCATCCCAATTCTCAAATTTCCATCAGAACCTAGTCTATCATCCTAATCCCTTATTATAATCCTTATCCAGTTCCAGTCATCAATACAAGATTAAAACGGCAGTGGCCTCGACATCTTTTGTAAATACGTCACTGGAGTCCTGGCAATGGTCTGCTTCTCCAAACAAGCCATGAGCCTATGTGGCTTTAGTGCCCTCTCTTAGTCTCCACTGGATTCCCATCCCAGTGATGCGGTTGAGAGAAAAGCGCAGGGATCTCTTAGAGTCACGCCTTATCCTCCACACGTGGGAGATATGGTCCGATCGGAGCTTCCTCGGCTGACTGTAAATATTTTTAATAAGCATGGATGTGTGTTTAATTTTTTTATTTTATTTAATGTTGTCTCATGTTTGATTTATCTGTTCTTCCAAGTATTCAAGTATTCTTTTTTTAGAATTGTCTATTGTTTTTCTTTTATTGTGTACATGGTATGATTGTGTTTCGTACACCCCAAATACTCTATGCCCTTAATTGCGGGAAAATTAATTTTTTTCTCAATAAAAAAATATTAAAAAATTGTATTATTTAAATATAATTGTTTAATGAGGGAGATAAACACTTCGGCAGGGACCCACCAAAATGGAATGCAGTCAGTCATTGCTTCTTTGGTTGCAATCAATAAAAATATTTCAATTTCTTCCATTGTTAAAAAAAATAATTGTGGATTCTTATGGACGAGCCAATCAAACTGTTTCATTTTTTAATGTTGATTTTTATTCTTAAAAAAAAATATTAAAGTCATAGTGGCGTTGAATAATGTATTAGTAAATTTTAAAAAAATAAACATGATAATGAACTCATAAATTAATAGTGATAAAAAATGATGGTAAAAAAGTATAATAAAGGTTTCCTGATAAAACATATGACCTGGTTGTAAAAATAAATACCATGTTCCCAGAAGCAGTGTAATTGTCGTAAAGGCAAAATAAAATGAGTACAAAACCTTGAAAAGAGAGAAAAAGTGGAACGGAAGTTGAGACAAGTCCTGTAAAGAATGGTCGCATAAAGGAATGTTGAGCTGAGCCATAACCATTTCAAAGCAGTGCTTGCTCAACCTCAGGCAAACAACAAGCCGGTCTGCATTATCTTGACAAATCCACTATACAATAATTGTATTGTTAACAAAATCTACAGAACAAAGTCCAAAGGAAAAATATTTAAATTTTATTATAATTATGCACAGTGGGAACTGTATAATTCCTGTATGTGGATTCGAATTCCCAATCAGTGGCAAACAAAACACACCTGGAGACTATGAGAAGCTATTAAACGATAAATAAAAATAAAATTGGGTGTGTATGTAAATAAATGACACACCTTTAACTAATTAATATTGTATAAATAGACAGGATAAGTATTGATATTTTTACTCAACATAATTTTATATATCACTTGTCTACTTATTTTGCTCGTATTAGATAAATGTATATGTTTGTACTTTTCTTTGTGATTTACAAATATTTTTTGAATTATTATTTATGACTATCATTATTTATTTATTTAATTCTTATGATCAACTATGTAAATTAACTTTAGTACGTTTCTATTGTATGAATAAATACCCGTATCTCTATTAAAGCCCTTGAATGTGGCGAATAGTATTATATTCAATAAAGAAAATAAAAAAAAATAATAATAAATATATCACGTAATAGTTAATGCATATCATATAGTTGAATTTTTTAACCTAATTCTCAAGATACACGATCGCTTAAATTACTCAACAATATTGAAAGAAAAGGCAAGAAGAAACTAAAAACGAAATTTTTTTGCACACTAAAAAAAAAACACTAAATAAAATAATATATTTTTAAAACTGTTTGAGGAAGATTTAAATGTCTTTATTCCAAAATAGACCATGTTATAAGTACCAGCCATCCCTTTTAATTGTATTAATTTTAAAAATTTCAATTATAATTAGAGTCCAAAATTACGACTTTTTTCATTATTTGTTGGACAAAACAAAATCAGAACCTTTCAATTCAATATCAGTTAAGTAAAAAGTGTAAAAATTAAGAACAGTCAGATAGTTGCTAACCATTCGAGCTGATTTTAATAGAGAATTTGATACATAAAAATTCATTGATTGATTCATTGATACATTTTTATTTTTTAATTCTTTATTATTTTCTTAAAAGTGTATACTAGTGCAAATAGCTTTAAGTGCCTTGTTATAGTATTA
This sequence comes from Nezara viridula, assembly GCA_928085145.1. Lineage (NCBI taxonomy): Eukaryota > Metazoa > Arthropoda > Insecta > Hemiptera > Pentatomidae > Nezara > Nezara viridula. The sequence continues at coordinate 33,832,417 of OV725078.1, forward strand.
ATTGTTTTGTATATAGTTTCGTTTTTTTTTTATATAGAATGTTTACCTTATATTTTTTTTACATTATTTCTTTTTTTCGATTGATTTTATTTTGGCCAGATGTGATCTTTTAATTTTGTTCTATTTTGTTATTCTCAAGGGACTGTGTCCCAGAATAAAATTATTTTTCTATCTATCTATCTATCTATCTATCTAAAAATAAATTAAATACTTATTTCGATTATAATGTAATAATAATGAATGAGTAGAATACTAGTTTAGGTTTTAAACAATTATTTTATCCATTATTTACATTTATCTTTTATCTTTTATCTTAACTGGAGCGTTGAGCATCATTTGTGTCAAAATTTCCTGAATGGAATTTGGCAAACAAATTTTGACAGGTTCGTTCGGATAAGGCATTGTGCAGCCGAAAATGAATTCTACCTTCTTTCATATTCACAGTACAATAGAAAACAAAACACTAAGCTAGTTTCAACAAGAGTTAACAGATATAGTTGTTGACATATTAAAAACAGGATGAACAATCCACCTTAGTAATTAATTCATCAGATAAGACGTATATCATAGTGACATAAAAAAACAACAAAAAAAAAACGAAAGGACTTATTTGCCAACCTAATTTATAAATTTAAAGAATTGAAATATATACATTTAATTTGTTAGAATTTTTCAAATCTAGGCATAGTTTTTTATATTTAGGCATATTCGGGTTTATTTTACAAGTTATTGTTTTAATTGTTTAAATATTTATTTACTTTTACTATATATATATATATATATATATATATATATATATATATATATATATATATATATATCTTAATTTAAAAAAATATCATTTCTTTTTCTGTGAATAGGTCAGTACATTATTCACAATTAAGATAATGTGCATTTACAGTTATGTAGAGTTATAGTATTCGTTTTTTACAGATATTCATGTATAAAATCTTTCTTTATTACAAAGCAGACATGGCAGTATTTAAATGAAATATTATGAAGTACAAAATGAATCATCAATTCTTCATTGAAAATATTACGTTCGGTCACATTCAAGGACATTAGTAAAAGTGATAAGGTAACTCGTTCACACTACTATGTAAAATGGAAAATAAAATACATTGTTTCAATAAATTAGGCCATTTTTCACCAACATTTTATTATTACGCATCAATTTAACGTTTCGACCATACTGAGGGTCATTTTCAAAACATGATGAGTCCTCCTAATATGTTAATCCTTAATGTTGTAATTAATGTGTTCAGTGAACATTAACTTGTCAATTTTTATAGGGGCTTCGCCCACGTCATTTCTTGAGGGACTGGCGCAATAGGATTATTCTGTGGTAAAATCGAGCTTAGACATAAAAAATTTCTAAATACAAAAAAGATTGATTTTGTTAAATCTATAATACAATTATGTTTGCCCGTAAAATTGATTAGCCTTAAGAAAATATTAAGGAATACAGGATCATAGGAAAGGGTTGAAAAGCATATTTTGTTAAACAAAAAAGTAAATGTAGACCGACAGATGTTTAGTTGTGGAAAAACAAACATTATTTTTTCTTTCAGAATCTTTTCGAGTATTTTTTAGCAAAGTAAAAAGGAAGGATTCAATTTATGTGAATCGAATTATTCAATCTGAATTGAATAAAATAATTTATTCTACATTAATTATATTAAAAGTACATCCACAGCTTAATTTCGTAACTTCTTTTCTGGCCAGAATAAACCTATAATTTATCATTAGTAAATTGCCACTTCATAAGAATTATGTATTTTTTATTTCTATTTTATTTTTTCGTAATTAAAATACAATATAATTCTGGTAGTAATATTTGAAATACTTTTTATAAAAACAAGTTTCAATTAAAATACACTATTTTTTAAGAACAGAAAATACTTGAAAATATTTAATTAGCAAATTATTATGCTTTTTTTATTTATTTATGACATTTACATTATATTTAACTGCATTGAAGAATAAAAATATAGAGTAAAATTCAGTAAATGTGATAACAGAAAACAATAACATGAGAACAAGTGTTGAGAAACTACCCACTGGTAGTACTCTAAAAAATGTATTTACAATAGGAGATCTCGAGGCCATCTTCTTTTCAGACGCCTCGGAGGGTTATCAGTTATCGAAGAGGAAGCATGGTTAGAAACGAGAGAGTCAGGATGGATGCGAAGTTTATTATGGAAGGATAAATATCTGGATTTTACCAAATCGTAAACATATGGTACATAAAGGTTGTTATGGATGATTTTATTAATGATAAACTAAGGAGAATTGAGGATTTTACGAAAGATTTTGTATTTGAATGATTGGATACCTGAGGAATCCGATGGCTTTGTGGAGCACCAAATCTCAACTCAATAAGTCCAAACAGGTCTTATTGTAGTTATGTATATGAGTCTTTTGTAATTAACTGAAATCTTAGAGCGTTTGTCTAATAAGTGCTGGAATAGTCGGAAACGTTAAGAGGTTTCTCGTTGCTTAAGTCTGGTATGAGGATGGTTATCCAAGCGGTGTCAAAGGTATCGGATTTGTTCAGCAGGGATAATTGGGGTATTATGAAAAGATACTGTAGGACAGGAAGTAATAGGTTTACGACGAAGTGTAAAGATGATTTAATTGGATTTATTGAAAATTATTTTAATCCTCCAATTTTGACACCATTCTTCGAGGTTTTTAATGTGTGATTGAAGAGATTGGATTGCAATTATTGGGTCATTATTAACTGATAGGACACATCTGTCATCGGCACTGATGGTGATGACAGCTAATAGGTTGGGATGTCAGCTGTATAAACTGTGTAAAAGATAGGGCCTAGGATACTACCTTTAGGAACACCAAAGGACTGGGCAAAGAGGGATGAAAGAGCGTTTTTGTGGATGGACAAGCCCGAACCCTATCGTTGGTGTTAAGCATTGTAATCTCCTCAAAAAATTATAATTAAAATAAATTTTTCTCAGGTCTACTACAAAGTTGTTTTTACGACCATGAAAAGGATGATAAAACGGATAATTAAAAAAATTAATTATAATTGCTTAACAATTAAACCTAATATAAAAGGAATGGGATTATGAACAGACATACATATGCCTTTTAATAGCACGAATATAAATATAGACTCATGGTTTCTTGTGGGAACTAGAATCCACTAATAATTGAAATTTCACAGTACCTTGGGCAAGGCGAGGGTTTAAATCAGATAAACGGAATATATTGTACTAGAAGGACCATAAATGAGAAAGCGTGGGTCGATATTTTAAATTTAAATTCCATTTCATTATTTGATAGGCTAACTCCAATTGGATGGCTTAGTAATCTGGTTGCCCAGAAAGTCATTAGAGTAGCCTCGGAAATAGCTTGAAGGAGAAATGGATTACACTCTGCAAGGGTCCTCATTCTTTAAACAATTTCCCTCCTGTTTCCATTTTCATATATTGAATTTGCCACAACGCGATTCCTCAGTTCAACGGATCCAATCACCTTATCTTCTTAACCAGTCAGCCCCCACCCTGATTTAAAATTACAACTGCAAATGCAGACAGATTTGTGACTGATCTTGACAACAAACATTCATAAACTTCAATCTATATACGGTTATATATTATATACATATCTAATTATAAAAAAAACTGGTGCGCGCATCACACGTGTTACATTTCTTCTTATATTTATTTCCTTACATAGAATGTGAATGAGCTACTCTATTACTATTACTAATTCCCTTAATTGAAGAAAAATATAATATTACTCAATACATTTTTTTTTTTTTTTACTTTTTACTTTCTTTATTGAATATTAATACATTCTGGCATTAAACGGCATTAATATTAAGGATACCTAATTCATTCACACAATATGTACATACAATTAATATTTCAATAATAAAGAAAAAGAAATATCAAAAAATAAAATAAGTAAATTGATATGACTGTGTACAAAAAAATAAATAAAAAAATAGATAAAAGCTAAATGAAATTAAAGTGAATAAATCACATTCACACCTATGTACAATATTTACATTCACCCAGGGGACTCTGAGTCATGGCTTATCCCCCGATGTGGAAGCCAAAGCAGGACTCCAGGAGATCCCAGTGCTTCTCTCTCAGTCGCGTCACCAGTGGAAACTGATGGAGGTCTCTACAGCATTAGACGCTCATGTCTTGAGTGGAGAATCTGGCGATTGCCAGAACTCCAATATATAAAAATTTACAGAAGGTCGCGGGGCCACTGCCGTTTTAATCTCCGGTTTGCTGTTAAGAAAGTTTTGCTGCCCCCCCAGAGTTCTATTCCGTAGGTCCAAATAGGTTTCAGGATTGCCTTGTAGATTAGTAGTTTGTTGTCGTCTGAAAGACTCAATAAATAAATGTGAAAAAAAAAATAATTTGAGGAACACTCATTCACTAGTTTAATTATTAATGATTTGTTGTATAATGTTGGTTATGATTATAAATAAGAAGGTTGATTAACAATATCATAGATGTTGCAATAGGTTTGTTAATATGTCCTTCAGGGTAGAATAAATGCTTCGATTTTCCCTCAGATGGATACTATTCTATTAAAGAATTGAAAATTTAAGTTGAATTAATTACGGAATATTTAAGTGGTGAAATATGTTTACGCCATGGTTGGCTTGGATACCGGAAGGACTGCTTCTCCCAGCAATGAGATTTATTATCTTCATAATCTTCCTCTGCTAATTAGCACAGTGTAGGCCTTCATTTAATCAAATAATTAAGACAATTTAATAAATTATCACATTACTTTAAGTCATCTGTATTAGTAATATATTTTATTTAGTGAATTATAATTATTCGATGAATTGTCCATCGAGACATTTTAAAAAGCACTTTATAATGCTTGAAATGTCATTTTGGGATTCCTTACCCATTTCTGTACGCAAAATCTCATTTTTAACTTCATTTAAAGACCAATTATTTTTTTCATTTCCTCAGCAAACAATATTCCAAATATATGTTAGAATTAAATTTTCCTATTTTAGTGTTGTCATCCTCATTTCTCCTGTTATTTCACAGTTATTTATAAATGACCCATATTACTTTAATTTTTAAATGATATGTACATAGTTTTATCTGTATTGTATATAGCTTGTGCACCTAAGGTTTTCTTTACTTTTTATTTTATTTTATCAATTTTATTTATTGTTTCAAACGTACAAGCCAGTAATATTCTATTATTTTGTACATTATTATTATTCTGAAGGGACTTAGTCCCAGAATAAAGTTTTTTTTCTATCTATCTATCTATCTATTACTTATCAGTGCAAATATGTAGACACACTGATAATTATTTATCTATAATTTCATTCGTTTATTTATACTCTCTATTATTTTAATTTTAAGTTTACATAATTATATAATTTAATTCTTTGTTGATTGCCCAACAAATGTCATTTATACTGTCCATTTTCATTATTCTTAGGGGGATAAATGTCCCAGAGTAAAATTTACATTTCTTCTTTTTGTTCTAATAAATTTCACTTACATATGCATAATTTATTTAATAGAAAATAGAAAAATAACTTTATTCTGGGACGAGGTCCGCTAAGAATAACAAAAGGTTACAGAACAAAATAAATAATTCTAGCCAGAAGAACTACATTAAATAAAAAGGGTTACAATAAATAAATAAAAAACCTTATGTAAATTGACAAAATATAGAAAACCGAACTAAAGAAACCATATACAAAATACTTAGAACTATACATAATACATATACGAAATGAAACAAAATAATTGCTGATTAGCTAAAAAATAAAGAAAATAGGAAGAAAAGCAATAAATAAAATTTAGCCAGAATGGGACATGGGCCAAAAATGTTGAGAATGTAACCATTGAATATTAAATATTTACACTGTAAGGAAAGAGTCACTTTCACAAACTAAAAAGTAAATACAATTTAATTTATTTGTCAAATTAACAAGGATCGTCAAAAATCTTCGGACTTATGAGCCTGGTACCGGTACAGGAATTTTTACTGTAGGGGGGGGGGACCAGCCCGACGACAGAGTCTAATGATTGTTTTTGAAAGTCCCAAACGAATACGTATAAAACCAGTAACCCTATTGGGAATCAAACCCACACCGATCCGAACAGGGAAATTAATAATTCCGTTCCCAACTGGCTCATCCATCACACCATCCAAGTACTAGCCTTAACAGACATACATTGTTTTATTATTTTTTTTCTACATTACTATTCACAAATCTAATGTATAATCCGTTATTTGTATTACAGTTAGATATAGAAGGTAATATGTTTGAACACGTAGAGAAATTCAGGTATCTAAGGTCTGAGAGGAGATTCAGGTTAGGTTGAAGGGGGGTAATGCTTGTTGTTTTCCTGTGACAACACTACTTAGCTTGCCCCTCTTTTACCGTAATTTAAAAACTAGAATCTATAAAATCATTATCTTACCTACAGTTCTTTATGGATGCCATACGTGGCCGTTTCACATTCAGGGATGAGCAACGTCTTAAGGTTTTTGTAAACAAAATATTGCGTAGAATATTTAACCCGGGAAAAGTTAAAAAAAGTAAAGGGCCGGGGGTGCCCAATCTCAAATTCGATATCATTTTCTTAAAAAGCGCCCCCAGAACATATAAGTCGACCCCGATATCGATTTAATTCGTAAAGTTAAAAAAAGTCGAGGGCCGGGGGGCCCAATCTAAAATTCGATATCATTTTCTTAAAAAGCGCCCCCCAAAACATCTGAATCGACCCTGAAATGGATTAAATCCGGAAGGTGACAAAAAAATTAGATTAAATAAAATAAAAACATTTTTTTTTCAAAATTACTCATGGCGTTAAAATTTTATGAGTAATTTACTCATGGAGATAACATTTTTCACGAGTAATTTACTCATGAAGGAAAAATGTTCATGAGTAATTTTGAAAATTACTCATGGCTAAGCTTCTAAGAGTGATCACTCGTGACGTCACCGCTGGACATTTACTCGAGTAATTGCCCAACACTAATATAGGCTAGCTATACCCCATGAGTGATTCATGCATGATGTGACAGAATAAAATAATAGCCATTGCGGGACACGAACCCAGATCCTTAAGCATTGGAAGTAAGCCCCTTACTCACTTAGCTACAAAGCTATGTACGTCATGAAACGTCAAAATATTTGAGTTTCAATCCAACAAAGTATTAGATTGTTGAATAATAATACAATCTGCCACATTAAAGGGCAGAAAGTATTAGGCTGGCAAATAAGTCCTTTAGGTTTTTCAGGGTAAAATTAAACTCAATGGATTATAGACATAAAATTTATTTTAATGTACAACATAATGACCATTATTTAATATGACTTGTTCCAATCTTTCCACTAACTGTATAGCGCCATGTTCATAGAATGTTTATTGTTCAAAAACTGATCCAAGTGGTTTTTGATGTCCTCTTCCTTTTAGAATTTCTTTCCATTCATGGAGTTCTGCCGAGACCGGAATAAGTGGTGGTCACATGGAGCTAGGTCTGGTGAATAGGGAGGGTGAGGCAAAAGGTCCCATCCAATGCTTAACAATTTAATGCGAGTGACCAATGAGATGTAGGGCCTAGCTATGTCTTGCTGGAACATAACACCCTTCCGATCATTCATAACTCTTCCAAATTTTCTCCGAATTCGATGTTACTATATCTGTTAGAAAGCTATATTATTACTCTTCAACCCCGTATGAATGTTGTTTTTTTATTTAATGCCCACATAAGGAATAAATAAACAAAAGCTCCTTATAGGTTTTATTTTTGTGTAGTTTATGTGGCTCCAAATTCCTGATAAATTTCTTGTAGATAGCTAAAGTCGTATTGATGTTATAACATTTATTGTGATTTTCGAAAAAAAAAAATCATGTGAGGAACCCAAGTATCACTAAGCCTGGAAACATAGCCGAGCTTGTGCAAATGGTTCTCTACGCTTGCGTACGATACATTTAGGGTCATAGCAATCTCTCGCACTGAATGAGTGGGATTTCGATCAACAATGACCTTAACATTGCTCGTTTCGATTTCATGTCGGCAACCAGACCGTTGAGCGTCATTGATGTCATAATTTCCTGAATGAAATTTGGCAAACCAATTTGAACAGGTGCTTTCGGTTGAGGCATCATCCCAATAAAAACTGCAAATTTTTCTATGATCATCTGCAGCATGATCTTACCCTTTTTTATAAAATACAACAACATATGCTGATGATAAATGATATTTTCTTCCATATTCACAGTGCAATAGCAAATATTAGCTAGTTTCAACAACAGATATAGTTGTTGACATATTAAAAACACGAGAAAAATTTCACCTTAGGGATTAATTCATCAAATAAGAAGTGTATTATAGTGACATAAAAATAAACGAAAAAGCCGAAAGGACATCTTAGGACATAACAGAAATAAATTTAGGTAATGAAAATAAATTTTAACAAACACAGTAAATACAAAAGTAATAACAATGATTATGATTTTTAATCATAATATGATAAATGGAAAATAAAATATAACTTCAGAAGTGAAATTGTCGAAATAAATAATTAAATTTTCCTAAACATATTCATACTTATTCGAGAAAGTAGAATTCAATATAAATAAAAGTGTACAGAATATACAGGAAGTTGACAAAATTATTTAAAATTAAAAGCTCCCACCACCCTTCCAAAAAAAAAAAGAACCTGGAAATGAAAAAAATGTATTACACTTTGATGTCAATTTAATGAATAAATTCAGGTTTTGACAATGGAAAAGTGTATTTTTTTTATAATTCAGCTAATGCTGTTAGCGAAAATTAATCGAATGTTTTTTTTTTGTTTTCTTTTTTTAGAGTACGAATCTGTTTGATGTGGAATTTAAAGTATCCCGATTTTTCGTTTTTGTTTTAAAAGCGAAATAGAAAACTCATCAAGCGGAATGTTTAACTTCGAAAAGACTAAATCGTTTTTTGTTCTCTTTTTCTCTTCTAATCTGTAGCGTTTCAATTACAAGTGTAGTGGCTCACTCTAACGAACTATACCATTAAAAGGCGACGACACCAGGGAATTGGAACGTGATGCATTTGTAGATAATTGCTAAACCTATTTAGCAAAAGCCTCCATAGTCAAACAAGATTTGATTATCTGATACCTTTTTGAAGTTTTGGGATACCGTGTTGGCTACAATTATAAAAACACTAATGTTTAAATGAGTTGTATGTGAAAAAAGAAAGTTGATCAAGATCATTTTTTTTTTTTTTAAAGAAACTTGACATTTTTATAACGAAAAAAATCTGGAAAAGAAGTTTAATACTTTTTAAACGTTGTTATTGTTATTTTTTTAATGAAATTTACAACTGTATAAAAATACAACCACTAAAATGCACAAATTAGAAATAATGATATGAACAGACTTGAATAGATATTGCTCAGTGGTAGCACTCCCTATTTAACTCTAGGTAAGAAGATCACGAGGCCATCTTCTTTCCAGACAACTAGGGTGATTATCAAGAATTGAGGAAGAAGCAAGGCTGGAAACAATTGGATTTGGATAGTACTGGAGTATATTATGAAAGAATAGGTATCCGACTTGGGCTAACTCAGTGGCATATGGAACATTAAGGTCTTTATGAATGGTTTTATTACTGACAAAATATGGGGTATTAAAGATTTTACAAAGGGTTTTGGATTGTAGGGATTGGATACGATAGGAATTCGATGGTTTGGTAGAACCTCAAAGCTCAACTCCGTATGTCCATATAGGTCTTATTATGGTTAAGTATATGAGTCTTTTGTAATTAATTGAAGGTTTAGGAGCGTTTGTCAAGTAAGTGTTGGAGCAGTCCGAAACATCGAGCAGTTTCTTGTCATTTCAGTCTATGCGAATTCCAAATGAGACATTTATCCAAGTAGAATCCTAGGTAGCGGATTTGTTCAACAGGAACAAGTGAAGTATCATTGAAGGATATTGTAGGACAAGAAGTTGTAGGTTTAAGACCAAGGGTAAAGGTAATTTGATGGGATTGGTTTTTATTCTCCAGTTATGACACTATTCTTCAAGGTTTGTGATATGTGATTGGAGGGTTCGGTATGCAATTCAAGGGTCATTATTAACAGATAGGATGCAAGTGTCTTCTGCATAAGTGGTGATGACCGTGTTGGGGTGGGTTGGTATATACTTTGAAGTATCGATCAGTAAGATATGAACGGATAATGAGGAAGTATGTAGGTGGTAGGAATTTACGGATTTTTTACAGGATTCCCGGGTTCCAGACTATATCAAACGCCTGTTCAACGTTGATAAAGACTCCCGTAAAGTACGTTTTGGGTTCCAATGCAGGGAAGACTACATCTACCACACGATGACATTGCTGTATAGTGGAATGGGATGAGAGATTATATTATTAGAATCTTGGATGGGATCCAGGCATTTTAAAATGAGTTTTTACAGGATTTTGCACATGATTGGTAAAAGAGAGATAAGACGGTAAGAGGATGGGTATTCAGGTGGATTTTTTTTTTTTTCGTATCGTTTTGAGTATTGATAGTTTCCAAGGGTCAGGGAAATATGTGGATCGGAGCAAAGCATTGTGTATATAAGTAAGGAATAGGATGGCTTTTCGAGGAAGAATTTTTAAGATTTGAGATGTGATTAGGTAGTGTCCAGGAGCTTCGTGTAAAGGTAATCTGTGAATGATGTTGGATATTTCTGCGGGATGGAATGCTTTAGGTGGAAGTGATATTTGGAAAGGATTATCCAGTTCTGCCGCAATACATTCCAGGTGAAGTTTTTAAACTTAAATTCATGAAACAAAATGAATTAATAAAAATGTGGTAATGTTAGTTAATGTAAAATTTATAAATATATCATTATTACCGATGGTCATATGGGTAAAAAATGAATGATATCAGTAGGTTGTTTGTTATGTACAAGTACAAGTTTGGTATGTATTGATTGTACATTTAAATAAATAGTTTAGTAGTCAATATGCTGTTTTAATACTAACATTTAGTATTGGAAGCAAAATCATCTGATATTTTTTGCATGTTTATGCATTTCTTTGAGCTATTATTAAAAACGTTTATTTGAGGTTAAACGTTTTAATTAAAATTCTAAACTGGTTATTGACACATTCCATTTAAAAAAAACCTTACAAATAAATTATATTAATTACATTTGAGACTTCAAAATAAATACGAAATTTGTGAAAAAAATAAAAGTAAATGCTTCCTAGTTTTAATATTTATTAGTATTTTTACTTTTTTTTTTTTAATTTCAGAATTCTAATTAAAAATTCGTATTAGTGTCCTCTATTCAGAACAAAATTCGTGAGCTATCTCTGCTACTGAATATTAGCGATATTCTAAACCAGGGGTTCCGAACCTAGTGCTGGTGGGGACAAGGTGACGTCACTAGTGCCCGTGAGCAAACTTGTCCCCTCCTATGTCTTATGTAACCTTTGTCGGCGGTCACTTTGGCAGATGTACGCATTTTCAATTCAAACGCGTTACAACTTGTTTCTTAAATATATGTATATTGAAAAATATAAAACGCTTTTATAAATATAAAAATTAGAAGTATAAATGAATTATTTGAAAATAATAATTCATTTATCTAAATAATAATATCGCTATTGTTTTGATGAATCTTTGTGTTCGGTAGTAAAAAAATGAATGACAATGTTGTTAGCACTGCATTTAATTTATTACAAAACTAGTTATGACCCATATCGCTTCTTATTATTTTCAACTCTATTTTCAAAATGAGTTAATCTGATATAAGAAAACTATATAAAATGATTAACATTCGTTACAATTGATGTTTATTCCTTTTCTGTAGAAATATGTATTATTAATATTAGAAATATTAAAAAAGTTTGTTACTATACGTATAAATCTCTTTTTATTCATCAGTTTATATTTTATTTTTAAATATTACAAAAAGTAACCCACATGCGATTCACATTGAATAAAAATACGGTGCCCTCCAATTAACACATAACTTATACATTTTATAAAATTATAAAAAATCACAGTCCCCAACAACAACAAATGGCTCAGCACAGAGATAGTCTTTATTCAATTAGAAAACCAAGCAGTCATTTAAAAAACTGATAAACAAAAGCTGTCCCTCACCTATTCTCAAATCCTTAACTTAAGAATATATATATATATATATATATATATATATATATATATATATATATATATATATATATATATATATATATATTCTTATACATTCACCTTAAAAACGCGACCTCTTTCACCGATTTCGAATTCCCTACACCTTAGCCCACCTTTACAAATACTTGATAATACCCATCTTCTTAACATGTATTAAATAATTTAACCAATTCAACCAATATTTAAATAATTACAACCAGCTGATCCCTTTGTAAGTATTAATTTTTTGTTACCTGACCGACATCAGACAGCCAGTCGCCATACTGACTTCACTAATGCCAGACAGAATTGTATTTTTTTACTTTTATTATTATTAATATACTAACTACCTATTATCCTAATATATTCCATATATCCTTATAATCCATTAGGACCTTTCCAAATTGAACTGAATGTCAATAGTCATCTACATATACCATAACTTTCTATAAATAATATATATTGTCTATATTTGATATAGCCCTTAAGAAGACCTATAGGTTAGGTCGAAACGCTGGACAGCGTAATAAATATACTATTTATTATTATATAGTAAAATAAAAATAGTATTTTTGACCGCACCCCCGACTAACTCATTTACCCTCACTAATTTTTTTTTTATCTGTTTATTGAGAAATAATACATTTTGCCGCACTTAAGGGCACTGAGTACTAAGGCTGAGTGAGGCACATTCATACCATATATACAATACCATAAAAAAAAATAATAAAAAAAAATATATATATATATATATATCTATATAACAAAGGCAAAAACTATAATAAACCAAGGAAATGTAACTTAGAGTTAAAATTAAATGAAATACAGAAATTCGTAGCAAAATTAAATAAATTATAAGTAATAGAAATAAATAGAAAAACATTCATACTTAAATACAATATTTACAATCAGGCAAGAGATCTCCGAGTCCAGCCCTTTTCCCCACGTGTGAAGGACAAAGCGAGACTCTAAGAGATCCCAGCGCTTCTCTCTCAACCGCGTCGCCGGCATTACCAGTCCGGTGGAGACTGAGAGAGGGCACTAAAACCACAAACACTCATGACTTGAGTGGAGAAGCTGGCCATTGCCAGAACTCCAGTGACGTCTTTACAAGAGATCTCGAGGCCACTGCCGTTTCAACCTTCGAGGAGGGTTGTAGGGATGACTGGAGCTAGATAAGGATTGTGCTAAAGGGTTAGGATGGTGGATTAGGTTCATGTGGAAATTTGAGAATCGGGATGGAATAATGTCAAGGATATAAGGGATGTAGAGGTCATGATGTAGGGTTTTGTTTGTAACGTAATAAGGAGTATTGACTATCATACGGAGGACTTTAGTCTGAAAGGATTGGATGCGTTTGATGTTCGAAAATTTAGTTGTCCCCCACAGTTCAAGTCCATAGGTCCAGATGTGTTTGAGTATGGTCTTGTATATTAATAGTTTGTTTTCTATTGATAGATTGGATTTTCTGTTAAGTAGTCTGTATAGCTGGCCAAATCGTCGGTTAAGTTCTTATCTTTTAAGTCTGGTATGTGGGTTCCAAGTTAGCCTTCTGAAATTAGAATTCACGGTCAACCATTTCCATACAATTATAACTTACAATTGTGGCCGCAGGTGAAAAAATGTTAAGAGCCGCTGTTCTAAACTATTGACTATCTATTTCCCGAAGCTATAAAAAATAGAAATATTTGAAAGAGTGCTCGAAACTTTAAAATGTTCTGCACACAATTGTCCTTCAGTAGTCAAAGTCGCCTCAACACTGGTCCCATATTGTTAGAAAATTACAAACAAGATTAGAACTGAACCAACTAATCAACCAACACCGTAATTAATTGATTACCTGATTTTAGGCAAGGGGCCTTTGCTGGCATTCAGCTAATTCCTGAGGAATCTGTGAAGCTGGCGGAAGCTGGGTAAACAGCACTGGCCTAGAAGCAGCCATTGAGCAAAATTCAAAGGATTCGGTTCCCACTTTAGACGCTAGTAATGACTTGGGGCTAGTAATGAAGCTAGGTACCGAAGCCGAATCAGTGGTGTATAGATTACCAATATCTGAACTGGAGAAGGACAAGTCATTTCAATATTTTTTTACTATTCAAGGCTTTCGTTACTTTTTAAGTCTATTTTCAAACTTATAGTCACAATGCTACACATTAAGATTACTCCTGAGTCGTTTATTTTATTTCTATAACAAAATTAATGATAATCATAGAAGGTTATAGGACATTACATTTTGTAAAAATAAATTCCATCAAACTACCTTTAACTTTACGTTTACCCCATTTATCCATGTTGAATAAATCCGATACCTAGGATTCCATCTGGACAAATGTCTATTTTGGAATAATCATACCAGACTGAAACGACAAGAAACTGCTCGACGTTTCCAATTACTTCAATATTTGCTGTGCAAACGCTCCAAGCTACCAATTAATTACAAAAGATTCATAAAAATGACTATACGAAGGCCTATTTAGACATACGGAGTTGAGTTTTTGGGAGGAAGGGGGAGAAGGATGCATTTAACTATCGAATTTCTCTAGTATCCAATCATAAAAATTAATGCTATTTTGTTACAAATAAAATCATGCATAACAACATTAGCGTTCTATATCCTCCTTCCGATTTCTCTCATTTCTAACCTTCTGATGGCTCCCGAAGGGGTCTGAAAAGAAGATGGCCTCGTGATCTTCTAATTTAGATATTTTATTAGAAGTCTTTTCATGCCATTGTATTTTACTTGTAGTTGTAAATTTCGTGAATAAAAAAAAAGAAAGCCTAAACTATCAAAAATTCTTAGAAACGATGATAAAACAGTAAAATTGTCATTTTTCTATAACTAAATAACATATCTGAAATATAAATCACAACCGACAGTAGGTTACAAGAAGGAAAAAAAAAGAATAAATAAGAGGACATAATTTGTGTGAAAGTTGTCTGGGTATGTTGCGTTATATATTGAGCTATATATGAGAAAATAAACTAAATAAAAATATGGCGTTGATGACCAATGAAGATTATCACCACTAACTAACCGTAAAAACGGTTTATTTTTTCATCTAATATTGATGAAAACTATCCTTACAATCCTCCTCGAAGCTTGAAACGTCAGTGACCCCGGGACCTTTTTTAAATAAGTTATTTGGAGTTATTGCAATAGTAGAAGTTTCTCCAATAAAGTTCTCGCTGTCTGTGACACTAATTTCATCTTTCAGTCTTTATTAGATTCCCTTACTGCTGGCGTGGATGGAAGAATAGCGCTGGGATTTCATAGATTCTTGCGTTGTCTTTTACTCGTCTGAGATATAAGGCCTGACTTGAAAAATATTTTTATTACTATTAATATTAAATTTTCTTTTAATCTATATATATATATATATATATATATATATATATATATATATATATATATATATATATAAGTTAAGCGTCGTCGGACTTAGAAAACAAAAAAAAAAGAAGGAAAAGGGAAAAGATGTAACATACACGACTTCTGAAATAACACTGCTTTATTCGTTCCATAAGCCTCCTTATATACACTTAGCCTGTTTATTTACATTACCAGATAGTATTAAGGCTGATACCGCCAGTCTCCGGTATTTATCTCCCCCCTACCAGTTTACGAACAGGATTTTCGGAAACTTAAATATTGCTAGATCGGAGCCCACGGTGACCAGCCTTAACACTTTACAATTAGTTTTACAGTATATCCTTAAAAGAAAATAAAATAGTTCCACTCAGTGGAAAAATATTAAATACAGAAAAAATAATTAAAAACACTGAAACTAAACACAGCACTTTAGAACTCCTACCACTTGAGAACTCCTAACAACAACAAAAAAAAACACAATTTCCTCTATACATGAAATAATACAACAAAAAAAACAAAAAAAAAAATCTTTTACAACTTGTTTTGTTTTGACAGCCACAAAAAGAACATATTCCTCTGTTTTATCTACAGCGGTGAGGGTACTACGAATCCATAGGTCTATGTCCCGACTCTATCATTGGGAGCTTTAATTGTTCGATATGAACGGTTCTCCTCTTTCTGGGCTCATTCACGCTCTCAATAGTTACCAGGTTATGCTCCCTAATAACAACCACTCTGAATGGACCCTCGTACCGTAGCAATTGTTTCCCTCTGTTGGTTCCCAATTTCCGGTAAACTATTGTTCCTATTTTTAGTTCCCCCATTTGGTCGCGAACTTGTACATTCTGCCTTTCCACCCGCTTCTGCTTTTCCCGCTTAATTCTCGCCGTTATCTTTCCCCATGTTTTCTCTACCTCTACCCTATTGCTGAGAATTTGATCCACTAACGGTTCGGTAAGCGTAGTTTCCCCATAATCCCGCCTTGGCCTGCGCATCCCGAATAGAACTTCCATGGGTGAAAACCCCGTTACGGAGTGGATCGAGTGGTTATAGGCTGTTACCGCTTTCCTCATTGCCACATCCGGCTCCAACCCTTTTTCACCCTGATATACACGGACGTGGTCGCTTAACGTACTGTGCAGCCGTTCAATACCGCCTCTACCTTTAGGATGTCCTGGGGTGTTATAATGCCACGCAATTTCCAATCGCTTCACCTCCTCCCTAATCGCGGCATTGTCGAACTCCCTACCACCGTCCGAAGTAATCCTCTCGGGGACCCCATAGAACTGCACCCAGGTTTGTAGGGCTTCCGCAACTGCATTGGCTGACTTCTCCATCACTTGGTATGCCATCGCCACCTTGCTGAATATGTCGATTACCGTGACCCACTTAAACCCTTTCCAGGTAAACGTGTCAATCTGAAGGTCCTGTAGCGGCATATTCCCTGTAGGTGTCTCCTCCTGAACTCCTCTGGGGGGGTGTCGATCGTATTTTGTGCGCATGCATATCTCGCATTTCCCAATGACTTCCTGGATGGACCTCTTCATGCCCCACCAGAAATACTTCCGACGCAATGCCTGCAGCGTCTCATTAACGCCTCGGTGATTGGTTTTCCCCTGGTGATATGCTACTGTGATTGCTTGCTGCTGCTCTTCGTCCTGTACCGTCTCCACAGCATACTTACACCGGATGAATGTCCTGTCCACGCCTATTCGCTCGGACCTCCACATTCGCTTGATCTTATCCCATACCGTATTGTTTCCTACGTATAGGTAGTGCGTTTTACCCGCTTCCGAGGCATCCCTCAGTGCCGTACAGATTTGTTCTTCGCTGACCCCGGGCTGCGACCAAATGACGCGGATCCTACTTCTCCCGTACCTTCTGAAATCGATCTTCATGATTCCGGTTGTTCGTGTCTTCCAAATCACCTGACGGTGTTTGTCGTTCACGATCTCCTCTATTTCTTCCATCTCCGCTGCCCTTTCCTCCGCTGAGCTCTCCTCTTCTGGGGAATCTCCCCTGTCCTCAATCCCTGCGGTGTCATTTGCCCCTTCGCCATCGGGAGTCCATTCCCTCAAGAATTGGCGCACGTCCTGCGATGGTCCTCCCCTGTCCTCTTCAACCGCGTTGATCATGATGGCCCTCGAGAGCCAGTCTGCCACCACGTTTTCCTTTCCCGGCTTATACACCACCTCTATGTTGTATTGACTTAGGATCTCCTTCCATCTTGTGACCCTAGCTGAGGTTTCCTTGAGTTTTCCTACCCACTGGAGGGGTTTGTGGTCGGTATGGACTCGAAATTTTCTCCCGAATACGTATGGCCTGAAATGGTCGATAGCCCATACTATCGCGAGTAGCTCCCTCTCCAAAGCGCTGTACCTCGATTCCGCACCCGTAAGCCGACGGCTCGCGTATGCTATCGGTCGTTCACCCTCACTCCCCCCCTGGGACAAAACGGCCCCTAGCGCGTATTCACTCGCATCAGTGGTTATATTAAAAAGCTTCTCGAAATCCGGAAACGCTAACACCGGCTCCGTCAGCAACCTATTCATACATTTTCGAATGTTATTCTCCATCTCTGGTGTCACCACAATCTTCGCGCCTTTCTTCAACAAATTGTTAATGGGTACCAAATACTCTGCCATCTCGGGTACGAATCTCCGATAATAATTCAGCGTCCCGAGAAGCCTACGAATCCCCTTGACGTCCCGTGGTACCGCCATCCGCGTGATTGCTTCCACCTTTGCCGCATCCGGTCTGACCCCCTCGCTAGAGATAGTGTGGCCTAAAAAATTGATCCGCGTTTGTCCCAGCAGAGACTTCTCGCTTGACAATTTCAGCCCGAATTGCCGGAGCCTTTCGAATACTGCCCTCAGATGCTCCACGTGCTCGGTTTCCGTTCTGCTAAAAATCAGCAGGTCATCCATGTATACCTGGCATACCGAGTCATCGATGCCCCTCAAAAATTCGTCCATCAGACGCTGAAACGTTATGGGCGCATTCTTCAGACCAAACGGCATCCTGGTGAATTCATAATGCCCCCTTTCAAATGTGAACGCTGTTTTGTGTTGGTCTTCCGGGTGCATCCGTATTTGGTGGTATCCCGCCTTGAGGTCCAGCGTGCTAAAGACCACGGCCCCACTCAACCTATCGAGTATATCCTCGAATCTCGGGATCGGGTACTTCTCGTCTACCGTGTTATCGTTCAATTTACGATAGTCTACTACCACCCTGTATTTTTCCTTATTATCCCCCGGCGCTGCCTTCTTTTTCACCGCCCACAGGGGACTATTGAATGGTGAGGTGCTATCAACTATGATTCCCTGTTCTTTTAGACTATCTAGCTCCTCCCGAATATGCTGTCTCAACGCCTGCGGGTATCTTCTCTCTTTCACGTAAGTTACCCTCTCCTGTTTCAGTGGGATTTCGTGCACCGTCCTCCCTGTTACTCCTAATACCTCACCTTCCCTGAAGAAGATATCCCTAAACTCCTCTTGTAGCAACTTCCTCCAGTCCTCCACTCTGTCCACCGCTCCTATCCGCACCCTTCTTTCTCTCGCGACCCCTATACATCCGAACTTCCTCTTTCCTAACCTAACGCTCCAGACTCCTCTACGGTTTCTAATGCTCGCCCCTACCTGACCTAACAAATCGCACCCTACTATGACTTGGTATTCCCGAGTCATGTTCTCTACCACATGCACCGTTAGCTCACCCTCTTTCCCTGTCCACCGATCAAGCCCAATTGTCGCCTCACCCTCTACACTACAGGGACCACCCAGAGTGATCAGCTGGCAGTCACATTTCTGTATCCGGAGTACCCTCTCGCTCCCGCACCCTTTTCCTAACGCCCTTCGAGTCATAATAGTGCTCGAGCTACCCGTGTCCACAAGACACTTTACTCCCCCGTCTACTTCGATAATTGGCAACCAGCATGGCTTACCTCGGATGTTGTTGCATATTGCTGTGCGGTCGCCTCTCTGCCGACACACTCCTCAGATGTCGTCCCGCTTCCTCCTTTCTGCCGCCGCTCGTCGCTGCTCACTCCGTTGGCTGCGCCTACCTCCTTCACCTCCGCTGCTGCCTGGTTCGTCCGTCTCCGTTCCCGACGCTCCTGACTCCTCGGTTGCCTCCTCCGAAGATCCGTCCCGCTGATGTACCCTGGCTCGTCTCTTCATCCTCTGCACATTCACCTCCATGGGTTCGTCCTGAGGTCTCTCCCTCCTGTGAAATATGTATGGGCACTGCCTTGCTATGTGCCCTTCCGTCCCGCACTCAAAGCATCTGGTGCGCGGACATTGCGCTACTAAATGTCCCGGCTTCCCACACCCGTGACATTTTCTCTCTTCCCTCCGGGGCCCATTCCTCGGCCTCGACGACTGTCCCGATCTTCTTTCCCTCGTCGGGGCTTTTTCTCCACTCGGCTGCCTGGTGTCCCTCTTCTTCCAACCTGTCGGGGCTGTCCATGGTCGTCTATCCGTCACCCGGGTCCAACCCGGTTCTTCCACATCCATCCGTGTCTCCTCCTCTCTGGCACTTAGGTCGATCATCTCCTGGGCGCATTCGAGGAACGATCGCTCTCTGGGCAGTCCGTCCCTCTTCCCCGTTTCTTTAGCCAGCTGGACTTTCAATATTGTCGACAGAAACTCCATCCTGGCTTCGACCTCTCCCACGCTCATTGTTTCCCGCATCTTCTCGGTTATGCGATTATACTTCGCCACGAGTACTCCCGCATATTGCCCCCTTGACTGTCGTTGGGCCCGCCGCTCCCTAAACATTTGGAATATGTCCTCTTCCGGTGTCCACCTACCTCCTCCAAAAGCCTTCTTCAGCCGCTCCTTAATCACCGGCCACGGAGTCTCCTCGTCCGCTTGGATCTGGTTCAGGACGTTCCTCCTTACTCGGCACACAAGAGCTGCTTTTAGTTCTTCAGCGTCCCCTAGGTTCACCAGGTCCTCCGCCACCTTCACCTCGATTCTTGACATAAGACGATCTCCGCCTTTCAAGAAATGGTTGAGCTCGCCTACCTCGCCTCCGAATCGTTCCAGGTCCGCAATGGCCCTCCGTAAGTCCTGCGTGGTTGTTGCTCTTATTTTCATCCATTCCAAGGCATTGGCGTGTGCTTCTGCCAACGTGTCCCTTGGTAATGGAGGGATCTCCTGGATCTGAGGGATCTGTGCTACCTGAGGGACTTGAGGTATCTGAGGTACCTGAGGCGCGATCTGGGGTACCTGATTGATCTGTGGAATCTCCTGAGGTTGAGGAATTTCCGGTACGCTTAGTACTCCCGGTCTAATTAATCCTTCTGTCGGCATTTCACCTTTTCCTTAAACACCAAAAAAAAAAAAATATCTACTTAAAAAAAATTTACTTCCCTGACGTTGTCCCGGGTTTCGGCACCAGTTAAGCGTCGTCGGACTTAGAAAACAAAAAAAAAGAAGGAAAAGGGAAAAGATGTAACATACACGACTTCTGAAATAACACTGCTTTATTCGTTCCATAAGCCTCCTTATATACACTTAGCCTGTTTATTTACATTACCAGATAGTATTAAGGCTGATACCGCCAGTCTCCGGTCTTTATCTTATATATATATATATATATATATATATACATATTACTTAGATATTAGTTCTATTTTCTCAAAGAATCATTCAGTTATTTGTATTATTTTAAAAATATTAAATTAAATTATTTTAAATTTCATTTTATGTGCTGTTTTATGGTACTGAGTCCAGAAAAGTAAAATAAAAGGGTGGCCAATTCTAAATATTTTCTGAATCCTTCTAACATAATTATCATTATTATTTTTATTAAATTAGTTTTTATTACGAAAGAATACATTGTACCAAATTTAATATAAGCCAGTAAGTAAAAGAGCAATGTGTGACACATTCATAAGATATGTAGACAAATTAATTTTGAATAGAAAAATTGAAATTAACTTGGATAGTTAAATGCATTAAACATAATTAAAATTAAAATGAAACACTAAAATATTACAAAGAAAAAAAGTATTAAAAATAGTCAATATAGTTTTATTATCTTGAAGAACACCTTTAGCAAAACCTTCATACTTCACACTAAAGTTTACTTAACTTATTTCTTATCTTTTCATCCGGGAATGTTTCGGGTCATTTCGCCCATTTTCAAGTCTCTAATGATAGATATAACATTAATGACAATGTTATATATATATATATATATATATATATATATATATATATATATATATATATATATATATATATATATATACATTTATCAGCACATTAACAATAAATATTTTTTTAATCATCACTATTAATAAATAAAAAGTATGATTAAACATGATTATGTAATCCTATAAATACAATTTATAATTTTTTATCATTTTTAATATAAATTTTCTTAAAAATTATCATAACGAATCAAAAGAAAATTTAAGATTAATAGTAATACAAATATTTTCTAAGGAATTCAAAGTCAGACATTATTTCTCTGCCGAGTAAAAGGTAAGGCGAGAATCTAAGAAATCCCAGCTCTCTTCATCCATACGCGTCACCGGTAAGGAAAATGAAGACTGAAAGATGATGATAAAGTCAAAGACAATGAGAATTTTATTGGAGAAACTTCTACTAATGAATGGACATTCTTCTTAATAAAGTATATATATATTTGTGTGTGTATGCATATATGTATATATTTTTATTCACGAAATGTACAACTGTATAAAAATAAACATACATTTAGTAAATTTGATAAAGTAAAATACAATGACATGAAAATACTTCCTGTGAATCTACCCACTCTGATAAAATATCTAAATTAAGAGATTACGAGTCCATCTTCTTTTCAGACCCCTCCGGGAGTTATCAGGAATCTTAGAGGAAGCAAGGTGAGAAACGAGAGGATTCAGGAGGAGGATATGGAAGGCTAAGGTCGTTATGCATGATTTTATTTGTAACAAAATAAGGAGCATTAATTGTTAGGATTGGACACGAGAAAAATTAGTAGTTTACAGGGGAATCTCAATTAAATATGACACTCATTATTGAAAGAGAAATTGGATCGTAGATAGGATAGAATGGTTAAGCGGGTCATCGTGGTCGAAGAGTGCAATCGGAGAACACATTTGGCTTCATAAATGAACCCTGAATTATTGCCTTAATTTCTCCCAACGCTGCACCAACCCCGTATGGTATCCATGTTCTTCCTGGAACATTATAACTGGCAGGAAAACTTCCTCCCATTTCCAGTTTCAAGTAACGTATCAACAAACCGAAGAAATAATATTTTTTTTTTTATAATGTTAGTTGTAACATTCCATAAATAATAAGTCTTAGCGAACCCGAAGGTTCGACGTCGATATTACCAATCGATGTTAACATAATAATATCCACTGGGCGGCTTCCTAACACAACTACATTAGATCAACCTTAACGCAATCTTTCCACCTTCGCTTCGGTCTATAGCTCGAATGATTATCAGTCAGTGTATATTAGTGTTTTCTATATCAAGCCACCAGTTTCACATACCCATTTTATTCGCCACAATGTAATCACCTCCATTGTACTGACAATTCACGTATTTCGGCGTTTGACCGTATAGACTCTCATTAGTTAGCTCATAGTTCTTCGGTCCAAATATACTACCCAATGTTTTATATTCACAAACCGTAAGACGTTACTCATTTTTCAATGTAAGTGGACACATTTCTCATCCATAAAAAAAGTAGGAAGAATAATGGTTTTATAAATTATATATATTTTTTTTTTAATTTTCGGAACAGGAGCCCTAAGTAGTTTTGAAGTAACAAGCGTTTCCTGTCTTCGATCTAGCATAAACATCATCTGGAATTTCGTCTTTTCTAGATATCGTAGACCCTAAATACCTAAACTTCTCTACATGAGTCTTCTATATATCTATCTTCGAATCTGTCGCAATTTTACAGTTTTATTTTGATACATTTTGTAGTTAGTTCGAGACCTATTAATAATTACATATATTTTTAAAAACAGTACATTCAGTTGTAATTCAACGTTATATTTATTTTCACACACTTCTACATCCTTAATACCAATAAGGTAGCTGAGTAAGAGGCGCTGGGATCTCCTAGAGTCCTGCATTTCCTTCCACGAGTAGGGGGACAGGCTTGGCAAGGAGTTTCACTGAATGAATGAATTTTATAAATATTCTGTAAAAATATGTTTGTCTTTGAATTGTTATCTTGATTAGTTATTTGTTTTCTTTTGTTTATGTACATTTAGTTTTGGTCATATTATTTTTCGGTTTAATTTATTTTTATTTATTGTACATAGAGTGTGAATGTGCTCACTTAACACTATTATAGATGTTCTTAATTGAGACAGATTGTAATATTTTTTAATAAACATTTAATATATTTAATAAGTATATATTTAATAAGTTTTCAACAGCTATATAACACTGAGACCCAATAGTCAACGGCGTAAATCAATATCTGAGATTTCCACGGACTCTTTATGCATTTGAGCAAACAAAAAAGTGCAGTGGCTCCTAATGGTTAAACATATTCATCTCTATCGATACAGAATGTCAAGGATGCTGGAATCAGACTTGTAATAGCATGCGTTTTGTTTAATTTATTATTAATTTTGTTTTGTTTTTTGTATTTAATAACTACAAATAAAAATATCTTACGCAAGACACAGTGGCTTTAGTTCCTAAAATTATCTTGATATTTTATACATATTATAATCAATGAATATTAAAGAAAATAAAAGAAAAACCGAAATCAGCTGAAATTATTAAAAACTGTATTACAGAGTTAATTTCCTAAGTGATAAAAATTATGATATGAATCATAATTTTTTTTAAATATCTGAATAAAAAAAATCAGCTTCAACCCCGTCAGATCGGATGCATATATTCCAATTTATAAAAAGTAATTAACACACAATATATGATTCCATCACTCTCTGCCGGGATGGTATCTGGGATGAGTGGTTTTTGTTCAAACCCGCTACATTTATCAATTTTAACCCAACGCCAACGACGGCGCCTACCGGGCTAAAACATAACAAGCCATTTTTATCTTAACGAAGGGTGATGCATAAATCACCATACACAATACTCAACCCGATTTAAATATTGATTAATATTCCGGAAAGATATGGGTTCATTAAAGCCATATTTTGATCGCAGTTGAGCTTCAAGTCAAATCTAGCAAGAAGATTATACATACATACTTAAAATCTGCAAAACCGTTTGTACAAAATTTATGGAGGTGACTTGACTATCGTAAATAAATAATAATCACATGACAAATATCTGGTTATTTGTTAAAACAAAAGGTTTAACAAATAACCTTATAATAACCTTATAACAAATAAGGTTTTCTTCAGGACTAGAACGGACAAGATACACACCTGTTAATCATACCTGATATAATATATGATACCTGCTAATCATAAAGTAGATAAAACTACATTTCTTTAACATATAGACATTTTTTAAATCTTATAAGTGAAAAATAACTTATATATTACACCCTATTATTGTTATCTACTTTAAATGTTTATTGGTTAATTTAATTTAATTGTTCATTATTCTAAGTATTTCCAATTCGTATGATCTCTCTTTTATTTAATTTTAATTTTATATTTAAATTCCAAATCAATGTACGATCATCCGTTTTCACTTTGCATTAATTTTACTTTTAACCATGCCTCAATTAATCTAATATTTAAATGTCATTTTCTTAAATATGTACAACCAAATATAATTATAATTATTCATATTTTTTTCCTCTTTATACTTCTAAATTAGTTCTGCAATGTATGGTCCCTTATTTCTATATTTATATTTTACTTCTATGTACGTTTTACTTCGTCCATTTTTGTGTTTATTCACATAGTACTCTTATCTATAATCTCTTAATTCTATTTTATATGTATATATTTATAATTTATTATTTCATAAATATAGTATTTTTCCCTTGTATCCATCCATATCTTCAAATTTTAGATACTATAATTTTCTATATTTTTTCCCATTACCCAGGTCTGCAAATTCCACCATACCTACCCTTATCCTGATTTTCCGATTCTGAAACTCCTAGCTGAACACACCTGGAAGTCTCTCTATTTATTCTTCTAATTTTGTTTACTTATTTATTTATTTTTTTGGTTTTATTTTTTCTTTTCTTTCTCCACATTCCTTTTTTATTTCATATTATATCCTTTTCATTTTCTTTCAATCTTTCCTGTAGATCAGTAGAAGTAAATTCACATTTGCATATATTATATATTACACTACAAAAATTGTTGCCATCTATTTACTTCAGTTTAGGATCCTGTTACTTAGCTTACTCTGTTTATATTTTAATTTATTTACTGTTTATAATTTTAATAAGTTTATTCACATTGTTTATAATTTTTTGTCTAAATATTATGCAACTTCCAGAATTCTATATATCTTTTTGTATCTTGTCCTTTCTAGGCCTGAAGAAGACCTGCAATGTCGTGTCGAAACGTTGGATTTTAATAAAATAGTTTTGATACTATTTAGCCTATTTATGACCGCCACCCCGGACCATCTCAAACAAATTTTAAGGTAAACCATTGGTCCGACAAATTTAGTGATATGAAATAGACATCCAACCCATTTAACATAATAAGGTAGGGAATAATTACTAATTAACAAACGCACAAGTCACTTATATTTTTATAGTTTATGAGTGTTATAGGAAAGTTCTTCAAAAAGTTTTATTTTTGCAAGTGCCGAGGTACAATCTGTTAGATTTTTTTAATCTATATATTATAAATATAAGATTTAAAATTCCAAAATCAAGCAATTTTTTTATTTTTTAAATTTATTTAGTATATGAACAAACTGAAATTTGGTGGATTAAGTAGCCATGTGGTTAATAAATTGAATATATAAATAAATTATGAGGGAATAGATGGTTAAGAATTTTTTTTGTAATTACTAATTTAGATCATCGTTTGACATCAACTGAAGTAGTAATTAAATTCTTTGGTGTTCAAAAAAAGTTACTATTTAAATATATTTCTTGTTACTCAGAGTAGCATTTAACCATCTCTGGTTGACATAAACAAAGCGCGCGTTACCTGCGTGTCGTTTTCGAAGGTGTTCACGAATGAAAATACGCAAAATAACAGAACTATACGAAAATCATACCCAATATATATAACAATACGGATTATTTGGAGTATTGTTATTTTGAACAATTCACATAATCTGTATAATCACTTAAAAACCAATTAGAAGATAATAAATAAAAGTGAGCAACAAGTAAAAGTGAGCATTTCCCCTCATGTTTCTCTAGAAAATAGACAGGTATGTGTTGGATCAATGCTTGCCTGAGACAACTAAATAGAACTTTTATCAACATAACTGCTAAATTCATTTCTCATGTTTATAATTTGTTTTCGAATTTTATTTATCAAATGGCACGGAGGAAAAATTTAAAAAACAATGACAGGATTGAAAGGAAGAAGTCTATACTCTCAAAAGGTAGTTTAAGGAAAAATAGGACTGAAAAGGGACTTTTGAAATATTAAAAAATTGTGCACACGACTCTTGAAAGATCTATTTTCATGAACTGGATTATAAATTGTGTAATATGAAGGATTGATTTTCAGGAAATTATTGTTTATAACATTTATATAAAAATATGGTTAGATGGATTATATAATAATGCTGTAAGTAGAGATATTCATTGATTCGATACTTTAGATTTCAGTTTATTTTTTTTTGTGCTGTTATATTTTTTACATATATATTTATAAGTATTGTGATTTATATTATGGATATATTTTTTCGACTTGAAAATAGGAAAAATTTCCTGAAACGTCAAAAATTCGGAATAAATTAAAGTAGTAAGTAAATGTATAATTCTTATTTTTTTTCCGCGTTAATATAAATTTTATTTATTAATATGCAACCTCAGACTATTTTAAAGATTTGATGAAAAAATAGAAAATCTATTTATTCATGTCTCGAGAACTTCAAAATAAATTGCTTCGTTGTAAGGCCAAGAAACTTATATTAGAAGAAAAAACTAAATAAAAACAAAACTATTATAGTCCAGTTCATGAAAATATATCGTTAACGAGTCCTGTTTACATTTTTTTTCATATTTAAGAAAAAGTCCTATCCTATCCTTTAGTCCTATTTTTACTAAAAACAATAGACTTTATCACTTCGTCTAAGGTCGTTTATATGTAAACTCAAGCTGAAAAATTATATTTATATTTTATTTGAGTGCTATCAGTGGCTAGTTTCTCAACAAGAGATTTCATTTTATTATATTCCACAGTGCACATCTACTTGTTGTATTTTTTTATAATACAGTTGTAAATATCAATGAATAAAAAAAATAAAATTATATTATAGATATAATTATTCGACTTGAAAATAGGCGAAATTGACCGAAGTGTTGTAAAGAAGTTGGAATGAATCAAAGCATTAAGTAAATGTATAAGGGTTAAAATCAATTGGTTTTCGATATTCTTGTTTTTTCATGCGTTTTAATTCCATTTGACTAAACGTTTTCATGGTGTTTATAAATTGCGTTTTTTTCTTAATATCACTAGTTTAATAGTAGATTCTTATTATTCACCACATGTTTATATTCATAAAACCCACATGAAATCTTGTACCCAATTGTAGTGGGTTGTATAGCAGCTGTAATACAATGAGTGGTATTTCATTTCATACAGAACCTCATCATCGGATTTCCTTTATAGCTGTAATGTCAGTTTTATTTGTCGAGTTGTGTGAGGAGCGCCGTAGATCTCCAAGTCTGTCAAGAGATTAAGTTACAAGCTTCTAGTGAGGAGTATTTGAATTAATAAAGATAATGAAAGGAGCAACAGAAAACTTATTGTATACGATATTCGATAGACATTTTGATTTTTTTTAGATTTATAATAAGTTCTAAACAAGAATTTAATCATGCCAGATGTATTCCAAGTAAAAAAGCAACATAAAACAGTTGGGAAGTTCCATTCCACACCTGATTTCTTGGGTGAATAATATGTTAGTTTATATTGTTTTGAGCAGTGTTGTATAAGTGAATTATTATATTTATTTATAGGAAACTTTTTTCTAAGCATTCTGTTATTTTTATTAATAATGGCTGGATTCATGAATGTACCAAAGAAAATTTCTTTATTGTAACATTTTAGATTAGTGAGGAGGACGAAGTTTTTCTCGAAATGTTCAAATAAATTTACAATCAAACACTAATTTTGTTGAATAATTTATTTCTGACAAATAGGCGAATGAACCAATATAAAAAATACTGTATTTTTGATAACTTCATTAATATGGAATGAACCAATCATCTATTTGCAGTCAGGCTCTTTATTTTTTTACTATCAAATGAAGCTATATGAAAATAGTAATTTTTTATAACGACCTATTCGCTTTTATTTACGCATCTATGAAATATATACTAAGGGAAAGATTGCTATGGTGAATATATTCGGATTCGAGTTTTTAATCGGAGTCCAAATAACTATGTCTTACATGAAGTTCTGTATGTAAGTGAACAGCCGAACTCAAAAACGAAATGTATTAAGGTAGTTATACATCTGGGATGTAACAGAAAATTTTTATTCAATACTTGTCTGGAAATGTTACTCTATATAATCGATTTGACACACCCTAACAAATTTCTCGAAAACGAATATAACGATTTTGATTAAGGTCGTCTTATAAATATAAAAATAAATAGTCAGGGCTTATGACTTAA
The DNA here is from genome assembly GCA_928085145.1 of Nezara viridula. Taxonomy (NCBI): domain Eukaryota; kingdom Metazoa; phylum Arthropoda; class Insecta; order Hemiptera; family Pentatomidae; genus Nezara; species Nezara viridula. The sequence goes on from OV725078.1 coordinate 33,861,694, forward strand.
GTGCCGATTAAAAAAAAAAAAAATCGTCTTGGCATACCTTTGAAAAAACTGGATAATCAACGGAAGGAAAAAAATTAAAGAAATATTTTCGCTGGTTAAAATATTTTTTTTGGTACTAAAAGTAATAATATAGTTGTATAATACATCGTTGGAAAGCTAAATAGTTAAATAAAATCGATATTAATATCAATATGTTGTAGACACTAATATTTCAATCTAATCTTATATTATTGATTGTTATATTAATGCAACACCGATTTTTATTGAATCGGAAAAATTCGTTTCCAAGGAAACCAAATGGAACTCCCGTAGTAAATATGTAGCTAACATTTTTTTTTATTTATTTTTTTTCAAATTGACGAACCGAAACATATAGAGTTATATTATAATAACATTGTAACAATTTATCTCGATTGCATAAGTTTGTATATATGTTTAAGTAAATATTCTAAAGGTTTATTTGCTTCTTAAAAACGAAATAATTGAAAATATTGTATCACACTAGGATTAGGTGTTTACTGATGATCTTCATAAGAAGGTAAAAGCTCTTTTTTTTTTTTTTTTATTTTAAATACATAATTAAAGTAAATTGCTATATTTGAAACCGTTATTAAATATTTAAAAAAATATAAATACTAAACAAAAGTGAGATTAAAAAAAAAAGTGAAATATATATTCGTTCGTTTAATTTCAAGTCGGCGATATTTACGCGTGTTGGAGCTATTAAGAGCGCCCTTATGCCTCTACGAGCTGAGTTTGGGAGGGGCTTTGCCCAGTGTATGCCCCTCCAACCCCCGCCAAGTTCCCGAAACTTTGTCTGAAGATGAACAAGTTCGAGTGAAACAAAAGCAACAAGTTTCGCAGGAAACCACTGTGCTTCATGTACAAGTTTACTTAAAAAGGAAAATTACTCCCATCATTAAGAAAGCCTCAGAAGTCCAGAACTATTTCGACAAAAAAAAATCTTTAATTAGATTAAATAATATTAATCAAGAAGAAGAAAAGTAGATTTTATTCTGTGACATTTATAAACTAGTATATTACTAATTTAGTATAATAATACTTATTACTAAACCACTATAAGTTGTGATGGTATAAGCTACTCAGTCTACATCATTCGATTGTTTAGTGGAGCCCCAAAGCTCAACTCCGTAAGACAGAATAGGTCTTATTACAGTCATATAGGTCTTAGTCAGTCATGAGACTTTTATAAGTAATCCCCTTAAGAAAAATAATTACAATGAACAATTTGGGAATTATCTAGCACATAATGACAGGTAAAAAAAAATTAAATTGCAAAGTTATGTATCATTAAAAATAGTACATAACTTTGTAATTTTTTTTTATTGCAGTACTCTTGCTCAATCCCCAGTGACGCGGTTGAGAGAGAAGTGCAGGGGTCTCCTGGAGTCATGCTTTTCCCTCCACAGTTGGAGGGACAAGTCTGGCTTGGAGTTCCCTAGTCAGATTGTAAATATTGTATATAGGTATGAATGTGTTCTTTTTATTTATTTATTTTATTCTTATTTATTGTATATATATTATTTTTCTGTATAATTTATTTAATTTATTGTACATAGAGTGTGAATGTGATCTCTGAACACTATTATAAATAACATTTGAGACAGATTGTAATATTTTTCAATAAATAAGTTTAAAAAAGCAATAGCAATATAGGAGTTAAAGAGCCAACTAGGGAAAAATACAACAAAAAAAAAATACATATATATATATATATATTTTATTTATGAAATTTACAACAGTATAAAATCAAATATAGATCAAGTAAATGTGATAAATAGTATTACAATGACACAAGAAAACGTGTAGAGAACCCACCCATTGGTAGCGCTCTCATAACATTTCTAAATTAGGAGATCTCGAAGCCATTTTCTTTTCAGACGGCACAGAGGATTGTAAGGGATCGAAGAGAAAGCAAGATTAGAAACAAGGGGTTGGTTATGAAGTTTTTTATGAAAGGATAAGTACATAATCGGAAACATATGGAACATTAAGGTCTTTATGGGTTATTCTATTTGTGATGAAGTAAGGATCGTTGCAGATTTTACGAAGGACTTTGGATTGTAAGGATTGGATACAAGAGGAATTCAATGGTTTAGTGGAGCCCCAAAGCTCAATTCTGTAAGTCAGAATAGGTCTTATTACAGTCATATATATCAGTCTTTTATAGGTAATTTGAAGGTTAGTACGTTTGTCTGGTAAGTGTTGGAGTAGGCAGTTTTGTATTGTTTCAGGATTGTATGAAGGTTTCAGGTAAGGTGTTTGTCCAACTGGAGTCCCAGGTATCAGATTTGTTCAACTGGGATATGGGGAAGGGGGGTGTTATTAAAGGATGCTGTAGGACAGGAAGTTACCGGTTTACGACGAAGGGTAAAGGTGATTTGATGGATTTATTTTAACTGTACAGTTTTGACAACATTCTTCAAGGTTTGTGATGTGGGATTGAATGGTTCGGGATGCAAATGTTCGCTCATTATTAACTGATAGGATACAGGTTTCACCGGCATAGGTGGTGATGGCAGTGTCAGGATGGGTTAAATTGTCAGCTGTATAAACTGTGTAAAGGATTGGACCAAGGATACAACCTTGAGAAAAAAAAATTAAAATAAGATTATTTAATTGTATTTAATGTATATTCGGAATTAAGATAAATAGATGAGTAGATGAAAAAGCAGTTGTTGTTTAAATGAAATCAAAGATGAAGTTTTGCCTTTGAAAGTGGATGAGCAATTATTAAAGGTAGCTCGCATTCCAAAGAATTTTTCAAAGGAAACAGTTCTATTAAAAGGAATATACAAGTTTTTGGTCTGGGGTCTGTGGTTTAAAGAATGAACAGAGGAAGAAGGAGTGAAAGATCATGAAGTTGAGGAGGTTTTATGATATTAAAGGTCTGGAAAATAAAAACTTCCAAATCAGAAAATTGGATATAACCACTTCAACTGGGTATACCCACTGGAGACGTGGGAGCGCCTCTGGGACTCAAATGATAAATCTAATGAAACAATTTATCTGTCTTTAAAACAATATATAAACGTTTGTATTTCATAGTGTGACAAGGAAATTTGATGGTAGAAGGACATTCCTTTAAAAACTTAAAAGCATTTACATATATGGGTGTAGAGCCCAAATGTAAATACAATTCTGACAGAAGTGCAACAGATAGTTGTGAGTGGCAACAGAACCTATTTATCCAATCTGTAACTTTTCGGGTCAATACTGTAGTGACAAGCAACAAAAATACAACTGTGTAAAAAATTAATAAGGCCTATTGTGATACATTCAGCGGGAACCTGGACCTCCTGTACCTGCACAATAAATGCATTCCAAATTTTTCGAGGGACAATTTCAAAGAAAGATAAATGGACAGGTATTGGAAGGAGGCACAATGTTTACCGCGGGCACTAAGTTGGCCCCCTTGACTTCTTGCTTATGAAGTGAAGTTCCCAAGACCCTATATTTGTTATAGTGGGAAATTTTTTCGTACAAAATTAAGTTGTCATTTAAATAAAAGGCTACTCAAGCCTACTATTACTCGTCTATAGAGTTTTTAAATACATAAAGCGAAGAATAGCTTTCATTGTTTTGCTTTCAGGGCACCCATAAAACCTACTATCACTTGGGTAGTAAAAACCATTAAACGGGGAACATTTTTCCGATTAGGAAGGAGGATCCGGAGTGTGAAAAAAAAGAGGATGGGATGGAGAAATGGATTGTGGGTTGGGAAGAGGGGGATATTGATGCGGACACGTGTGCGGGTCCCCAGGGATCGGACGCTCGCTAATGGAAGTCGAGTCTTACCTGCCTCGTTCATCGCTATCATCAACCGATTGATTGCACATGCCCCTCTGCTGCTCCGACAACAACTCAAACTTACTATAACTTACTGGTCATCCGGAAAGTTGACAACTTTTAAGTCCACCATTTTATCAGATAACACACATGTTATACTCGTGGGAAGTCGATCGATGACTTTATGACCTTAAATACCGACAAACATTTGCAATGGTATTGTAATAAACATGTAGGTAGCAAAAAACAACAATATCCGCTTTGTGATCTCGTTTATTTGGTGATAACCAAATATTATCCTTGGGGTTGGTATAGCAGAGTGGTTAGCGCGCTATACTAGTGAAGTAAAGATCATAGGGTCAAATCCTGGCCCTACCTCCCAGTACGGCTGGTCCCAAAGGGAAGTTAGACCATTATCCTTTTAATAAGGAAAGGCCTACAGGTTGTAAAATACCTTTAATAACAGGCTAGGAAAAAAAATATTATCCTTATATCATTCAATTAACCTTAGGCTGATTCTAGTCTGATGAAGATGCAACTGTAGTAATTGTGAATAATGTAACGGTCACTGAAACTAAACATTAAAGTAAAAAAACAATTATGAATACGAAATAGAAACTTGATCATCTTCCCTTCTATTCTTTGAATCAGAAAGGTTATATGCATGGAAGCAAAAAAAAAAAAAATTAGACAGATTTATGGAATTACATTTTTTTGATGAATATAGTTAAGTATAAGGCATAAATTTGAAATGATTTGGATGATTCAGATTGAAATTCGACTGCATGAACAATTGTTCATTCATCCAGGAGGTTAAAGGTTGAGGATTCCTTTTCATGATTTTATTTCTTCGAGGAATCACAAAGTTGACAATGTTTCTAATTTAAAGGCTCAGCCTCAACTATTTCTGAACAATTTGCAGGAACTGTTCCTGCCAAATGGGGGCCAATAAAATGGTCTTTCTCATCTTTAGAATTGATAAACTCCAAAAACGCATTTTCTAATTCACTTTGTCCAACACATTTTTTGTCACGTAAGTTGTGTTCCTAAAAATGATAATCCGCAGGCGAGATCCGGAAGAGCGGAGAGTAGGGTGGGTGTGTTAGTGTTTCATATCCAATGTGGCCGGGAGTTGTCATGCAACAAAATGAACCCCTTCCGATTGACCAAAGATGGCTTCATTATTGCCAATTTCTGGTGCATTGCATTAATATGATTACAATACGATTCGGCATTGATCGTTTCTCCAGGATTTAAGAAATTGTAGTGTATCAAACCAAATGAACACCACAAAACAGTTTTTTTGATGAGTTGGTGGCTTTGGATAATTTTCCCTAAATAGAACTGAACCCCTTCATGGGTTATAAGTGGTACAGGTGTTTTTATTTTTATATTTTTTAATCACAGTGGTATATACCATAGGTGAGGAATCTGGGTATCATTAGAGGCCGCAGTAAGGTTAGACAGTGATGATGGAGGCTGCAATATGTTTTTTTTTTTTTCATATTTTACAGTAGTTATTTTTATTTATACGAAAATACACACACATATAATTATATTCAACTTAATTCTATTAATTTTCAAATTTTGATAATTAAATATTAAGTAATTTTAGCGATATATTAATTAATATCGAGCTAAGACGTAAGCCGCAGCTAGTTCATGGAGGTCATATACGGGCTTGAGGCAGCAGGTTCCCACATGTATTTTATACAGAGCATAAGTAAAAACAATAATGTAATAAACTTTATAGAAACAATATTCTTAACTTAACAAACTACCAAACCAACGATTATGATAAGGGCTGAAAATTGTAGCTAAATTAGCGGTGAATATGATAATTAGTTAAATATACTTATCAGCAATTGTTGAAAATACAAAACCCCATTTAAAAGCAGACTCAAAGAGAGACTCCAATTGCTGGGCCTAAAGGCGAGCAGTTAAACTTTAAAGCAAAAAGTGAACCATCTAATGAATGAAATTACCTTTACCTTTAATGGCGAGTAATCTTATTTCTTCCTTATTTCCGACTTATTTAATTATGTAAATTTCTTTAATTGTATATTCAGAAGGTAACGAAACGAATTAATTAATGCTAAGTAACCACTTTTAAACACTAATAATATTACATGCTAAAACCTGGCATGTTACTCATGATCCTCCCGAGTACTGTTGGGGCGTTTAGTAATTATTACGAATATTAACTTATCAGTTAATTTAACCTAATTGTGAACAATAGAAGGGAATGGAAAACGTAAGGGAATCTTTTCGGAAATAATCAAGTTTTGTTTTACATTCATTAATGTCCGACTGTTCCAACACTTACTTGACAAACGCTCTAAACTTTCAATTAATTACAAAAGATTCATCTACATAACTATAATAAGACCTATATGGGTATACGGAGTTGATCTTTGGGGCTCCACCAAACCATCGAATTCCTATCGTATCCAATCCTTGCAATCCAAAATCCTTCGTAAAATTATTAATGCCCCATACTTTGTCACAAATAAAACCATCCATAAAGACCTTAATTTCGCTGTCTTATGTCGCTGATTTGGTCCGAGCCAGATATCTATCCTTTCATAATAAACTCCATTCCCAACCGAATACACTTGTTTCCGGCCTTTCTATTATTTCTTGATTCCTGATACTCCTGCTAGGCGTCTGAAAAAGAGATGGCCTCGAGACCTTTTTACCTAGCATTATTTAGGGAGTGCTACCACTGGGTAGTATCTCTTCAATCCTGTTCATACAATTATTTCTAATTTGTGCATATTTACTAGTTGTATTTGTATACGGTTGTAAATTTCATTAAGTAAACATAAACAAAATAAATAAAAACTTTAATTAATGAATCTTCAAGGTCATGTTTTGAAATTAAAGTTGAACTTGTTGGAATCTGGTATAGATTCACGAATTGTTTTAGAAGGTGAATCAATAAGACATTAAACTGCTCGATGACTATCATCATTGAAAGACAATCGTTAAAAATTAATCGTACACAAGAAGTCACACATTAAAACCCTCCTAAAAACTGGTATTAGCATAAACTCAATTCAAAATAAAAATCTAATCTACAGTAATTTATATAAACACAGTTGCCTTAAAAGTAAATTGTTTTAAATTTATTATTTAGAATTATAACAATATGTCACGTGGACAATAGTATATAGTGATACATGAACACATTCATACCATATATACAGAAAATATAAAATTAATAAAAGTAAAATAATAATCAAAAACTATGTACAGTAAAAAAATAAAATAACCTAAAGATAAGTAAAAAGTAATTTAAGCTGCTAAAATATAAAACATTACAATCAAATGTTAAACTCTTGTATAACCATCATCAAATTTTAAGTTGAACTGACAAGTATTCTGTAGTATTTTTCTATCTAAGGTAAAATGCAATAAAAAAAAAGTTATAAAAGGAATCATAAAACTTCAGTATTACTATATAATAATTACAATAAGATGATTTATAATTGTACTATTAAATTATATACTCTAAATGTATAATAAAGTATATACACACACACACACACACACACACACACACACACACACACACACACACACTTAGACTTTACTTTATTGAAGATATCAAACAACGTAACTGATAACGACGAGATTTCTGAATAAATGGTTATTCAGAAAATGATGAGTTATAGCTGTATAAAGAGAATTCTTTCTCACTTTGGACTTTTCAAGATAAATGAGCCCAATTTGTTATAAATAATATATACTTCGGAACAAGATTCATAGCAGTTCATGCATTGATATTTTAATGTAAATAGTAACGATTAATTTAAATAAGTTGCGTAACATCAATAACAATAGTATTCCTAGTTTATCTTTTTTAGCATATAAGTTTAAAACAACAACGCTACTATACTCTATACTGCGGTAATAATATCCATGTAAATATTTATGAGTAACATTTAGAGAATTATATTTTATGAAAATATACTGGAAAGTAAGATATAAACAATGTATATATATATATATATATATATATATATATGTATAAAGGATGTCCATTATTTGAAAGCTTGGTAGTAGACATCAAGGTTTACAAAAAAATATATATAAATAATGGGCCGATTTTCAGCTGAAAAGTGGAAAATTGAAGATTTGTATTTTTTTGAGCGAACACTTTTTTTTTTTTTTAAATAGGAAGTGATAACTAAAAAAATATTTGAGTTAAGTAATAAAACATAGCGCCATAGCAAACAAGACAAATTTTACTTCAAACGAAAGTAGAGTTTTTCATTGTTATAAACATTTAATGACTATTTGTGGTGTTTGTGGTGTTTGGTTCTTTATGGATGCGAAACTTGGCCGCTTACATTAAGGGATGAGCAGCGTATTAAGGTTTTTGAAAATAAACTATTGCGTAGAATATTCGGACCGAAGCAGGATGAGTTAACCTGAGAGTTCAGGCGGTTACACAACGCCGAATTGCGTGAGCTGTATCCGGGTAATATAATTGATTTAATTTCATCGCGGCGAATCAAATGGGCTTGTAAAGTTGTTGGGCTTAGTAACGAGAGAATTCCTAAAAGGTTAATATGTGCGTTGCCGAATGCTAAGCGTCCGAGGGGTAGACCGAAGCGAAGGTGGGAAGATTGCATTAAAGCCGATCTGAAGGGACTGGGTTTGGACGGCGAACGGTGGAGGGAGGTGTGTAATAAGCGATTGGTGGTGTGGGCATCGAACCTTCGGGTTCGCTAAGCCTTTTATTATTATTATTATTATTATAAACATTTAATGAGGACTATTGAGCGGACAAATTCAGCTATGTTCCGTTTTTAAAAAAATCATAAATTATGTTATTTTTTTTTATCACCTTTTAACTGAACTACAGTGAAACTTTCTCGTTTAATAAACTTTAAGCCCATATTAATTGTGGTTTATTTGGAAACATTTTGAGATTCACCTCAAGTTGTGTTAAGAAATGATGTTATTTTCTATCCAGTCACCTAAAACTACCCGTGTTTTCAGCAAAAATGATTACAATCAACTGTCGTAATGCTTAAATTTCTTGTTTTTCCGTAATATAGGATGTATTTGATTTAACCTAATTGCCTAAAAACACATTTTATTAATAAAAATAATTATTTTTAAATATTTTTCATGTAAGCTGGTTCTGAAATTGTGTTACCCTCCGATATTTCTTTAATTGGAATTTATGCGTATTTATAGGTGACAAACTTAATGTTTATAGACTTAATATTTAAGTTTTCATGAAGAAAATTTTAAAAATCAGTAGGTTTCTTTATTTTAAACGTAAATTTTAGTAAGAAACATTAAGTTTTTCACTGATAAATACGTATCAATTCGTATGTCCCAGATCTGGGAGAAAAACACATTTTCATAACCACGTTACTTGAAAAATTATTATTAATTTATTTTTATTTTTATAAATGAAATGTGTTTTATGCATCATGTTTATTACAATATTTTACACATCACAGAAAGAAAGAGAAATTTAAGCTTTGTAGTCATGTTTGCTGAAAACAGTTGTAATGTAGGTGACTGGATAGAAAATATCATAATTTATTTACACGGCTTGAGGTGAATCACTACAAATATACCTCAACTTAACTAATATTGACATAAAGCTTATTAAACAAGAACAATTTCCTAAATGTGGGGTAACTGTAGTACAGTTGAAGTGTGTTAAAAAAATCAAAAATAATTTAATACTTTTTTTTTTTTTTAACGGAACTTAGCTGAGCTTGTCTGCTCCATAGTCCTCATTAAATGATTTTAACAATGACAGACTCTACTTTAATTTGGATTAAATTTTATCTAGCTTACTATAGAGCAATGTTTTATTACCTAAATTACATATTGCTTTAGTTACCGTTTCCTATTCAACAAAAAACCTGACTCGATTAAAAAATCTTAAATTTCCTACTTTCATGCAGGAAATTGGGAAATTGTTTATATGAACATTTTTGTTGATCTTAAGTTCTACTATCAACCTTTTAAATATTTCCCTCTGCTTAAGGGACACCCTTTATATTCGTTACAAAGGCCAGCGAAGGACCTTTCGTGTATCAATATTGCTTGGTTTTCGTTTTAGCACAAACTTTCTTCATTTTTCACTCATTTCTTTCTATCCATTTCCTTCCTTCCTTTCTTTTCTTTTCTATTAACACACACAAACATGCAGATAATTGTATTTGCATTGAAGATAAAAAAGTGAGTAGCGCCTGGGAAAGAACAGGTCACGTGTGTTTTATACCCCTGCATGTGTTTTCCGACTTCAATTAAGAACACCTTTCAGATAGACCAATACTAAACTGGTAAACATACACAACCGTACATGTATAGAAAAAAAAAAAAACCTCATTAAGAACTCGCACGACAGCTGACAGAACTTAGGCCACCTCAACACTACTTCTGGAGACGTTACGTGACTTAACACGTGAGCCTACAACTGCGATGGAGAAACTCAACAAAGTTCTCAACACACTTCTCGACTGCTACTTGAGCCAACATCCAAGTCAACATTTGTTAACTTGCTCTCAGATGCCGGAATACTTGGGAGACTCCTTCCAGAAGAAAAGATCCTGAAGAAGTTTAAGAAGTAACCGTTGAGCTTCATCCACTACACCATCATTTAAATGAATAAGCCATAATATTTCAACTCTTTTCTCATTTGTATAAATTGTATACAGTTCTTTTAGATATAATTTTTTTTTTATGTCGTAATGGTATCAATGTCTAAATTACACTGTTAAAATACACTAGAATTCTGAAAACTATTTAAATAAGTAAATAAATAAATAAATAAATATATATATATATATATATATATATATATATATAAATGATAGCAGTGTTTATTCTTTACCAGAGAAATGATTATTTCCTATATTTCCTATATATTTGATATGATATATTTAGTTCATCTTTTCTCAAATTCCTTAATTACATGAAATCTATTTTCATTGATATTTTGTTATTTTCATGACATTTTCATTTATAGTATATTGCAGCAAATTTATGTTAATATTAGATATTTAACTTTAATTATATACCTATTTTGTCTAGGAGAACAACACAGAATAAATCAAATTTTAATAAAAGTAAAAATGCCTCTAATTAATAAGAATATAATATAAAATAAGTTATAGGAGTATACAACACCAAATCATCAAAAAATAGTATCAGTCTACTTTCGAATTAAAAACTATATAAAGAAGAATATATTTATATTTTATGTTTTTATTGAACAGAAAGATAACTTTATTCTGGAATAATGTCTCTTAATAACAATAACAATAGTACTACACAGAAAAATAAAGATTATTTTGAACAAAAAAGAAAAAGCGCTATTAACAAAGATATTGCATATCAACGCGATAGTTCGTGTTCTATATTCACTGGCCTTAAGGATAAACTATAGATCTACCTTTCAGTTAATAAAAATTAAAAGATTAATTATTTTAATCTTGTTTTTTATTTATTGAATTATACGCCATTCTGTCACACAGATTTTGATTATCGTGAGGTAAGATCACATTCACAATTTTATATTTAATTCATATATATACTAGTTAAAGTTTATACTACTACAGTATAAGTTTTGCAAAAAGGTTCCTTACTTGAATTGCAAAAAAAGCAGCAGCTAAGATGGGGCTCCTCATAACTGAGAATTAAAAAAATATACGTTTACAGGAGAAGCAGATAATTCCCAAAACCAAAGAATATCTCTAGCCGTTGCACCTTTGAGAATTTCCAACAGTTCTCTTGTCTGAGATCTCAAATTACGAAAACAAATGAGATGTCACTTGAAATAAAGCGGTCAACAGCAGCTGTAAGTCTATGCTAAGCACATGAGAAGCTCCCTACTTAGTAGACGTACGAACTGCAGCTCTTTAAAACGCTGATCAGGCCAGTTCTTACCTACAATAGTCAAACACGGACCTTAACAAAAACTGACGAAAAAGACATTTTGCTGTTTGAAAGGAAAATCCATATAAGAATATTTGGCCTGTAAAGGAGGGACTAGATTGGATAATTCGGAAGAATAGAGAGATATAAAATTTGTTTAATGGACCAAATGTGGCCACAATAATAAAATAAGGAAGGCTGAGTTGGACAGGAAACATAGCTCGGATGGAGAGGTCTGAAATCCCGATCAGATTGCTTGAGGATCCATTACAATACCAGGAGTGCTGGTAGACCGAGATTGAGATGGGCAGATGGTGTGGCAGGTGACGCTAGACACCTTTTCGGAGTCAGAAGCTCATTGAGGAGGCCAGGACCAACTGAGGGTTGTAGAGCCATTGAAATAGATTGATAGTGTAAGCATTTAGTTAATTGTTTGTGCTGATAAACACTAAGTAATTAACAGTCAAGCATATGCAACATGTTAATTTTAGTAAGTGCCACTGATGATGGAAACTGATATATCTATTTATACTCCATTGTAGGAATTTTTGTTTGTTTAAGCACAGCTATATAAAGAAATTACAATTTTTATAATACAGTAATCTATAAAATTAAATGTGAATCATTTCATAAAAAGAGGTCATAAAACCAACACCTGGATACTCCTCCACAGAATTTTATTATTCATTTTGTGTCAATATGCATTATAATTTTATTCCACTAGTCTGTTATATTGGACTTAACCCAGAGCCTGGGGAAGAAGTGTCCCAAATGGATTTTTGATTTTCAGCAATTATCTCTTATCTCTCGGATATAAACTTATTCTCTGCTAATGTAACTGGAAGGGAAGGGGAAGATTTGTTGGGAGGGGTGAGCCGTTATTGAAGGAATAAAACGTGGACCTTAGGGCTCAAGGAGGCAATTTACCCACCGATGGAAAGGAAACAGGCTCCTCTTAGTGGAGCAGTCGAGTCATGTTTACAATCCAAAACTACACTCCCCCTCCCCGCTCCCCCCCCCTTAGCGAGTAATACTGCCAGCCCTAACAGTAAATGTACATTAATGATGATAAAGCTGAATCTTTTATAAAATAAAATATATTTCTTCGAATGAGATTCGGTTGGAATAAATTATCGCGGTCCGTTCATTCATTTTCTCATTCAACGAAAAGTATTCCGCATTTCTCATTAATGTATATTCTCGACTGGCCTACTTATTTTTTTCAACTAAATAAGAGTTTGTTTGTTTGATTATTTGGGTTTTAAAGCGTAAAACCCTAGGGTCATCAACGATTGGAGTTCAGAAACTCTTATAAGAGAAAAAAAATAAGAAGAATTAATTTAATGAAGAATTATTTAAAAGAATTAAGAATTAAATTAATTTTAAAAATCCAATAAATAAAAACTTTTTTATTATTATTTATGAAATTTACAACTGCGCGTTTAATACACATTCAGCAAATGTGATACAGATAAGTACATGACATGACAAATATAATCGCATGAAAACGCTTGTTGAGAAACTACTTAGTGGTAGCACTTTAATAAAATTTTTGCATATGATCACGAAGCCACCTTCTTTTCAGACGCCTCGGAGGGTAATCAGCGATCGAGAAAAAGCAAGATTTGAAACGAGAGGGTTCGGATGGTTTTGAACAGTATTGAGGAAGGATTTTTATATGGATTTGCCTAAATCGGAAACATATGGTACGTTAAGGTCGTTACGGATGATTTTATTTGTGACAAAGTAAGGAGGATTGAGAATTTTAAGAAGGATTTTGGATTGTAAGGATTGGATACGAGAGGAATTGGATGGTTCAGTGAAACCACAAAGCTCAGTTCAATAAGTCTAAATTGGCATAATTATAGTCAAGTTAATTTGTGAAAGTAAAATTTAATGTTGCTCTGCACCAGATTTTTGTGTTTAATGACGATTAATGTTTATACAAAAATAAATACTCACTACAAACCCGTGTCATATTTGTACTTTAAGGATTTGGGGTTTTATTTGACAAAATATTTATTATTATTTAAGTTTCCTTTTTACTAATTTTTCATCCGATTGAATTTTAGTTGAAAATCATTGAATAAAAATAAATGAGAATTTGTTTTTCGTTTTTTAAATAATTGTGACATTTTAGACGTTTTGAATAAACGTTTATTCGTGATTAGAAATTCTGACTATAAATTTATTCGGATTAATTTTATACCGACTTATGATCAACGGAGTCCGGGAACAATATTAAAACGATGTAAATGCGTTATATAACTATTAAAACGGTACGCAACTTGCGAAGAGTTTCCAAGTTCTTCTCGTTTTCTCACTTTGTTCGGTATGTATTGTGCATCCCACCTGAAAAGTGTGTATTTCAAAGGATAACAACCTAGAAGATTATAAATTAATTATAAATAATTTTATTTGTGACACTATGAGGGTTTCAGAATTTAATAATTGGTTACAGAAGGGATTCTACACACTTCCTACTTCCGAAAAGATATTAAAATTTTAACGAGCCGTGCTATCAAAGTATTGCTTTTCTTATTACTTGAAGTAGGCAGTTAATTTTACATTTGCACTGGATGGAAATAGGTCTGAGTGAAAAGAAAGTAATTTGCAACTAATGCTGGTCTGGCTGGCTGAGGGGTTGGAAGTGAGCCAGGACTGATACCGTTAGGGATAGGGGGGGAGTAAGGGGTAGGGATGCCCCCCCAGGCAATGTTTGAAAGCAGGCTTGAGCTCAAGTAATTAGGTAAGTATTACTCTCTGTCGTTAATTATAGATCGATATTTGGTTCATTACTGACTTCTCACTGCGTCAGGGATCTCAAAAGGAACTGAATTATCTCCGTGCCTTGGGGTAAGTCGGACATATTTATTCTAAAGAATTAGTCAAGTAACCAAATTTTCCGGAGAAAATATCGTAGCTTTATAGCTACAAATCATTATGTAAAATTTCATAAAACCTTTTTATTTTCATGAAATTTACAACCCGAAAAAAATAATAAATAAAAATCAAGTAAATGTGCTACAGAGCAATACAATTATATGAAAATACTTATTGAGAAAGAGAAAAATAATCAAATATGATCAAGAGGCCATCTTCTTTTCAGACGCCTCGGAGACTTATCAGGGATTGAACAGGAAGCTAGATTAGAAACGAGAGGATTAACATTATTCTGTAGTTTATTATGGAGTGAATGGTATCTGATTTTATCTGTAACAAAATAAGGAGCATTGAGGATTTTCCGATGGATTTCGGATTGTTAGAATTGGGTACGAGTCGATAGTTTAATGCATCTTCTCCAAAGCTCAAGTCCCGTATGTCTAAATAGGCCTTAGTATAGTCATTTTTATGAGTACTTTGTAATCAATTGGTAGCTTGCTGTAATGAACGATGGATCCACTCGGAAAAGTCACCAAGTTTATACTAATTTTTCCAAAATTACAAACTAACACAGATATTACCTGAAAATGGACAGAACAAATCGTACTTAATAAGGTTTAATTTAATTAGTGAAGGTATTTGGTCTCTAGACAGGCAAGAATAAACTTTAAAACACATATAATAATAATCTACCATAAAAGAATAATCAAAATCGGTCTTGGTCTTGCACTTTCTTCAGGTAACTCTCTGTTGAATCTTGTAACTTTAGTTTTAATTATGTTTATTTTATTCATGCTTGTAAAATCTTGGAAAAAATATGTTTCTAATCAGTACAGTGCAGGTTATTTGATAAAGTGTTGTAATTAATGTGCATAATCTACATCTGTGTGGAATGTACAAACAAATAAACGGTTATTTCAAAGTGTAAATAGATATATTATGTTAGTAAATAAATGAATATACATATATATATTAATTATACACACACACACACACACACACACACACACACACACACACACACAAATACATATACATTATTAGATATCAATAGTAAAGCTTTTCTCTTTTTTTTTCCTCTTTATTTCTTTCTGCATATTATGTAATCCTTTTTTCTGTCCTGGTGATTCATGAATTGGCAAAACGTTAGCAAGTTGTAACTGTTCACTTATGTGTTAGAGACTCCTGTCTTTACAGATTTGATTGTTCAATTCATAATATCTCTTTTCTTTTTGCTTATATTAATTATACACACACACACACACACACACACACACACACACACACACACACACACACAAATACATATACATATATATATATATATATATATATATATATATATATATATATATATATATATATATATATATATATATGTATATATGTATATGTATTTGTGTGTGTGTGTGTGTGTGTGTATAATTAATATAAGCAAAAAGAAAAGATATATTATGAATTGAACAATCAAATCTGTAAAGCCAGGAGTCTCTAACACATAAGTGAACAGTTACAACTTGCTAACGTTTTGCCAATTCATGAATCATCTGTACAGAAAAAAGGATCACATAATATGCAGAAAGAAATAAAGAGGGAAAAAAAGGGAGAAACTTTACTATTGATATCTCATCTAGTAATCCAAAAACATACAGAAGGAAACAGGAGAGAAAGGTTGTATAAAACAGTTGATTAGCGGTGATACAGGAAAAAAATACTCATACTTGAAATATAATGATACGAAAATGTGCTAATAAAATCAAAAAAAGAAAATAATGAATTCATTGATACAAAAAAAAAAAAAATCCACGGTGTATATAACATACTTACCCACCAAACGTAGTATAGTACAATATAGTATAGTGAATTCATTTCATTACTCAACTGTTCACTTGTAGTTTAGAGACTCATGCAATTTAATTTATTTTTATTTATTATAAATATGGTGTAAATGAACTCTTTTATCAATGTTACTCACGTCCTTAGTTGTGACAGAATAAGTCAATATAATAAAGTTTATAAATATCATGATGATAATAACAGAGAGTGAAGAAATTACGTATATGTTGGTGCTATAAATCAGTTCCATAATTAAAATACAATGACTTGATTCCTCACTAAGGATTCTATCGACTACCTTGAAGAAGTCCAAGATGGGGCGGAAACGCTTGAGGTAAACAACAGGAAGTTTACCGATTCCAGAAGCGACCCTTTTATTCCAGAGCGGACCAAGGCCATCAATATCTGACAGGAGTCGGGGAGATAATGATGACAGCCTCGTCGTTAGCTTAGCCACCACAAAAACTACCATTTTGCATCCATCATATCACATCCCTGGGAAAAACCTTCATGGGGAAAGGCTAATGGTGGAAAATGAATAACCCAAATTTAAGGATACTCGCCGGAAATAAAGGAAATGTAATTGCTGTCTAATATGAGAGGTCCTTATTTTGGATTAAGGAATATTTTTGTAAGCCATGGAATTAACTATTACGTTGAATTTGGGTATGATGTAGAAAGCTTATTATCGTTTGGATGAAATAAGCTATAAGTATGAAAAATAATCCTTGTAGTACAGAGGAACACTTTATTATCATAGAAGGGTACTGAACTATATTAGGCAGCTAAAAACAGCCTCTTCAAGTGCCTCCTTTCAGTTTCCACTGGTTTCCAATTCCAATAATGCTGCTGGTATCTCCTGGAGTCTTGTATTGTCTTCTGCATCTGTGGGACAAAGCCTGGTTTGGAGTCTCTTGGGAGAATGTAAATATTTTATGTAGTTATGAATGAATTTCGTATGACTCTTCCTGTACTATACTTTCCTATCTTTACAAGGTAAGGACAGATCTATACGTTTCACAGCCCTCTGAGTCCGAAAAACACATCGTCAGTCATTGGTCTGTTTGTCTGTTGATGAAATGATTATCTCGGGAACTTGTAGAAAAATTTTGTTGCTCCTTTTTTGTTTTGTAGGGTTCGATTACTGATGCCTGTGACACAAATTGGGTGGCCCCTGCGCAATAGCGACTGCGCAATAATTGAAAAACATATTTTTCAATAGATTGTAGCGCAAAAATAACTAACGATTTTGATAAAACTTTCCTATAATTTTCTAATTAATGTGCTATAAATTTTTGTACATATAGTAAACCCCGAGAAAATTCAGGAAATAAAGTTATAAAGAAAAGTAAAATGTTTCGGGGCCTAACTCGCCAAGTATACGTTCTATGGAAAATCGTTTTTGAAATTTAATTAAATTACCTAAATAAAAAAATCATCGGAATCTAAGCAGTAATAGCGAAGATGTAGCGTATTCTATTTTCTACACATGTTTTAATTTATTACTTTCCTACCTATGCTAGGTAAGAAAAGTATTGTGATCGGGAAAAATTTCCGATGGGTGGTTTTCGACGGATCTATACGTTTACAGCCTCTGAAACTTTTTTTTTTTTTTTTTAAAGGCGATGAAATTCCTCACAAAACTGTATAAAAATCGTTCACTTCGGACAACTGTTAACGAAATTACAGTTATTCAATTTCGTATATAAGGTTATGAGTTCAAATCCCGGGGCCAGAAATGGGTGAAAAATAGAGAAAAAGGAAATGTAAGGGAAATTAAAAAAAAAAATTGGTACCTCCATTAGACAAATTTTGTTATATTTTAACAGAAATTATTGCTATAGTTGGTCCAAAATGTCAAAAAGTTTTTATTAGAAATATTAGAGTGTTTTGAATTTGTTTGTCGTTCTTGCACAAGCTGGTATATACCGCTTTAGTTTATCAAATAAATCGTACTCAAATCTTTTCTTTGATCAATTTTCTCCTGAAATTTTTTTCCTGAATAAATCTTATTCAATTTGTTTTTCTTAATAGCCTTATTTAAAGATATAAAAATATTTCTGAAATAGGTAGGAAAGTCGTGAGAGTGGACACACCAGATTTTTTTTTTTTTTATTCAACTTTACAATTTACATTTTGTTATCTACTCTTTTCTGGGATAATGCCCTGAATAATAGCAGCTATCCATAGAAAAAACACAGACTGTCTCGATTATCTCTGGCCAAAATACATTGAATAAATAGAAAGAAAAAAATTAGCTAATCAAAATATTTACAACGTAATATTTACAAGAGAATTAATGAAGAGCCTTGTATAATCATAATCAACGAATACGTGTTCGTTGATTACCAGACAACTTTTACACCGAGAGAGAAGTACAATAAAACTGTACAGCTAAATGACCCACCATATTGATCAGTCTTAATCGATAATATTTAACGAGAGAGATCAAAAAGTATAAAGTTTTGTGGAACTTTAGAAAAAAGGAAAACAAAAATTCTGGTAATTATCAGTGAATTTACATACAATTCTACTCTTTTCCTGTTCAAATAATTATTAGCATATCAAATATTCGATTCTCAAACTGTTGCAATGAATTTATACTTTACCACAGTAGTATCCAACCCAACATATCCAAATGAATAAACCTATGAATAATTTATTTTGAGTTCTAATTAACTATTCGAATAGTAAAAAATACAGGAAAATTCGAGGAATTTCGAATTATTAACTTTTCTTTTATATGTTTGATGTTTTTGTCAATTTTTTTTTAACGTCGATTTGTTTCATAATTAATATGAGGAAAGCTCAGTCGGAAATTTAACAATCGAACGGTGGTTCGAATCACTCCTATGGCAAAAGATTTGTATCTTCATTTATTGGATGATCGATTTGTAGATCCTCTTTCGACAATCATCCTCTAAAGAATAGGTGGCGCATATTTCAATTTTTTTTGTGGAAAAACCTACAGGTTACTATATGTAAGGGGGTATGGTCCAAACCACGGGAAAATCGCTGATTTCTACTTCATATATCTGATTGTTACACCAAAAAATCGATCGTTTCTCTTATATATATATATTTTTTTATATTATTGCATATATATCTTTATATTATTATACACTCGGATGTGTAACCATTCGGGTAAAGTCGACGAATTGAAGTATTTTTGCATATGAACTAAAATAGCTCAGAAACTAAAATTCGAACTTGCATACTATAAGCTAGGGAAATGTTCATTATTTCATTCACTTTGTAATGAGTTACTATTCAAAAGTTTATCTCAATGCGACGACATGTTACAGTGAGAAAAGGGGAAAAAATAATGTCGAAACTTTGTAAATATCGGTCTAAAAGAAATTTATAATTCATATTGTTAATCTTGCCTTGTTTTTGTTTTCACTTCTATCGTATGGTCAAAAGCACAAAACGCAGTTTGTTTTTTTCTGAACCAAAAAAAAAAAAAAAAAAAATGGTCATATCTGTCCTAATATAATAGTTTCCACAATGAGACAAAAATATTGGATTTCAGGTTGTCGTCTAGCTGTTATGAGATGGATTCGATCTTGCACGTTCAATCCGAAATCCAATGTTTCTCGGGTTGTTGAGTCTCCACGACGAAACTTTGTTAAGACCGATGTATTAATAGATCACGCTGGATTATACGTAACATCGGGAAGGGTAAGAAATTCATTTGTCTAATTACTAAGGCTATCCATTTTGAACTGAGAACAGTTTTGTTGGAAAAGTGATTTTATAGTACTTCAAGTGATTTATGGCTCGTAAAGAACGCAATGTTATCTGATTGGGAGTACCATTTTTTTTTTTTTTTTGGGAACTAATAGTCCGAGTTAGAGGTCTTGTCACATTTTTTTCGTATCAATTGTATATGAAGAAAGCAGCATTCATGAACCAGGGGCGCTTCGGATTGAATGGAAACATCAAAGTTGGTTAAGCCCTTTTTTTTAGGATTATCAGAAGACAAACGTTTACATACGAGAAACTAAATACGGTGTTGACCCAGTTGACGTGCCGTGAAATTTACAGTCCCTTTCTTCCGTTGGGCTCGGATCCTTCAGCGATCTCTCCACTCATGCCAGCGCATTTCTTACCATAAAATCGTCCGTCACGGTTCAAGCTACTTGACCAAATAACACACTGGTAATTGCTTATTTCCTTTTCGAAGCATTGTAATCTAGAGTATTTACTAAATCTGCTACTAGCTTGTAAAGGAATACCGTGGTGGTTATTGGTCAACCTTATGCGCCTTCTTTGCATAGGCCCTTGAGTATAGCTGAAGAAGGATGAAGAGGAGTTATTCCTGAGCTCCATGTTCGGACCTCGTCAGGAAAATATTAATGACCGGTTGTCAAATTTTATCTGCTACTTTCTCGTAAGATTTTAAGAAGGTGGTATTCGTATATATTTCCAATAAGTATATTGCCTGCCACGCCATTACTATCTATATTCCCGTCAAATCTGCAGATTTTCAATCTCATAACAGGTGTAGATGAAGGTATGAAGGGAAAAAACAAATATTTATTTAAATGTGTAAAGTTAATTAATATGTATTGTTATAGTTAAGACATATGACTGTATTTTATGGGTGGGGGGGGGAGAGAGAGAAGTTGGCCTATAGTGATCTTTTGGTCCTGCAGAAAGTCGAAACCGCTGAAAATCTGAGGGTGATTCTCCGATAAGTTCTAAGCTAGGGAGCAGTAGTAAGAACTCTTATTCACTTGCCCATCCCGTTATTAACATATTCTAGGTTTACATGCTGTTCGTTGTTTGGGTAAGAGCACGGAGTCACGATACTGTACGAATCAATTTATTTTATTTAAAATTTTCTTTGTTATTATAAACATTGACAAATTTAATCAGTATGTATTAATATGGACATATGTATCAGAACTTTAGGGTTAGGCAAAACAATCACACATAAGCAAAATACAAACAGCACAATAAAATATTGTACGAAAAATTGTTAACACACATTGGTATATTTCAAATAACACTATAACGACTTAAACATCCCCAAAGTAAAATGCTACATCCACGACGAATACACTACATTTCATTCTTTAACTATAAATCACACCAATCCTCTGGTTCTTTCCATCTTCTCCCTGTTACCTGAACGACGCAGATTAAAAAGAAATGGTCAAGAGATACTATATCGATAATAACAGAATCAAGCAAATACACAAAAATTAATGTCAATATTATTTTAGTCCACAATATTTAATTTGCACTTACCTCCTAGTACATGTAAGGTATGGTAAGAATTAATTAAAATTAATAGGGAAAACTTAAAGAAAAGTTTCTTCATTTATCCTAATGGGGCTACTTATTTTATAAGTATATAAGTAAGAATATTTTTTTCTCAGTGACATATTCTCCTATTTTTTTTTTCTTTCCACTCAATTACATCATTACATCATAACGTTTCGGGATCCACTTATATCCCATCTTCAGATTGGAAATTACAACATATCGCTATTCACAATTATATGTGGACAATAAAGCATTTATCAATATAAATAAAAACAACAATAATATAATTTTTATTTCATTTTACCAATCTTACTATTAAATAAAATAAAAATTAAATTATTGTTGTTTTTATTTATATTGATAAATGCTTTATTGCCCATATATAATAGTTAATAGCGATATATTGTAATTTCTAGTCTGAAGATGGGATATAAGTGGATCCCGAAACGTTATGATGTAATTGAGTGGGAAAAAAAAATGGGATAATATATAACTGAGAAAAAAATATTCTTACTTATATAACTTAAAGAAAAGGTTGGTGCTACTGAGATTATTATTAATGGGGCTCAGTGGTGGGAGATAGTTTATAGGAAACTATTGTTCCTCATATCAGAGTCATATTATAATGGTGAGAACGATACTTCATTATCAACCATTAAGAACTCGCTGGTTCGTTTTAACTACAATGTGCAGCTGCTACCTGGAGCCTATCCACTTAGTGACAGGAGGGTGTTGTATAGAAAGGAACCCTCATATTGTTAAAGCCTCTTTGAGAGCTCCTTACTCTAATCACCTGTGATCAGAGATAACACGCCACGAATCTTCACAAACAGAGGAATGGAAATTTCATGCGCCGCTGAAGGAATCTGTTATGTACACCATCGGATTTTAGCTCTGGAACTCAGTGAAAAATAACGTTACGGCTTCCTAGTTTGATCCTCAGCGCCTAATTCAACAGGAACATGTTATAACGAAAAAATTTAACGGTATATGCCAAAATTTAATTACCATATAATAAAGTAAAGTAATCTTTGAGATTGGTTTTGATGGAAGTCAAGTTCATTATATGATTAATTAATTTGGTACTTGACCTCCTTGTTATCTAATCTTATATCACATAACCTCCCTTCTTATTTCGTCTAACCAAAGTTATTCCATTGTTTATGTTCCTCGTGTTAGCTGTGAGTTAGTATTATTTTCGTAAAATTATGGATGTTGTTACATTTTTCGAAGTTGGACGAGAAGACGAAATGGAGATGCTTTCGTACTTGTAACAAGAACGTTTCTATAAGGAAAGGAACCTGGTTAGAGAAGTCGAGGATTTCTTTTTTAACGGCTTTAAAATTCATTTATGGGTGATCCCATAATTTACTATTTCCTATAATTAACCATTTCCGATAATTTAACTATTTCCTCGCTATTTTAAATAGCACAAAACTATTTTCCTGTAATTTAATATAACAAAGATATAATAATATGGATATCAATAATATGAATATAATACAGTAAATATGAATACGAAGATATTATCAGTGCCTCATCAGAATTATCAGTGTTAAGGTTATAAATAGAATAGAATAGAAAAATAACTTTATTCTGGGACACATTCCCTTGAGAATAACAAAATAGAACAAAATTAAAAGATTACATCGGGCCAAAGTAAAATCAATCGAAAAAAAGAAATAATGTAAAAAAAAATATAAGGTAAAAATTCTATATACAAAACAAAGAAACTATATGCAAACAATTAATACTATGACAAGACACTTAAAGCTATTTGCACTGATAGACCAGTATACACTTTTAAGAAAATAATAAAGAATTAAAAAATAAAAATGTATCAAATTCTCTATTAAAATCAGCTCGAATGGTTAGCAACTATCTGACTGTTTTTAGGATAGGAATTGGAATAGGAGGGTTTTGAATGTGGATATGGATGGGGAATGTCCAATTTTGATAGGGAGGGAATTCCAGAAATTGACAGAGCGAACAATAAATGAGTTTTGGAATGAGGCAGATCATAAACATTTGCAGATAGCAGTCGGACTCGACCGGCTATTTAACAAGTACCATTAGTTTTAGCACTGATTACTAATATTTATGATTAAGGTTGTATCGATGTTTCAGAGTTTTTTTTTTAGATTAGCTATGTCCATAACAATTATTTACAAGAGTTAGAACGGTATACAAAGTCATCGTTCCTCCAACGCTACTTTAACGTTCCGACAAAAAGAAATAGTTTTATGACACCAATGAACCGGAACTCCTTTAAACCAATCTAATAGCAGAGACGCTCCATATACGCGTTAAAGTATCATCGATTAAACATCGAGGAAGTAAGAGGAGATGATGGAACTGTTTCAATTTACAATAACGTTGTAGTTTTATTGAAGGGTACCTTAAATGTTTTGCTGTAGGTAAGCATTCAGTAATCATAAGCGATACCTGACTGACATATTATTTTTCTGTCCTGACATATTAGTTCATGTGATTGCATAAACGTAGACTATGAGGGGGAGGGGGAAGTGGGGTTTTAAAAATAGAGGGTGTAATAAATAAATAAGGGACGAGAATATAGTTTCGCTCTCCCAATATAAGGGACGCGTAGTATATAGTACGAAATATAGTACGTAAAATATAGTACGATTAAACAGAGCCGAGCAGGGCCTACTCTGTAGATCGGTTGAGATTCGAGGCATTCCGGTACGTGCAGGAGAGACTCCTTCGGCCCTAGTTGCCAGTGTGGGAGCTGGTCTCGGTGTTAAGATTAACATCGAGGACATCGATTTTGTGGAGCGCCGTAGACCTAAAAAAGACGACCCTAGACCACCACCAGTTATAGCTCGCTTTGTGAGGCAGGCAGTACGAGACGAGCTGGTCCAAAGAAGAAAGGTCAAAAGGGACTTCTCAACTCGAGACATCGGCTGGCAGGAAAACGACTCCCACCGGATATACCTGGGAGAAGAAATGACCCCTGCTAATAGAAGATTGTATTGGCTCGCACGTCAGAAGAGAGCGGCTGGTAAACTAAAATACGTGTGGTTTTCGGCGGGTAGATTGCGCTGCAGAAAAGGAGATGGCCATCCCGTGATATACATCGACCAACCAGATGATCTAGATGTTTTCTGCTGACCTTCTGATTTACGTCAACCTACAGAATACATCCGTAAACTTCCAATCTTCTATTGTGCAATACAGCACCGTGCTGGGTTGCCCATCTACTACTATTATTATTATTGTTTCTCTATTTTAACCAATGCAATTTTTTGTTTTTTTCTCTTTCATATTGTTGAACCTAACTCTATTTTGTTTGTATTTTTTTTCTTCTCTTACAGCCATTATTTACTTCTTTCCAAATTTATTTTCACAGTTTTTTCTTACCTACAGAGTCATCCATCATATGTATACTTTTCTCCTTTCCGTTATGTCTAGCGTCTTAACTACTTGCCATGTTAATTCTCAATTCCTTCCTGCTCACTATGACGAATTTCTCCAATATTTCACCTGTAACTTCTACCACATTATTGCAGTCTCTGAAAAATGGCTTAAGCCCTATATCCCTTCCTCTTCCGTTTCCTTACCTGATTATACCTTCATCCGTCCCGGACTGGCGGAGGTGTTGGTCTCTATGTTCATAATAGCCTGAAACCCCGTATTCTAGATATTTCATCCCCTTCCAATCATCCTCACATTGAATTCCTCTTCGCTGAAATTTCTTGTAAAGCACATCCTCTCCTTTATGTGGTCGTATATTGCCCTCCTTTGACTCCTTTTGACTCATCCTTCGAATCAACCTTGTACAATTATGTCCCTTTCTATAATAACATTATAATTTCCGGTGATCTTAATACCAACCTCCTCACAGAATCCAACAACAAACGCTATTTGGAAAATCTCTTCTTCTCCCTCAACCTTTTTATTGTTCCTTTCGCTCCTGCACACCATACTTGTTGGTCTGACACCTGGCTGGACTTGCATATCATCGATTCAGAGCAGAAACTCTTCTCCTGTTCTCAATTACCCGTTCCTTTCCTTTCTTCTCATGGTCACATCCAATTATCGTACGACATCCAAACTCCCACGTTTCTTCCTAAAACCATAACTTTCCGCAATCTTGACAACCTCACCCGTGATAAAATCCTACCGGACCTTGAAACCCTAAACTGGAACGATATTTATTCCTGTACCTCTATTGACCATATGGTAGACATCCTCACTTCTAATCTTATCCATATTCTTGACATACATACTCCTATCAAAACCTCAACCTTCCGTCGCCAACCTGCTCCTTGGATGTGTCAAGAAATCCGCGACATGCTAAAGAGACGTGAGGCAGCCCGTAGACGCTTCAGACGAACTCGACTAGCAGATGACTATCAAGTCTATAGGGTACTCCGTAACTTGACACAAACAACGATCAGGAAAGCGAAATCAAACTTCTTTCACGAAACTCTCTCTTCTGCTCCTGATTCTAAATCAATATGGCTAACCCTTCGTAAACTCTCTCTTTGTAAATCCTCTTCCTCACCGTTCTACCCGGTATCACCCGATGAACTAAATTCCTACTTTATATCTTCCACCACCAGCAACAGTTCACCCACCTCTCACCAGTTTTCCTTATCACCCTCATTTAACAGTGATAATTTCTATTTCTCCAACATTTCACCAACCGACCTTATTTCCTCTATAATGAAATCCCACACAAACTCCATCGGACTTGATGGAATACCAGTCAAACTATTAAAATTATGCCTTCCCGAAGTCGTTCCAGTTCTCCTTTTCATCTATAATTTTTCCCTCCAGAACTCAGTTTTTCCAACTGCTTGGAAAAAAGCATTAGTCAGACCTATCAACAAAATTCCCAATCCTACCTCTCCTAAAGACTACCGCCCAATCTCCATTCTTTCTAACCTTTCTAAACCTCTGGAAAGAATAGCTCAATCCCAAATCTCTAAATTCCTTGAAAACTCAAAACTACTCGATCCTCTCCAATCTGGTTTCCGACCTGGCTTCTCCACACAATCCGCCCTACTAAAAATTACCAATGACTTACATACCGCAATGGACGAAAAAATGTTAACTGTGTTAATACTTCTCGACTTTTCCAAAGCTTTTGACTCCTTAGACCACTCTATACTCTATACTAAATTAAAATCTCTATCCTTCTCCAACAGCTCTATCCTCTGGTTGCAGTCTTTCCTATCCGACAGAACTCAAGCAGTCAGCATTCCAAACCAACCCCTATCTTCCTTTCTTACACTGTCCTCTGGAGTGGCCCAGGGTTCGAGCATTTCTCCTCTCCTTTTTAATTCCTACATAAATGATCTTTCCAAATCCATCTACCACTGTTCACATCATTTATACGCTGATGACACCCAAATATATTTTTCCTTTCATCCTTCTGAGCTACTAGTCGCGTTCGCCAATATTCAGGCTGACCTAGATAGGATCAGTGCCTGGGCAAGTCTGAATAATTTAAATCTAAATGCGATGAAAACTCAGGCCATTATTATAGGTTCCAGTCCTATTCTTAAATCCATCTCCTTCCTTCCTCCATTAGTCATCAACGATCATCCTGTCACATTCAGTTCATCCGTTAAAAACCTAGGAATCACCATAGACGAAAACCTCACCAGGAACCCCCATATTGCCCTCATCTCCCGTAAGTCAATAGGTACCCTTAAGCTATTTCATCGCTCCCGCCACCTACTCCCACAACCCATCCGCAAGCTCCTTGTATCCTCTCTCATTTTCCCCCACTTTGACTACGGCTGTGTGGTGTACGGAGGCATCCCGATGGTACTCGAGGATAGATTGAAGCGACTCATGAATACGTGCTTAAGATTTGTCTTCGGTACATCAAAGCGATCTCATGTGTCCCACCTTTACGACGAGTTAAAGTGGCTCTTCCCTTCTTTCCGCAGACAATATTTCCTCGGATCTTTCCTATTCCAAACAATCAACACCAGACACCCTTCTTACATCTACAGTCTCCTACAGTTTAAACCCGTGGTCCACTCCCAGAAAACAAGATCCCGTGTTTCCGACCTTTATATCCCTTCCCATAGAACTAAGACGTTTGAATATTCCTTTATTTCCCGATCCACAGCCTTCTGGAATTCCTTGCCATCTGAAATCCGTCATGCCTCTTCCTTGTCCTCATTTAAATATCATCTTTACCAATTCCTTCTCACATCCCAAAATGACGTTATACAATAAAATAAATATTGTGAAACAGATTTTGACTGAGGTGAATGGTTGATAAAATTGATTGAGTCTTAATTTTAAAAATCAACCCATGCTTATTTTATTTTATTTTTATTTTCATTTAAATAATGTTGTTTTTTTTTATTTCATTTTTTCTCAAAATTTTATTTTATTTTTACTTGTTTTAATTTAATTTCACTGATGATACTGTATATATTCTTTAATATTGATTAATGTAATTTTTGGCCAGATGTAGTTTTAATTTTTTTGTTCATATCTGTTATTCATAAGGAACCTTGTCCCAGAATAAAGTTTACTTTCTATCTATCTATCTATAAGGAAGAACAAAAATTAAATTAAAATCAATCTTAATTAATCGACAAGAATTAATAGAATGTGTACACCAAATCAAATCAATTAATCAATCAATTAAAATAATAGAAAAAGACGACTAAATGGCTAAGCTAAGGTACCTAGAAGTATGCACGAAAGTATTTCTCCACGCCCTATGTTCGTATTATTAAAACTTTAGTTTATACAATATTTAAAGATGCAGCAACAAATCTTAGGATTTTATGATTCATTCATGCGCCATCTTCCATTTTAAAGTGAAGATTTTTACACATTTCCTGAGTCAAATGTAAAACATCAGAGAATTGATAGTCATCACACTGCCACTTACCTTTAAATTATAATTAAAAAAAAATGTTGTGTTAATATATTTTGGAATATATCCGTACTTAGAGTGTTTCGACTAAACTTATTTATTTATATTCCATCTCTTACTTAGTTAATATTGCTCTTTCTGTTCAGTACTTAATTGGATTATAATTGATAGGTGATTGTTAGTTTGGGAGGTCACATGTTACAATATTTTTATTTAAACTATTTCCTATTATCTGAACCATTAATTATATTATTTAATTAAAATAGTAATTCGGTGATGATATTTGCATATGTGCTTTTAAACTCTTTTGTGTCGAAACGTAGCCAATGAGAAGGAGAAACGAAAATATATGTGGCGAAAAATACAGCCTTTCTTTATACATTAAACTAATATATTTTAATCTTCATTATAGTTAGTTATACTTTATCACATGAAATATCTCACTGGCATATTCTAGGCATTTTAAGTATAAATACGATTCAACTTTAATGTTTTACTCAATGTCTGGAGTAGCTAGATATCCAAGAGGCAATGCAAGTTCTTAGGAACATGCTCAGTACTCTCTTAACCACATTGACCCCATTATTTGAAGGAGATAATGTTTGAGTAAGAAGAGTGCTGTAGTAAGAAAGATGATATGGAACTCTGGCAACAGCCATCAAACTTTTAGATTATACACAGCGAAACAAATAAAGTCAAATGTGAAGTGAAATTACAATGGTTATAAAAACTACGTGCCTCAGGTTGTTCAAAATTATAAGTTTCAAACAAGTAATAAACTTTTCCACTTTAAGGCATAGCACATGACTGGAAAATTTATTATTTTTGTGGAGCATTGATTATATCAATATATTCAGGATAAACATTACTTTTTTTTTATTTAATCTCGGAGCGAAGTGTAATCAGCCAGTTGAATTAGGTGTTTTTATCGCAGTACAACACGCCTCACATATTCCATCTACAAATATTTAATGTAAACAAAAAACTGTAAAGGCAAGCACATTTAAATAAAAATTACACATATGATGTCTTTATTTTGCTACTCTACTTTCACAATTTATTCACAGCCATAGTTCCGTTAAAAGTGATACGATTTGTATAAATAAAGTGGTACAAAACATGTCATAGAATAATATTTTATACTTATTGGGGTCTTATTTATAAAGCGGTTACATATTTATAACCACAACTATAAAAGATTTACTAAAAATATAATTAAATAGTTATAACCTAGAATGGTGTTAAACTGTAGGATTAAAATAAAGTCCAATAAATCAAGTCAAATCACCTTTACCTTTCGTCGTAAACTTTTGACTTCCTTTCCTACAGTATCCTTTAACAATACCCTGCTTATCCCTGTTGACCAAAAAGCGGTACCTTGGACTCCACTTGGACAAACGTCTAACTTGGAATCCTCATACCAGAATTAAACGACAAGAAACCGCTCGACGTTTCCGACTACTCCAACACTTACTAGACAAACGCTATAAGCTTTCAGTTAATTACAAAAGACTCATATACATGCCTACAATAAGACCTATTTCGACATACGGAGTTGAGATTTGGGGGTCCAAAAAGCCATCCAATTCCTCACGCATCCAATCCTTACGATCCAAAATCCTTCGTAAAATCCTCACTGCTCCTTACTTCTCCCTAATAAAATCATCCATAAAGACCTTATTGTTCCTTATTTCGGCCTCAAGATTTCCTATTGTGAATACATTTTTTTTTTTTTTTTGAGTGCTACCAGTGGGTAGTTTCTCAACAAGTTTTTTTATTTTCTGTTATCACATTTACTGAATGTATTTTCCCTTAATACAATTGTAAATATCATAAATAAAAAAAAAATGTTATTAAATAAATTTAATAACGATATGTAAAATATTGTTTTATAAGAGATAATATTTTTTTAAATTTATCTCTTCATGTCACAAAATCATCTCTATGTCTCTTCATATATATAGTGTATAGTATTAGTATGTTTATTTGGTAAGCAAAAAAAAAAAAAATTGCTGCCAAGCATCTCTCAAGCTAATATATAATTACTTAATTATTTATATTAAACTAGGTTTCAATTGGTTCAAACTGCTGTTCAATCATTTTTAAAGGCTGTATTATCACGACTTGAAATGAAATTCTAACTTATAATTTTAATCAGTTTCAATTCCACTGCAATCTGTATTTTCATTAGTTCCTGTTATTTCGAAGAAAAAAAAAATTCACATACACATTATTAAGTAACGGCTTTACAGAACTTTTATAATTTAAAATCATTCAGTTAAAAGTTCTTTTGATTTCGCCTAAAAGTCGGTCTCAAAATGGCTTTTATTCTTAGCTATTCAAATAAATCAAAACATTTGAATCAAGTATTTCATTTAAGATAAATTAAAACTTTATCTAAACCTAATAATTGTTTATTTCTTATTGAACCTTTTTTTTAACTTTAAACAAAAAAAAAGATTAAACATTTACTCTAAACCTATAATTTTAATTCAAAAATGCTCGTCAGAACTTTAATTTTAATTTCTTTTTATCTTAAGTCTCAAAGAAACAACTAAAATGATGCTTTAAAAAAAAATCATGAAACTTTCAATCCCTGATTATTATGAATAATTATTTTGTTGAACATTAAAATATTGTTTAAAACATTGAAATATTGTTTATACCAATGCCTGGATATTTAAGTTGTTATTATTATAAAAAAATTCTATGACTCCACCATTCATGTTCTAATTTTTTATTAATTTTTTTTTATATATAATCTATGATAGCAATATAGTCGGATAATAGATCACTAAACAACATTTTAATAAACTAGAATGAAGTGTATTGTTTTTCCAGAACTAAAGAGAAGCCCATTAATTATTTTAAAACACAAGGATCTAAAAGATTTTGAATAATAAGAATAAACAGAAGCTATTGTAGTTTATTAAAATGTAGTTTAGTAACATATCCGAATATATTACTATCTTGAGTTATATTATATAAAGGTCAATTGTAATATTATATTTATATTTATTTCTATTTTTTCTGTAGGAGCCACAGAACTTGTAGATCCTTTCCCACTCTAAACAGCCGTCACCACCTCTGCTTTTCCTAGGTCATTATTAGGTTTCGTATATATGTATGTATATATATATATATATATATATATATATATATATATATATATATATATATATATATATATATATATAAAATTTACTGCAATTAGATTTAATTTATTTTTATTTATTATAAATACCGTGCGAATGGACTCTTTATTTACTGTCACTAATGTCCTTAATTGTTAGGTTCTTTATTAACTCAATTAAGAAATAAAAATATGTATGCATATATATATATATATATATATATATATATATTTAAACTTAACTATTTAATTGGGAATAAGGTCACTTAATTATTATTCAATAAACTATTGAATGTTCATTTCTTCTGTTTATTGCTTAGCTACTCTGAACCACAAAATCAGTAGCTTAATATATCTGCTAGTGGACGGTGCTGAGACTGTCTGTGTGTCCCTGGCCTGATCGAAGCTCTATGTTTTTTAAATTCTAGTTTTGAAGAGGATCCCATGGTTGACTAACAAAAAGAAAATACCGGGATCGAAACGTCAATAAACAGAAGAAATGAACATTCAATAGTTTATTGAATAATAATTAAGTGACCTTATTCCCAATTAAATAGTTAAGTTTAAATTTAATACTCAAAGGTCGATTAAGGAAAAGTAGTAAATATATATATATATATATATATATATATATATATATATATATATATATATATATATATATAGATAGATAGATAGATAGATAGATAGATAGATAGATAGAAAGAAAATAAAACCTTTATTCTAGGACTAAGTCCCTTTAGAGTAACAAGATTGTACAAAAGAATAGAATATTACTGGCCTAAAAGTTTGAAACAATATATATATATCCTACTTGTTATAACATATATATACAATTTTATCTTTTCCCCCATTTTTACAGCGTCATATTTTTATCGTTTTTATACAAAAGTTAGGAACAATGAAAACTTAAAAAATAGTAATTCAGTGCAATTTAAAAAAATAATAAATTATATTTCAGAAAATTTCACAAAAAAACGATTTTTTTTCGTGGATTCACACACACAAGTGAATTCTAATAATAATTAATAAAATCTAGTTTCGAAAAACCTTTCATAACTGTAGTGTTGCCTGAAATCAAAAATAATATTTTTTCACATAGTAACTTTTAAAAATGAATCAACAATCGAAACTTATCTAACAAATCCCTGAAAAATCTTAATATATAATATTTAAAATAAAAATATATTCTCATCAAAGCAATTGTTTTTTTCGTATGACCTTCTAGACCATTTATGTTCACAATGTTCTTCAGGGGTAAAAGAAACTTTCAAGGATTTCTGCGGAGATACGGGGGAGGGGCGGTGTGCATTGGCAAAATTTCAAAAATACTGTATGCTCTTTGGCATCGCTGGCCCTCCCTTATTCCTTTGCCAGTAATAAGAGCTGTTTCTCTGCTTTATCAATGATATATGGCCACGGATCAACTTCTTCATTACCATTCCCCTTTTTCCTGGTTGAGCTTTTTCACTGGATTTTCAAGATAGGATCATCAGTTGTCATTTCGTCTCAGTTAAAATATATATATATATATATATATATATATATATATATATATATATATATATATATATATATATATATATATCATAGATCAAACCCTCTCCTGGAATCACCATATCTCTCATATCTCCCGTCGTGCAATTTCTACCCTCAAACTATTCCAGCACTTCCGCCATCTCCTAGTTTCCTTTCTCATCTTTCCCCGCTTTGACTGCAGCTGTGTGGTGTACGATGGCCTCTCAGTAGAACTCCGTGATAGACTAAAAAGACTCATGAATAGCTTCGTATGATTTGGAATTGGGACCCCGAGACGCTCCCGTGTCACCACCACTACACTGAGCATTGGTGGCTCTTCCCCTCCTTAAGAAGACAATATTTCCTAGGCACATTCATTTATCAAATCATTATCCATCATCCTCCTTCTTATGCCAATAACCTTCTCCAATTTAAGTCCTCAATCCATTCCCTCAACACAAGATCTCGACATTCTGACCTATACATCCCTTCTCATTGATCTGCCATATTCCAAAACTCCTTTATAGCTCGAACTGTCAACTTTTGAAATTCTATCCCAATCAAAATTCGGCATGCCCCTCGCTATCCACATTTAAAAACTTCCTATTCCAATTCCTGTTCCAAAAACAGACACCAGCTAACTATTAACACTATATATGTATCGTGTAGCAATCATATAATCATACGATAATACTTTGTAAGAGATAGTACATGCATTTCCTAATTTCGACTTAGGAATTTTAATACATCTATTTTTTTTCTTAATAATTTTTTTTTATTCAATTATAACTAACTTTTTTTAGTACTGTTGTATATATATAAAAATATATACAAGTAAAGCTTTTTTATGAAATGAACTAATTTTTTACTCTTTTTCGTTCTTCATTTTTCAAAGTGTATGTTTATGTTATTCAACCCTTATATATAGTTCTGTTCATAGTTTTAAGTGATTTGTTCATAGTTTTAAGTTCTTTGTTCATAGTTTTAAATGTTTTTACATAGTTTTATCTGTATTGTATACAGCTTGTTCACCTAAGGCTTTCTTTACTTTTTAGTTTATTTTAGCAATTTTATTTATTGTTTCAAACTTTTAGGCCAGTAATATTTTATTCTTTTTTACAATCTTGTTATTCTAAAGGGACTTAGTCCTAGAATAAAGGTTTTATTTTATTTCTATCTATCTATCTATCTCTCTCTCTCTCTCTCTCTCTCTCTCTCTATATATATATATATATATATATATATATATATATATATATATATATATATATATATATATACTTCGGGTCATTTAACACACGGTCTGAACCTCAACATCTCAGATTTTTTTTTTTAATTCGTCACAGTTGTACTACATGAAGAGAGTGACCTACACCACTGCCTATTCATAGAGAAAATATTTAAATTCTGTACTTTCAGAGAAAATTGAAATTGAATTTTTTAATAAAAAAACATTCTTGTATTAATCTGTATAGTGTTAGATATCATGGGAAAGAGCATTTATCATATTAGATTCTCTTTACTATGATATTCAACACTATACAGATTAATATAAGAACATTTTTTTGTATTAAAAATTCAATTTCAATTTTCTCTGAAAGTACAATTTTTAAAATTTTAATTTTTTCCCCTATGAATAGGTAGTGTGTAGTTTACTCTCAATACGTTGTACAACTGCGCCGAATTTCAAGAAAATCCGAGATTTTGTGGTTCAGATCTTCTGTTGCATTGGCGTGTGTTCAATAATCCTTTTATCAAATCAAGAATTTAGGTTAAAACAAAATTCCCTGTGATTGTTTATCCCTGAGAGGTTTTATTTCACCAAATAAAGCAATCGGATTTTTTTTTTACAGTTTAATAATTCGAAAGTCTAGCACATTCCAAAAAAAAAAAGCAATTGGAACTGGTAGTCAGATACTCAAAAGACAGCTTATTGAAAACCTATTTCCCAAGAGCTTTCCTCGTTCTACGCAATATTGAGGAAGGGGAAGACAGTGGAAAATTGAGGACAAGTGCCTTTTTTGCCGAAGGAAGATTATTTTCATTTTGATAGCAACTTCGTTTTTTAAGGGTATTATTAAAGTTTTAACTAGCAGAAAAATTAATAACTCGATAAATTTGTAGATACATTACCAGATCTTAAATAAAGAAAATACTTCATTTTCATTTATGATGCAGGAAAAAAAAGAAAAGAAATTCTTCTAAGCCTGTCTTACTTCGTTATAGTTATTTGTTATGATCAATGAAGATTTATGTAATCAAACCAATAATGTATACATGCTGTTTTTTTCTTGAACTGAAAATTATCTCATTTTCTATACAATGAAAGAAGCGATGAAAATGTCAAAAAAAAAAAGAAAAAAAATACTCACATGAATTACTTTGATTCAAAATATGTGTGGCCTGATTCCCCATGAATACAATAATTATCAATAGTAATATTTAAAGGTTGATAATAAATCTTTTTATACATACATTTAAATATATGAACAAAAGAAACACATAAGAATTCAGTACTATTTAAGGCTATACGATAAGGCCAACGATTGTGGAAGAAGGTGATGTAGTCGGGAAAAGCTCAACCACCAGGTTTTCCACCTTAATTAATAATATAATTAAGAGTATCCACATTATAGAAACTTTGTATGCCAGAGGAGGGTCTCCCGATCCCTGGGAGAGGAAGAGAGAGAATTTAGAAACGAGAGCAGCTGAAATTGTCATGGAATGATACCTGGAAAAGAAGCTTTCCCTGAACTGCGAGAAGTCGAGGCCCCTATTTTCGAAAGGAAAAATGACATGTTTCCTTCCAAGAGTGATTCCTGAAGATGGTATAATAAAACCATCAAAGGAAGTGAAGTTCTTAGGACGAGAGGAGCAGCTTTACTAATCACCTGAAAAAAGTAAAAACCAAAACGGTACAGCTGCCTCAATGCCACCTCGAAAACCACCTGTGGCCTCAAATATAGCTCCAGAGAGACTTAGTACAATGCTGCTACCTATTGTTCTTTATGCGATGCCAGTGTGGGAGAAAAACCTGAAGAGTTCAGATTTGAATCTGCCAGAACAACCACGAATAAGGGCTTAATTATTTGTGACTGGAGCTAATAGAACAGCGTTAACTTCAGCATTATAGGTAACAGCAAGTCAGATGCCAATAGATCTACGAATACAAATTGTCTTTGCCATGCACAGAATAAAAAAAGGACTTTCGGCAACATTAGGAACGAGATGCTTTGTGTGTCCCATTGGAAATTGAAAGAAGTAGCTGACCGAATAGAAAAGGGTGTCCTTTCGGAAAGGCGGAATGCCTCCTGCACTACAGGCAGATTAGCCCATGATTTCTTACCATATGTACGTAAAATGACGATGAATGCCTGGTTCGAGACGGACTTGGACGGTGCAGCTGCTTCTACGGACCATGGCGACATAAATGTGAAGATTAATTTCTTTCACAGAAGGGAAGAACCAAATTGTAGCTGCGGTGCCGCGGAGGACGTGAGACATATGATATTCGATTTCCCGCTATACACAAACCCTCGACTAGCTCTGGATGGGGAGTTTTCTTTGTTGGAGTGGCCTCCTCGGTCCCTGGACAATTTCTGCGACACCTCAGATGTTTGTAGCATTTAAGAAACATTCGAGGAACTCATTCCTGCAAAAGAGAGCAAGGCAGGAAATGCAGCAACTGAGATATAAAAATATTAGATTATTGTTATTAATATTTTTATCATTATTTTAAAAAAAATGTTGATAATATTGAATATTTAAAAGTCGACCGTTGCATTATTAAAGAAGGATATGGTCCTGGGTGGCTGTCATAAATAGTGGCAAAAACTCTCTTATCTGTAATCTCTCTCGACTCTTATCTATAATCTCTTAATTCTATTTTATATTTATATTTATAATTTAATATTTCATAGATACAGTATTTTTTCCCTTGTATCTATCCACGTCTTTAAATTTTAGATAATGTAATTTTTTAGGTTTTTCCCCATATCCCAAACAACTCAGCAAATTCCTCAATACCTGCCCTTAGCCTGGTTTTCCAGTTCTAAGTAAAACTCCTAGCTGAACACACCTGTAAGTCTCTATTTTTATTCTTCTAATTTTATTTACTTATTTATTTCATTTTTGGTTTTCTTTTTTCTTTCCTTTCTCCACATTCTTTTATGTCTATTATTTCATATTATATCCTTTTTCCTTTTCTTTCAATCTCTTCTGTAAATCTGTAGAAGTATATTCACATTTACATATATTATATATTACACTACGACAATTATTACCATCTATTTACTTCAGTTTAGGATCCTGTTACTTAGCTTACTCTGTTTATATTTTAATGTCCTTACTTTTTATAATTTTAATCAGCTTATTCACCTTGTTTATAATTTTTTGTCTAAATATTATGTAACTTTCACAATTCTCTATCTGTTTGAATCTTGTCCGTTCTAGCCCTGAAGAATACCTGCAAAGTCGGGTCGAAACGTTGGCTTTTAATAAAATGGTTTTTTCCACTATTTACCTTATTTATTACCGCCACCCCGGATGGTCTCCTTTCTTTATTGATAATATTATACGTAAATTGTCATACCCATCGTTGTTATTGTTAGACCCACCAAAAGTAGGTAGTTGCAGACATCCCATTAGTGCAGGTATAACCGTTATTAATGCCTCAATCAAATTGAGAGATGAATTTTGCCTCCCTTTGACTCAAGAAGTTGGATCAAAGTGGACCCGCTCGAATACCAATCCTGGTGACCGAGCCATAATTAAATCCGCGTCAAATAGTTAAGTAAGGAAATTGGATGTACCGCTGGTATAAGATTGCCGTAAGGTACCTTGGAGAGACAGAAAGTAAAACAAAAAAAAATAAGGAGAGAAGCATAATATACCCTTCTGATAAATAACTGTATAGCAATTAACTCGAAGGAAACGAACACCCACATCTTCTGCTTATGACAGATTAATTTTCTAAACGGCTTTAAGCAATTTTAAATCAACGATGTGGGAAATGTTATTTCTTTTAAGCAAAATGCTGCTGATTTTATTTTTCAATCCCGTTCGGAGTTTAATAAAGTTAAATTTATAAATAAAGTAAGCATAAAGCTAGAAAAGAGACATAAGGTGATTATGGTATAAATGGAAAATCCCAAAATTCAAAGCCATCAGTCTCCAATATATATGTGAATAGTTAAGTTGCCAACGCGTCGCAAATTGAGGCCTCTTCATGGCAGAAAAAACAAGATCAAGTACATGCAGAAAAAATTAATGCATAAAATAAAATATTGCAGTTGACATCTCACGAAACCACCCAAATACGTACTGAAGGAATGATAAGTTTCTATTACAACAGCTAAGGAATGTTGTATTTAACAGGCGATGTAACAAAAGAGCTTTGTTAAAATTATTAAAACTGAAAAGTAGTGTTTCAAATTACTATATAACTGATTTTATTTTATTTTATTCTTGTTTCCTACCTTTAAACACACACACGCATATAATATATATATATTATGTTAATACTGTTAATAATTTTGCTATCTTATTATATTATTCTTTTATTAATCTAGGTCATACTTTTTGTGTCTATGTACCGATATGTGTATGTATGGATATTTATATTTATTTTTATCGCCATTACACTACAAAAATTCCTGAGAAGATTTTATTTTGATTTATTTTAGTGTTTGCATATAATTATGTAAATCACTGTAGATATTATTACATTTTGTATTAAGTTATTTTTTATTAGTTAGCCTATTGTTTATAAATTGTTTAGTTATTTATATATAAATTTTTGTAGTGGTTACATTCTATTTTTTAAATCAATGTATATTTGGAACCCCCATACCAGACTGAAACTACTAGAAACCGCCCGACGTTTTCGACTTCTGCAGCGCTTACTAGACAAACGCTGTAAACTTCCAACTATTTTTTGGTTGTATTTATCATTTATACAATTGTAAATTTCATTAATAATAAAAAAATAATAATATATATAATGTTAGAATTTTTATAAGTTAGTTTTTGGCGAGATTTGCATTTTCTTTTGTATTAATTCATCAATGTTATTCTAAGGGAACTTAGTCCCAGAATAAAGTTCAATTTTCTATTCTATTCTATTCTATGTTTGTTTATCTTCAATTTGAGAGAGTTTAATACTGTACAATACAGTAATAAAATGAACCAGAGTACATTTTGGCTATGTTATCCCTATGTTATGTTACATGGTCATGTTATCCCTACACTGGCATGTGATGCAAGTTAAAATCCCTCAGGCACTTCTGTATAGGAGAAATGGTTTGAACCTGCCAGAGGGTTATAGGAGCAATCCTGTTTGATATGCAGTAAAATAATTGATTTTATTGTGAATTTTTATTTTTAGGTTATTTTATTTTATTATTTGTTGAATATGCTTATGATTATTATTTTGTTTATATTTATTTTATATTTTTTGTACATATAGTGTACATGTTATCCTACCTCACTATAACCAAGGTCCAAGAGACAGACTGTTGTAATACTCAATATATAAATAATAAAAAAAAATACTATGATAAACCAATTAAAAGGAATGTGGTTGGATTGAAATTTATCACAGATTACCTTGTACACATATTATTATAGATGACAATTTCATATCAAGAATATTGAATGCACGTTGTTATTTATTACATAGAGAATTGATTAAATAACATTACTAATGTAAAGTTATTTAATAGTCAACAGCTTCATCCAATAATATGGGAGAAGGCCTGTAAAAAATTCATTGTATTCGTTAATTAATTATTTATTTAAGTGTATATACTTTATTGAGGCTAGGTTTGTCACAGCAGGATCTTCCTAGCACAGGGTCGATTCACGCCTAATGTAACAGAAAAATAATTATCTGTCCCAGTCGGATTCGAACCCGGGACTGCAGCATTGGTGCACAGTGTTTTACTCACTAAGTTAAGCCACTAACACGACTTATTTGTACCATGAAAAAAATTTGTGTGGTAAATACATGGAGAAGGACTCTTACAATCTTTAGGCTGTACTATAATAATTACAGTAAAACATGTTTGATAAAAGCACTACTATTAAAATTTGGGCTATTAATGTTAATGATATGTTTAAAAAATAATTATTGAATGAATTAATTTGAGACTATTGATAATGTTTTAAAAAATAAATATTAATTAGAAGGAAATAAGCATTTATAGACCCAAAAAATCCCAAATTAAAAAAGTACAATGCTATGATAAATCAGTTATAATATACGACTGCAAAACCTGGAAACTAACTAGTACCCTAGAAAGAAGTATTGACAATTTTAAGAGAAACATTCTCCGTACAACTGGGACCATCCGGGGCCAGAATACTAACACATGGAGAAGAAAGACCAATAAAGAGCTGCTTACAGAAACTGATTGGTCAATATTTCATGATTTGAAGGCGAGGAGGTTAAGATGGGTGGGGCATTTAGCTTGGAGCAATCCATCTGAAAACCTCTACACAACAATGAATGTCTCAATAGTCGGTTAAAGACCACGTGAAAGACCAAAAACCAGATGGATAAATCGAATCCATAAATATCCAGTAGAGTGAGAAATAGCCCAAGATGGAAAAAAATATGTTACATGCGGCCAAAAAGCTACATGGTTTATAATTCCATAAGAAGTTTCGTTTTGTTCGTTAATTTATTGATATTTCCAACTGCATACATATACAATAAGTAAATCTGCTAAAAAATGATAAATAAAACTTGTAAAGAAGCTATACACTGGTAGCACTTCAAAAATTAAATTAATTTAGAAGGTCCCTTGACCATCTTATTTTCAGACGCCTCGGAGGGTTGTCAGGATTTGTTTTGGATGAAAGCTTATGAACTAGAGAGTTAGGGTGATCAAGGAGTTTGGAATTAATAGAGTAGTATCTTGTTCAGGCTAAGTATTCAACAAAGGGAATGTTGAGATATTTATAAATAATTTTATTTTGACATAATAAGGGGCATTAAGGATTTTACAGAAGATCTTGGATTGTTAGAATTGGATAAGGGATGAATTTGATGCTTTCGTTTGCCAAAAGAATAGAAAAAAAATAAAATAAAATAGTCAATAAAAAATAATCTATTTTATGTAAAACAAACGTTTCGACCCGACTTTGCAGGTTTTCTTCAGGGCTACAACGAACAAATCTATCTTGTATCATCATGTACAAGTCTATCTTGTCTCATCTCAATATATCGAGTATATGTATAATTTATAACTAATTAGTTCATGGATATTGCATTATTTTTTTTTATTTGTATTCATCAATATCTTCTAATTTTAGATATTGTAATAATTCTTGTTTATGTTTTTTTTTACTACCTATCTGGAAAACACTACTTACCTCCACCATCCCAGTACCAGGTCAACTATTTCTATTTTCTTCCCTACCCCTATTCGCACCTATAATTTTAATAAGTTTATTTACATTTTTTCATTCACAATATTTTTTATCAAAACATTATGTAACTGCCACATTGTTCTATAGCCTTTTGTACCTTACTCGTTCTAGCCCTGAAGAAGACCTGCAAAGTCGAGTGGAAACTTTGGTTTTACTTAAAATAGTTTGTTAATATTTTAGTATTTTTATGACCACCACCCCGGACACTCTTAAACAGGACTGATTAACCATAAATGTATGGTTTTACAACTTAATTTTAGATAAAAAAAATATAAAATTTTAATATTTTTTTAATTACTTTCCGATGGACAGGCTTAATTTTATTTCTAGAAGAGTCTAC
The DNA here is from genome assembly GCA_928085145.1 of Nezara viridula. Classification (NCBI taxonomy): domain Eukaryota; kingdom Metazoa; phylum Arthropoda; class Insecta; order Hemiptera; family Pentatomidae; genus Nezara; species Nezara viridula. The sequence goes on from OV725078.1 coordinate 33,903,709, forward strand.
CACAGAAGAATGACTATTCAGGAACAGCAGTGAGGGTGAATCTGTTGGACGGAGGGATTGGTAAAGGGACAGTGGGTTGGAACGAGGGGGTCTGACAAGCCTATTTGAGAAGAGGGCAGCGGAAGAAAGGGCATGGGTCAGCCATGTTTAAGTTGTGGTTGTCCACTTACACAGTTGATGGTTGACCGCACATGTGGCCTCTAGTCTGTTCAGCGAGCAGTTCACTCTCTCGATAGATCACAAATGTCACTGGAAACTGTTCCCCAAACATGGGTGAAGCTGTTATCGGTCCAAGGCAAAGGGAGAACTTTTTTACATAGCGTTTCATCGCTCCAAGGTGGATAATTTAAAATATAAATAGGCACAGTAATATTAAGGTTTTATCTGAAAAATAGGAGAATGGTGGGGTAGATAGGAGAGGGAATAATTTCTGTATCATTCCTGAGGGAATAATAACTTCCTGGCTACAGACTTCTAGCTTGTATATATATATATATATATATATATATATATATCTTTATATATTACGAAAGTATAAAAGCCACAACTTCAGGAAGTTTAAAATTCATTAAAATATATATAAAAATATAATTAAAATTGTTAAATCAATAACAATTGAATCGGTGAGTACAGAAACCACATCAGTAAAAAAAAAATCAAAAAATTATTTTCGATGAAAAGATGCTTAGAAAGGCGAAGATGCGTGTTGAGTGCAAGAACCACGTTAGACTTTTGAGTAGTTCCGTAAATACATGATGTCTTTTTCGATCGTTGAGCTCAGGAATAACGAGTCAGTGACTGAGGGTTTTTGCATCCACCGCTGGTTCACATGACTAGGAGAAATGGGCATATTTATATTCAAAAATATAAATGAAAATACTATTTATATTTATTGTACTTATATTTATATTTAAAACTATAAATACGAATACCATTTATATTTATGGTGCTTATGAATATAAATATAAATATATTTATATTCATAAAAAGAAATATGAATACAGATGATACGTATTCACGGCTGTAAATGTAATGTAAATGTAAATACGGCCGTATTCAGAATTGTAAAAGTGATTAAGGTTGTATTTACACTAGTAAAAGTGAATACGGAATATGACTTTGCAAAACTGTAATAATTTTTGATGTAATTTATTTTAATTTGATATAACAAAATTTTTTTTTTAAATTGTTGTAAAATAAATTAAATTAAAATTAATATAAATAAATCAAATTGTAAAAGATATTAAAATTAATATAAATTGTTGTAAAATAAATTGTTAATTAAAAAATATAAACTTTTAATGAATGATTACATTTTTCCAGCTGTCTGTAAAAAACAGTTGAGTGCAGAAACAGCATAAGGCCGAATCAGATATTAAATTTTCCTGAGCCTAATTTATGTCAAAATTATGTAATTTTTGCATGAAAGCAACAAAAATGGCTGTTATGACAGAAGATAAGAAAGGTTAAAATATTTGAAAATTTTAAGGAGTTATGACGTTTTTTTTCTCCCCTGAATAATTTGAAATTTGTGATTGAAGTGGTTTCTGCACTCACTGATTCAATTATGATGTAAACATACATAAGCAATCCATCTGGAAGCCTCTACTTAACAATTAATGCCTGAATAAAAGGCAAAAGATCATACGGAAGAGCAAAAAGCAGGTGAAATCAACAAAGATGCAATATAGCTGCTTGCAGATAAATGGAAAGAAATAGCCAAAGATAGGCAGAGATGTAGTAGGCTAATTAAGGCTGCAAAAGATCTACACGTCTTGTAATGCCATAATAAAAAAAAAGTTTATAATCGTATTAAAAAGTAGTTATGGAAATTTTATAATTTTTCTAACTAAAGATTTTCAAGATTTGATGAATTTGAAATTTCATTATTAAAAAGTATAAAATAACTTTATTTTATAAAAAAAAAAAAACATTGAGTTTGACGTAGTTTAGTGTTTATTCAACACATAAAATTCAGTCAATGTATAAAAAAATCAAATCTAAAAGATACCATCCCTCCCTTTATTCACAAAATTATACAATGTTAATGATGCAAATAATAATTGGTATTAATATCTGTATAGTATATTAATTCTCAAGAAATCTCAAATTAAGGGTGTACAGTGTTATGATAAAGCCAGTTCTAATATATGGCTGTGAAACCTGGACACTAACCAGCAACCTAGAAAAAAGTGTTAAAAACTTTGAGAAGAAAATCCTCCACACGATAATCGGAAAGATATGGGACCAGAGTACTAACACATGGAGAAGAAAGACCAATAAAGAACGACTTAAAGAAACTAGTCAATCAATATCCCATCACATGAAGGTACGGAGGTTAAGATGGGCGGGACATGAAGCTCGTTGCAATCCATCTAGAAGCCTCTACGTAACAATAAATGCCTTAATAGAAGGTAAAAGGTATGGTATAAGTCAAAACATGAAAAAGCACCCTGGTGACTGATCGTAGCAAAGTAATTCTCTATAAGACTCTCATCAGACCGGTTTTAAGTTATGCATCAGAGACCTGGACGATAACTAAGGCAGCCAAGCGTGACCTCCTAATATTCGAACGGATATTTCTGAGAAGAATTTATGGTCCTGTGTGTGTGAATGGAGAGTGGAGAATGAAGAAAAATCAGGAGATCTACCAGCATTTTAATGCGGCCAATATTGTCAATTATATAAGAGCAATCCGTCTCAGATGGGCAGGTCATGTGGTCAGAATGAGAGACGACATGGTCCCAAAGAAGGTGTTGGTTGAAATCCTGCATGGAGCGCGACGAGTAGGAAGACCAAAGTTAAGATGGAGGGACACCGTGATCAAAGATGCCAGGAAGGTAGGAGTTCGAGACTGGATAGTGGCAGCACAAAGTAGTGACACCTGGCGGATGTCATGACTCGCTAAGCGGGTTGTAGAGCCAGTATAGATAGATACATAGAAGGAAAAGACCGCGTGGAAGGCCAAAAAGGAGATGGATAGATAGAATTAACAAAGAACCAATAGAGCTGCCTGCAGATAAATGGAAAGAAATAGCCCAGGATAGGCAGAGATGGAGCAGGCTGGTAAAGGCGACAAAATATCTACATGATCTGTAATGCCAACTGTAATTTGTATGGTTATTAATAATTAATATATGGTACTAATGAATAAATTAGTTAGCTTAAATATAAAATAGTCAGATAGTTCAGCTAAAATTTAGTTATTTTTCTATTATCTAAAACATGATTTAAAAAAAAAAGTAATGATATTTTATTAATAATTTCATTTTATTTTAAATATATAGTTTTGAATAATAGAAGTAAATAAAATCGATACTGAGCAGACACCAGGCACGAAGTCCATGATACCATTATCAACGACAGGCCAGAACAGATCCGTTTTCCCACGGCATTTCGATTGTCAATAAATAATAGCCTGATGAAGCTCCAAAATACATATTGTGTGTTATTTATTTAGAGCACTACACATCACAGCTAGCGCTTGAGGCTGAGTGAAAAACTAAAATTTTTCCCCATCTTGCCAAGCAATCCAATCAATTTAATTGTCGAATTAATATCACCCTAATATCAGGCTATAACTTAAAAAAAAAAAAATAAAAAAACAAAAAAAAAAAACATAATTTTTCCTCCAAAAGTTAATGGTATGAACAGGACAGAGTTATTCACTTCTACTAATTCTAAAACAGTTGAAACATCACTTTTTAAAAATATATGTGACCATTCCATTACGAAAATTGATCTAAAGCCTACTTAATCTCTTTTCGTTAAGTAGGGTGCGAACTTCTAAAAACAGTTCTCAGATATTTCCCTAACCTACTACTTGTGATAGAGGATTTAACATGCACAAACGAAATTTATGGTCCAAACGCAATGGATGGTTTTATTTGTAACAAAGTAGGAAGCATTGAGGATTTTAAGAAGGGTTTTGGATCTTAAAGATTGGATACGAGAGGAATTCGATGGTTTAATGGAGCCCAATAGCACAACTCCGTAATTCCAAATAAGCCTTATTATAATATCGCTCATATATCATATATCATGTATATGAGTCTTTTGTAATTAATTGGTAGGGTAGAGCGTTTGTCTAGTGAGTGCTGAAGCAATCGGAAACGTCGAGCGGTTTCTTGTTTTTTCAGTCTGATATGAGATAATGAAAATTAGACAGTTTTTTATAGAAATTTTCTGGTGAAATAAAAATTAAAATACAGCTTTTTAAATTATAAAGCCAACCTTATTGGCATTGAAATCTGCTTTGTCAACTTTCTTAAAAAAAATATTAAAGAAAAACTTTGCCTTTTCAGCTAACTTATCCACGGATATGAATACACGCCCGTGAACTCTGCTGGCAAAACCTTGTACAAAGAGATCACTCCGCTTCTGAATATCCGCCTAGATTTAATCGTTTCCTTTTAGAAACACCACAATACGATTTCAACACTACCGCATGAATAAATTCCAGCAATATATCCCAAGAAACAGACCCCATTTCTTCTTTAGTAAGTCAACATTAATTTTTTTGTCTTGCTTGTTCGGATTAACAAAAGCTTCGGATTACTAGTGGTTCGGTTTATCGAGACCGTTCAATAATTAAACCCATATAATAACAAAATGCGAATTGTAGAGTTTTAAAAATATTTTTATAATTAAACTAGATAGTAAATAATCCAATTCGATTACATTTTTATAAATTAATACAAAATGTATGTTTTGAAACAGAAACAATAAAATTTCCTACCTAAAACAACTAAAATATGGAAAAAATAAATAAAACAAAAATCGTTCCTTCATTGTCTCTTCGTCAATATTTATAACCACTCCTAGCTATTTAAAACTTTTGATCCTTTGGGAGGTATCTATCACTTTGTCCCATAGTAAAGAATGGAAAAAGTTTTAAGTCAAATTCACCTGAGAGGAGATGTTGGGAGTGGAAGTATAATAGACAACGTGTGACGGAGCATGGGCTGGTAAAGCCATTTCTTCCCCCACGTTACGGTCTGTCACACGGACCGAAAACCTCTCCCACCGAAGGTACGGTGTGATGTTAGGTCTAGTATATTTCAAGTAAATTTCGAGAAATAATTTTTTAAAAAATATTTTTAGAAAATTGAAGCTGATGAGGACCACTTTGTGAAAAAAAAACTTATTTACAGAATTAAAACATAAGTACCTCGGACACACAACCCTTTATGCAGATGCATCAAAATCCGAATTCTGACGTTTTCTCTCAATAAAAAGTGTCTTCACAGGCGAATTATTTGCCATATTCTAGGCCTTGCTTTTTTTAAAAAGAAAACAAAACGTAAAGCATGACCTTCTAGTTATGGACTTTTTTAGTTTACTGATGGCCACTAAAGATAAGTCCGGAAATGCTCTTTCCAGGAAATTCTAAAGGAGGCAGATAAAGGAGCCGCCGGACAGAAACATCGTGCTCACATGGGTACCCTCACATAGTGGCATGTCTGGAAATGAAGCTGTAGACATGCTGCAAACCTCGCCAGAAGTAAAACAAATGGGACCACAATGATCCATCTAACCACTTCTGCTGACTGATGGTGGTGAAAAAAAAATCAAGTGAAACCAATCAATCTACAAAATAGCTGCAGGAAATAAAAAAAAGACATTCAACAATTAGTGTTGCCCAAATGCGAGACCGAGACGAGTCTTGCAAACTCAGTCTTGGTATTGCCCAAGAGTCTTGCAACAATCTTGCAGTTACTTATTAGCTTATTACTATAGAGATATTACTGTAGGTTTTTAGATAGGAGAAACCTAAGTAAGCCCAAATGAAAAATTAGAGGAGTTTAATGCAAAAATATATTGGCTATACCAATTATTAACATATAGTAACTAAGATTGTCAAGAATTAGTAACTATTTTGCTTTAATTTTTATGTTAAAAATCGGTCTTGGTCTTGGTCTTGGTCTTGCAACAATTAGGCGGCCTTGTGCTATGCATTCTAAAGACCGCCGGTGGAACTCATTTAATTATTTTAAAGCTCTAAATAAATAAATATCATAAGTGCTCACATCTGGCTGTACCTGAGCTAGGGTAACGACCCACGAGCCCAACCTTTTGTAAGTGGTAATAAAAAACCTTAAGAACCACCGACCAAGACCGACAACTGAGTGTTTAAACAGGATCCAGAAAGACCTTTCACACCTTCCACCAGAAATACGTAAAATATACCTGGTTAGTGGAATACCTTGGACTGGGGGAGAGGGCGTGGTCATCCCTTAGGCTAGGAATATTCAGCCAATCAGGAAAAAGTATAAAAAGAGAGGGGAGTGACTAGAAGCGAGGACGGTTAGAGTTTTGAGGAAGGGACTTGATCAGGAGAGGCAGAGAGAGCAAGATATGGACTGATAGCTGGGACTCAGGCCAGAGGACTTCAAGCGAGGACGATTGAACACTGGGAAGAAGACGGAGGCTAAGGAGAGCGACATGGAAGGAGACTCGAAGATGATGAAGAACCAGCTAGGTAATAACCCTCATTTAGTAATAATGATGTAAACTCGTGTTGGCAACCAAGAATCAGAAATAATTTGTAAATAGCATTCTCCTCTGGTATGATTCTCCTAATATCATTGTATATATGTTTTTGGTTATTTGAAGTTGTAAATATATTAGTTAGTAAACTATCTTAGTACTTTTACCATCTACCCTGCATGCCACCAATTAGTAATAGAAACAAATGGTAAATTTAAAAACACGATATCTCTAGAAAAGAAATCCAATAAAAATTATATGGTTCAATCCAGGATACTACAGTAGGGGGTATGTGGTATCTAACCTTTTAATACAGAATTAATATATTTTTCGGTAGTTCGGTTCCCTTCTGGGACCGATATAAATACCAATATAAGTATTAAATACAAATAAATGCGGTTCCTGGAACCCCCTACTCGCCGTAGAAACGCGAGGCCAGGAACATAGCATTTAAAATGCCTTCATCTCATTGTAAGAACTTGCATACTTTACTTAGACACGAGGACAAAACACAATATAGCTTCCACCATATCTGAAGCACTTGCAGAAGATGAAGAGAAAATACAAAGTGTAATTAAATCTGTAAACAAATATAATTTGTGAGAGTAATTTAATTCCATTTAATGCCGCCAATGACCCGTTCTTCTAGATGAGGAATGTAAAATAATAAATAAATAATAAAAAAAGGAAATTATCTTTTGCCCGTATTTCTTGACTTCTTAGTACTATTTAAAGAAAACTTTTATTGGGTATTAATACAGTCTGCCACACTGAAGGGCATTGGTACTAGGGCTATAGTATTCATTCACATAATATGTACATAAGAAAGGGGGAAAAAAAGTATATATACTATTTAAAGAGAATTATAATTGTTAGAAAGAAATTAATCAATTAATAAAGGATTTTACAATAAAAAAGCACTCATTAATTACAGCAGAAACTATATGGAATTCACAGTCACAGCAACAGTAACTATAATTGTGTCTTACAAATAGCTGAAGGGCGTTTGTGTTTTTTTATTTTTTTATTTTATAGGTGTACCAACTCAGAAATAAAAAATTCCTCCAAATTGAAAATGTTGATTATAAAAAATGAAATGTCACTTTATCTCCAAAACAAGAGCAAATCTGTCATTTGTTTGGTGATTCTTTTTATTCAGCAGATAGAAATACATATGGATTGACTATTTTTGAGTCAGAAACATTTTAACCGTTTCCCAGTCCCCGGCGGCATGGTCTTCCCTGGTGGACGGTCGCCCAAATCGGGTGGCCAACTATTTAAGTACTAACCACGCTCGACGTTGCTTAACTTTGATTACCTATTGCAAGCACCTTAGCCCGTACGGATAACCCGGTTCCTATATATACACCTTTCTTGCTCTCCTGCCTTCTACAACTCTTTTGTGTATACGAAAATATGTATAAGAATATCAAAAGACCAGTTGTAAGGACGGTATAACAACATGTGAATATACCAAATGGTGCGATACACGTCAGATAATATACATAACAGCTTATCAGTAAGGAAAGTTAACAGTCAATGCTGAGTAACTGTTCCTGGCAGCCGAACCCTGAGGACGAAACCACCAATTAGATGTGACAAGCTAATTATCTAGGATCTCGTAGTAATGCTTCGGGGGCTCCACTGTTGGAGAGGACGTCAATGTTGTGCATCGCTCTCCAAGCAACACATCTTCCAACATAGGGCTTTAAAATATTTAAAGAACACTGAGTGACGTTAATTTAAATTTAACTTGAGTTTATCATTATTTACTGCTATTTAATTTGTTTTTCTCAATTCAAGATATTTACAACTGTACCAATACATCTAGTAAATGTAAACAAATGAATATCTGGATTGGGCCAAGTAAAAAACAGAAGGAACATTAAGGTCGTTATGGATGATTTTAATATAGTTCAAAGAAAGGAGAATTGGAGATTTTACGAAGGATTTTGGATTGCACGGATTAGAAATTTTGATTGTCATGTATGTGAGTCTTTTTAAATTAATTTGAAGCTTAGAGCGTTTCTATAATAAGCTATTTAAATTTAACTATCACTACTTCTTAGACGTGGGGTCTGCAATAAATCCCTTTTCCTCATGCAAAATCCTAATCTAGATTTAATAAATAATACTGAATTTAGTATCTAGTATATGCTTGGAGAGAAACCTGTAGGTGGCTCGGTTAAATAAGTCACATACATGATAACAGGATATGACACATGATTAATTACGTTCCGATCTACGTTGCCGGTCTACATCAGGACAGCCCAGTGATATCAAAAGACTGGAGACCACTGTTGTCAACAGTGGATTACTCGGTAACAAATTTTCTTTTATAGACTCTCTATAGAAAATCTAGAGTGATTCATCAATATCAATGCACATTCATAGCATTTTTGTATAATTTTCAATCTATCTTTCCACATTTTGTTTTATTATTTAGAATTGTATTAAAACTAATTATTTCTTCTAAATGTTGAATTTTATCTTTTTAAAACGACAATTAAATAATACTCTTTCCATTTGTCCATTTATGTTATAAAAATTAAAAAATCACCTATACCACTATAACCCATGAAGAGTTTTGGATTGAGTACTATTTAAGGAAGTACTGCTTCAATACCAACGGTTAGGAAGGGAGCTGATCGGACCAGGATCATTCTCAACCTCTAGATTTCCCCTTTTAATGTTTTTTTTAATAAACAGGATCGATTCACGGCTGATGAAACTGATTAAAAAAAAACAAATAAAAATCATTAAGGTAGAGGAAAATCAAGATAAAAAAAAAATGAAAATGGACGTTCTTGAAACATTGAAGAGATCCCAAGAACATCATTCTTTGAAAAGTATGCCTGAATTAAAGGAAATAATTAATATATTTGAGTAATAAATTTGCCCTAATATTCCCTTACCCCACAGTTCCAAGAAAATATAAAGTGATATAAAAGGTAAATTTAAATAACAAAATTTATTTCCCTTTTATAATTGACTTGATTCTATTACATACACTTTAATTAATCCAAAGCTAGCAAATTAAACCAAAAAAAATAAGAACACATAAAAACTTTGATTATTAAAAAGTATTATAATTAAATCACATGGAATGCTGGAAGTTTTTCCTCGAACCGACACGGAGCCGCTCGTTTCATTCCATTCTCATTCCGACCTTGACTTGGAACGAGACCGTTCCTTTTCATTCCGAACCGTTGGAATGGTTTCCTGGAACCGTCCTGTTCCGTTCCATTCTCATTCCGCGACCCCTCGTTCCGCTCTTAAAATGCTACTAAGAAAAAATATTATACCTTAATTAATCACGAAACACACGATTTATTTACTTATTTAAATAATTGTGTATAGGTATGACTGTATTTTTATGTTTGTAATTTACTTATGTTTAGGTTATTTTATATTTTTATTGTATATAGTTTTTATTTATTATTATTTTACTTTTGTTAATTTTTTTTTGTATATACGGTGTGAATGTGTTCATTTATCAATATAATTATTTTCCCCGTGACAGAATATTATATGTCTAAATAAATAAATAAAAATAATTCATTTTTTAACATATAATAGTTTAAACAATATTGGTATATTTTATCTCTTTATAACGTACAGGTAGATAAAAAAAAAGTGAAATTAAATGCGAAATCTGAAGTTTTCTAATTCATTATAATTTGAGAAACTTCCAAAGATATTAAATCATCATTTTGCTTGCATATCCTGACCCCTCCAGAAATGAGTTTCCCTCTCAAAAAGGAAATATTGGATAGTTGGCAACCTATGTGGAACGAAAGCACACCTAGCAAATTAAAAGTTGTTAAAAAAAAACAGTAAAGCCCTGGTTCGCATCAAACCGCCCTAATCGTAGAGAGGAAGTCGCCGTGACCAGGTTGAGAATAGGACACACGAACCTAACCCATGTGCATCTCATCACTAAGCAGCCACCACCAAATTGTCAGCACTGCAATAGCCCTCTCACAGCCAATCATATTTTCCAAGAATGCATTTATTATACTTCAAGCCTAAATCAATTATCTCTAAAACCGGATGCATCCGAAGTATTAATCAACAACGAGTCAAACATAAAAACAGTCATAAAATTTCTTAAAATCCATAGGCTACTAAATAAAATATAAAAATAAATATAATTTTTATTTTATTGTTCTTTCTTTTTTTTATTTATTTTAATATATTTCATTTTTTACATGATTTTAAATGGCTTTTTCATTTAATACTCAATCTATTATTAATTATTAATTAATAAACTCCTCTAAAGAGTTTACAAATATAACCAACTCACAGGCGTTGATGACCCTAGGGTTTTACGCCTTAAAGCCTAAATAAATAAACAAATTTCGCTTGCATATCAGAATCACATTTGTTTAGTTAGCAATCTGATGTTATTTTTTTAGAGTAATAATGTACGTCCTCATTTATCTGAATCTTGTAATTTTAATTTATGCTTATTCAAATCCTTAATTGCTATATCATATTCATGATTTGGATAAAATTATTTAAATATTTCAAGTAGATTATATTTTAATTAAATATAATATAATGATAAATAAATTTTATTTATTTTTGGGCGGACCAATACAAGTTATTGATAAAACAATTCATTCTTGAGTAAACATAAAAAGATTCCTTAATTTTAAACAATCTTAGACATTCCACTATAAATCACCGAGTTCATATTTGTTTTCTATATGTAATAATTATACTATTTGTTCTTTATCAACAGAATTACCATCAATATGTTTACGTAAATACTTACTACTAAAAGCTTCATAAGTAGGACATTGCAACATTAAATGGTATGCAATATTAAATTTTCTGGTTCACATGTATTACAAATTGAGCATTCAGCGCTCCTATCTGGAAAACTTGATCGGGCACAAACTTGAACAGTCTTAGTTGGCTAATTATTCTATTTTATAGACTATATTTCTTTATTTTTAGATAATATTCACCGTTTGGGATAAATTAAATATAGACATTAGAGATCATTTTTGAATTGGTTTTGGTTAATTCCATAGTTTTGCTTATCCAATTTTTTGGCAAACTGTCCTTAAAGTTTATGAATCGCTTCTGAAGAATTTTTAACTCTTCTTCCGATTACTTATTTATTGAAACATTAAGATGTTCACGTTCTGATCTTAGATCATATTCGGGCGGAACGAAATCACCAGCTGTCTTGTTCCGTTCCGTTGGTAGAATCCATTCCGCCAACAGTTCGGCTTAGAACGGCTCATCCTTAGACATCACATTCTTTTTTTAGATACTTGTTTCTGCATTAACCCAATAAACCGTTTAAAGAAGTTTCTTACAATATAATCGGTTTTCCCAATGACGTTTCTACTTGAGTTTTTCTGACAACTTCCACCTGTAGCAAGAGAAGGAAGTTTTATCTGGAATTCTCTTTTCCGCGGTCTCTTTCACTGTATAATAATGAAATATAATTCAGTTGGTGTGAAGAAAACATGGGGAATCGAACAAAAATGTTTTAGAACTTTACATCAGGAAACATGTTGAGAAGTTTCTGTGAAAAGCAGGCCTTATAATATATTATTATGTTTGCTCTTGAATATGTGAAGAACGTTTGGTATACTTTAACAGTTGTTTCAGATGCGATAACTAATGAGATACATTTAATGTAAAATAAATAATTTACTAAATAAAAAAAAGATACACAACATATACCAATTTCTCATTATCATAATCAGAGATGCACATCCCCACCAAGGTCGATGAGGCATGAACCTCCTCCCTTCACCAAAGATATTTTATAATAATCTTCTTAAAAACAGTGCAACTAAAATAGAATTTTAAAAATAATAAATAATATGCAATGGCACATTCAGTGGCCTGTTCTTTGCTTTCCTCTTGTTCTCTGGTTTGAAACTTATCATTTCCAAAATTCATTACCTCTTAGAAATGTGCCCTCCCCCCTCCCCCAAAAGTTTTTAACTTACGCCGTTAAACCCCCTTGTGGGCACCTCTGATCATCACTTCATTCGCATTGATTTCACTGTTGGTGTCACTATCGATGTAAATACGGACTCAGTATGTTTATGAGCCAGACATTCCTCATTACAGAGATTTATTTATACCATATCTTCGGTTTATGTGAATAAATTCATATTTGAAATTTATATCAATACGATAATATTAATCACTTTATGTCCATTATTTCATATTATTTATCCTTTTCTTCCAATCTCTCCTTGAAATCTGTATGAGTATATTCATAATTGCATATATTATATTATACTACAACAATCCTTACCATTTATTTACTTCAGTTTTGGATCTTGTTACTTAGTTTACTATGTTTATACATTTTATTGTTGTTGATATTTCAATGTACTTACTGTTATAATTTTAATAAGTGTATTCGCCTTGTTTATATTTTTTATCTAAATGTTATGTAACTTCCACAATTTTCTATATCCTTTTGTATCTTGTCCGTTCTTGCCCTGAAGAAGACCTGAAAAGTCGGGTCGAAACGTTGGCTTTTAATAAAATAGTTTTGCCACTATTTTAGTCTATTTATAACCGCCACCCCGAACCATCTCCTTAATATTAATAACTTTCTGGTATCGCAATAAACTAACTTCATCTGCAAAAATAATAATATTTTATTATATAAATTATTATTTCTTACTACTTTTGCATGTCTGGCCACATAACTACGTTAGGTTCTACCTTGGGTGTTCGATAAGACATATAAAGCATTTTATTTGGAGACTTGAAATCTATTGTTACAAAAAAAGTTTAGATCGGATAGAAGTAGAGTCTGATTTCTAAACAATATCCATAGATAATAGATTATTTTCAACAGTTACAAATCTAAAAACAAAACACACTATTTATTCCATGAAAAATAAATTGTAAAAATAAATAAAATAAAATTGTAGAAAGGTATGACCGAGTTTTTATGTTTTTAATTTACTTATCTTTAGGTTACTTTATTTGTTGTTGTACATAGTTGTTTGATTATTATTTATTTATTAATTTATTTTGTTAATTTTATGTTTTCTGTATATATATGGTGTGAATGTGTACATGTCTCACTATAATTATTGTACACGTGACAGATTATTATATTTCCAAATAAAAAAATAATTTATGGAGAAAAGTTGAGGAAAACTTATTTCTTTTTCCCAGAGATGTCTTCAAGCTATGATACTTATTCGTTTCAATTAATTAAGAGAAGAAAAATATATATGATTTCTTCATTTTCATTGTTAATATTTTTTTTTCTATTTTTACTTTCTAAATAGCATATTCAATTATTTGTTAAGAAAACTATTTATAATAGTATTTAAATTACAGATAATAAAACTATTCATACTTATTTCTATATATTTATGTTATTTTTTTAATCGTTCGGGGACTGTTATCGATGTATTGCGTACCTGGTAAAACCTAGCCGTTACTCTAATTTGTTTAACCGAAAAGAAATAAAAATATATTTAGCTAACCATCTAAGTAGGCTATTTAAGAATCAACCTTTTCATTATTTTTATTGATTATAATTATTTTAATTATACGGTGTGTTCATCATGAATCATCAACTTTCACTTATCATCGTACCTGCGTAGAAATAGATACTTTCATCCAATCTTTCGACCAAACTCGAGCGCGAGCTCGGGGATGTCTTCGGTAATTCTCGGTCCTAACCCTTATTATCTTCTTCTTTGTCTTCCTGTTATGCCATTAATTAGCGTCGAGGAGCCTCAACCAGCCAGTGCAGCCACTCTTCCCGGTCCCTGCTTAGTCGCTTCATCTCATTAAGGGTTTTGCCTCTTTTACATCCAATCCTTTGAATGTAATCCTGGAACGTGAGTCTGGGGCGTCCGCGTGGTCTCCTTCCTGTGGGTCGAGCCTCTAATATCCTTATAGGATTCAAATTCTCATTCATGCGGCAGACGTGTCCAAACCACTGGAGTTGCCGTCTTTCTAAAGTAGTTTTAAGTTCGGCAACTCCTAGCTGCTCTCTAATGCTTTCATTCCTAATGCGATCCCTTCTAGTTCTGCCAACAGATCTGCGAAGGAACCTCATTTCTGCTGCCGTTATGCGACTAGAGTGCCTGTCTAGCATTGTCCAGCTTTCTCCGCCGTAGGTGAGTGTAGGTAGATAAACAGACTTATATACGTGCATTTTGGTCTTCTTGTCTACTTCGCGATGGCCGATAATGCTATTAGTAGTCTGGTAATATACCTGATTCGCCTTACATATTCTACTTGATATTTCGGCGTCTATCTTACCAGAACTACTAATTACGGTCCCCAGGTAGGTATATTCAGTCACCACCTCAAGTGTCTCGCCATTGCAGATCAGCTGAACATCTTCTCGCTCTTCCCTCGTCATAACCAGCACTTTACTCTTGGAGGTGTTAATTTGCATCCCTTTCCTGAGCAACTCTTCCTCCCACTCTACCAAAGCTTGTTGTAGTTTGGTCTTTGTGTCGGCTATTAGGACTATGTCATCCGCGTATAGAAGGCTTTGTATGAGGACAGTTCTCAGATTCCACTTCCCAATTATCCTATATTTAATTACAAATATCTGTCATAGTAATATTCAGCTATGTTTTCTAATTATAATGTGAAATAGTCAATTATTTCAAAGAGACAAAATCGAAGGCGTTTTAGCAATTTTTTTTTTTCAAATTCGCCATTTAAGGGTTTCCAGGCTATTTCAATGAGAATAATACTTAACTAATATCAAATACCACTAAGTTTTACATTGATGCGATGAATTAAATCAAAATCGTAATACTCATTTCTTTATGTGAAATCGTTGATAATAAATGCCACTTCCGGTTATTCCATTTTACAGAAATATTTTCTGTTTATTTATTTATTTGAATTCAGTGGAACTCAAAACGTTCATTTACATTAAAACCTTGTACTGGAAAGTTTTCACGATCGTAATACATTTCCTTCCTTATGTATTTACAACGATAAAGAGAAATTATTGATAAAGTGGTACATATAACTGTTAGCAATAAGATGTCGTAAGTAACTAAATTTAATCAACCTTTATCCTCCCCATAAAAGTTAAACTAAACGGAACCCGAGTTATTCTGAACACACGATGACCGCTGGGAGAGGACATTTACCCCGCTATCTACAAGGGGAACATCTGAAGAACTTTAATTAAAACTTATATTTCTACAAATAACACAAGTAATTTAATTAAAACCGACTTCAACATTTAATACAGATCAATGTTAAGCTCATATACATATAATGAAACCAAGAGCGTTGTCAGTTTAACTGAGACTATATCGTTGGTGAAAATGGGTGGAATTTGACAATTTACTCTACAAGTGTACGTAAAAAAAAAAAAAAAAAAAAAAAGAAAGGCTAAAGGAATGATGTCCCTTTTAATTAAAAAGTTAAATATATTAAAATGGCTGGACAGTCATTGACTTAACAAAATGGTTGAGACCTCTCTTCTCTTGAAAAAGAAATTTAGAAGGTGGACACGTTCAAACAACAATGAATAACAGAACAGGCAAAAGTATTTTGTTTTCTCTTGCTATAATTATTAAACTTTTTTTTTAAATCTAATTAATATTGAAATTTTGTACGTTCTCGAAATTAGCTTCTTTAATAAAAAAAAATCTGGTGCTACGTCATACAACTTTCACATACCACCCTCTTCTTAAAAGAAATAAGTATTTTTGTACAAAGGGTATGTAAAAGTAATCAGTATAAATGCTATTTTGATTTATATTTCATTGTGGGTATTTTTATTTTTTAAATACGCTTATATATACAAATTTTAATATTTATATCGCTTTAATCTATACAATTAAATATTAAATGATACCAACGATAGAAATTATGAAAACTGCATATGTATATTTTCATAATATTGTTGGAGTCCTTATTATATTAAGTTCATGTTACGTATGGAAGCGTGTTCTGTTCATTCGGGTGCGCTCCTATTCCTTTGGTTCCTCAATTACAACTATTCTCCACTACGATATCTTATTTCTCCTTTAGGTGATCATCAAATTCTTTCATATTTTATATTTGACTGTATTTTATATTAGTGATTAATGGGAAATGGTCAGCTGTTCCAAATAAAAAAAAATAAAGATACTTTAGTGGAAGCTAATATTGGAAACTAGCCATTTAAGCCCTTTTCGAGAACATCAATCAGTAAAAATGGCACATTTTATTTAAAACTTCCTAATTTTTACACTGATATAACGAATTTAATCAAAATCGTTAGATGCGTTTTCGTGAAAATCGTAATAATATGTTTAAAGTGCCGGTCATCCGATTTTGACTGACAAATTGCTGTAACATCCCAAGCATATAAAAACCTTAAATGTGCAATTTTACATTCGTACGACTTTTCGTTTTTGAGATAGACTATTAACACGCGCGCATACAGACATACACACACACACACACACACACACACACATACACAGACCATTTTGCGGGACTTAGTAATTTCGACTCAGAGGACCTCAAAACATATATTTCCTTTCAAAACTCAAAAATGTTTACAATCACAATACTTTTCCTTACTATATATTTCATATATAGTTAAGTGAAATTAAAAACAAAACAAAAAAAAATGTACTACAAAAGAATCTTTATTTCAGTTGTTTCCCGTAGCAGTATGAATTATTTCATCCTTTTTATTAAATCATTCACACAAGCCTTGTAAAAAGTGTATTTAAATGACGCCTTCTCTCTCTCCTTTCTAAGTTACTAAGCATATTAATGTTAATTTAAGCTAAAAGCATTAAAAATTTAATAAAGTTTATTAAGATAATTTTGTAAAATTAATTATTTAATTCTTCAGTACTTAAGTTTTTAACTTCAAGTGATAATTCAAGTGATAGGAAGTAGAATTAACTGAAACTTTGTTATTTTAGTTATAATACTTCTGTTTTACAATATCAAACACTAAATTATGTATTATTCCTCAAATGATACTTTAAAACATAGCCATTAACATAATAAATTAGTAATTAGAAGTTAATTTACTTTGTTTTTTCTCCATAAAAAAATATAAGTAAAAATTTACTTTATATTTTTTCTTTGATATCTAGGTGCAAAATATCCAGGTCATCAGCGCCCGATCAACTAAAAAAATAAAAAAAACTATAAAAAAATGAAATAAAATAGATAAATAATGATAATAATAAACACTTATAGATAATAAGATAAAATAGATGAATAAATAAACTAAAAAAAATAGTTGTACAATCAATAAATTAATTGAAATTAATAAATTAATGAACTTTTAAAATAAAAATAAATTAAAAATTAATCTGCAAAGGATCATTAGTTATAAACGTGTCATATATGTTTTATATTTTTTTTCATTGTCTAGGAACTTCATAACTTAGGTAAGTATTTCTTCTTGATTTCCCAGGGATGCCGATATATTCTGGGGTTTTCCGAGATCTTTTAACCTTTCGGTGTAAAATGGGCACTCTTCCAAAACATATTTTATAGTTAATGAGTGTTCATTATCATCAGTTGTTCACTGGTCACTTTATAATTATTAAACTTATACAAATTTAAAAAAAAGTTGATTCCTCTCTAATTTTCTGTTTATTTGTAACTTCGGTGCTTTCAATGCACGTTTTTAGGCATAGAAAATCTAATATCTTCATGTTGAATAAACAGATAAATAGACCTTCTAAATACCTGGGTTTATATGTAAATATGTAAGCTTTTCATGCACTACTCCATTATCAAGTTCAAAATTTATTCCTTATAAATTTCAAACAGATCTGTTATCTAACACTTAATCAAAACAAGCTACGAACTTGGCCTAATATTGTACATAAAAGGTTTTTTGGTCACTTCTGCATTATTACGAGTAAGGTGATTTAAAAAAAATGGTACGGAAAACGGTCAGTTATAGGAATAGTAATTTTCGTTTTCACCGAAAGCCGTTATATGTAACCAATAAAACCCTACACAACATTCTATTTGTCCAAGATCTTATACCAGAAAAAATCACCAAATTTCACCAGAATTTTACATATCATCCAAATTCTGGTGCACAATTCCTATATAACACCACTCATCCCAATAATCCTCCAAGAAAGTTAAAAGGACAGTGACTCCGCTTCCTTTCGTAGCATGTGTATTTCTGGCACTAATCCAGTCAGGGCATAAGCGTCTGTGGCTAATCCTTTGAATGCGAGGCCTAATAACGAGTGTTACTTCACGACGGCGGGTTCCGAAATTCAAAAAGACGTTCGGAAAAACGAATTTTCCGCCTTATATTTGTTTAAAATGCTATTTTGAGTAACCCTGAAATATATTGGATTTCAAAAATGTATTTAAAACCATTTTATTTAATTTTGGATTCAGAAGAAATCTTTAAGTTATTTTATTTTTATTTATTGTATTCTTCTTGATTTTATTTCAAATTTTTTTTTACCTTTTCTGTATATATACATATATATATACACACACTGACAGGCAAAAAATTCCACCCACTTGATTTTTTCATGGTTTCATCTAAAAATATTTCTGCTTTGGATTGGTCTATTGTTTTTAATGAATAAATAGGTAATCTATTTGTTTGTTTTCAACTAGGAATGTTAATATAGAGGATAATAACCCTTAATCCTTAATTCAATGAAATGATTCTAGATTCCAATGTTTGCTTTCTATGGAATCAAAATGTTTATTCAGAATCATTAGTTCAGTACCGTTTCTTGCAGCACATTTCTTAGTCTCCGGCTTTTAATTTTTTCAATATTAAGTTTTAAAATGCCTCTTAGTGCTGAGGATGTTGCGCGTGGTGTGGCAACTATTGATGATGGACGTTTCATTAGATATGCAGCTAATGCCATCGGACTTCCAAATGAAACCGGCACCTTACCGTTGTTCAAGCGATTCATTAGCTCGAAGAAGTTCGAGGTGTGCAAATTTCTGAACGTACCGCTCGGAGAAGATTAAATGAGTATGGATTAATGGCTTTTCGTACAGTAAGAGGACCAGAGTTCACCAGAAATCACAGAGTAACGCTTTTGCTCGAGAACATAGCCATTGCACTATGGACGAATGGAGTGCTGTACTTTTTACAGATGAGTCAAGATTCACTCTTCGATCTCCAGACGGACGTGAAAGGGTGTGGAGAAGAGGAAACGGAAGATATGCAGCCTGTAATTTTTCCCAGAGCCAACCTTTCCAACGTGGTTCCTTAATGGTGTGGGCTGGGATTTCAATGGAGTGCCGCACAGAATTGGTTGTTGTTCGTGGAGGGTTTTTGACGGCCATTCGCTATGTAGATGAGATTTTGGAACCTCATGTTTTGCCTATCCTCAACGAAATCGGCGATCCTTATATTCGAATGCACGATAATGCACTCCCACATGTCGCCCGCATAGTGCAGACTTTCCTTCAACAGAACATTATTGAGGTTTTAGCCTGGCCAGCAA